>JBBDGP010000016.1:6675000-7307500 GCA_037952835.1 Lithobates septentrionalis | reverse complement strand
AAAATTAGTGTAGAAGTTTGGGGGAGGGGTAAGGGGGAAAGGAGAGTTTGGGACTTTATATGAAACACCCTAAGGTGTCTCCATCCCGCGGGACTTTAGATGAAGCACCCTGAGGTACCTCCATCCCTTATGGCATTTTAAAAAGGGGGGAGTTGGGACTTTATATGAAGCAATGAAGTAGTGGAGGTAAATTAATATAAACACATTTATTTGGTAGCATGGGTCTGCATACATAAAAATATTTCATATCCTATATACACAAAAAGCGTGCACAAGGGCTGAGTGTATAGAATGGAAAAATACCTGCATAACATTATATGGTCAGAATAATGAACATATATATACAAATAAAAATGACATGTCTATACCAAAAGCAGCAGGCTTAACACCAGCACCTGTACCCGCAAGGTACATCTGTATCCACCAGATGGTATAAAAAATGAAATGTATAAATAGTAAATGAGTGGTTGGATAAATAAATAAATCACAATCCGTAGAAGGTATATGGCTGCAGCATCAAAATAGAGCTCTACGCGTTTCGTGGGTTTTCCCACTCGTCAGGAGCGGATGCGACAGACATTTCTATGGAAAAAAGATTTAAGGAAATATACTTGTCAGAGGAATACAAAAAATGTTATTTCTATAACTATAGATGGTTAACCATTAGCACTCACCAACCCAGGCAGGGCCGCAAAGTGGGATGATCGGTGCAGGGTCGGACGAGCAACATAGCCTCAAAGCGGGAGCTGAGGCGGCATAAAACAGGACCTCAGGGTGCTTCATCGGAAGGGCTTGAGAGGTAGATGGGAACTCTCTATGGGGCCAGAAAGGTAGTGTAAGATATTGTGGAGCAAAGATGTCTGGGAACAACATATTAAATATGTGTGTGAATAAAATAATAAAATGATAAAGTAATATAATGGTGTTAATCATAATAATGATATATGGTAAGGGATAGTAACACCAATGGGGGATCCCAGTGTAGCTCCATAAAAAAAAAAAAGGTATGTAAATGATGGGAAAAATAGAAAAAGTACGAAAGGTGCCCAAGAATATGGAAAGTGTCTGTGTGTAAAAAAGATGAGCGTAACTTACGGCAAATTGTAATATAAATACTAAAAGAAATACCACGTGCAATCAAGGGCGAATATTATAGACAGAAGACTGATCCACCCAAGGGGGGAAAAGGGGGAAGAAGAAGAAAGTGTGAAAAACCGAAAAGAGAAGAAGAAGAAAGTGCCTACCCTAATGCTGCAACAAGGAAGCCCCCAGTAGATCATATAGCTGGTGTGTGGAGACCTCAAGGTGAGACTGGTCAGATTGAACAGCTCACTTGAAAAAGGGAGATGTAGTTATGCCGCCAACGCCACGCCCATGAACCAATGGAGGGGAGGGGGCCGCACCGGAGGTGAGTATAGCACTCAACAACGATCGCGGAGATTTCCCCATACCGGGACAAGAGATGTTATGGCTAAACGCCGGCGCCATGGCGCCATTGCTGACGTCACACGCACGGAGTGAAGCCGTCACACAAACAGCGTGACAAGCGTGGCGCCGATGCGCAACGTGGTAAGCGCCCCGCCCTCCCGAACACAGGGTGTGCAGGAGGAGAAGGGGGAGGATCCAAAGAGCGCATCGCAGCTCCCGTGATAGAGGTGGAGCCCATCCATCTCCAGACAACGACCCATCCACATAGACCATGACCAGGCAAGGGGAGTGCGCATGGAGCATATGAATGGAGACAGTCCGTGCGGGTGCATGGAACTAGTGGAGATATTGCTGCCTATGCTGAATATCATATATGTAAAGCACACAAACATGAATGTGAATAAATGGTATGGATAAACATTTATAATGGCAAAATTTGAACCTTAATAAGGATACCCTATGATTGAGGGTGAACCTCACACTGGGATGGCAGGGGAACACTGCCACTCCAATTACTCCATTGCTTCCATCCCGATATGTTTGTGTAGAAGTTTGGGGGAGGGGGAACGGGGAAAGGAGAGTTTGGGACTTTATATGAAACACCCTAAGGTGTCTCCATCCCGCGGGACTTTAGATGAAGCACCCTGAGGTCCTGTTTTATGCCGCCTCAGCTCCCGCGTTGAGGCTATGTTGCTCGTCCGACCCTGCACCGATCATCCCACTTTCCGGCCCTGCCTGGGTTGGTGAGTGCTAATGGTTAACCATCTATAGTTATAGAAATAACATTTTTTGTATTCCTCTGACAAGTATATTTCCTTAAATCTTTTTTCCATAGAAATGTCTGTCGCATCCGCTCCTGACGAGTGGGAAAACCCACGAAACGCGTAGAGCTCTATTTTGATGCCGCAGCCATATACCTTCGATGGATTGTGATTTATTTATTTATCCAACCACTCATTGACTATTTATACATTTCATTTTTTATACCATCTGGTGGATACAGATGTACCTTGCGGGTACAGGTGCTGGTGTTAAGCCTGCTGCTTTTATTATAGACATGTCATTTTTATGTGTATATATATATGTTCATTATTCTGACCATATGATGTTATGCAGGTATTTTTCCATTCTATACACTCAGCCCTTGTGCACGCTTTTTGTGTATATAGGATATGAAATATTTTTATGTATGCAGACCCATGCTACCAAATAAATGTGTTTATATTAATTTACCTCCACTACTTCATTGCTTCATATAAAGTCCCAACTCCCCCCTTTTTAAAATAAACAAAATTAGCGGTGTTCTTCTGATCCTATTAATACAGTACCGCAGGCAGCTGCAGTATTTACAAGTTAGTGTAGTGCGTTCTCTGCACAGTGTGCACCTAAAGCTACCTGAAGAAAATTAGTGGTGTTCTTCTGATCCTATTAGTACAATACCGCAGGCAGCTGCAGTATTTACAAGTTAGTGTAGTGCGTCCTCTGCACAGTGTGCACCTAAAGCTACCCGAAGAAAATTAGTGGTGTTCTTCTGATCCTATTAGTACAGTACCGCAGGCAGCTGCAGTAGTTACAAGTTAGTGTAGTGTGTCCTCTGCACAGTGTGCACCTAAAGCTACCTGAAGAAAATTAGTGGTGTTCTTCTGATCCTATTAGTACAGTACCGCAGGCAGCTGCAGTATTTACAAGTTAGTTTAGTGCATCCTCTGCACAGTGCGCACCTAAAGCTACCTAAACAAAATTAGTGGTGTTCTTCTGATCCTATTAGTACAATACCGCAGGCAGCTGCAGTATTTACAAGTTAGTGTAGTGCGTCCTCTGCACAGTGTGCACCTAAAGCTACTCAAATAAAATTAGTGGTGTTCTTCTGATCCTATTAGTACAGTACCGCAGGCAGCTGCATTATTTACAAGTTAGTTTAGTGCATCCTCTGCACAGTGTGCACCTAAAGCTACCTATACAAAATTAGTGGTGTTCTTCTGATCCTATTAGTACAGTACCACAGGCAGCTGCAGTATTCATAAGTTAGTGTAGTGCGTTCTCTGCACAGTGTGCACCTAAAGCTACCTAAAGAAAATTAGTAGTGTTCTTCTGATCCTATGAGTACAGTACCACAGGCAGCTGCAGTATTTACAAGTTAGTTTAGTGCGTCCTCTGCACAGTGTGCACCTAAAGCTACCTAAACAAAATTAGTGGTGTTCTTCTGATCCTATTAATACAGTACCGCAGGCAGCTGCAGTATTTACAAGTTAGTGTAGTGCGTTCTCTGCACAGTGTGCACCTAAAGCTACCTGAAGAAAATTAGTGGTGTTCTTCTGATCCTCTTAGTACAGTACCGCAGGCAGCTGCAGTATTTACAAGTTATTTTAAAGCTTCTGTGCAAACAATGTGTGGAAATAAACCGCCTCTACCTCGCATTACTCTGCGCCAAAAAACTACTATGAAATCTAGCGTAGTAAACCAAAGCAGCTACTTCAAATAATAAACATATAATTAAGCAATAAATCATAAAGGCGCCAAGTCTCTGATTTCTTATTGCAGCAGCGCTATGTGTCAGATGTCAGGACACATTAAAATAAGATCAGTATTGGAGAAGTTTAGGAAAGTTCAAACAAAGCTGTAGTCTGTGGGTATGAAGAATTCCTTTCACCAAGAGTGATCACTGCGTGAGGGGGTAACCCCCCGTGAGATTGCACTCACCACATTTCCAGCAAACACAAGCCTTTATGTTGTTATCTTTGAAAGCTTTCCGTCTCCTTTATCCGACCACCAGATGGCGCTAACACTCTCGGTTAATATATCATGCATAGGGAGAAAATAAAATATCCATATAGCGTAATATTGCTAAAGAACTTTATTGATATGCAAAATAACTCCCCCCTTCATAAAATATGCGTACCAGATTTACTATAAATTAGAGCATTTGTAAAAGTGCACTGTGCCTGTATTCCCGTCTCCCGGAAGGTGTTCCGGAACGCTCGCTGTATGCAGCTGGTTACTCGCTTCCTGGTTACCTTCCAGTGCATGGAACGCACACGTCACTTCCGGTAGATTACGTCCCTGACGCGTTTCGTCACTTCAGGACGTCGTCTGAGGGCGTAATCTACCTTCCATTAAGACGGTTTATATACCAGTGGCAGGTTAGGCAGCCAATGGGAGAGGGCGATTACCAACCCCTCCCACATAATAAGTGCTCCCAGAGCTGTCAGCAATGGGAAACAGAGTCCCCATTGCCTTTAATATACCTAATCTGCTTTGAACCTGTCACTGCCGACTTTGCAGGGGAAATGTGACCCATATGTCTATTAAAGGACCGTACCTTGTAAACATTTATCTCTACATCAATACACCAATATCATATATAAATTATTCTATGCATTCTATACGTATTGATAGGATAAAACAAGACATATGTATTATTTTGATGGAATATGTACATCCTCCCATGTATTAACCTGTTCTGTTTTGACTTACTGTCACCCACATAAGGTAACAGCCCTCAACATAAACATAAACATCATGATAAAGAATTCAATGATAAACAATTAAACAAGATGAAGAATTTAAATTTAAATGGAATTAAATATCTAGATAAACCCATAAATTAATTAAATATTGGGATAAAATATACTATACATGGAGGATGCAATACAATGGCATTATGCACACATTAATAGGTAAAAAAGTACTCTTTAAGCTAATGTGCGACCAATAAAATTATATTATATAAACTAATCAAAGTCCAAAAATATCTAAAAAAAAATCTAAAAAATCTCTAAAATAATAGTTGTCCAAAGATATGAAAAAAATTGTGTGTATATATGTATATGTGTATATATATATATATATATATATATATATATATATATATATATATATAAATCAAGTCTTAATATAATAAAAATTAAAATTAAAAAATTAATTTATAATTTAATTTAAAATTATATATCACTAATTAAAGTATATCTAACAGGGACCATTTGAAATTTAAAAATCTGAAGATAAAATTGTATATACTATGTGTCACTGATAAAACAATTTATATCAAGCTCTATATTGAGGCCATTGGGGGAAAGTACGTCCACGGAATAAATCCACCGAGTTTCATGTTTAGATCATTCTCGGATGCGATTCATACCTCTCCAATGAGTTTGGAGGTGTTCAACACCCCAGAATTCCAACCCCGTGGGGTCCCTATTATGCTTCAGCCTGAAATGTAGAGACACATTATGGTCTTTATAACCAATTTTAATGTTATTAACCAGTTGCCGACCGCCGCACACAGATGTACGTCGACAGAGCGGCACGGGCAGGCAAAAGGGCTTACCTGTACGTCCCTGCCTGCCCGCGGGTGGGGGGTCCGATCGGACCCCCCCGGTGCCAGCGGCGGTCGGATCGAGGTCAGGGTCGATCAAAGGTGAGGGGGAGGCCACTCATTCGTGACTCCCCCCTCGCGATCGCTCCTGGCCAATGACAAGCTTCCTCGGCTTCTGTGAATGTAAACAGAAGCGGAGGAAGTGATGTCATCTCTCCTTGAGTCGGTCTTTTCGTCCCGGCACAGAGGAGAGAAGACATCCAAGTAAGTGCACCAACACTACACTTACAGTAGAACACGCAGGCACACTTGTCACCCCCCTGTCACCCCCCAGTCACCCGCTGATCACCCCCCTGCACCCCCTGTCACTCTGACACCAATAGCAGTTTTTTTTTTCTGATTTATTGCATTGGTGTCAGTTTGTGTCAGTTACAAGTGTTAGGGCAGTTAGGTTAGCCCCGTTTAGGTCTAGGGTACCCCCCTTTAGGTCCAGGGTACCCCCCTAATAAAGTTTTAACCCCGTGATCACCCCCCGTCGCCAGTGTCACTAAGCGATCGTTTTTCTGATCGCTGTATTAATGACACAGGTGACGCTAGTTAGGGAGGTAAGTATATAGGTTTGCTGTCAGTGTTTTATAGTGACAGGGACCCCCATATACTACCTACTAAAGATTTTAACCCCTTGATTGCCCCCTAGTTAACCCTTTCACCAGTGATCACCATATAATTGTTACGGGTGACGCTGGTTAGTTGGTTTGTTTTTTGTAGTTTATTACAGTTTTAGGGCACCCGCCGTTTATTACCTTATAAAGGTTTAACCCCCTAATTGCCCGGCGGTGATAGAAGTTAAGTTTTTAGGATCAGATAAGGTCTGCGTCGCCCCAGGCAGCGTCAGGTTAGCACCAGTACCGCTAACACCTACGCACGCAGCATACACCTCCCTTAGTGCTATAGTATCTGAACGGATCGATATCTGATCTGATCAGATCTATACTCCCCAGCAGTTTAGGGTCCCCCAAAAAAACGCAGTGTTAGCGGGATCAGCCCAGATACCTGCTAGCACCTGTGGTTTGCCCCTCGGCCCAGCCCAGCCCACCCAAGTGCAGTATCGATCGATAACTGTCACAAAACACTAAGCACACATAACTGCAGCGTTCGCAGAGTCAGGCCTGATCCCTGCGATCGCTAACAGTTTTTTGGTAGCGCTTTGAATCAGTCGCTGACAGTCAGGAGCTTTTTTGCCTGTGAGTCTCACTAGTGTACTCCTAAATTTAGAGCCCAAAATGGCAAATCGGAGGTACACTAGTGAAGAGGCCTACACGTTTCTGAGCATGACAGATAGTGAAGAGGAAGTCACTCATCTGTCAGATTCAGGCTCAGAATACGATCCTGTAGAGGACAGCGGCTCCATGACAGATAGCTCTGACGACGGAGTTGTGGTCCCTGCTAGGGTCAGGCGTACCGGACCCCGAAATTCTTCTTCTGTCCTTGAAGTGCAAGAACCACAGGGCTCTCGTATGGAGCAGAGAAGTACTAGCGCCGCTATTCCTTCTGGTGAACTGGCAAGCACCAGCGGCCTAGTACACCCTGGTCGTATATCCAGCACTGCAGTATCACATGGTGACGTGGCGAGTCCCATAAGTGCAGTTCAAGCTGGTGAGGTGGCAAGCACTAGTAGTGTCCCGCTGCCACCAAGAAGACGAACACAGGCCCGTCGTGCCCATAGTGCCCTTCCTGCTGCATTCGCCAATCCGAATTGGGTACCCACCACTTCTGCAGCACCCGTACTTCCCCCTTTCACTGGCCAACCCGGAATTCAGGTGGAAACAGTTGACTTTATGCCACTGGATTTTTATTCACTGTTTTTCACCGAAGATCTCTATAGATCTATTGTGGACCAAAGCAATTTGTACGCTGGTCAACACATCGCCGCTAATCCCCAGTCCTCCCTTGCCAGAGATTGGAGACCAATTACGGTCTCCGAATTTAAGATCTTTCTGGGCCTTTCCCTCAACATGGGCATAACCAAAAAGAGTGAGTTGCGGTCATATTGGTCCACTGACCCAATTCACCATATGCCCTTGTTCTCTGCTTCAATGGCCAGGGCACGATACGAGCAGATTTTGCGGTTCATGCACTTCAACGACAATGAACTCTGTCGTCCTCGTGGAGACCCTGCATACGATCGGCTCTACAAAATTCGGCCCCTCGTAAACCACTTCAACCAACGTTTTGCAGACTTGTTTACTCCCCATCAAGTTGTCTGCGTTGATGAGTCCCTGATTAAGTTTTCTGGCCGCTTGTCAAACAGTACCTTCCCAGCAAGCGTGCCAGATACGGGGTCAAGATGTATAAGCTCTGTGACAGGGCCACAGGCTATACATATAGTTTTATGGTTTACGAGGGCAAAGATAGTCACGTAGAGCCGACAAACTGCCCTGACTACATAGGAAGCGCTGGCAAGATAGTGTGGGACTTGGTGTCACCCTTATTCGGAAAGGGGTACCACTTGTACGTGGACAATTATTATACGAGCGTGCCACTTTTTAGTCACCTTTTTTATCATCAAATTGGAGCATGTGGCACCGTGCGACCTAATCGCCGGGGCTTTCCCCAGCGGCTTGTAGAGTCCCGTCTTAGGCTGGGGGGAGAGAGCCTGCTTGAAGTATAATAATTTGCTCGCTATGAAGTGGAGGGATAAGAAGAATGTTTTCGTTCTCACCTCCCTTCATGCAGACACGACGACCCAAATTACTACGGCGACTGGTGTTGTGGAGAAACCCCTCTGTGTCCCAGAATACAACCTTAATATGGGAGGGGTGGACCTCAACGACCAGTTGTTGGCGCTGTACCTAGTTGCCCGTAAGGCCAGACGCTGGTACAAAAAAGTGTCTGTTTATTTATTTCAATTGGCTTTGCTGAACGCTCATGTGCTATACAGAGCTTCAGGACGGACTGGATCCTTCCTTAAATTCCAGGAAGAGATCGTCAGAGCCCTTCTGTTTCCAGACGGTGCTCCACCTCACCTTCCCAATCCAAATGCAGTAGGCCGGCTGCATGAGAGGCATTTTCCTTATGTCCTCCAGAGTACCCCTACCCAACGAGCCCCCCAAAGAAAATGTCGTGTCTGCAGAAAGCGCGGATATAGGCGTGACACCCGGTATTATTGTCCCTCCTGTCCTGGCAATCCTGGTCTTTGCATTGGTGAATGTTTTGAACGCTACCATACACTAGTTGAGTTTTAGCGTAGGGTACAGCACTGCACAGACTAGGACACACTTCCACAGGGTCTCCCAAGATGCCATCGCATTTTGAGAGACCCAAACCTGGAACCGTTACAGTTTTAAAAGTTACAGTTATAAAAAAGTTACAGTTATAAAAAAAAAAAGTGAAAAAAAAAAAAATACACAAAAAAAATATAAAATAAAAAAACCAAAAATAGTTGTCGTTTTATTGTTCTCTCTCTCTCTATTTTCTCTCTATTGTTCTGCTCTTTTTTACTGTATTCTATTCTGCAATGTTTTATTGTTATGTTTTATCATGTTTGCTTTTCAGGTATGTAATTTTTTTATAGTTTACTGTGTTTTAAAAAAATTTTTGTTTTCAGGTACGCCATTCAGCTGCAGCGCGGATTTATTTATCTTGACAGCAACAGCATTTGCTCCCACGATACATAAAGCCGTGACTCCAGCGCTGTCGGAGGTGATTTCCCCACCACAGTTACATACTTCAGCATATATGCCGAAGCGTGGGGGCAGAAGTGGGCGGAGGAGCGATTTGCTCCTGCCTTTTGCGGGAGGATGCCCCCATGCTTCGGCATATATATATTTTAGGTAGGCACAGGTTGCGTTAAATGTTTTATTTTTTACTATGTTTTTTTTTTTGTATTTGCTTTGCAGGTATGGTAAGTATTACTGTTATACTGTAATGTTACTTTGTTTTTTGTTAACCATCATTTGCTTAGCAGGTATGCCATTCAGTTGCAGCGCGGATTTATTTATCTTGACAGCAACAGCGTTTGCTCCCACGATACATAAAGCCGTGACTCCAGCGCTGTCGGAGGTGATTTCACCACCACAGTTACATACTTCAGCATATATGCCGAAGCGTGGGGGCAGCAGTGGGTGGAGGAGCAATTTGCTCCTGCCTTTTGCGGGAGGATGCCCCCATGCTTCGGCATATATAAATGGTGCATGTATGCCCATCATTAGAAGTGGGTGGATGAAGGGAGGTATTCTAATGGTGGGCATACCCACCGATCAATATCTTTTTTTCGTTCAGCCCACAGGCTGCATGAAAAAAAAGTTTACAATATATGCCCAACAAGGACCAGCAACGTACTGGTATGTTGCTGGACTTTGAGTGGTTATACCAGAATGATGCCTGCAGGTTTAGGTATCATCTTGGTATCATTCTTTTCAGCCAGCGGTCGGCTTTCATGTAAAAGCAATCCTAGCGGCTAATTAGCCTCTAGACTGCTTTTACAAGCAGTGGGAGGAAATGCCCCCCCCCACCGTCTTCCATGTTTTTCTCTGGCTCTCCTGTCCCAACAGGGAACCTGAGAATGCAGCCGGTGATTCGGCCAGCTGACCATAGAGCTGATCAGAGACCAGAATGGCTCCAAACATCTCTATGGCCTAAGAATCCGGAAGCTACGAGCATTTCATGACTTAGATTTCGCCGGATGTAAACAGCGCCATTGGGAAATTGGGAAAGCATTTTATCACACCGATCTTGGTGTGGTCAGATGCTTTGAGGGCAGAGGAGAGATCTAGGGTCTAATAGACCCCAATTTTTTCAAAAAAGAGTACCTGTCACTACCTATTGCTATCATAGGGGATATTTACATTCCCTGAGATAACAATAAAAATGATTAAAAAAAATAAAAATGAAAGGAACAGTTTAAAAATAAGATAAAAAAAAAAAATAATAAAAAAAAAGCACCCCTGTCCCCCCTGCTCTTGCGCAAAGGCGAACGCAAGCGTCGGTCTGGCGTCAAATGTAAACAGCAATTGCACCATGCATGTGAGGTATCACCGCGAAGGTCAGATCAAGGGCAGTAATTTTAGCAGTAGACCTCCTCTGTAAATCTAAAGTGGTAACCTGTAAAGGCTTTTAAAGGCTTTTAAAAATGTATTTAGTTTGTCGCCACTGCACGTTTGTGCGCAATTTTAAAGCATGTCATGTTTGGTATCCATGTACTCGGCCTAAGATCATCTTTTTTATTTCATCAAACATTTGGGCAATATAGTGTGTTTTAGTGCATTAAAATTTTCAAAAGTGTGTTTTTTCCCCAAAAAATGCGTTTGAAAAATCGCTGCGCAAATACTGTGTGAAAAAAAAAAAAATTAAACACCCACCATTTTAATCTGTAGGGCATTTGCTTTAAAGAAAATATATAATGTTTGGGGGTTCAAAGTAATTTTCTTGCAAAAAAAATAATTTTTTCATGTAAACAAAAAGTGTCAGAAAGGGCTTTGTCTTCAAGTGGTTAGAAGAGTGGGTGATGTGTGACATAAGCTTCTAAATGTTGTGCATAAAATGCCAGGACAGTTCAAAACCCCCCCAAATGACCCCATTTTGGAAAGTAGACACCCCAAGCTATTTGCTGAGAGGCATGTCGAGTCCATGGAATATTTTATATTGTGACACAAGTTGCGGGAAAAAGACAATTTTTTTTTTGCACAAAGTTGTCACTAAATGATATATTGCTCAAACATGCCATGGGAATATGTGAAATTACACCCCAAAATACATTCTGTTGCCTCTCCTGAGTATGGGGATACCACATGTGTGAGACTTTTTGGGAGCCTAGCCGCGTACGGGACCCCGAAAACCAAGCACCGCCTTCAGGCTTTCTAAGGGCGTAAATTTTTGATTTCACTCTTCACTGCCTATCACAGTTTCGGAGGCCATGGAATGCCCAGATGGCACAAACCCCCCCAAAAGACCCCATTTTGGAAAATAGACACCCAAAGCTATTTGCTGAGAGGTATAGTGAGTATTTTGCAGACCTCACTTTTTGTCACAAACTTTTGAAAATTGAAAAAAGAAAAAAAAAATATGTTTTTCTTGTCTTTCTTCATTTTCAAAAACAAATGAGAGCTGCAAAATACTCACCATGCCTCTCAGCAAATAGCTTGGGGTGTCTACTTTCCAAAATGGGGTCATTTTGGGGCGGTTTTGTGCTATCTTGGCATTTTATGGCCTTCAAAACTGTGATGGGTAGTAAGGAGTGAAATCAAAAATTAACGCTCTTAGAAATCCTGAAGGCGGTGATTGGATTTCGGGGCCCCGTATGAAGCTAGGCTCCCAAAAAGTGCCACTCATGTGGTATCCCCGTACTCAGGAGAAGCAGCAGAATGTATTTTGGGGTGTAATTCCACATATGCCCATGGCATGTTTGAGCAATATATCATTTAGTGACAACTTTGTGCAAAAAAAAATAAAAAAAAAATTGTCACATTCTCGCAACTTGTGTCCAAATATAAAATATTCCATGGACTCAACATGCCTCTCAGCAAATAGCTTGGGGTGTCTACTTTCCAAAATGGGGTAATTTGGGGGGGTTTTGTGCCATCTTGGTATTTTATGGCCTTCAAAACTGTGATAGGTGGTGAGGAGTGAAATCAAAAATGTATGCCCTTAGAAATCCTGAAGGCGGTGCTTTGTTTTCGGGGCCCCGTACGCGGCTAGGCTCACAAAAAGTCCCACACATGTGGTATCCCCATACTCAGGAGAAGCAGCAGAATGTATTTTGGGGTGTAATTCCACATATGCCCATGGCATGTTTGAGCAATATATCATTTAGTGACAACTTTGTGCAAAAAAAAAAAAATTGTCACATTCCCGCAACTTGTGTCCAAATATAAAATATTCCATGGACTCAACATGCCTCTCAGCAAATAGCTTGGGGTGTCTACTTTCCAAAATGGGGTCATTTGGGGGGGGTTTGTGCCATCTGGGCATTTTATGGCCTTCAAAACTGTGATAGGTAGTGAGGAGTAAAATCAAAAATTTATGCCCTTTGAAATCCTGAAGGCGGTGCTTGGTTTTCGGGGCCCCGTACGCGGCTAGGCTCCCAAAAAGTCCCACACATGTGGTATCCCCGTACTCAGGAGAAGCAGCTAAATGTATTTTGGGGTGCAATTCCACATATGCCCATGGCCTGTGTGAGCAATATATCATTTAGTGACAACTTTTTGTAATTTTTTTTTTTTTTTTGTCTTTATTCAATCACTTGGGACAAAAAAAATAAATATTCAATGGGTTCAACATGCCTCTCAGCAATTTCCTTGGGGTGTCTACTTTCAAAAATGGGGTCATTTTGGGAGGTTTTGTACTGCCCTGCCATTTTAGCACCTCATGAAATGACATAGGCAGTCATAAACTAAAAGCTGTGTAAATTCCAGAAAATGTACCCTAGTTTGTAGGCGCTATAACTTTTGCGCAAACCAATAAATATACGCTTATTGACATTTTTTTTACCAAAGACATGTGGCCGAATACATTTTGGCCTAAATGTATGACAAAAATTGATTTTAATGGATTTTTTTTATAACAAAAAGTAGAAAATATCATTTTTTTTTCAAAATTTTCGGTCTTTTTCCGTTTATAGCGCAAAAAATAAAAACGGCAGAGGTGATCAAATACCATCAAAATAAAGCTCTATTTGTGGGAAGAAAAGGACGCAAATTTCGTTTGGGTACAGCATTGCATGACCGCGCAATTAGCAGTTAAAGCGACGCAGTGCCAAATTGTAAAAAGTGCTCTGGTCAGGAAGGGGGTAAATCCTTCCGGGGCTGAAGTGGTTAATGTGCTCCGCAATCCTAATCCATAACAATCTCTTAGTGCGGCCTATATAAATCAGGCCGCAGGGACACCTTAGAGCGTAGACCACATAGGTACTATTGCACGTAATGAATTGTTTAATGTCGAAAGGACGATTATTTACTGGAGAAATCAAGTTGTCAATACCCCTCAGGGGTCTAGTGACTTCTCTGCATGCTTTACATTTTCTGCATGCAAAGAAACCGTTTCGATCCCAGAACGTCTGAGGACGTTTTGGGGGGTCTATTACTTTTTTTACAACTTTATCCCCGAAATTTGTGGTTTTTCTGTAAATAAATTGAGGTACAGATGGAAGAACATTCGTCAGTTTCTTATCCATTAGAAGAATGTGCCAATGCTTTCTAAAAATATCCTCAACTTCCTTATACTGGGAATGGAATTGAGAGATGAAACCCCATTCATTATTACGGTTATTTACTTTCTTGGAGGGCACCTCCTGGGATACTTCTTGTAGGCACACTGCTCTAGGTAGAGCTGCCACTTCTTCTACCACTTTCTTTAACATCTCCGGTTTGTACCCTTTAGCTTCGAATCTTTCCGTGAGAATTTTTGATTGGAGAAAAAATTCAGTTTCTTCAGAACAATTTCTTTTCACCCTCATGATCTGTCCTTTTGGAATATTTTTGAGCCATAGGGGGTGATGGCCGCTGGTGATAGGTAAATAACTATTCCTATCCGTCTTTTTAAAGAACACCTTGGTCTCCAATTTATCATTACGTCGATATATAGTGACATCCAGAAAATGAATCGTGTCACTATGCCAATTTGAAGTCAATCTGATATTATTATTATTACAGTTTAAAACTTGTAAAAACTGTTCCAGTGACTCAGGTGGCCCGGCCCAAATAAAAAACAAGTCATCAATAAAACGTTTGTAAAAAATTAATTCTGGACGTTGTTCTTTAAAAATAGTCTTATCTTCCCACTCTGCCATAAAAAGATTTGCGATGCTCGGCGCAAACTTAGCGCCCATCACTACACCTCTCTGTTGTGTATAAAAAGTGTCACCGTACCAAAAGTAATTATGACTGAGGCAGAAATTAAGAGCGTTCCTCAGAAAAACTTTTTGATTGTGGGGCAAATCATCCCTTTGACAGAGAGCCCAATTTAGCGCCAGTAGAGCATCGTCATGCTGTATAATAGAATACAACGACGCAACATCCGCTGTGACCAAGAGCACTTGTGGTTTACCCGTTAAATCCACATTCTGCAAAAAATTCAAGAAGTTTTTCGTGTCTCTCAGATACGAGCAAGTGCTCATAACGCTCTTTTGTAGAAAGCAATCCAGGTACTGGCCCATTCTTGCAGAAACTGACTCTATACTATTTACTATAGGTCTTGCAGGAGGATTGGTAGGGTCTTTATGAATCTTTGGCAGAATATATAACGTGGGTATGCGGCTACTTAAAGGTACCAAAAACCGCCTCTCTTTGTCACTCAGGACACCACTTCTTGATCCCATCTCCACCAAAGTTTTCAATTGGTCCCTATAGGATTGAGTTGGATCTTTCTCCAGGGGTTTATGTCACTCGATCAGATAACATCTCTATAATCTGACCATGATACATCTCCTTTGGGAGTATCACCACTCCTACTCCTCCCTTGTCAGCTGGCCTTATAATAATTTATTTTCTTTTTTCTAACATGGAGATCCCCTCACTAATATGTCTCATGTTCACTTCTTTATTTGGTTTAAGGTGTTCCAAATCTCGTAAAATCAATCCTTTGAACACTTCCAATTGATGGTTTGGATTATTTAGAGGATTAAACAAAGACTTGTTTTTCAGGCCGCTATTGATCGCTTCATTGGGCTTTCGAGCAATAACGGTGGTAGAAGGAGGATTGCAACCTAAAAAGTATTTTTTGATGTTCAATTTTCTGATGTATTTGTGAACATCAATAAAAACATCAAACTTATTAATGGGCTTTTTCAGACCACATTTAAGACCAAGGTTTAAAATGTTAGTTTCCTTATGTGTTAATTTTACCTCAGACAAGTTAAAAATGCCTCCTACCCGGACCCCCTTCTTCTTTTTTTGGATTCTAGATCCTGCCCTGCAACCCCTGTGTTGTTTTTTACTGCAACCGCTTGCTGGAGATGATCCTTTTCTTTTTGTGAATGCCGTTCCTTCCAATAGGGTGTTTTTTGGTGATTCCAGGATTGTGGCCCTCTGTGCTGGGCCGGGGGTTGTGGACCCCTGTACTGGGATGGGGGTTGTGGACCCCTGTACTGACTTGGGGTCTGGGAGTGCGGTGGAGGCCTCCCTCTGCGTGGAGGTAGTCCCCGTCCCCTCTGCTGGAATCCCCTCCCTCTCCCTCCCCCTAAAAAAGGACGAGATTAGGGTTGACTATTGTGATATTCTGGATTTGTCTGGTATTCCTGTAGTGGCTGAAATTTATTATATACAGGCACATCAAACAACCCAGGTGGATGATATTCCTTTTGATTATTTGTCTTTTGTTTACCATTTTTCCTCAGCCCTCTTCCTTTTCCTCCCCCTCTTTGTATGGGAGTGGAAAATTTGGGAGTGGAAAATTTGGGGGAACAAATGGTTTCTTCTGCATAATCATTATCATACACATATTGGTTAATAGGCGTAGGGTTGGGAATAATATGATTTGGTACTTGTGTGGGGCCCTGTGATCTCTGAGCAGGTAAATCAGTCCCCTCTTTACTACTGGGAACCTGCTTCCAAGAGTACATGTAATTTGTTTTAAAATCTTCTAAATCCCTGTGATATTTCTTTATTTTCTTTTTTTGTGTTTCTTTATCTACTTTTTCTAATCTCTTTTGGACTCTACTATTAAAATCAATAATTAACTGACTATCTTTGATGGGCTCTAATTGTTGCTGTAGGTCAGTAATTTTTAACTCAATATTTGCCATTTTGTGTTTCTTCCTTTGGAGTACTAGTTCTTGTAATTTAAAACCGACTCAATTGAAGAAATCTAACCACTCCTGAGCTGAGCCTTGATCTTCCAGCCCATCCTGTGGGGCAACATCCCACCTTCCGCTTCTTATAATAATTTTCTCTTTAATGTATTGCTCAAAATGCAAATATCCCACCAGGTGCGTACTTGTTTCTCTAAAGTGTGGCTCAATGCTGACAAAGCTCCATTGTAATTAACCTCTGTGGCAGTGGGTTCATTTGTAGTGAAAAAGCATTTACGTCTATGTGTCTGCTACTTAAATAACAGAGAACATCCATGGCAGCGGAGAAAAATAAAGTAAAATTATGTGCAAACAATGTGTGGAAATAAACCGCCTCTACCTCACATTACTCTGCGCCAAAAAACTACTCCGAAATCTACCGTAGTAAACCAGTGCAGCTACTTCAAATAATAAACATATAATTAAGCAATAAATCATAAATCATAAATAAAGGTGCCAAGTCTCTGATTTCTTATTTTAAAGCTTCCTCTGCACAGTGTGCACCTAAAGCTACCTAAACAAAATTAGTGGTGTTATTCTGATCCTATTAGCACAGTACCGCAGGCAGCTGCAGTATTTACAAGTTAGTGTAGTGCGTTCTCTGCACAGTGTGCACCTAAAGCTACCTGAAGAAAATTAGTGGTGTTCTTCTCAACCTATTAGTACAATACTGCAGGCAGCTGCAGTAGTTACAAGTTAGTGTAGTGTGTCCTCTGCACAGTGTGCACCTAAAGCTACCTGAAGAAAATTAGTGGTGTTCTTCTGATCCTATTAGAACAGTACCGCAGGCAGCTGCAGTATTTTCAAGTTAGTGTAGTGCCTTCTCTGCACTACACTAACTTTTTAAAGCTAAAAACTGCATAGCGATTTCCTAGCACGTATTAAATAATCGCATGCGCTAAATTGCACCTGATAAACATATGTTGGAATATTAAAATAAATATATTGTCTAGCAATTTTACATCATACATTGCTTATCCTATGAAAAGATAAAAACTGCATAGCGATTTCCTAGCACTTATTGAATAATCGTATACGCTAAATTATACCTGATAAATATATGTTGGAATATTAAAATAAATATGTATTAAAATTGTATATCTAAAATGTATATATGTACATATATAAAATATATATGACAATCCACATGTAAATATATGTATATAAAACATCTATATACAAAACGTGATCATATTGGAGTCAAAATTTCATTATAATTAAACATTACACTGTGATAAAAAGAAACTGGAACCATACCCCAGGGTATGTCTATGTGTCACTGATGAAACAATTTATGTCAAGCTCTATGTTAAGACCCTTGGGGGCAATCACATCCACAGAATAGATCCAATGGGTTTCACGTTTGGATAACTCTCGGATGCGATTTATGCCCCTCCAATGGGACTGGAGATGTTCAACCCCCCAAAATTCCAATCCCGTCGGATCACTATTATGTTTTAATTTAAAATGCAGTGAGACGTTATGATCCTTATAGCCTATTTTTATGTTGTTTATGTGTTCAGCTATTCTCACCCGTAATAGCCTTTTTGTACGGCCTATATGGATTAAACCGCAAGGACATTTCAATGCGTACACCACAAAGGTGCTGTTGCATGTAATGAATTGTTTAATCCTGAAACTGCGATTATTAATCGGGAAAAGGAAACTATCAATTCCTCTAAGAGGTCTGGAGACCCCCCTG
This sequence comes from Lithobates septentrionalis, assembly GCA_037952835.1. Lineage (NCBI taxonomy): Eukaryota > Metazoa > Chordata > Amphibia > Anura > Ranidae > Lithobates > Lithobates septentrionalis. The sequence goes on along the minus strand of JBBDGP010000016.1, from coordinate 7,289,272 downwards.
CAGGCTTTGCATCTCCTGCACGCAAAAAAGCCGTTGCGATCCCAAAATGTCGGAGGACGTTTAGGAGGGTAAATCACTTTCTTCACCACTCTGTCTCCAAAACTCATGTTTTTTCTATAAATGAACTGGGGCTCAGAAGGTAATACTGTGGTGAGTTTCTTATCTAACCCGAGTATATGCCAGTGTCTTCTGAAGATCTCCTCCACTTCCTTGTATTGAGTATGAAATTGAGAAATAAAGCCCCACTCTTTATTACGACTTTTTTCTGTTGGTGCTACCTCAGAACCCTCCGGCCGTGATTCTTGTAAGCATGTAATTCTAGGTATTTCAGCCACTTCCTCCACCACCTTCTTCAGTTTCTTTGGGTCATATCCCTTGGCTTCAAATCTCTCTGTAAGGACTTTAGATTGAATCCAGAACTGTTTATCTTCAGAGCAGTTTCTTCTTACTCTCATAATCTGTCCTTTTGGGATATTCCGGAGCCATAATGGATGATGACCGCTTGAGATGGGCAAATAACTGTTCCTGTCTGTTTTTTTAAAATAAACTCTTGTTTCTAATTTATCGTTCACCCTATAAATGGTGACGTCCAAAAAGTTTATTTCTTCTTTATGCCATTCTGAAGTAAGCTTAATATTGTTGTTATTATTATTCAAGGCCTGTATAAATGCTCCTAACGACTCAGATGTACCATTCCAGATAAAAAACAGGTCATCAATGAAGCGTTTGTAAAATATAAGTTCCGGCCTTTGTTCTCTAAAAATGGTCTTATCCTCCCACTCCGCCATGAACAAATTGGAATTTCGCGCCCATCGCAACGCCTCTTTGTTGTGAGTAGAATGTACCGTCATACCAAAAATAGTTATGACTAAGGCAGAAATCCATGGCATTCCTAAGGAAAATCTTTTGGTTGTGGGGGAGATCCTCTCTTTGACTAAGGGCCCAATTGAGCGCCAATAAGGCATCATCATGCTGTATGATAGAATAAAGAGAGGAAACGTCGGCTGTGACCAAAATTGCCTGCTCTCTTCCTATCAGGCTCACATTCTGCAAACAATTAAAAAAATTCTTAGTGTCCCTTATATATGAACGGGTATTAGTGACACTCTTTTGCAAGAACCAGTCCAAGTACTGACCCATTCTGGCAGAGACCGAATCAATACTGTTGACAATAGGTCTTGCTGGAGGATTAGAGGGGTCTTTGTGAATCTTCGGCAAGGTGTAGAGCGTGGGGATCCGACTGCTGGTGGGTAACAGGAACCTTTTCTCTTTGTCCGTTAGTACCCCACTTTTTGAACCCATGTGTACTAGAATATCCAATTCATCCCTATAGGGCAGGGTGGGGTCATTCTTCAGACGTTTATATGTTACTTCATCTGAGAGCATCTCCATAATCTGGTTATGATAGAACTCCTTTGAGAGTATTACTACCCCACCCCCCTTATCAGCTGGTCTTATGATGATATCTTTTCGTTTCTCCAACATGGTAATCCCCTCACTGATATGCCTTACATTCATTTGTTTATCGGGTTTCAGATGTTCCAGATCTCGTAGTATTAACCCTTTGAATACCTCAACTTGATGGTTGGGATTGTTGAGGGGGTTAAATAGGGACTTATTTTTAAGACCACTATTGACCACCTCCCCTGGCTTATGAGTTACCGCTCATATATTAGGGGTGCATCCCAAAAAATACTTTTTAATATTTATCTTCCTAATATATTTGTGGATGTCAATGAAGACGTCAAACTTATTCATTGGTTTTTTCTAGCCACATTTTAAGCCTAGATTCAGAATATTCATCTCTTTGTGTGTTAATTGTTTGTCAGTCAGATTGAAGATGCCCTCTACTCCGACTCCCTTCTTCTTTTTTTGGGTCCTAGATCCTGCTCTGCAACCACGATATTTTCTTCCTTTGATTGTGGGTATTGCGCAGGGTCCTTCTTTCATTGCGGATGTTGAGTCTTCCAATATAGGGTATTGGGGTTGTTCTGGGGTTGCTGGTCCCTGTATTGAACCCCGGGTGGGGTCTCCCTCCACATGGAGGTTGGTTCCGACCTCTGGACGAGCGACCCCTTCCTCTCCCTAAAAAAGGACGGGGGTGTGGGTGATTGTTAGCATAATTCTCTTGATTATTTCGATATTCCTGCAGGGGCTGAAACCTGTTGTGTGTGGGTATGTCATAGGTGTTGGGTTGTGAATATCCGTTCTGATTAGAACGTCTTCCATTCCCCTTTAGTTTCCTTCCTCCTTTCTGTATGGGAGTGGAACACCTAATCGGTGAATTTGCATACGAGGTGTTCCCTGCACGATCATTCGTATATACCGGATAGTTAACCGATGGTAATCCTGGTATCAGTCGCCGGATCTGCTGTGGAGGTGCAGAAGGCTCTTGTATAGATTGATCTCCTGCCTCATTTCTACAAGGCACTTGTTGCCACGAGTAAATGGAATTCTTTTTGAAGTCCTCCAAATCCCTATAGTATTTCTTCAGTTTCTTTTGTGTCTCTCTATCAACTTTTTCCAATTTCTTTTGTATTCTGGCATTAAACTCTATAATTTGTTGACTATCTTTTATTGGGTCTAATTGCTGTTGTAGATCATTAATTCTTGACTCCAAATTGGCCATTTTGCGTTTTTTTCTTTGTAGGACTAACTGTTGTAGCTTGAAACCCACACCGTTAAAGTCCAACCATTCTTGCATGGAGCCTTGGTCATCCAACCCATCCTGTGGGGTGACATCCCATCTAAGGCTCCTAATGATGACTTTTTCCTTGATGTATTGTTCAAGACTACATATGTCCCACCAAGTCCGTACTTGTTTTTCTAACACATGGCCCAGTGCTGACATTGCTCCATTGTAATTGGTTTGTGTGGTGGTTGGTTCATAGCTGGTGAACAAAGCGTCCACATCAATGTGCCTATTACTTAAATACCGTAGGACGTCCATAGCAGCAGAGAACTAAATATGTGCCTTGAATGAATGTATGTTGTATATGCCCGTCCCAAAATAAACAACAATGCTCTGCGCTTAGTACAATATTCTAACGGTGTATGTGCGGCACATAAATAATTATATGACTAGTAGCAGCTGCTTAAATAGTAGAACATGTATATAGGCAATAATGAATCAATTCAATTAGATAAATATATAAATACACAATTATAAATATATAAATATATAAAGTGTCTCTTCAGTTTTGCAGCAGCGCTGTGCACCCCAATTAAACAGGGTCTCTTTCTTAATCTACTTCAGAAAGTTCAAACACGGATCTGATAGCCAGAGTCCCACCAATAAATAATCAAGATGTATTCTGTGAGGGTAGTAATCCTTTCACCAAGCGATGCACCACGTGCTGGGGTCCCCAATGAAAACTCACTCACCAGAAATCAGATCAATAAAAGCCTTGATTAATAGTAGTAAATCTGCATCAATAGTGGTGTTCTTCTGATCCTATTAATATCACAGGCAGGCAGCTACAGTATTTACTGTTATGCCCCGTACACACGGTCGGATTTTCCGATGGAAAATGTCCGATCGGAGCGCGTTGTTGGAAATTCCGACCGTGTGTGGGCTCCATCGGACATTTTCCATCGGATTTTCCGACACACAAAGTTGGAGAGCAGGAGATATAATTTTCCGACAACAAAATCCGATCGTGTCAATTCCGACCGTGTGTGGCCTGTTCTGACAAGTGCCACGCATGCTCAGAAGAAATTCCGACACGGAACAGCTCGGTCTGGTAAACTTAGCGTTCGCAATGGATACAGCACTTTCGTCACGCTGCAATGTAAAAAATGGTTTAATACAGCGCACTCTCTTCTTCTTTATAATGTGACAAGAATTAAGTAGTTTTGCTGCTCATATTTACACACACTTCTCACAAACTTTTTTTTTTTTGTTTTTTTATTGGGATTCCCTGAATATATTGTTATTTGTCACATCTGACAGAATGTTTTTTTTTTTTTTTGGATTTTAAGCCATTTTTGGTTTTGATTTTATGTTTGTATTTTTTCCAAGGCTGATCTTTGTTTAATGTTGTTTTTAGTATGACTCCAGAATATTTTTGTGTGTGTTTTGTGTGTCAAGTTACCACAACACCATTGATATCTTTTATTATTTAATCTCAAGGAGATTGTTTGTTGTTGGTGTCCCTTGTTAATTTCACATTGTATTTTTGAAATGTACCTGAATCCTCACAAACCAACTGTCCTTTTTGAAGTTAAACACACATAGGCAAGTATAATTCAAACAAAAAATCCTTTATTAAGGGCTCAGAACCAAACAAAGAGGGAGGCAACACTGAATCAACAGGAGAAATTAGCGCAGCCTGGGACCCCCACGGCAGACATCAATTCTTGAACATCAAAATTGGTGGCCTGAGGAGTCCATATGTAAGGGAGGGCAGTCTGGTCCAGAATTCGCAGAGATCCGGAAAGCAGCAGATGACATCTGTGTCCCCAGGCTGTGGTACCACAAGAGGCTGCATCTTTTGGCCGACCAGACTGGATCCAGGGTCCTCACTTTCTGGTCTTCCTTCCACGCTTCCTTCCCGGCTGTGGCTGTGCTGTTGGAGATGTGGCAGGAGGAGGAGTAGGACCTGGAGGAGGAGGAGGACTGGGAGGACCTGGAGGAGAAGGAGGAGGAGGAGGACCTGCAGGAGGAGGAGGAGGACCATCTGTGAGTTCGCAAAGGTGTGTCTGAGCTGTAATTTGGCCCCTCATACCTTTGTTAAGAGCCTCCAATATGAGCGACTCACACATGACTTGTTGTTCCTCCTCCATCCTCTGCATTTTATAAGCAATGGTGGCAGCAAAGTCCTCCTCCATGGTGTGTGGTGCTCCCAGGACCTCTGTAGCCCTCCAAAAGAGTCCTCTGGCAGCCTCCTCTAGGGCACTCCTCCTCCTGCCACTTTCTCTTTCCAGGGGGAGTGGAGGGACCTGCAGATCAGGCAGCCGGCTCGGCCCGGCCACCTCCTGGCTGCGACTTCCCTGTGTATGAAAAAGGGACATGGTTTTAGTTTTTGCTTCATCAATCACAATCCTAAATTAGTAGTCCCAACTAACATCTAGTTAACATCATTGATTGGACAAGCAGAAATATTTAGAGTAATGCTATACCTGGCTCAATCTGGGCTCCTCCACATCTTGCCTGGAAGGCCCAGGTTGGGCATCAGAAGCCTCAGCCGGGGGGGAAGGAAGCGTGGAAGGAAGACTGGAGAGTGCTGGCCTGGGTTCAGTCTGGTCTGCCAGAAAATGCAGCCTGTTGTAGTACCACATCCTGGGGACATAGATTTCATCTGCTGCTCCGGATCTCTGTGAATCCAGGACTTTCTGGCGCTCCCTTACATATGTACTCCTCAGGCCACCAATTAAGATCTTCAAATAGGTGATGTCTGCCGTGGGGATCACCTGCTTCACAATTTCACACAATTGCTCCAGTGCTGCCTTCCTCTTTGTTTGGTTCTTGTAATGTGGGTGGTTAATCTCCCACAGACATGGCAGCTCCCTTAACATATCAATGAATAGTGACATGAAGTCATTATCTTTAACTAAGATATCCATGTTCACTGCAAGACACAACACAAGACAAAGCCTAATGTCAGACAAAACTCTCCTAATCTTGTTACAATATAGGCCTCAATCTAGAAGCAGTATAGGCACAAGTTTGTCTCTTAGCTTCGTTCTTACGATCGGCGCGTCCAATGCTCCTTCCTCCGCTCACAGATCGTACGTAATACGCGCGTGTGTTACGCTTTATATACACTGCGCATACGTGTAACTCCGCCCGCCCCGACGTTCTTTCTAGTCTATTCCCCGCCCCTTTTCGTTTTGCGCAGTGGGTGAAGAGCACATGGCGGAGTCACAGCAGGTGCGTGCTAATTATAGCAACGAGGAGGAGGTGGAGGAAAGCCCAGAGACAAAAACGTCCCGATCCAGAAGGAGAAGATTTAAGGCCACAAATATGTCCTTTGGGGAGATGTTGGAGATGGTGGACATCCTGAAGAGGGCCGACTATGATGGAAAGTATGGACCTTACCCCAGCCCCAATATCAGAAAGGCCAAGATCATGGCGAAAGTGGTCAAAAGTCTGCACAGGAATTTCGGGGTACGACGATTGAAAGATCAGCTCAGGAAGCGGTGGTCGGACCTCAAATTACGAGAGCCAGAGCAGTACAGAAAGATCCGGAGAGTGCTGCAAAAAACTAAGTAGTTGTGGTGTGTTCCTATTCTTTTTGTCTTTCTTACGTTCGTGCTGCTCCATATGCTTTTCTTAATTGTACAGTTTCAAATGTCAATTTTAATGTTCATGGGCCCATTATTTGTTCGTATCCAACATTTTTTTTTCCCCTCTAAAACACCATTGTTTAGGCCATATGCATTTTCCTACATTTTTAAAGGCCTACTTGGATGCAAAATATTTGGTTGTGTAGATGGGTTTGTTACTAGAATGAAATGCAAACTAGATTCTGTGTAAGTAGAGGACACTGAGCAGCTGTTTTCACATCTGGACACTGGAGCACTAGTGTGGGACACAAGAACACCATTTTTATTAGGGGGGCCACACAGGTGCTCCAGTGTATACTATAGGGGGGGCTACATCTGTGAAGCTTGTACTAAACAGGTAAAGTATTGCAGCTTGACAAAGGCCAATAAAAAAACTACATCTTGGAACTCTGCTAAAATTGACAATTGTACCCCACTTCCAAGCAATGTTTCCTATTTATAGTTCTGCCATCAAATATCTGTGTGCTAATTCTACCATTTTTGTTTTACATAGGGGAGAAAAGACTCGGAGGACACCCCTCATCCGAGGAGACCAGAGACCCCCCACCTATGGAAGAAGATGAAATACCCCAAACACAAGCGGAGCAGGAGGAGGTGGAAGACATGGTGGAAATTGGCACCACAACAGGTGAGTGTCTGCGACCACAGGCTCAGGTAAGAGATGGATGTCCGCAGATTTTTGATACCTGTATTTGTTTGGTTTCTCTCTTTTTAGGTGATCGTGATGTTAGGGATCGAGATCCTTTCACATCTGAAAGTGCCCAGATCCTGATCGGGGAGATCATGGAAAATCATGGTAATCATGATCATGGTAATTTAGAATTGGAAAACATCCAGAAAAAAATAAATGATGTGATAAAAAAAAAATAATAACATCATTGATGTTTTGGGGCGAATTTAAAACCCCACAAAATCACTTTTTTTTTGTGTGGTACAATGTTTATAATCTTTTAGCAATGTTTCGAAAAGCCTAATTTGGAGGATGCACACAGTGTGCCAACATGTGCTATCTGCCATCATGGGAGATCAATCGACGCGTTTTGGGGGTGCCACAGCTTCCTCAATAATAAAGTAGCGTTGAGGAAGGGGTTGCTCCCACAAAACACGTCCCTTGATCCCCCGTGATGGCAGCTAGCACATGTTGACATTCGTAAATTGGTGTGCATCTTCCAAATTTGGCTTTTCAAGGGGTGATTTGACCCCATCTGAACGCAATATCAAACACAGTTCCTAAATACTCATGTCTGATATTGCCTTCAAGTTTTACCATATGTGAACTTTGTAAGTTCAAATTTTTTCTCTTTGTTGTTGGTTTTACACAGGCCTGTTTTATCATAAATGGACATTTCTATTTTTGATAATGCCACCCCAAAAATGGGTAGACAACAAACATGTTGGTTTGTTTGAAAAACCTTTGGTAAATGCACATGTGATTGTGCAGGTATAAAAAAGTTTGTTAATCAAGAATGTGTGGATTATTGTCTCAACACTACAACACTTTTGGGGTGATGTCATTGCTGTTTTCAGAGAAAATGGGGGTTATTTCCTAAGGGCAAAATCCTCTTTGCACTACAAGAGCATTTTCATTGCAGTTTCAAGAGCACTTGTAGTATAAAAAGTGTATACGCCTTTAGTAAATAACAGCCAACAGTGCTTTGTATAAGGTTACACAATCACGCCATTTTCACGACTCTACACATTGCTGTCAGGGTCAGCTAAAACAAACACAAGCAGTAAATGTCCACAAAGAATTTTTTTTTTTTTATTGGAAAAAGGCTTCACAAATTTGAAGGCATATTGATGGCCCCCCTACCCGCAAAGAACTCCAGGTATCGTAACCGGACATCACGGTCACTCAGGGAGGGCAAGCCAGGACGGCCGCTTTCAAGCGCCGTCAGTGTTTCAGGTATCACTCCGGCCTCAGGCCCAACTGAGCCAGCATAGTTGGCAGAATGTTTCCTTAAAAAGTTATGGAGAATACAGCACGCCAGTATAATATGGTTCAGTTTATACTCCGCCATATGGATAGGTGCCAGAAATAGGCGGAACCGGCTGGCCAGGATTCCAAATGTGTTCTCCACCACTCTTCGGGCTCTGGCCAGCCGGTAATTAAAAACCCTCTGTTCCGGGGTGAGGGTCCTCATCGGGAATGGCCGCATCAGGTGGTCCCCCAGCACAAACGCTTCATCAGCAACGAACACGAATGGGAGTCCTTCTACATTGTCCTCTGGAGCTGGCAAGTCCAAGCTGCCATTCTGGAGATGCCTGTAGAACTCCGTCTGGGCTATGACTCCACCATCGGACATCTGGCCATTCTTCCCCACGTCCACATACAAGAAGTCATAATTAGCCGACACCACCGCCAACATCACAATACTATTGAACCCCTTATAGATGAAATAGTACGACCCCGAGTTGGGTGGTGGGATGATGTGGACATGTTTCCCATCAATTGCCCCTCCGCAGTTAGGAAAGTCCCACCGCTGGGCAAAGTGGGAGGCCACAGTCTGCCATTCCTGTGGCATGGAAGGAAACTGTTGAGGAAAACAAAAATAAATTAATATTTTTGCACAGAAACATGGCAAGCAGATTACGCACAAACATTCTGGGGCAACCTCCAGATAGCATTTATTAACGGGAATTTAACAACACCAAAGTATAAGGTAGAGGTAAAAGAAAACGCCGCGCTAACCAGTGAAATAAATAAAAAGCTGCTGCATACAGTTTGACAAAAACAACAAAATAGGCATATGGAAAAATGCAGCGCATATACAAAGGAACATAGGTCTTTAAAATGGTGAAACAGTAAAGAAATCACTAATTAACCACAGGTGCCTTGAAACACAAACGTCCATAGATGGATGTGAATGTCCAGCCGCACAGGAGGTGTAAGTACTCCAAGGGGTGGTGATGGTCTGATGGTTGTCAGAAAACACCTGGCATCATACAGCGACTTCCCAACCGAGAAACTGGGTCCCAATGGGTCATTCAGAGAAAGTGCAAAAAAGCCTCTTACCAGATCCTGTGGATTCCCATGTCAGCGACAGGGAATCGCATGCGCAGTTTGTCACAAATGACGTGGAATGGGAGCTCAGGAATCGCCAATCCCTTGGATTGTGGTCTGTATGGATCTCGGCCGGCAACCGGATGGGTCCTCACAACGAACCGTCCTCACACCGAACCGTCCCAGCGTGCATCAGAAGTTTCACAAACGGTCCCCCGAAAAGAGCAGTTGGAGGGACTGGATCTCATGCGGTAAATGTGGAAACAAAAAGAATGTGCCTCCACATGGTGCAGATAAAAAAGGGTGTTTTTATTGACAAAAACGACCATACACAAATAAAAGCGTGATCATGGTGGATAAAAACAAATGGGCAACAAAGAGTGGTGTATGTACCCGACGCGTTTCGAACTAGGGGGCTTCAACAGGGGCAGTAGTATAAGTATAGGGGCAAAGTATAAGGTACACCTATCATATTCCCCCCCCCCCCTCTCATGGGCCATTTCGAACATTATGGGGGGTGTGGAAATCTTGGACAGGTAACCCTCTTCACTTCATTGAGAGATGAATGCCTAAATACAGGGTATTACTTGGAACAGCCCCTCAGTTACACTATTGGCAGCCCACTGGACAGGTAAGAAGTGTCCGAATACAAAGATATAAATACACATTGTACACATTTGAGGACATTTGAACATTCTGCTATTACCTGACTCAAGATAATAATAGTATCTTAAAAATTCAAACAGTACCATTTGAAAGTATACAGGCAGGCCCTTGCACTACATGCTTTGGGGAATTCATCCATAAATCAGAGCACAAAAGAGATGGGTATAGTGTGTATGGGTTTGGCAAAGTCAGCAGATAGATGATTGAGGATAGATAGAGAATTGGGATCAGCTGACTTAGCAGTTGGGGGAGGGAGGGTTACTAAAAATGATTTGGGGACACCACAAAAAATAAGCCTCTGCCACTCTGCCAGAATTTAAAGCTAAAATAACATTTCTAAACATTTTAGGGGGTGTTTGGGGTAAAGCACTACTATGGAGCTGATAAAATACATTGTTAAGTGACTACATGCGGTGAATAAAGGGCCCGTAGAGCATGCTGGGGAGGATAGTGAAGGACAATCTGTAAGAAGGACCTAAAAAATTTATTACATAAAAATCCAGCATGCATGAGGACAAAGGGGACATTCACAGCATATTCCAATCATGGTAATTAGGGAATGAGGAAAGAAATACAATATATTAGCAAACATTAGCAAACATTAAATACAATAAAATGTGATATTAAAGGATAAAAATCTTACCTTCATATACTCCTTCTGCAGGACCTGTATGATGGCAGAACAGGTCTCTGGGATAATGATCCCCAGAGCCTGGGGGGAGATGTCATCCTGAGAAAGTTCCTGAAATCATCAGGATTATTCTCACAGATCTCACGGAGTAAAGGCATATGAGAGAACTGGTCACGCTGAAGCAACCAATTCTTGGTCCATGAACTCCTCCCCACCCTGTTCATGGACTGGACTTGTGTCAAGGTCAGGACCCCAACACCAAGCCCCCGCACAGCACAAAATCTACGAGGAGTACGCATACACAACATGGCTAGAAAACGGTCGGCTGCTCAGAATGAAGTAACAGAACGCACTGAAGAACAGCAAGGCCTGTGAAGAGCGACCTGAAAAACAGTAACGAACGAACAAGAATACAATGACTAAGTCACGCGGAACTTGCTTGCACGCACTGAAGAGCAGATACAAACCCACAAGCACAAACTGAACGGCAGAAAACGATCTGAAAACCACGAGTCTGAAAAAGCGCGAATCGTCTCTCACCAAACTTTTACTAACACGAGATTAGCAAAAGGAGCCCAAAGGGTGCCGCCCTTGGTTCTGAACTGGCCTTTTCTAGTATCGTCGTACGTGCTTGACGTCACCGCGTTCTTGGCGATTGGAAATTCCGACAACTTTGTGCGACCGTGTGTACGCAAGACAAGTTTGAGCCAACATCCGTCGGAAAAAATCCTAGGATTTTGTTGTCGGAATGTCCGAGCAATGTCCGACCGTGTGTACGGGGCATTAGTGTACTTTGTCCTCTGCACAGTGTGCACCTAAAGCTACCTGAATAAAATTGGTGTTGTTGTTCTGCTCCTATTAATACCACAGGCAGGCAGTTACAGTATTTACAGTTCATGTACTGCGTCCTCTGCACAGTGTGCACCGAGAGCTACCTGAAGACAATTGCTGGTGTTCTCATACTAATAATACTACAGGCAGGCAGTTGATTCTGCTAGCTGCAGTATCAGTATATATATATATATATATATATATACATCCCAGCTTTGTGCAGCTACATCTCACTGCAGGCCATTAGTATGTTTGGAAGGCCAACAAGGAGAGGCAGACAGTCACAAGCCAATAAAAGAGGGCAAGCAGGCTCTTTGTCTAGAGGTAACAGTGCTGGTCGTGGAGACGGTGCATGCTCATCAGCTTGGCCTTTTTTTGGCAGCTGGCCGTGTTGAGCCGCAACATGCGGAAGACTTGGTAGAGTGGATGACCAAGCCGTCCTCATCCTCCTCATCATCTCTCACCCAGGCTCAGGGTACTTTGTCTGGCAAAGCAGCTGCCAACGTGGCCTCTTCCCTCGGCTCAATGGCATCAGTCACTCCTTCCCTAGCCCCACCATGACCTCCTGAGGAGTCCCCCGAACTGTTTGACCACAGTCTTGGGTACATGCTCCAGGAGGATGCCCAGCGTTTTGAAGGCTCCGATGATGGTACCCAGCTAGAGGAAGGCAGTAATGTGAGCCCAGAGAGAGGGGGTGCCCAAGGAGGACAACAATTTGGCAGTCATGTTCCCCCAGCTGCAGCATACTGCCAGCTTTGCTCCAGTGATGAGGAGGGAGGGGATGATGAGGTCACTGACTCCACGTGGGTGCCTGATAGGAGAGAGGAGGAAGAGGAGGCACATCACCAATGAGGCAGGATGCCCTCCAGGGGCCAGCTTAAGGGCAGCACACCGACTGCATCACACCGCAGAGCTCCGCAGGGGTGCTGCTATCTCTGCGCGTTATTCCAAAAGTTCTTTGGTGTGGGCCTTTTTTGAGACGAGTGCATCAGATCCCACCGCTGCTATTTTCAACATATGTCTCAAGCGTATCTCTCATGGCCAAAACATCTCCCGCTTGGCACCTCATGCTTGACCAGACATATGTTGACCTGCCATGCAGTTCATTGGCAAGCATACCTAAAAGACCTACACCAAAGAACAAAGAGGACCTCTCCTTGCTCCTCATCAGCTGGGATCTCCAACACCACTATACCTTCAGACCTCTCTGAGACCTGCACTGAGAGGAATGAAGGTGTAGAATTTGGTTTGTCACAGCCAAGTACTTGGAGGCAATCTGCTATCGTTACACCGATTTCAGATTGTACCAGGCAAATTTCCCTGCCCCAGCTGATTCACTGCCGAAAGAAGTTCGCTCCCAGCCATCCACATGCCCAGCGGTTGAATGCTAGCTTGGCTAAATCGCTAGCACTTCAACTGCTGCCTTTTCAGTTGGTAGACTCTGCCCCCTTCAGTGTGTTTGTGGAATGTGCGGCTCCTTAGTGGCAGGTTCCCAAATGCTACTTTTTCTCACGGAAGGCGATTCCGGCTCTCTACCGGCATGTGGAAGGCAATGTCTTGGCCTCGCTGGACAGGGCGGTCAGCGGTAAGGTGCATATTACCGCTGACTCATGGTCCAGCAGGCATGGACAGGGACATTACCTATCTTTCACCGCGCACTTGGTGACTCTTCTGGCAGCTGGGAGGATGCAGGACAGGGTGCAGTAGTGTTGGAGGTTGTTCTGCCACCACGCCTCCAAAATACTACTAGTGCTGATTCTGCCACACCTCTCTCCTCCACCCCCTTCTCTTCTTCTTCCTCCATGGCCTCTTCCTGTGCTTATTTGGCTTTGGAACCAGAGGTGCTCCGTAGGCATTCAAGGGGCTACGCAAGTACGCAGGCCAAAAGATGCCATGTGGTGCTTGAGCTGGTGTGCTTGGGGGACAGGAGCCACACTGGGGCAGAGATTCTGTCAGCTCTGCAGGGGCAGGTTCAGAGGTGGTTGACGCCATGCCAGCTTAAGGCAGGTATGGTGGTTTGCGACAATGGCACCAACCTCCTCTCCGCCCTCCGACAGGGACAACTGATCCATGTGCCCTGTTTGGCTCACGTCCTTAACTTGGTGGTGCAGCGGTTCTTGGGCAGGTACTCGGGCTTACAGGATGTCCTGAGGCAGGCCAGGAAAGTCTGTGTGCATTTCCGCAGGTCATATAATGCCAGTGCTCGGCTGGCTGACCTCCAAAAGGAATTTAAGCTGCCCAAGAACCGCCTAATCTGTGACATGCCCACCAGGTGGAACTTAATGTTGGCCATGCTGTAGCGGCTGCACACGCAGCAGAGGGCAATCAATGAGTACCTGTGCGACTATGGCACCAGGACAGGGTCAGGGGAGCTTGTTTTTTTCCCCATGCCAGTGGGCCATGATCAGGGATGCATGCACTGTCCTGTCACCATTTGAGGAGGCCACGAGGATGGTGAGTAGTGACAGTGCATGCATCAGTGACACTGTCCCCCTTGTCCACCTGTTGGAGCACATGCTGCGTGGAATAATGGACAGGGCACTTGAGGCAGAACAGAGGCAGGAAGAGGAGGACTTCCTTAGCTCTGAAGGCCCCCTTTATCCAGACAGTGTTCCTGCGTGCCCGCCGATCACACAGCAAGAGGGTGAGGAGGAAGAGGAGGATTGTGTCAGCATGGAGGTGGAGCCTGGCACTCAGCATCAGCAGAAGTCTTTAAGGGATCATTTACAGTCCCAAGAAACCCATGGACTTGTACGTGGCTGGGAGGAGGTGGCTGCGGATCATGTCGTCCTTAGTTACCCAGAGGACTCCAGAACGAATGCCTCAGCAAACCTACGCTGCATGGCCTCCCTGATCCTGCAAAGCCTGCGGAAGGATCCTCGTATTCGTGGTATCAAGGAGAGGGATCAATACTGGCTGGGGCGTGCCAGTAGAAGTCTGACGACGAAACGTGCGTAGGGCGGATTACAAACGTCTTGCAGCACCTCTAACAAAGGGAATTCGCTAACTTTTGGCATGCTTGATTTGTTCATTTGAAATGTGAGTACATTTGTCTATTAAGTTTTAATAAAAGTTCTCCTATGGTTTTACGCGATGGGCATACCTTCTTTCCTTTACATGTAATTACTACACCACAATACGCAAGTAAAGTTTGGGGGATATCCTTGATTGCTGCACAGTGGCAGACACTGACCGCGCATACCCCTGCAGGGGAAAGGAGAATCCGGTGAGTGCAAGCATTGTCAGAGCATGCAGACAAGGCACTAATTAAAGAAACCAGCACCTGGATAAGAAGCTTTCCTACAGATATTTGACCCTCAAAGATTGAACACTACAAAATACTCCAAAAAGAACTTGTTTTTTTCATAAACAGAACTTTTCCTATCCAACTAAATACTGGTCACAGCACAAGAGTCACTATTTATGATGGATATTTTGCACAATGTTGTATGGATTTGTATGATTTAACACTGGTCACTTTAGTGATGCTGCACTATGCATTTTTGTTGAATAATTGAAGCACCTTATGTTGCAATTGTACCTTTAACAGTAAGGACTTGGCACCAGTCACATATTTATTCATTTTTGGCACACACACTTTAGGAATTATAAAGTCAATTTAAAGAAAGATTTTTTTTTTTTGTTTGTCTCCATAAGGGCAGCGCCATACTATTCCTGTTTTCTTTTTTTTTTTTCCAACACTTTTCACCTAGATGATATTGTATCTATATCCATTTATACCCATAACTACTTTATTACTTAATTTAAAGGGCACAATGCACCTTTGTTGAACAATTGGAGCACCAGTTGTTGTATTTTCACTTCTAATAGAAATATTCACCACCAGTCACAGTTTTATTCAATTTTTGAACACATACAGGTTTTAGAAGCAATTCTATAAGGACACTAGGCAATACATTGACTACAAAGAAGAAAATATCCTTTTGTCTCCATAAGGGCAGCGCCATATTACTCCTGCTTTTTTACCATTTTCTAATACTTTCCACTTAGGTGGTATTGTATTGTTTTTAACACTTTCCACCTAGATGATATTGTATCCATATCCACAACTACTTTTGTTGAACAATTGGAGCACTAGTTGTTGTTGTATTTTCATTTTTAAGAGAAATATTCACCACCAGTCAGTTTTATTCAACTTTTGAACATATACAGGTTTTAGAAGCAATTCTATAAGGACACTAGGCAATACATTCACTACAAAGAAGGAACACATTTTTTTGTCTCGATAAGGGCAGCGCCATACTACTCCTGCTTTTTTACCATTTTCTAATACTTTCCACTTAGGTGGTATTGTATGTGTAGAGGCAGCAGCCATATCCATAACTAAAACATTCAATTCATTGCGCAGATTTACCCCATACACCTACTATTCAGAGGTGAATCTTCCTGACAAAAGGGAGGAAGTCACCATGTGATCCACGCTGCAAACTCCTCACCACCACTTCCCAGGGGCTCCGCTGCTTATCCACCAGCTAGTCTGCCTCCGCTCTCCTCGTTGTCCTATCTCCTCTCCTCCTTGTCACCTTGTGGTACCCCTGCTCTCTACACAGCCTCTGGCCCTGCATTGCATGCCAGGGGCTATAGTCCACCCCTAAGGATCCTCGGGGGGTTGCCAATCCTCGGGACCACATGTCCCAAGATCCTGTGGTACTTCTGATTGGTTCCCTTCCCTGCCAATGAGGAAGCAGGGGAAAAGAGCAGAGCGGTAAACTGTCCTTTCAGCGCCATGCACGCCAGCACAGCGGCTCGGAGAGGAGAGGGAGAGGAAGAAAATCCCTGGCAGCTGCTGCAGTTCTGTGTGCATCTCAGCGCCGCAGCCTGTGTGTCTGGTAGCATCGGTGGCTGGTTGGATGAGCAGAGAAACAGCATCCACTACAAAAATAAAGCATGGAGACATAGATGGGTGGGTGAGTTTGCTTTTAACTAAACACTCCTATCCTTTATAGCCAAGGAAGCTGCCATCTTAGCTTCTGTTTGACCTACAGTTGCCATGGTGCTACATATGTGATCACTTATGACACCAGTCATTTGATGGCTTTACAGTTCGATTGAGAGCACAAGTAACTATGACAGTTATCATTCACAGCATGCCTTGACTGTAACTGTTTTGGGAAGCAGTTAAATCTATGGGTTTAGTTCAGTTCTAAAAAATATATGTGTACTGTGTCGCCAATCAGATTCAAACCTACAATGCAAAATGACAGTTGCAGAATGAAATTGTCAAACTGTCTGGTGACATTAGGCCACCACTGACAATTCTTAAGGCTAACATATTGATACATAAGCTCAGTTGAGTTTTTGAACAGTTTCTTTTGGAGTTAACCATTTTTATTGTCAGAGTAAATGGTAAATAAGAGATTTTTTCTCTGTGTCTAATGAGAAATAAATAAAACAATAGGTTTCAGGGAACACTTTTCATTATTTACATTGCTTCATTTTTAAACCATTTTTTTTATTTGAGACCCAGTGGTATTTTCAAGATGTATATTTCAGACATGGTTTGTCTGTGTTTTTTTTATGCATTCATTTGTTTAGAACTTTGTCATATACACTGACCGTATGCCATAGTGATATCTGTTTTATATACCATATTTATCTGCGTATAACACGCGCCGGCGTATAACACGCACCCCAAGTTTAGGAGGGAATTTTAAGGAAAAAAACTTTTAGGAGGGAAGTTTAAGGAAAAAAAACTAACATTTAAATGCCCGTCAATGCAGCGTTATCGTGTCCATCTGCAGCCCTGTCAGTGCAGCCATGCCCCAGTGTCCAGTGCAGCCTTGTCAGTGCAGCCTTGTCAGTGCAGCTTTGCCCCAGTGCAGAATTGTCAGTGCAGCTTTGCCCCAGTGCAGCCTTGTCAGTGCAGCTTTGCCCCAGTGCAGCCTTGTCAGTGCAGCCTTGTCAGTGCAGCTTTGCCCCAGTGCAGAATTGTCAGTGCAGCTTTGCCCCAGCGCAGCTTTGCCCCAGTGCAGCTTTGCCCCAGTGCAGCCTTGCCCCAGTGCAGCCTTGTCCCCAGTGCAGCCTTGTCCCCAGTGGTCAGTGCAGCCTTGTCCCCAGTGGTCAGTGCAGCCTTGTCCCCAGTGCCGCCTACATACACAAGTTTAGTGTGTATTTTTAAATATGGCGCCGTGGAGTTCGGAGGGACTCGGCGGCGCTCGTTTAGCTGAACAAGCGCCGCCGAGAACACAGTGACTGGGCGGAGCCGAGATACACATAGCCGAGGGTTCTCGGCTCTTCTCGGCGCCGTTCACAGTCACGCCCAGTCCCTATGATGGACATAACAGAGGTCCAATGGCGGGACTGGGCGGGACTGTGAACGGCGCCGAACTCCACGGCGCCATATTTAAAAATACACACTATGTGAATGTCGGCGGCGATCGCTCCGATAGATCACAAAATAGCGGGGATCGGCGTATAACACGCACTCACGATTTTCCCGATTTTATACGCCGATAAATACGGTATGTTGCAAGAATTATATTTTTTGTTCACATATTAGGACCATTTGAAGTTTTCATTTGTGCTTTTGTTGTACTGAACTATGCTTGTTTGAATGCTTGCATTTTAGCTATTGCTTTTTCTGTTACAAAAAGAATTCAAGAGTTTTCTTTTACACATTTAGCTTTCATTGAAGAAAAATATAACGTGTATTTTATTAATTGATGTGTATACCATGATCATATATAGGGATGAGCCGAACACCCCACGGTTCAGTTCACACCAGAACATGGGAAAAGACAAAAAATGTGTGCGAACATGCGAACACAGTTAAAGTCTAATGCCGCGTACACACGAGCGGACATTACGGCGGACTTTGCCCGGCGGACTTTTCGACGTACTTTCCGACGGACTTTGTGAATGAACGGACTTGCCTACACACAATCCACCAAAGTCCGTCGAATTCGTACGTGATGACGTACGACCGGACTAAAACAAGGAAGTTCATAGCCAGTAGCCAATAGCTGCCCTAGCGTGGCTTTTTGTCCGTCGAACTAGCATACAGACGGCGGACTTTTCGACCGGACTCGATTTCAACGGATAAATTTAAAACAAGTTTCAAATCTAATTCCGTCGAACTTTTGAGAAAACAAAGTCCGCTGGAGCCCACACACATCGAATTGTCCGACGAAATCCAATCCGCCGGGCAAAGTCCGCCGTAATGTCCGCTCGTGTGTACGCGGCATAAGGGACACAAATGTGAAAAATCAAAAGTGTTCACTCCAAAGGCTTATATGCACGTTATTGCCATAAAAAATGTATAGGGACCCGGGTACTTCCCCAGAGGAGATGTATCAATGCAAAAAAAAAGTTTATAAAACAACAGTTTTTTCAGGATCAGTGATTTAATAATGCTTAAAGTGAAACCATAAAAATGAAATATTCCTTTAACCACTTACGGACCGCCCGCCATCGTTATGCATCGGCTGTTTGAATGAGGACATCGTTGTTATGGCAGCAGCCAGCTGCCATAAACCCGGTATCCCCGTCTTCAGCGGGCGGTCCCCTTAAAGATAAAAGTTGTCTCTGCATTGGATTCGCCGTGAGATCACTTTTATCGGTGCCGGGAGAGGGGTCCCCCCTCCCGCCGCGATCCGGTGCCCTCTGCCACTTACCGGAGCCGTCCGCAGTGGTGGAGGGGATCACGTTTGTCCCCTGGGCTGACATGGAGACGAGTGAGGGGAAGATGGCCCCCACCTGTCTCCATGACACTGCAGGGCATTTTAGTCTAAATATGAGATCTGAGGCCTTCTTGACCCCAGATCTCATATTTAAGAGGTCCTGTCATGCTTTTTTCTATTACAAGGGATGTTTTTACATTCCTTGTAATAGGAATAAAAGTGATTTTTTTTTTAAACAGTGTAAAAATAAAAAATAAAAGGTAAAATGAATAATAATAAAAAAAAAAATTTAAACGCGCCCTGTCCCGATGAGCTTGTGTGCAGAAGCGAATGCATACATGAGTAGCGCTCGCATATGAAAACGGTGTTCAAACCACACATGTGATGTATTGCAGCGATCGGTAGAGTGAGAGCAATAATTCTGGCCCTAGATCTCCTCTGTAACTTAAAACATGCAACCTGTAGAATTTTTTAAACACCGCCTATGGAGATTTTTAAGGGTAAAGGTTTGTCGCCATTCCACGAGCGGACGCAATTTTGAAGCATGACATGTTGGGTATCAATTTACTTGGCGTAACATTATTTTTCACAATATCAAAAAAAATTGGGCTAACTTTACTGTTGTCTTATTTTTTAATTCAAAAAAGTGTATTTTTTCCAAAAAAAGTGCGCTTGTAAGACCGCTGCGCAAATTGAAACGACCGCCATTTTATTCTCTAGGGTGTTAGAAAAAAAAGTATAATGTTTGGGGTTTCTAAGTAATTTTCTAGCAAAAAAAACTTTTTAACTTGTAAGCATCAAATCTCAGAAAGAGGCTCGGTCCTTAAGTCGTTAAATATCATGCCTGGGGGGGTCCCTTAGTCTGCCTGTAAGTAGCGCATCTTCCCCATGTTTTTTTAACAGTACCACAGAAAAATTACATTTTTAAAGGAAAAAAATGTAATTTAAAAATTGCTTGCGGCTCCGGGCAATATACATAAAAAAATCATTGAAAAAAACGGCGTGGGTTCCCCCAGTCCATTACCAGGCCCTTTGGGTCTGGTATGGATATTAAGGGGAACTCCATGCCAAAATTTAAAAAAATGACATGGGGGTACCCCCCCAAAATCCATGCCAGGCCCGTCAGGTCTGGTATGGATTTTAAGGGGAAACCTGCGCCAACATTTTTTTAAAAAATGGCGTGGGGGTCCCCCCAAAATCCATACCAGACCCTTATTCGAGCATGCAACCTGGCAGGCCGCAAGAAAAGGGGGGAGGAGAAAGCACCCCCCCTCCTGAACTGTACCAGGCCACATGCCCTCAACATGGGGAGGGTGCTTTGATGGGGACAAGGGCCTCATCCCCACAACCCTTGCCCGGTGGCTGTGGGTGTCTGCAGGTGGGGGGCTTATCGGAATATGGAAGCCCCCTTTAATAAGGAAGGAGACCCCCAGATCCTGACCCTCCCCTGTGTGAATGGGTATTCGATACGTTGTACCCCTACCCATTCACCAAAAAAGTACAAACGGCAGGAGACAGTTTTTGACAATTCCTTTATCAAAAAAGTGTCCCGCGATGTCCATCCATCTTCAATCATGGCGCAGACGGTCCCGAGAAAAAAACAAAACGGAAAAACTCCGCCTCATGTGACATCAGAGGTGGCAGGCTCCCCCGTTTACGTCACCGGGTGGCCCCGCCCTTGTCTATACAACGGCTGTCAAAGTGAAAAGACAACAGTCGGCGGGACGCCTCCCATGGAGGCAGAGTTTTTCTGTTTTTTTTGTTTTTACTTTTTTGACACTTTTTTGGTGAATGGGCAGGGGTACAATGTACCTGATACCCATTCACACAGGGGGGCGCAGAATCTGGGGGCCCCCTTGTTAAAGGGGGCTTCCAGATTTCGATAAGCCTCCCGCCTGCAGACCCCCACAACCACCGGGCAAGGGTTGTGGGGGTTGTACCCCTACCCATATACCAAAAAAGCGGCAAAAAACTAAAAATGAAATGACAGTTTTTGACAATTCCTTTATTTTAAAAAAAAGTGTCCCGTGATGTGAATCATATCGGCTGTTTAGCCGCTTGATCATTCTTACAGGTGGCGGGAGGGGACGTTCGGTGCTTCTACCGACTCACCCATACGATCAGTGAGCCAGAGAAGGGATCCGCTGGCACCGGATACTGATGATAGAGATTTCTGGTGGGCCAGATGGTCGCCGGAGTCTCTATGGTCGTTTGGAGGCCAGGCGCGATGTTATGATGTCACGCCCAGCGTCTGCATTTGAAAGAATGCCGTCGCCTCGGCTGGGAAGCTGAGATCTTTCTCTTTTTTTTTTTTTTATTTCAGGCTTCCCAGCCTAGAGGTGAGATCTGGGGACTTATTGACCCCAAATCTCACTGTAAAGAGGACCTCTCATTCCATATTCCTATTACAAGGGATAGTTAAAATAAAAAATATATAGGGCGCACAAGACTAGAGTAGTCTAAACAATGTCTCTATATGAGGGGGTAGTCCAAAAGGTGCTGGTAATGATGATGATGTGGTAATGAGGGAATATCTTCAGCACAAAGGGCTGCAGCTTTAAGAGACTGAAGCAGGATCTATAGGAACATAAATAGAAGACAAAGGCGCCTCTAAATGCAGAAGAAAAGCAAATTTTAATGCCCCAACTGGGTTCAAAAACACTTACAGGATGGAAGATATGATCAGGCACATCATCAATATGGCTGCATTGGAAGGGGTCACGTGGAGGAGAGCCTTCAGGGAGATGAATGTATTCGTCACTGACAGCAGCGAGGTGAAGCACTGGAAGCCGCTGTGAAGCCGGCGTCGTCAGCGAGGAGTGACGGCGTACCCGGAAGTGATGTCACCCGCTGAGTGGCTCCGTAACCAGCCTGGACCGCAAACACACAGCCAGAAGGGGGATGTGATGTCATAAAGAAGGGACGCGTTTCGGAACCGTCAATCGTTCCTTTATCAACCTGTGGCCATAATGATGACTGAAACTGATATATATACTGGCAGTGCAACACTACAACAGCTGCCACCACCCCCTATGGCTAAATAATGTACCCAAGAGTCAGTTCTGTCGGCTAAAAAAGAACTGCACCTTGAAGAAGGACTATGATATTCAGGGTGAAATTTTGAAAGAGAAATTTCTCGATAAGGGTTTTCCTGTCAATCTTGTAGAAACAGCCTACCAACAATATAAAAGTATACATTCTCTATAGAGAATCCTCGCCCATGTTCTAATACTCAGAAGAGTAATTTACGTTTCATTACTCAATTCCATACCCGACACAAGCAAATGGAAAATATTGTAAAAAAACATTGGCCTCTACTACTGCAAGATGAACATCTTCTTCCTGCTCTGCCTAACAGACCCTATTTTGCCTACAGAAAGGCACCCAATATCAAAAGTAAGGTAGCGCCCAGTAAACTTAAGGCTATACCCTCGCCTCCGGGTCATCACATACCCACTTTTCTAGCCATTTCTGGGATGTACCAGTGCCGCAAGCCCCTCTGCAAAACCTGTAGCTTTGTGGTGCATGGCCAGAAAGATTTTCATGTCAAAGGTAAAACATACCCGATAAAAGGTTTCCATACATGTTCGTCTGACCATGTTGTATACTGCCTTACATGTCCCTGCGGTCTATTTTACGTAGGACGCACCATTCGGCCATTACGTAAACGATTCGGCGAACATCGCCGGTTTATTACAGGTGGATTAGATGATCATAGTGTTCCTAAACACTATCTCCAAGTCCATGATAAGTCCACTGATGGCCTCAGAGTATGGGTTATTGAGGCAATGCCAAGAGACCTTCCCCCAGCTGAACGCTATAGAAGATTATGCCACAGAGAAATGTACTGGATTTTCTTATTAAATGTTTTAGCCCCTGGAGGGTTAAACGAGGATTTTGAAGTTAGTGCTATACTCTGATATTATATTCCCCGTTACCCTTTTTATAGACATTTACCTATGCTTCTATTTCTGCCATCATTTTTATATATATATATATATATATATATATATATATATATAAAACTGCCAGTGTTTACTCATGTTTGTTTTAGTACTAAATACAGTCCTTACTAAGGAAATCTCTGATACATATGCCCCTTCTGCCCTAATTTTTATGTCAATTTTAATACCACATTTAAACTGTTATACACATATGCCTGCACGTTTAGATATAACTAATTATCCAAACTATGTACTCGTGCATGCATGTTTTTGGGTTTCTGATTGTTAGATACCCTGCTTGTGCCCCGGTTTTATATATAACTTTTAATCGTTCTAATCTTTCTATTTCCTTTTACTTTTATTTTTTTCTATTTTATTTTTTCCATTTTTCTTACATTGATTACTTTCATCACTCAGGCTAATACTGCCTTTTTTAGTCTTTTAAGAATGCTGTTACACGTGTATTTAAATGTTTCTATTGTCACTGATTAAATTCTGTATTGCTGCCCCCGCCCCCGGCCAGCCCACTGCCAGTATATATATCAGTTTCAGTCATCATTATGGCCACAGGTTGATAAAGGAACGATTGACGGTTCCGAAACGCGTCCCTTCTTTATGACATCACATCCCCCTTCTGGTTGTGTGTTTGCGGTCCAGGCTGGTTACGGAGCCGCTCAGCGGATGACATCACTTCCGGGTACGCCGTCACTCCTCGCTGACGACGCCGGCTTCACAGCGGCTTCCAGTGCTTCACCTCGCTGCTGTCAGTGACGAATACATTCATCTCCCTGAAGGCTCTCCTCCACCGTGACCCCTTCCAATGCAGCCATATTGATGATGTGCCTGATCATATCTTCCATCCTGTAAGTGTTTTTGAACCCAGTTGGGGCATTAAAATTTGCTTTTCTTCTGCACTTAGAGGCGCCTTTGTCTTCTATTACAAGGGATGCTTACATTCCTTGTAATAGAAATAAAAGTGATCAAAAAAAATAAATGTAAAAAGAAAGCATCAAACTAGAAAAATTAAAGTAAAATTAACAATAAAAAAAACAAAAGTTAAAGTGCCCCTGTCCCCGCGTGCTCGCATATGAAAACGGTGTTCAAACCACACATGTGAGGTATCTCAGCAAACTTTAGAGCAATAATTCTAGCACTAGACCTCCTCTGTAACTCAAAACATGTAACCTGTAAACATTTTTAAAGCATCGCCTATGGGAATTTTCAAGTACCGAAGTTTGGCGCCATTCCACGAGCGTGTGCAATTTTGAAGCATGACATGTTGGGTATCAATTTACTCGACGTAACATCATCTTTCACATTATACAAAAAAATTGGGATACTTTTACTGTTTTTCTTTTTTTATGCATGAAAAAAAAATGCATTTGAAAAAGTGCTGTGCAAATACCGTGCAAAATAAAAAGTTGCAGCGATCACCATTTTTCTCTATAGGGTCTCTGCTAAAAAAACATATATAATGTTTGGGGGTTCTATGCAATTTTTCTAGCAAAAAAATTATGATTTTTACATGTAGGAGGGAAATGTCAGAATGGGCTGGATGGGAAGTGGTTAAATCTGAAGCATATCCAAGTGTGTATTCCAACAGTCCTCTGCAGGTTGTTTAAGCGTGTGAGGGAGATTACTATGAATATTCACAGCTATAGTCTTGAGCTCTCCTCTAGATTTCACTACATGTGAAAATTAGTCTTATGGACTGTATTGCAGATGCTGCTAGTCTAGTATTCTGTACAGCGTGCAAGGGAGGTTGAAGCATAAAATTGCAGTCTCAAGTTTGGAGTCCTCCTCTAGAGGACCTGTTATCCCTGTGCAGGACTCTGTACTCCACATAAGTTCTGATCTCATATCTTGTTGCCCAGAAGTTGTAATACGCACTTGGATAAGCATCAGATTTAACACTCTATTGGAGGGCACTTTTGTATCCATATATTCTCAGCTACTGATACAAGTGGAACATATATTATAATTTCTGGTTATCCTGAAGGATCATATTAAGGGACTCTGCACATCACTCATGTTCATAGCCAATATTATAATATCCAGGATCTGTCTGTACATGATTTATAAGTTCAAGGATAAATGAGAATGTGAAATAATTGTGCAATATTGACACGGTGGTTTGGTGTCTATGTGTTACATGTATAATAAAGTTTTTTTTTTTTATAGAAACCCAGTTCCGTGGTGGTTTGGACTTGAGCCCATAACTAGTTTCTTTATTTTTTCATTTTTTGTACCTCCCTGGTGGCAAACATAAGCACTGGGAGTAAGCAGTCCCAATCTTTTCCATCTCTTTGTATCACCCTCTTGAGTGTAGATTTTAGGGCCTTATTGAATCTTTAGACCAGCCCAACCATCTGTGGGTGCAAGATATATGCAGTTGTCTAAGCTAGAACAATTTGTATAGGTCTGCCATCACCCTTGACATAAACAGAGTGCCTCGATCCACCAAAATCTCTTTAGGAAACCCAGTTCTTGAGGACATGTTAAAGGAATTAAAGGAGTAACTTATCACTTAATAAAGTGCAGCACTGCTGTAAATATGTATCAATATATATTAATGCTAAGCATACAACAACCATATATTATCCTTTGTGCTGGAAAATAAATTTGACTAAACTTACAATTTCCACACAAGTAAAAACTGTGATTGCACTTATGAATAAATACATCAAAATAAGTTCATTATATGACATTTTGTGCAAAATCACAATTCATAAATAAGTCCAACTCCCATGTTCTTGAAGTAAAAAAGTGTTCAATGCTGTAAACATGAATTCATCCAAGTCCTTCACTCTTTGTACTCCTAGTGCATTAACCTCTGTAATTGACCCATAAAATCTCTTTTACAGGTCTAATGTGCACCTTCCCTCCCCTTTAAGGAGTGTGGTGGAGCCTGGCACCCCGCTTGGTTCCCTCGCCAAGATACAGCTTCCTTTACTCTGGAACCAGAAACCAGATATTATAGCTGAGAACTGGACACATGCAATTCGTTTCGGGTCCGAATACAAATTTAGACACATTTTTGGTTATACGGAAATTCGGCTGTATCTGAATCTCTGAATGAAATAGTAGCAAATAGTAATGCATTTAGTTTAGAAATCTGGTAAAATGTATTTCGTTTATTCATTTTCTAATGAATTCCAACTTTTCAAAATGATTAGAATAACCACTTGCCGACTACCCGCCGTCAAACCGAATGGCACTGCTGCGCGAATCGCCGTAGCTGTATGGCGCTCACACCAGCGGCAATCTGATTCTTTACAGAACCAATCAGTCTTCAGGTCCAGGCCATGATTTCTGGCCTGGACCTGCTGACCGGTTCTGGTGAATGAAAATGCTTCCTCTGCCTGTATATGTAAACACAGGCAAAGGAAGTGATGTCATCTCCCGTTCTGGAATTCTTTTCGGTTCCAGAGCGTGGAGAGAGGACATCTAACAGAGAGTTGCACCAACACTACACTGACACAGTACACGCATAGCTCCACACTGTCCCTGATTTTAAGGGACTGTCCCTCATTCAGAACAAAGTCCCTCTGTCCCTCTTTCCTCCTCATTTGTCCCTCATTTTGGTCTGATCTATATAGTTGCATATAAAATGCACTTTTTATCCTTAAAAAAGTGTTTCCGGGTGCTAAACCTTTAATCCAACTTCTAAACTACTGCTTTTGTAAATTTTGAAAACCAGAATAAAGGAATAGCAGTGGTAAAAAAAAAGCACTCATGTGTTTAACCAATCTTTTTTTGTATAATTCTCCTTTAAAAGGGGCGGGGCGAGTGTGTCCTATCCCTACATACTTTTGCTATTAGGTGTCCCTCGCTTGCATCTCAAGGGATAGTGAGTATTTTGCAGCTCTCATTTGTTTTGGAAAATAAAGAAAGAAAAGAAAAAACTAATTTTTTTTTAAATTTTCAAAACTTTGTGACAAAAAGCGAGACCTGCAAAATACTTAACATGCCTCTCAGCAAATAACTTGCGGTTTCTACTTTTCAAAATGGGGTCATTTGAGGGGGTTTGTACTATCTGGGCATTTCATGGCCTCCGAAACTGTGATAGGTAGTGAGCAGTGAAATCAAGAATTTATGCCCTTAGAAAGCCTGAAGGCGGTGATTGGTTGTCGGAGTCCTGTACGCGGCTAGACTGCCAAAAAGTCCCACACATCTGGTATCTCTGTGCTCATGAGAAGCAAAATAATGTATTTTGGGGTGTAATTTCACATCTACCAATGGCATGTTTGAGAAATATATCATTTAGTGACAACTTTGTGAAAAAAATAAAAATAAAAAATTAATTGTCATTTTCCTGAAACTTGTGGCAAATTATAAAATATTCCATGGACTCAACATGCCTCCCAGCAAATAGCTTTCTTTGTCTACTGTCCAAAATTGGGTCATTTGGCGGGGGGGTTGTGCTATCTAGGCATTTCATGGCCTCCAAAATTGTGATAGGTAGTGAGGAGTGAAATCAAAAATGTACGTCCTTAGAAAGCCTGAAGGCGGTGCTTGGTTTTTGGGGTCCTGTACGTGGCTAGACTGCCAAAAAGTTCCATACATGTGGTATCCCCATACTCAGGAGAAGCAACAGAATGTATTTTGGGGTGTAATTTCACATATACCCATGGCATACCCATGTCATTTTTCAATCACTTGTGACAAAAAAAAAAATATTCAATGTGCTCAACAAGCCTCTCAGCAAATTCCTTGGGATGTCTACTTTCCAAAATGGGGTCATTGGGGGGTTTTGTACTGCCCATTTTAGCACCTCAAGAAATGAGATAGGAAGTCATAAATTAAAAGCTGCGTAAATTCCAGAAAATGTATCCTAGTTTGGAGACGCTATAACATTTGTGCAAACCAATAAATATATGCTTATTAAATTTTCTTTTTTTACCCAAGACGTGGCTGAATACTTTTTGGCCTAAATGTATGACTACAATTGAGTTTATTGTATTTTTTTTATAACAAAAAATAGAAAATATAATTTTTGGTGATCAAATACCACCAAAAGAAAGCTCTATTTGTGGGAAAAATTGGACGCAAATTTTGTTTGGGTACAGCATTGCATGACCGCGCAATTACCAGTTCAAGCAGCGCAGTGCCAAATTGTAAAAAGTGGTCTGGTCAGGAAGGGGGTAAAACCTGCCGGGGCTGAAGTGGTTAAGCAGCGGGCTGGGGAAAGGGCCGGTTCATGCTGGGTCCCTGACAG
Source organism: Lithobates septentrionalis (assembly GCA_037952835.1). Lineage (NCBI taxonomy): Eukaryota > Metazoa > Chordata > Amphibia > Anura > Ranidae > Lithobates > Lithobates septentrionalis. The sequence goes on along the minus strand of JBBDGP010000016.1, from coordinate 7,261,050 downwards.
AAGGGGCGGTGCCACCAGGTGAAGTAGACACCTATATAAGAAATGTCAAATGGAGAAGCCTGCAGTAGGCAGATGGCAATGCCAGCATTCTTTTCTTTACATTCATCTGTCAGTGGGGAAGCCAGCTGACAGATGATGAGTCATGGTTGTTAAGGACGTGGGCGGCCGGTTTCCCATCCCGCTGCTTAACAACCAGCTATTTCTTCACACAGAATTTGAATAGTTTTTTGCCTGATCTGAATTCTAATCGTTCCTGAAAAGTTGGAATTCGTTAGAAATTAATAAACAAGACAAATTTTAATGAAAACAAAATTAAATTTAACAAAACTAAACAAATTCCGAAACCAAACTAAACAAATTCCATAACAAAACTAAATTAGTAAAATAACAAATCTATCTAAAATGATAAGAAAAAACAAATCAGCGCAAATATGTATGTAACAATAGCAAATAGCTGCCAGGGTCAATAATCAAAAATCCCTAAAAGACATGTAAAACAGATGGTGCAGTGCTAAAAAATATTTGTAATAAAGTCCATAAATCAAACAGTAAACAATGTATCCAAGTGGTCATCGGTGATGTAACATCATGCAGAAAACTCAGTGGGTATGTGTGACCCCTCCACCAGTGTTAAAGATGGCCTCTCACCTCAGCGTAGGGACCCATTAATTACAGAGGGTCAGATGCACCTTCCCTTACAGGTCAATATAGATGATCGGCAGAAGATCCCGATCGGTCTGGATACAACAAAGAGCAAGGACTATGCAGCGTAGGAAACTCCCGAAGCACATGAATTATGTAAGCAAAAAGGGGTACAACATAGTGCTCTCCGCAAGGTAAACTTTTTATTGATAAACAATTAAAATCAAACTTACAAACTGTCACGTACCTTGAAGGTGAGCCTGACGTGCAGAGGGAGACCTCTCGTACGGCTCTGGTTCAGGGATCACTGGAGTGGAAACAGTGACCCATGGAGCACAGCTTGACTGAAGATGGAGTCCGCTTGGCAGAGACAGGAACAGGCTTGATTGCTGCAGATGCAGGAACACTGAGAAATAGCAGGCAGTTGCGCACAGATGCAGGACTTGTAGGCAGATGCACACGGATGCAGGACTTGTAGGCAGATGCACACAGATGCAGGACTTGTAGGCAGATGCACACAGATGCAGGACTTGTAGGCAGATGCACACTGATGCAGGGCTGCAGGCAGGAGCAGGGTCAGACAAGCCAGGTCCCAGCAGCGGATCAGACAGAAGCAGCAGGCAGAGAATGGTCAAAGTCCAGGCAGGATCGGCAACAGGAGATCAAACAAACAGGAACACAGAACAGATCAAAGGCAAGCCAAAGGGGCAGGACTGGAAACAGCAGCGAGGTCAGGAGAAGCCAGGTAACACTGGAGCAGATGCAGGTTCAGGATCGGGTACAGGATGAGCTGCAGATCAGACAGAAATGATGCATTCTAAAGAGGCCCCTTTTAAGGATCACTGGGTGCCAAATTACTGTGCACGCGTCCACGATGTGCGCATGCGCACTGACGCACGTCTATTCACTGCTGAATGCCTATGGACTGGAACAGATCCCAATGGACCCATGCGCCCGCAGCCAGTTGCAGATCCATGCCAGTATGTCCATGACATTGCCCCCCCCCCTTAAAGGCAACCTCCGGGTGCCCAACAGAACTCTTTTCTGGGGGTGACTGTGAAAAAACGGCCGGATCAATCTTGGAGCGTGAACATCCTGCTGAGGTTCCCACGAGTTCTCTTTCGGGCCATACCCCTTCCACTTAATGAGGTACTGTAGTTGATTACCCCTTCTTCTGTAATCAAGGATAGCCTCCACCTCAAATTCCTGGTCCCCGTTGATTATTACGGGTTCTGGAGGGCCGGAACCCCTGTCCAGAAAGGGGTCTGGTATCATGGGCTTAAGTAAGGACACATGGAAAACTGGATGAACCTTGAGTGAGTCTGGTAAGGTAAGTTCATAGGAAACTTCGTTTAGTTTTCTCTTAATCGGAAAAAGGCCAATGAATTTAGGTGCCAGTTTTTTTGAGGGGCAGGCCATTCTGAGGTTGGTAGTTGATAACCATACTTGGTCACCTGGCTGGAGAGATAATTCACCTCTTCTTTTCCGGTCCTAAGTTTTCCTGTTGGTTGCTTATGCCTTGACTATAGTTTCTTGCAGAAGTTTGTTGTTTTGTTTCAGGAAGTCAACAGTAGTCTTTACCACTGGGACCGGAGACTCCGGAACAATGTCAGGTAAGAAGACTGGGTGAAACCCATAATTAGCAAAAAATGGGGACTGGCCTGTAGCAGAATGGCTGGCGTTGTTAAAAGCGAACTCCGCTAGGGGTAACAGTCCTACCCAATCATCTTGAACAAATGTAGTGAAGCACCGGATATATTGTTCGAGGGTCTGGTTTGTCTTCTCGGTCTGGCCATTAGTCTGCGGGTGGTAAGCAGAAGACATAGATAGATCAATCTTCAAGACTTTACATAATGCTCCCCAGAAACGAGAAGTGAACTGGACTATCTTGTCCGAAACTATATTCCTTGGAATTCCGTGTAACCTGACAATTTCCCTGATGAAAACCCGGGTAGTCTCCATGGCGGAGGGTGTGTTCTTCAATGGTATAAAGTGGGTCATCTTCGACAAACGATCAACGACTACAAAGATAGCTGTGCATCCTTCAGACACGGGTAGTTCTACTATGAAGTCCATAGCAATCATGCTCCATGGTCGGTCAGGGATGGGTAGTGGTCTGAGAAGCCCCCAAGACTTAGTTCTAGTGGACTTGTTCTGAATACAGACAGTACAAGACTTGACATACTCTTTGCAGTGTTTCTCAAGGTTCGGCCACCAGAACATGTGCTGAATCAGCTCCAGAGTCTTGTGGACCCCAAAATGGCCATCCAGAAGATTATCATGGCAAAGACTGAGTACCTTTGTCTGGAAAGTCTCCGGTACAAAAATGTTATTGTCTTTCCAAAGTAACCCGTCCCTGGGGAACAGGGTGACTCCTGAAGGATATTCCTGCTGAGGCTTGTCTTAGGCTGGGCATCAAATCAGACTGAAGGAGAAGGAAGTTGTTGTGGGATAAGATGGTATCAGGAACTGAAGTCTCTTTAGGATCAATGAACATACGGGAGAAAAATGCATCTGGTTTAACGTTCTTTGACCCTGGCCGGTAGGTGATATGGAACAAGAATCTGGAGAAAAATAGCGCCCATCACGCTTCAGGCGCTTGGCAGTTCTTAGATACTCCAGATTCTTGTGATCGGTGTATATGAGTATGGGATGTGCTGCCCCTTCCAGCATGTACCTCCACTTTTCGAGCGCAGACTTGATAGCCAGGAGTTGCCGATCACCCACATCATAATTTCTCTCGGCAGGAGAAAGTTTACGGGAGAAAAAGGCTATGGGAAGCATCAAATCCTTCAGACCCTGGTGCTGGGAGATGACTGCTCCTACTGCCACTTCTGAGACATCCACCTCGAGTAGATAAGGTAAGGAGGGATCTGGATGACTCAAGATGGGGGCAGAGGTAAAAAGTCCTTTCAAGGTGGTAAAGGCCCTCTGGGCCTCAGAATTCCAATGGAACCGGACATTTTGCTTAGTCAGCTGTGTGATTGGGGAAATTATGTTGGAGAACCCCTTGATGAACCTGCAGTAAAAGTTTGCAAATGCGACAAACCTCTGTACCCCTTTCCTGTCTGATGGTGCAGGCCAGTTCAGGACAGCTGTGACTTTCTGCGGATCCATTTTGAACCCCTCAGTGGAGATCACCAGACCTAGGAACTGAATACTCTGCTGCTTAAATTCACACTTTTCAGGTTTAGCATATAGTCCGTGTTGGCGGAGTCGGCAGAGTACAGTCTTAACGTGCTTTCGGTGCTGATCCAGGGATGAGGAGAAAATCAAGATATCATCCAGATAGATGATCACAAAAATGTCTAGGCAGTCTCTGAAAATATTATTCACAAAGTGCTGAAAGGTTGCAGGTGCGTTACACAGACCAAAGGGCATCACTAAGTACTCATAGTGGCCGAATCTAGTATGGAAAGCAGTCTTCCACTCATCCCCTGCACGAATTCGCACCAAGTTGTAGGCCCCTCGCAGGTCTAGCTTGGTGAAGACAGCTGTGGTACGTAGTCTTTGGAGGAGCTCGGGTACCAGAGGCAAAGGATACCAGTTCTTTACCGTAACTTTATTCAACTCCCAGTAGTCCACACAGGGCCGTAAGGTATGATCTTTTTTTTTCAACAAAAAAGATTCCTGCTCCTGCCGGGGAAGTAGATGGTCTGATGAATCCTCTTTTTAGGTTCTCATCCACATATTCCTTCAGTACCTCCAACTCCCGCTCAGACAGAGGAAAGATTCATCCAAAGGGAATCTCTGCCCCTGGCAGTAACTCAATCGGGCAGTCATAGAAGCGGTGTGGAGGGAGAGTCTCAGCCCCCCATTTACTGAAAACGTCCAGAAACTCATGGCATGGTTCAGGCACTAATGAACGTACCTCTGGATCGGGTTCCATACATAATAGGGGGCCAGAAGCTCTGGGAGGAGTGGGCAGGCAGTGTTCCCGGCAGTAGAGAGATTGGAACTTGATACTTCCAGAACCCCAGTCAATTTGCGGGTTATGGGCCTGAAGCCAAGGTAGTCCTAGAGTGACTGGGAATAGTGGGGACGCAATTGCATCCAAAATTAACAGTTCCGTGTGGTTAGTGGCAGAGTTCACAGGTAATGGAGGGGTCTGCTGGGTGACCAGACCTGATTTGATGCGGGACCCGTCTGCTAGGAAAATGGAAAGTCCTTGAGCCCTGGGTTGGAGGGGAATGAGCTGTTGGCGAGCAAAGTTTAGGTCGATGAAACAACTGCAAGCCCCAGAGTCAATAATTGCCTTGACCGGAATAGTCCTTCCTGGAAGTTGGAAAATGATAGAGAGAGCTAGTTGTGTAGTGCTGGCAACAGGTGCGGGATAACTGGATGAGGATATGGATAGACATGTCCAGAGCTTTACTGGACAGGCGTATACATAATGGCCGGCTTCCCCGCAGTAAAGACAAAGGTTATTCTGCTGCCGGCGTAACCGTTCCTCAGGGGAAAGAGCGGGCCTTATTAACCCCAGCCGTTTAAGTCCGAGGGGTTCCGAAGTCCGTTTGTTAGGTGCAGCATGTACTGGAGCAGAGTGAGAGGAAGCAGGACAAGTGGAAGCAGGCACTCGGGGTAGTATCCTGGTGGAATGGGTCTGATGGGCTGCTCTCTCTGCCTTACGCTCACGAAAGCGGCGATCCATCTGTATAGTCAGAGAAAACAAGGCTTCCAGGGAGCTTGGTATACTGACCCGGGCAAGTTCGCCTTTTAATTCCTCGGACAGGCCGAGACGAAACTGATGCCGCCGGACTGCACTGTTCCACTGGGTATCTGCACTCCAGCGTCTAAAGTCCATAATGTAGTCCTCGACTGCTCGGCGGCCTTGCTGGAGCGCATGAAGGGCAGCCTCTGCAGTGGAAGACCTCTGTGGATCGTCGTAAAGTAAGAACATGGCATTGAAGAAAGTTTGCAAAGAGTCCAGTACAACATGGCGACCCGCAAGCAGATGATGGGCCCAGGACTGAGGTGCTCCTTGTAACAAAGAAATAACGAACCCCACCTTGGTAGTCTCTTGCGTGAATGTCCCAGGCTGTAGTGAGAAATACAGTTCGCAGGCATTGCGGAATGCCTGAAATTTATTCCGGTCCCCAGAGAACTTCTCCGGGGTAGGGACCCTTGGTTCTGGAGAACACATCATCGCTGCAGGCGTGATTAAGGTCTCTGAAGGTGACCGGTCAATAGCAGGGGTACCCAGGAGTTGCACTCGCTCTTCCAGATGCTTGTAACTGTCCCGGAGAGATTCCACCACTTGAGCAAGAGCGGAGAGGTGCTGGCACACTTCATCTGTGGGAGAGGTCCCTCTTGCAGGCTTAGGCATAGCTGTCTGATACTGTCACGTACCTTGAAGGCGAGCCTGACGTGCAGAGGGAGACCTCTCGTATGGCTCTGGTTCCAGGATCACTGGAGTGGAAACAGTGACCCTCGGAGAACAGCGGGGTAGGAGAGCCTGCAGGTTCCGCTTGACTGAAGATGGAGTCCGCTTGGCGGAGACAGGAACAGGCTTGATTGCTGCGGATGCAGGAACACTGAGAAGTAGCAGGCAGGTGCGCACAGATGCAGGACTTGTAGGCAGATGCACACAGATGCAGGACTTGTAGGCAGATGCAGACAGATGCAGGGCTGCAGGCAGGAGCAGGGTCACACAAGCCAGGTCACAGCAGCGGATCAATCAGACAGAAGCAGCAGGCAGAGAATGGTCAAAGTCCAGGCAGGATCGGCAACAGGAGATCAAACAAACAGGAACACAGAACAGGTCAAAGGCAAGCCAAGGGGTCAGGACTGGAGACAGCAGCGAGGTCAGGAGAAGCCGGGTAACACTGGAGCAGATGCAGGTTCAGGATCAGGTACAGGATGAGCTGCAGATCAGACAGCAAGGATGCATTCTAAAGAGGGCCCTTATAAGGATCACTGGGTGCCAAAGCTGTGTTACTGTGCGCACGTCCACGATGTGCGCACGCGCACTGGTGCACGTCTATTCACTGCTGAATGCCTATGGACTGTCAGGTCACCTTGAGGCTAGGTGACAGATGCACACCGTTGGGATCAGTAGTGCACCGCAAGGCAGTGGACCCTACGGCTGACTGCTGCGGATGGGAGTCCAGGTATAAGGAAGGCAGGGTCGCTGGAAAACCAACACGGATCCCACCGGGGTTAGAGCGTAGGATTCCCTGGGGCGCGGAGTCTAAGAGCCAGCAGGTTTTCACCAGAGCCTCTGATGGTGAGGATGGACTGGGCTGCAACTGGCTCCAGGTCGCGACCCCCAGGGTCCCCCAGCTCACACCCACAGTAGGCAGCAGAAGGATAAGTATGGTAAAGGAATAAGCCAAGGTCAGGGCCACAAGCAGACAAGGACAACAGAGTACACGCCAAGGTTCAGGGTCACAGGCAAACAAGGATAGTCGGGGACACGCCAAAAGGTCAGGGTCACGAGCAGACAGGAATAGTATAGAACACGCCAAGGTCGGTAACAGAAATAAATGTAGAGCACACGGCAGGCAGGAACAGGTAGCCAAACACACAAATGTTGATCAGCAGGGCTGACCTGCAGTGCAGAGGTTAATATAGAGTTCTCTAAAAGGAGCTGGGGTGGAGCCATGCTAGAGGAGAGTTAATAAAAGCAGTCAGGTGAGAGACAGCTGGTCTTAGGAGATGAACACATGGAAATAGGCAAGCTGACAAACAACCTCTATTGCATAACCATGACATGGACTGGAACAGATCCCAATGGACCCATGCGCCCGCAGCTAGTTGCAGAGCCATGCACAGTACGTCCATGACACAAACATGGCACTATTCCAGTGCAAATATCCAAAATGAAAAAATTAATTTTTCTTTCTGCACATGTCTACTGAGAACTGCGTGACACTAGCCAATTAGGTGCAAACTGGTATTCTCTTTATTGTAAATTATACCACACAAAATCAGGTAAGCACATTATCTTAAACAATGCAATGTAAACAGTAATATCATCAGTACATCTAATGAACAGTCAACAGGTAACAGTGTAGTAGAAACTCCAATATTCACCGAATAAAAATCCAAACTCAGCTCTCCTCCAGCTGCTCTGGATCGGCAAACCATTCAAGATGCTCCAGGGTGGACCAGGATCTCCCTCTTCAGGTTTGTATAATCCCTGGCATCAGTGACCAGCAGGTGATCTTAGGCCTTCTGTGGTTCCCCTGACAGGAATGGGGTGATGAGACTGGCTCACCGGTCCTGAGGCTATCCCTTCCTCTTGGCTGTGTGCTCAAGTGTGGTCAGGAAGGCCTCCATATCATCATGGGGAGAAGCTTTTGTAGAAAGTGGCTGTCCCTCACCATTACTGGGTTGCTAGGGGCAACCAACCTTTTTGCTATAGCAGTCTTAGCCTGCACTGACTCCTTTTGAAGCTCCATCTACACTGCTTGGGTCTTCTGAGCCTGTATTATTAGGGCTAAGGTCTAGTCCCGGTATACCTATTCGACCCATTTGACCTACTGAAGCTAATGGAGCACACTTTGACCCCAGAGCTTCTTCTCCAGCCACAATAGCCAGAGAAAGTGACATCTGAAACCGGAAGTGATTTAATACACGTCACTTCCTGGTTCTTACTATCTAGGGGAAATCAGCAACAGGACATTCACTGGTCTCCCTCCACTCTACCTGGCAAGACCCACCATGCTGGTCTGAGGCCCACGAGGTGCAGAGTGGAGCCTAAGAGACATGGTGGGGGGGGGGGGGGATTTTCCAGGTGACCATGGAAACAATCTGGTGGATATATTTACATCTGAAAGCTGATATGTACACAGCTAAAATTGTATACAGCAGGTAGGTGTGCATGTACCCCCCCCCCCTTCTCTTGATGTTAGTTTTTTCTCCAGTGGCATTGAAAGGGTTAAGCCAGTGCCAATCAGAAAACCTGAAATAGCTAAAAAGAATATAAATTTCTGCGCTTACTGTGTATGAAAAATTCTGACGTCATCACATTTTTTTCATTCAGCCACTTGGTGTTATCCTTGGCTGTTCTATCAGTATTTTTAACCGTCTTTTGTTCCCGTTTTTTTATCATTGCTAAACTTGCTGTGAAAACTTGCTGTGAAGTGAAGCGCCCTACTCCCGTAGGAGCGGCTGAAATTTTGTTCTTCCCTGTCTTCCATTACCCCCTCTCCCTCAAAAGACATGACACTCAGACAGCCATTGAACAGTTGAACTATGTACATCTTTATTGCGGTTCCATGTTAAATGCTGCATTGCACCAGAAAGTCACTCTGAATAACTTTCAGTGGCTTTGAGTGATGAGAAATACAACTTTGAACCCAGAATAAACGAAACCCTCGTTAGTAAAGCTTCTATCTGGCATGAATTCTCATAATGTAATGCATCTTTCCTTCCTCCTGTTAGCCAAAACTTCCTGACTGCACAGTCCTTCTGATTTAACTCCATGAACGATACTCTGGATAAAGTTCAGGAGTGACTTTCCGGATTCCCCCAGGGTATTAGTTCTCTAAGGCCCAGTGATCATCCATGCCGCACATAGAAGATCCTCTCCCAGTCCTTGTGTGTCAGTATAGCGACCATTAAGAAGGATTTCCTGCAGTCTCTTCTCCATCTGCATTTCTCCTCCATAGCATGCTTCTCCGCCCCCACAGGGGAGAGCACCAAAGCTGTACCCGAACTACATCCTTCCTCCTGGATCTCTCAGCTCCCATAGATCAGACTCCCCAGGAAGCATGTGACCAAACCTTTTATAGAAGTCCCGCCTCTGCTCAAGCAAATTAATGATTGGTCCAGAGGGGTCTTCCAGAAACTACCTGTCACTCTAACTTGTATTCCTCCCATTCTCCATATCAAAACATGGAAAAACAGAGGAAACTGCTCAAGCAAAGTGCAAGGGGTCACACTCTCCTCTACGCTAGTAAACCTCCCATGCCAATCAAACACACCAGTTTTACACCGCAGGGTGAAACACTGGCTATTTTGGCCTAATTCTACACCTAACTCTCTATTATAGCACTCACCTAAACAGGTGGGTGCTACATATACCCCCCACCCCCCCTTAAATCACAACTGTCCCCAGTTGTGGGAAAACCTGTCCCCAAACCAGGAAACAATCATTCTAACTTTTCCCCAACTTGAAGTGTTGTGTGCAAAAAGAGCATAGAAATTGAACAAAAGTGTATGTGCAGTAATAATGATCACAATTCCTATCTTATGAGTCACTATCACTACAGGTATTTACACACAGACAGCCGTCTTGGAAGTACCTGTAAGAGAAAACATAAAAATGCATCCTAATCTTCACTCTATCTTACGGATTCATAATTTCTTGGCATGTGTAATACCACCAGGACTGCTGTTCCCTCAAAAGAAGTCTAAAGACTCCTGCAAAACAGAGCCTGTATGGTCACGCCAGGTACATGCGTTCAAGTCCAAAAGCACAAACACTTTCTGGATGACTCAAACTGGGAGTTCATAACATTTTTGAACAAACTACAAAAGGGACAAAACAGGGTCAACAGCAGAAAATGTGTCCATACTGATCAGGTAGGCACGCTGACTGTTTTCCTGCATTGGCAGTTATTGGGAAATCCCACCCTAGCCCAGCTACTCACTTGTAGTCATAGGGTAGAACAATCAAAATAATATTTTGTGGCAGATCCTACGCCAGAGTCCTGTTCACAAATAATAGCGGGGCTCAGGCAGTCTCTTCCGGGAATCCCCTGGTCCTTTTACTGAAATTGAGAAACTGCGCGTGTGCTGACCCGCTTTAAGGACTAAGACCCTGTCCTTGTAGATAGCCCTCCCCAGTTTCCATTCCCTGAAGATGTCCTGAAAACGGATCCATACTTCACTGTCTGGGGTGCGTTGCGGCTTGGGCACGTGCAGTTAATCCCACACTAGCTCTCCTTCCCATTCCTCTCTGGAAGCTTCAATAATGTCCATTATTGACTCCGGAACGTAAGGATAATCATATCCCCACTCTTGCGCCACTCTCCTCTGAACATCCCTCTGAAACCTTGACAGGCGAGGTAATTCCTTTGGTTTTCCCCTCCCAGGCAGGACATATGCATCCGGGGCCTTGATAGCCCTCTGCTGGAATGAGGAAGAGCTGTGAGAGGGAGTCTTGGATAATTTTGAGGAAAGTCTGATGGGGGGTATAGAAGGCTTGATGAAGTGTCCCTTGCAACTCCTGTGGAAGCCTCCAGGGATGTGGAGCTTTCCAAGAACACTTCATCTTCACTAGAACTGCCTTCTTCTGGGGATGACAACTCAAACAGGCGTTCGAAAGATCCATAACCGTCCAGCATCTCTAGTGACCCCCAGTCTATGGCCCGGCCCTCATCTTCCCTGTCCACCTCCCCGAGATATCACCATCTCCTTCACATGGCTCCCTCTGGACAGGTTCAAAAAGGGGCTTATTTACAATGATTGGCATTTCAAGGGAACATCTTGGGGCCTGCTCAACTACTTTAGCAACCCCTGGAGCCCCGACCAAACCACAGGCCTCCCTATCAGGTCCTACCTGAACCTCCGGCACCTCCAATTCCTTAGAATCAGGCTGGAACTCCTTTGCTGCTGCTGCGAACACAGACGACTCTCGGCCCTCTCTGGCCACTCCGGCCATATGCATTTGAGGCTTACAAAGTCCGATTGCGAGACTGGCATGGTAGTACCGGACCTCTTGTTGAACAGGTCCCAGGCGTGCGAGCTGTGATTCACAGTGTCCGCAGCGGGCCCAGGCACGGGCACCCACTGTAGGTTTCTGGCATGCAGGGCACAGCATGCAGAGCTGCTCCATGCCCTCTACTACTCCAAGCATCAGTCCTCCGGTGAGCTCCAGGCAGATGCCGGTGTCCACGAGGGCTTGGTCCTGCTCGACAGTTTGCTGCATGGCTGGCGTACTCTGAATGCGCGTTGCCATCTTCCTCCGCCTTGTGTATGGCGCATGGCACGCTGACTGCTGACACCCTCTCCTCTAGGGCGTGGATCCGCCCCTCAGCTTGTTGGCTCAGCGCACGAGGAACTGTATCTCTACATTTGTTGGTCGCACCACAGCGACACCTGGTGGCAGGCTTTGTAGACCTGCAGGTTACAGCAGCTAACTGACTTTAACACAGTGGAAATGTTCTTTGCGATGCCCCAAACTGTAAGAGAAATAGTCCCTGTATTGTCTCCGGTACCACATCACCCCCTGTGTCCATGTTTCCAAGGGCAACAGCTGCACCCACAACTCCATCACATTCCCGACTGTGGAGCAGGCAAATTGTAGCAAATAGTGGCGATGCTGGCGCTGTACCCATGCCAGGCATCTCTGTATATGGCATAGGTGCCGTCTGCGATGGTCCCCTGGGACTATCCGGATACAGTCACTGTAATGCTGAGACTGTCTGCGAGGTTGCTGGGGGTAATGGACTTACAGGAAAGCAAGATCTCGTGGGACCTCCATGAAGCACCCTACTCCCGTAGGAGTGGCTAAAAGTTTGTTCTTCCCTGAAGTGTCTTTCATTACCCCCTCTCCCTCAAAAGACATGACACGCAGACAGCCATTGAACAGTTGAACTATGTACATCTTTATTGCGGTTCCATGTTAAATTCTGCATTGCATCAGAAAGTCACTCTGAATAACTTCCAGTGGTTTTGAGTGATGAGAAATACAACTTTGAATCCAGAATAAACGAAACCCTCGTTAGTAAAGCTTCTATCTGGCATGAATTCTCATAATGTAATGCATCTTTCCTTCCTCCTGTTAGCCACCACTTCCTGACTGCACAGTCCTTCTGATTTAACTCCATGAACGATACTCTGAATAAAGTTCAGGAGCGACTTTCCTGATTCCCCCAGGGTATTAGTTCTCTAAGGCCCAGCTCTCTTCTCCTGAACCCGCACACTAATCCCTATAAAGTCTCTCAGAAGTACTGTTCCCCTGGGTTACACTCACATGTGTTGCCGAGTGATCATCCATGCCGCACATAGAAGATCCTCTCCCAGTCCTTGTGTGTCAGTATAGCGACCATTAAGAAGGATTTCCTGCAGTCTCTTCTCCATCTGCATTTCTCCTCCATAGCATGCTTCTCCTCCCCCGCAGGGGAGAGCACCAAAGCTGTACTCGAACTACATCCTTCCTCCTGCATCTCTCAGCTCCCATAGATCAGACTCCCCAGGAAGCATGTGACCAAACCTTTTATAGAAGTCCTGCCTCTGCCCAAGCAAATTAATGATTGGTCCAGAGGGGTCTTCCAGAAACTACCTGTCACTCTAACTTGTATTCCTCCCATCCTCCATATCAAAATATGGAAAAACAGAGGAAACTGCTCAAGCAAAGTGCAAGGGGTCACACCCTTCTCTACTCTAGTAAACCTCCCATGCCAATCAAACCCACCAGTTTTACACCGCAGGATGAAACACTGGCTATTTTGGCCTAATTCTACACCTAACTCTCTAAACAGGTGGGCGCTACAGAAGTTTTAGTGGAATTGCTGTGAAGTTTATAGCGGAATAAACCCTTTTTGAAGTTTTATCTGCACTATGAAGCCTTCCTTTTTTATCCCCTATTGAGTGATAAACCTCTGGGACCACCATTGCAAAGAGATCCGGATTAAGAGTGGTTTATTTTTCCGAAGTGTGGTATCCAAGAGAAGAGAGGAGTTACCTTTGGTCATTCGGGCTGACTGAGAGTGCATTCCCTGGATTGAAGGACAGGTGGAGGCTATCGGTACTGGCAGGCTGATGCAACAAGCTCCCATGATCTCTATAACTTGAGGTCCAACTGATCTGGTAAGCAGCACTAATATCACAAGTTTTTGGCTGCAGGAACATCCTACTTCTCCTGAATATTGAGAATTTCCATGCTCACATTATCACTCATATGGACTTTATTTGCATTATAGGCTATAGAACATTGAGAATTTTCATACTCACATTATCACTTATAATGGACTCTGCTTGCATCATAGCATTATTGTCATATGTCCTTTGAAATAGGTTTTGCGGTACACACCACTGTCCACATGGGCGTTTTTGGGTTGCGTTTTTTTTTATTTGTAAATTTTTCTCACTGGAATATATCACTGTTTTTACAGTGGGGGCGGAAAGTATTCAGACCCCCTTACATTTTTCACTCTTTGTTATATTGCAGCCATTTGCTAAAATCATTTAAGTTGATTTTTTTCCCTCATTAATGTACACACAGCACCCCATATTAACAGAAAAATACAGAATTGTTGACATTTTTGCAGATTTATTAAAAAAGAAAAAACTGAAATATCACATGGTCCTAAGTATTCAGACCCTTTCCTGTGACACTCATATATTTAACTCAGGTGCTGTCCATTTCTTCTGATCATCCTTAAGGCCGGGTTTACACTGGTGCGACACGACAGCCGTCCTACTTTGTATCCGACTTTGCCCTGCGACTTGGAGCCAACATACGTCCCACTTTCAATGAACAGGGATCTGACTTGGATCCCCGCCAATACCAGGCACTATGTTTGGTATGAATCTTGAGGGGGAACTCTACGCCAAATTTTAAATAAAAAACCGGCATGGGTTCCCCCTCCAGGAGCATACCAGGCCCTTCGGTCTGATATGGATTGTAAGGGGAACCCCCTACGCCAAAAAAACGTTGTGGGCGTCCCCCCAAAATCCATACCAGACCCTTATCCGAGCATGCAGCCTGGCCAGTCAGGAAGAGGTGGGGACGAGCGAAGGGCCCCCCTGGGTGATTTGGGGAAGGGGCGCCGTGCAGCCCCCCACCCCAAAGCACCTTGTCCCCATGTTGATGAGGACAAGGGCCTTTTCCCAACAACCCTGGCCATTGGTTGCTGGGGTCTGTGGGCAGGGGGCTTATCAGAATCCGGGAGTCCCCTTTAATAAGGGGGACCCCCAGATCCCGGGCCCCCCACCCTATGTGAATGAGTATGGGGTACATCGTACCCCTACCCATTCACCTGGGGAAAAAAGTGTCAATAAAAAAAAAAAAAAAAAAACCACATACTAGACAGGTTTTTAAAGTAATTTATTAGGCAGCTCCGGGGGTCTTCTTCCAACTTGGGGGGTCTCTTCAGACTTCTCAACGCTTTCCGGCCTCTTCCCCCCGCTCTCCGGTGTCTTCTGCCGGGCTCCTCCGCTATCTTCTGCTCTTTAACTCGGTCTTTTGCTAGAGTTGGCCCGGTCTTCTCCGTCATCTTCTTCCCTCCGGTCTTCTTCTGATGTTGACACAATGCTCTCTCCCGCTGTAAAGCCGCGTGCACAACGACTTATATAGGCATGGGGCGTGGTCACCGGGTGATGTCACCCGATGACCCCGCCCCTTATGAAGTCACAGCCCGGGGCATGATGGGGCGGTGACGTCATAAGGGAACGGGGTCATCGGGTGACATCACCCCGTGACCACGCCCCATGCCTATATAAGTCGTTGCGCACCGCGCACACAACATTACAGCGTTAGAGAGCGTCGCGTCAACATCGGAAGAAGACCGGAGGGAAGAAGGCGACGGAGAAGACTGGGCCAACTCTAGCAAAAGAGCCGGCAAAAGAGCAGAAGATAGAGGAGCCCGGCAGAAGACACCGGAGAGAGGGAGAAGAAACGGAGAGCGCAGAGAAGAGGCCGGAGAAGTCAGAAGAAACCCCCAAAGTTGGAAGCAGACCCCCGGAGCTGCCTAATAAATTACTTTAAAAACCCGTCTAGTGTGTTTTTTTTTAATTGACACTTTTTTCCCCAGGTGAATGGGTAGGGGTACGATGTACCCCATACTCATTCACATAGGGTGGGGGGCCAGGATCTGGGGGTCCCCTTATTAAAGGGGGCTCCTGGATTCTGATGAGCCCCCCGCAGACCCCGACAACCAATGGCCAGGGTTGTCGGGAAGAGGCCCTAGTCCTCATCAACATGGGGACAAGGTGCTTTGGGGTGGGGGGGCGAGCGCCACCCCCCTGCCCCAAAGCACCCACCCTCCATGTTGAAGGCATGAGGCCTGGTACGGTTCAGGAGGGGGGTGGGGCTCGTTCGTCCCCACCCCTTTTCCTGACCGGCCGGGCTGCGTGCTCAGATAAGGGTCTGGTATGGATTTTGGGAGGACTCCCACGCCATTTTTTTGGCATAGGGGTTCCCCTTAAAATCTATATCAGACCGAATGGCCTGGTATGTTCTTGGAGGGGGAACCCATGTCGTTTTTTTATTTAAAATTTGGTGCGGTGTTCCCCCTCAAGATCATCAGAGCACAAGTCGCATGCCAAAGTCGGATCATGTAAGACGGCGATCCGACTTCAATGATAGTCAATGAGCTGAAGTAGGATCAAAGTTGGACCGACTTGTGTCGGACCAGTTAAGACGGCTCCCATTGAATGAATGAAAGATTTGTAGAGTGCTGCAAATGCGAACTGAATCGCCTCAAGGCACTAGAATGCGTTCTCTGTTGCCAGCTTCTTAGAAAAGGAAGGTCTTTAGTTTTTTCCTGAAGGCCTGATGGTTTTCTTCCATGCGGATGTGGGTCGGAAGAGCGTTCCATAGTCGAGGTCCTTGGACTGCGAATCTTCGTTCTCCCTTTGCTTTGTAGCGGTATTTGGGAATGATGAGGAGGTTTTGGTTAGCTGATCGAAGACTGCGATTAGGTGTGTAGTGTTTTATTCTCTCCTGAAGATATAGCGGAGCGTTTCCTTGTATGCATTTGTGGGTGAGGCAGAGGGTCCTGAATGTGATCCGATTCTTTACGGTTAGCCAGTGTAGGCACTTTAGGGATGGTGAAATAGATTCCCAGGGTTGTTTTCCTGTTAACAGTCTTGCCGCCGTGTTTTGGATGAGTTGTAAGCGCGCAAGCTGATAGTCGAGTCGGGACTTGATGATTGTTCCCACAACTGCCGCTTTGTCCTCTTCTGGGATGAAGGGGATGAGTCTACGTAGGAGGCAGAAGAGATGGTGGGATCTGCTCACCACTGATCCTATTTGTGCAGCCATTGTCATTCCTCAGTCAAAGATGACTCCGAGACTCTTGGCTTTGATGCTTGGAGAGATAGTCTGTCCGAGGATGGTGGGAGGTGTCCACGGAGTCTTAATTTTGGAATTTTTGTTAGCGTGTAGGAGAAGAAGTTCTGTTTTTGAACCGTTAAGTTTGAGGGAGCTGATGGTCATCCAGTCATCTATTAAAGTGAGGCATTCCTCTAATTGTTGATGATGGTTTTTTTGTCCGGTGATGCGAAAGTAGAGTTGGGTGTCATCAGCGTATGAGTGGAAGCAGTTTTGAGTGGAGGTCAGTTTTTCTGATGATATTGAGAAGTAGGCGGATGTAGATGTTAAATAGCACTGGTGACAGGGGTGAGCCCTGAGGGACTCCGCAGGAGATTGCCCGGGTTTCCGAGGTGAATGTTCCTAGTTTCACTATCTGAGAGCGATTCTCTAGGAAGGATGCAAGCCATTTTAGAGCAGGACCTGTAGTTCCTGCCACTAGGGAAATGTTGATTTTTACACATCATGAGACATGAGCTCCCAATGTCGGAGCGCTTGTCGCACCAGTGTAAACCCGGCCTCAGATGGTTCTACACCTTCAATTGAGTCCAGCTGTGTTTGATTATACTGATTGGACTTGATTAGGAAAGCCACACACCTGTCTATATAAGACCTTACAGCTCACAGTGCATGTCAGAGCAAATGAGAATCATGAGGTCATCTGCCTGAAGAGCTCAGAGACAGAATTGTGGCAAGGCACAGATCTGGCCAAGGTTACAAAAAATTTCTGCTGCATTTAAGGTTCCTAAGAGTACAGTGGTCTCCATAATCCTTAAATGGAAGACATTTGGGACGACCAGAACCCTTCCTAGAGCTGGCCGTCCGGCCAAACTGAGCTATTGGGGGAGAAGAGCCTTGGTGAGAGAGGTAAAGAAGAACCCAAAGATCACTGTGGCTGAGCTCCAGAGATGCAGTTGTAGAAAGTCAACCATCACTGCAGCCCTCCACCAATCGGGGCTTTATGGCAGAGTGGCCTGACAGAAGCCTCTCTTCAGTGCAAGACACATGAAAGCCCACATGGTGTTTGCTAAAAAAACACCTGAAGGATAAGGATGAAGGAAAGATGGTGAGGAATAAGATTCTTTGGTCTGATGAGAACAAGATAGAAATTTTTGGCCTTAATTCTAAGTGGTATGTGTGGAGAAAACCCAGGCACTGCTCATCACCTGTCCAGTACAGTCCCAACATGAAGCATGGTGGTGGCAGCATCATGCTGTGGGGGTGTTTTTCAGCTGCAGGGACAGGACGACTGGTTGCAATTGAGGGAAAGATGAATGCGGCCAAGTACAGGGACATCCTGGACGAAAACCTTCTCCAGAGTGCTCAGGACCATCAATGACCCTAAGCACACAGCTAAAATAACAAAGGAGTGGCTTCATAACAACTCTGTGACTGTTCTTGAATGGCCCAGCCAAAGCCCAATTGAGCATCTCTGGAGAGACCTAAAAATGGCTGTCCACCAACGTTTACCATCCAACCTGACAGAACTGGAGAGGATCTGCAAGGAGGAATGGCAGAGGATCCCCAAATCCAGGTGTGAAAAACTTGTTGCATCTTTCCCAAAAAGACTCATAAATATATAAGTGTCACAGCAAGGGGTCTGAATACTTAGGACTATGTGATATTTCAGGTTTTTATTTTTTAATAAATCTGCAAAAATGTCAATAATGGGAAAGATTTATTGCATTTTTTTTTTTTTTACTAGTAATGGCGGCGATCTGCAATTTTTATTGGGATTGCAACATTGCGGCGGACAGATCGGACACTTTAGAGATTTTTAGGACCATTGACATTTATACAGCGATCAGTGTAATCAGTCAAAATTCACTGATTACTGTGTAAATGTCACTGGTAGGGAAGGGGTTAACACTAGGGGGCGATCAAGGGGTTAAATGTGTGTTCCCTCTGTGTGTTCTAACTGTATGGGGATAGGACTGAGTAAAAGAGGAGACATATCGACATGTCTCCTCTTCCCTGACAGCACAGGGATTTGTGTGTTTACATACACGAATCCCCATGCTGGCGCTCGTGCACGCAATCACATGTGGCTGGCGGCGATTGCACCCCCTGGCCGCATGCATCGGGTCCCCCGCCGTGTAGGAATTCCAACAAGCATCCACGATCATGGTGGAACCCAAGGGTGACAAGAAATGTAGATACAAGAATAAGAAACAGAACTCAAGAGGGCACGCAATGGGAAGAGAGAACGAATCAGGGGTACAGAATACCGAGAGGAGGAAGAGAAAACGGACAAGAGGAAAGAGAGGAGGGGCAAAGAAAAAGAAGAAGAGAGTACTAGGCGGAGGCATTTTTAATCTTAGTGAAGCTACTTTCAACGAAAACGAAATGAGAGTACTCGATTTGGGATTAAAATATGCACCAGAGAAAAGTCTGGATCCCTTCGAAGTATTCATAGATTTGCAAAAATTCGTTAGGAAGTTGAACATTAGAAAATTTTTTGCAATAAAAGGGGAACAAAAAAAAAAACGAAAAACAATTCCACATTTAATCCCAATACCCAGCAAAATGAGAGCCTGATAACCTTCAAAAAAATGGTGGAACAAGACATCAGGAAGATGAACCCAAGAAAAACTAAATCGAGAGTTTGGAAAACTATTAAAGAAATAGAAAAGAAAAAGAATATCGTTATACGGCCAGCAGACAAAGGGGGAGGCCTAGTTATACTAAATAAACAGGATTACGAGCTAGAGATGGGAAAACTACTCAACATCCCAAACACATATAAGAAATTGAAGGGTAACCCAAAGGTGGAATATCACAAGAAATTAAAAGCCTATATACATAAAGGGGAGAAAAAAGGAATTTTAAACAAAAAAGAAGCCAGATACCTGATCCCAGAGGTAGCAAAAACTCCCGTGATCTACTATGTCCCAAAAATCCACAAGAGCCAAACCAACCCGCCAGGAAGACCTATAATAAGTGGCATCGATGGCCTGTTTTCAAGACTAGGGGCCTATCTGGACGGATATTTACAGCCATTGGTCATTAGAGGCAAATCATACCTAAGAGACAGCAAACAGTTGATTACTGAGCTTAAAAATCTAAACGTCAAAGAAGAAGATATACTCGTAACAATCGATATCAACTCATTATACACCAATATTGTACAAACAGATGGCATCAATGGAGCAGAATGGGCCCTATACCAACAGACAGACCTCAAAGAAGAACAAATCAAATACTTACTAGAAGGACTTAAATTATCAATGAGCCACAACTATTTTTGGCACAAGGGAGACTACTACACTCAAGTGAAAGGGGTAGCCATGGGGGCTAAATACGCCCCGAGCGTAGCTAATATATTACTCAATAAGTGGGAAGAAGAACAAATTTACAGTACCAACAGAAGTCATCTGAAATTTTATCGACGATATATAGATGACATTGTAATTATCTGGGGTGGCACTGAGGAAGAGTTACAAATGTTTTTTGACGAATTAAACCATAACATTTATGGTTTATCATTTTCTGGGAACTGGAGCAGGCGTAACATTAACTACCTCGACCTCCAGATATTTAACCACTTCAGCCCCGGAAGGATTTACCCCCTTCCTGACCAGAGCACTTTTTACAATTCGGCACTGCGTCGCTTTAACTGCTAATTGCGCGGTCATGCAATGCTCTACCCAAACGAAATTTGCGTCCTTTTCTTCCCACAAATAGAGCTTTCTTTTGATGGTATTTGATCACCTCTGCCGTTTTTATTTTTTGCGCTATAAACGGAAAAAGACTGAAAATTTTGAAAAAAAATGATATTTTCTACTTTTTGTTATAAAAAAAATCCAATAAACTAAATTTTAGTCATACATTTAGGCCAAAATGTATTCGGCCACATGTCTTTGGTAAAAAAAATGTCAATAAGCGTATATTTATTGGTTTGCGCAAAAGTTATAGCGTCTACAAACTAGGGTACATTTTCTGGAATTTACACAGCTTTTAGTTTATGACTGACTATGTCATTTCTTGAGGTGCTAAAATGGCAGGGCAGTACAAAACCCCCCCAAATGACCCCATTTTGGAAAGTAGACACCCCAAGGAAATTGCTGAGAGGCATGTTGAACCCATTGAATATTTTTTTTTTTTGTCCCAAGTGATTGAATAATGACAAAAAAAAAAAAAAAAAAAAAAAAATTTACAAAAAGTTGTCACTAAATGATATATTGCTCACACAGGCCATGGGCATATGTGGAATTGCACCCCAAAATACATTCAGCTACTTCTCCTGAGTACGGGGATACCACATGTGTGGCACTTTTTGGGAGCCTAGCCGCGTACGGGGCCCCGAAAACCCAGCACCACCTTCAGGATTTCTAAGGGCATACATTTTTGATTTTACTCCTCACTACCTATCACAGTTTTGAAGGCCATAAAATGCCAAGATGGCACAAACCCCCCCCAAATTACCCCATTTTGGAAAGTAGACACCCCAAGCTATTTGCTGAGAGGCATGGTGAGTATTTTGCAGCTCTCATTTGTTTTTGAAAATGAAGAAAGACCAGAAAAAAAAATTTTTTTTTTCTTTTTTCAATTTTCAAAACTTTGTGACAAAAAGTGAGGTCTGCAAAATACTCACTATACCTCTCAGCAAATAGCTTGGGGTGTCTACTTTCCAAAATGGGGTAATTTGGGGGGGGTTTGTGCCACCTGGGCATTCCATGGCCTCTGAAACTGTGATAGGCAGTGAAGAGTGAAATCAAAAATTTACGGCCTTAGAAAGCCTGAAGGCGGTGCTTGGTTTTCGGGGTCCCGTACGCGGCTAGGCTCCCAAAAAGTCCCACACATGTGGTATCCCCGTACTCAGGAGAAGCAACAGAATTTATTTTGGGGTGTAATTTCACATATTCCCATGGCATGTTTGAGCAATATAACATTTAGTGACAACTTTGTGCAAAAAAAAAAAAAAAAAAAATTTGTCTCTTTCCCGCTACTTGTGTCACAATATAAAATATTCCATGGACTCGACATGCCTCTCAGCAAATAGCTTGGGGTGTCTACTTTCCAAAATGGGGTCATTTGGGGGGGGGGTTTGAACTGTCCTGGCATTTTATGCACAACATTTAGAAGCTTATGTCACACATCACCCACTCTTCTAACCACTTGAAGACAAAGCCCTTTCTGACACTTTTTGATTACATGAAAAAATTATTTTTTTTTGCAAGAAAATTACTTTGAACCCCCAAACATTATATATTATTTTAAAGCAAATGCCCTACAGATTAAAATGGTGGGTGTTTCATTTTTTTTTTTCACACAGTATTTGCGCAGCGATTTTCAAACGCATTTTTTGGGGAAAAAACACACTTTTTTAAATTTTAATGCACTAAAACACACTATATTGCCCAAATGTTTGATGAAATAAAAAAGATGATCTTAGGCCGAGTACATGGATACCAAACATGACATGCTTTAAAATTGCGCACAAACGTGCAGTGGCAACAAAATTAATACATTTTTAAAAGCCTTTAAAAGCCTTTACAGGTTACCACTTTAGATTTACAGAGGAGGTCTACTGCTAAAATTACTGCCCTCGATCTGACCTTCGCGGTGATACCTCACATGCATGGTGCAATTGCTGTTTACATTTGACGCCAGACCGCCGCTTGCGTTCGCCTTAGCGCGAGAGCAGGGGGGACAGGGGTGCTTTTTATTTATTTATTTTTTTTCTTTATTATTTTTTTGCTTTTTTATCTTATTTTTAAACTGTTCCTTTCATTTTTTTTTTTTTAAATCATTTTTATTGTTATCTCAGGGAATGTAAATATCCCCTATGATAGCAATAGGTAGTGACAGGTACTCTTTTTTGAAAAAATTGGGGTCTATTAGACCCTATATCTCTCCTCTGCCCTCAAAGCATCTGACCACACCAAGATCGGTGTGATAAAATGCTCCCCCAATTTCCCAATGGCGCTATTTACATCCGGCGAAATCTAAGTCATAAAATGCTCGTAGCTTCCGGTTTCTTAGGCCATAGAGATGTTTGGAGCCACTCTGGTCTCTGATCAGCTCTATGGTCAGCTGGCTGAATCACCGGCTGCATTCTCAGGTTCCCTGTTGAGACAGGAGAGCCAGAGAAAAACACGGAAGACGGTGGGGGGGGGGGGGCATTCCCTCCCACTGCTTGTAAAAGCAGTCTAGAGGCTAATTAGCCGCTAGGATTGCTTTTACATGAAAGCCGACCGCTGGCTAAAAAGAATGATACCAAGATGATACCTAAACCTGCAGGCATCATTCTGGTATAACCACTCAAAGTCGTGAATGGCGTACCTGAAGACAAAAAAATGGTTAACAATAAAGCACAGTAAACGGTAAAGTATAAAAAATTGCATACCTGAAAAGCAAACATGATAAAACATAATAACAATAAAACATTGCAGAATAGAATACAGTAAAAAAGAGCAGAACAATAGAGAGAGAGAATAGAGAGAGAGAACAATAAAACGACAACTATTTTTTTTTATTTTTGTTTGTGTTTTTTTTTTTTTTTTACACTTTTTTTTTGTAACTGTAACTTTTATAACTGTAACCGCTTCCAGGTTCGGGTCTCTCAAAATGCGATGGCATCTTGGGAGACCCTGTGAAAGTGTGCCTAGTCTGTGCAATGCTGCACCCTACGCTAATACTCAACTAGTGAATGGTAGCGTTCAAAACATTCACCAATGCAAAGACCAGGATTGTCAGGACAGGAGGGACAATAATAGTGAGTGTCACGCCTATATCCGCGCTTGCTGCAGACACAACATCTTTTTTGGGGGGGTTCGTTGGGTAGGGGTACTCGGGAGGACATAAAGAAAATGCCTCTCATGCAGCCGACTGCATTTGGTTGGGGATGTGAATGGGGGAAGTACGGGCGCTGCAGAAGCGGTGGGTTCCCAATTAGGATTGGCGAATGCAGTAGGAAGGGCACTATGGGCACGACGGGCCTGTGTTTGTCTTTTTGGTGGCAGCGGGACACTACTTGTGCTTGCCACCTCACCAGCTTGAACTGCACTTATGGGACTCGCCACGTCACCAAGTGTTACTGCAGTGCTGGTTTGACTACGACCGGGGTGTACTAGGGCGCTGGTGCTTGCCAGTTCACCAAAACGCTACAAAAAAAAGTGACAGTGATCGATCGATACTGCACTTGGGTGGGCTGGACTGGGCTGGGCCGGGCGGAGGGGCAAAACGCAGGTGCTAGCAGGTATCTGGGCTGATCCCGCTAACACTGCGTTTTTGGGAACCCTAAACTGCTGGGGACGCCAGTATAGATCTGATCGGATCAGATATTGATGCGTTCAGATACTATACCACTAAGGGAGGTGTACGGTGCGTGCATGGGTGTTCGCGGTACTGGTGCTAATCTGACGCTGCCTAGGGCGACGCATATCACCGCCGGGCGATCAGGGGGCTAAACCTTTTTTCGGTAATAAACGGCGGGTGCCCTGACACTATAAAAAATAAACAAACTAACCAGCGTCACCCGTAACGGTTATACGGTGATCAGTGGTAAAAGGGTTAACTAGGGGGCCATCAAGGGGTTAAAACATTTATTAGATAGTATATGGGGGTCCCTGTCGCTATAAAACACTGACGGCGAACCTAAATATTTACGTCCCTAACTAGCGTCACCAGCGACACTAATACAGCGATCAGAAAAATGATCGCTTAGCGACACTGGCGACAGGGGGTGATCAAGGGGTTAAAACTTTATTAGGGGGGGGTAAGGGGGGTACCCTAGACCTACAGGGGGCTAAACTTTTATTTGGTAATAAACGGCGGGTGCCCTGACACTATAAAAAATAAACAAACTAACCAGCGTCACCCGTAACGGTTATACGGTGATCAGTGGTGAAAGGGTTAACTAGGGGGCAATCAAGGGGTTAAAACATTTATTCGGTAGTATATGGGGGTCCCTGTCGCTATAAAACACTGACGGCGAACCTAAATATTTACGTCCCTAACTAGCGTCACCAGCGACACTAATACAGCGATCAGAAAAATGATCGCTTAGCGACACTGGTGACGGGGGGTGATCAAGGGGTTAAAACTTTATTAGGGGGGGTAAGGGGGGTACCCTAGACCTACAGGGGGGTAACAGTCACTACCCTAACTGCTAACTGTCACAAACTGACACTATGCAGTAATCAGGAAAAAAACCAAAAAAAAAAAAAAAAACCTGCTTGGTGTCAGTTTGTGACAGGGGGGGGGGTGATTGGGGGGGGATCGGGGGGCGATCGGGGGTGTAATGTATGCCTGGCATGTTCTACTGTGTGTGTGTGAGTGTTGGTGCACTTACATGTCATCTCCCCTCGGCGCTGGAACGGAAACTCCCGAGCCGAGGAGAGATGACATCACATCCTCTGCCTCTGTGTACTATACAGAGGCAGGGGATGTTTGTCATTGGCTGGGAGCGATCGCGAGGGGGGGGCCACGATCGGATGGCCTCCCCCTCGTCTCCCATCGCTTCCAACCAAATGCCGACCGCAGCTGGCACCGGGGGGGGGTCCGATCGGACCCCCCACCCGCGGGAAGGCAATCACGTTTCAGGTACGTGATTTTGCCTGCCCGTGCCGCTCTGCTCACGTATATAGGCGTGAGGCGGTCGGCAAGTGGTTAAAGAAGATGGACACCTTAGCACAAAGACGCACTTTAAAGATACAGACAGAAATGGCTACATCCCCACTAGTAGTTGCCATCACCCAAAGTGGATTGGAAACATCCCTAAGGGACAGTTCATGCGGATACGTAGAAATTGTAGTAACATAACCGACTTTGAGGAACAAACAAACAATTTGATCAAGCGATTTGTGGATAAAGGATACAAAAAGAGGGATTTGCTGACATTAAAAGAACAAATAAAGAATTTGGATAGAAATAAGTTAATGGAAGGAACACAGAACACCCACAAGGGGGATAAAAACAAGTCCTTGGGCCTTGCTTTTCTGACTGGATATAACAGACAATACAGATCAATAGAATCAATTGTCAAAAAACACTGGCCCATTTTACAGTCAGACCAAGTTTTAAAAACAGTGTTACCAAAAAAACCCATCTTCATTTATAGGAAGGCTGCAACCCTTAGAAATAAACTAGTGCACAATGCACTTGATCCCCCGAAACAAATTAAAATAGGCAACAATTTAAAAGGCTTTTATAAATGTGGAAAATGTTTACCGTGTAGAGAAACCAAAAAAACAAACAAAAAAATTATGAAGTTTAAGTCCACAACAAACGGCAAAGAGTACACAATCAGGGGCCTAATAACGGGCGTGGCCTTTGACTGAACGCCTTGCTGACATCTCCCTGCAAAGCTGAGGCTTAAGCATTGTACACCGCTCATTTTTTCCATTACAATGTGAGTACCCTTTTTATCTGACCTAATAAATAGTGGTTTTAAACGGTTTTACACTATGGAATCCTTTCTTCTTATGTCCTTATGATATCATCCTGGTCCTGGTCTTGCCAAGTACTGCTGCACAGTGGCACATACTGTGACTACTCGTTACCCCTGCAGGGGATATACAGCTGGTGAGTCTCTGCACAATCACAACGCGAGACACCAGCACTGGATTAACACCTGTTGTGTGCTTTGAGGAATCCCACAACGGACGCCTTTTTTCACTTATAGTGCACCGGGCACATACCCATATGAACTGTTTATTATCATAGAACCATTTGCATGACACGTGTGTTTAGTACTTTTCAGAGTGACCTCTTTATAGGGCACTTGTCACTTTGTTATTTGCAACGTTTGTAGAGCAATATTTTAATATTTATTTATTTATTTAGCACTAGACACTTTAGAATTTTTTGCATGTCACGTGTGATGTATTTATTGCAACTTTGTGTTTTCTAGTGTTTAGACATAGACCACTTCATGCTCTTAGCAGTGGTTAATACTGTTTTTTCCTTTTGAGGGAATATAGCACTAGATACCTTGGATGCGACTTATTGCACTCATTATGCTTCTTATGTTTAAATCACCAGTCACTTTAATCCACAGGAGTGGTAATAACTGCCATACATATTTCACTTAAGGTAATACACACATGACACTTTGGATATAATTGTATATATGCAGACATTTCTTTTACAACTTTGGGACAACGCCACACTCACACACTTTTCTTTTTTCACTTTTTCCGCTCATTCCACCCCCTGTGGAGTCAGCGTATGTGAGGGCAGCAATCTATCAATTTAGGAATATACTTCCCACCTAGGCTTCTAATTACACCCATTAGCGCGGACTCACTATTTCTTCTGTTACATCTTTCCCAAAAAGACTCATAAATATATAAGTGTCACAGCAAGGGGTCTGAATACTTAGGACTATGTGATATTTCAGTTTTTCTTTTTTAATAAATCTGCAAAAATGTCAACAATGGGAAAGATTTATTGCATTTTTTTTTTTTACTAGTAATGGCGGCGATCTGCAATTTTTATTGGGATTGCAACATTGCGGCGGACAGATCGGACACTTTTTAGAGATTTTTAGGACCATTGACATTTATACAGCGATCAGTGTAATCAGTCAAAATTCACTGATTACTGTGTAAATGTCACTGGTAGGGAAGGGGTTAACACTAGGGGGCGATCAAGGGGTTAAATGTGTGTTCCCTCTGTGTGTTCTAACTGTATGGGGATAGGACTGAGTAAAAGAGGAGACATATCGACATGTCTCCTCTTCCCTGACAGCACAGGCATTTGTGTGTTTACATACACGAATCCCCATGCTGGCGCTCGTGCACGCAATCACATGTGACTGGCGGCGATTGCACCCCCTGGCCGCATGCATCGGGTCCCCCGCCGTGTAGCGGGCATGCCCGCGCGCCCTCTGGGGGCTCTTAAAAGGCCAACGTACCCATACAGGATTTTGACCTACCCAACGTACCCATACAGGATTCACCTGTGCCACTTTGCTGGCGTATATGAGCGTGAGCCGGTCAGCAAGTGGTTAAAGTATAACTAAAGACTTTTTTTTACGTTTTAAAGAGAGTGGAGAGGGATTAAAACACTTGTCAAGTATTTATAGCTGCCTGTTTCCCCATTATGAAAAATCACCCTTTCTATTTGTCCTGCTTATCACTATCATCAAATGTGAAAGCATAAAAAAAATAAAATAAATATTGGTTGTCCCCAGAACAGTAATAGATGGGAAATCTTCCAATGTGGATATTAGTTCTGGTGACCCTGGTGACAAGAAGGGATTCGTTGATTTTGGAGTGTATAACTCCCACTTCCTGCTTTTGCTATGGAACAGAAATTAAAGGTTAATCTCCCCAAGGGGACACAGTTGGCAAAAAACCTGACAGGGGTAATACTCTATCAACTTTTTTTTTTTTAAATTGCCTTTATTTCCTCTTTAGTCTGAAAGAGAAAACAAATATACTCTCCCATTGTTTTTTGGCCAATATTTAAATTAAGCAGCTGTGAATTTGCCAAAGTATATTATTATTGTACTACAGGTTTCTAATTCATTACAATTTTAGCAGGGTTTGTTATTGAGAGGATGGTAAATGAAAGCAATGTATTACTATTATTTTTTTTTACCATTAATAGATAGACCTTCGATTATTTCTATTTTGTTTCTTTTTTTCTTGTATGAATGTTTCTATCAGCAGAAAAGAAATGGTGATAGTGGGCAATCTTGCCTAGTGGTTATTTATTGAATTGCTATCTGCTAGTGAGTCGAATACATACTGTGGTTCTGTTAAACATCTTTATTTTGTCAATCAATTTGAGTGTAAAGTTAAGACAGTAATAAAGATCTGATTTTATTTTTCCTGGCAAGATGTTTTCAGTATAACTTTTCTTCCTAAAAAAGAAATCTGACTGGTCTGGAGCAATTTAATGTTGTGCATAAAATATAGTTTTGGAGGGAGCGTGTCTTGGTATGAGGATGGCAGCACACTGAGGGAGCTCCTCCGCACACAGCCGTTTCCAGCCTTACACCCGACCAACAGCCCTCTGATGCCGGGGAAAATATTATATTCTACCCCACACTCTCGCCCACACCGTGGGTTGACAACTTGCCCAGCACGGAACATCACAGATCTTTTTAAAAATAAACCTGCAGACTGTAGCAGCATGTCTGGACCCAAGATAGCGCCGACGCACCACGAGGAGGAGTACAGTGAAGATTCAAAGTCAGCTCCAGAGAACTCAGGTAGGGGCAAAACCAGAGCAGAACACCCCCTCACCTACTCCGATATGTCTTTCATCGCTGCGGATATTAAGTCTACCTTCTCTGCAGCGATCACTAATTTGAAAACCAACCTGCTAGTACCGACGGAGAAACTAACATGTGCAGAGGCTGCAGGGAAGCATAGAGACAAGGCCATACATAGACTGGAGAAGATTTCTGTCACCCAATCTCAACATTTCATAGAAATGAATAGGCACCTTGAGGATTTGGACAACAGGGGCAGAAGATGCAACATAATAGTGAGGGGGATCCTAGAAACAATGGAACCTGGTCAGATTATCCCAGCACTAAAGCGGGTCTTTAACAGCCTGCTAGACAAACAGGAGGATATGGACATTGACTTTCTGAGAGCACACAGGACCTTGTGACCGAGGGGCCCTGAAATGGCACCACCGAGAGACATAATATGCTGCTTGCAAAGTTTTGTCCTCAAGGAGGAAATTATGCATAAAGCATGGAGGAATGACCACATTATATTCAATGGGGAAACCATAATGTTATTTCAAGATCTATCCCAGATTACCCTCAAGAACAGGCGCGCTTTGCGTCCCCTGCTGGAGAAGCTAAGGGAAAGGAAGCTGAAATACACATGGCAATTTCCATTTGCCATCTGGGTTTCACATAATGGTCAACAACATATTCTACGCGCCCCGGCTTACCTGCCAGACTTCTGTACAGCTTTAAATTTGGGTCACTCACCCACTGCGCTATCTTTTCACCCTTCCCTAATCCAGACCTCTTGCAATCAATGAACGCATTGACCCCCTCCCTGTCAGTGGTCTCTACCCAATACAAGTGAAGTTCCTACCTATATCCCAAAATGGGTCATCACTAACCAAGAACGATTCCCCCCAAACCACGCCAATAGGGCCAAAACAATATCGTAGGGACTAAGCCTGCAAAGGCTGAACTTGTAGGCCTACTTTGATTTCTCCAAGCTAGATCAGAACCATGTGATAGTCTCCAGATGTCGGTTCCTGATACGCCTGAAACCCCCATCTGGTTGGCTTACCCGGACCCCAACGAGTAGTCACTGAATTTACAGAGAACTTAAGGCCTACGGTCCATCCGTTGTTTTGTTGTCTTTGGCCCGGGCCCTCAATACGAAACCATATGGCCGAATGACCCAGGGGACATGCCACTGTATAGGCCTCAAACAGTGCCCTTGCCCAGTGGTCTGGGCTCATACCCTATATACCCAGGTTTATGTTACCTACTATGATCGGATGTTTAACAGTTAAAAAGAGTTGAAGCCCTTATGGTTGTGTGTGCAACAGTTAGGATACCCATTCAGGTTTAATTGTTAAGGCCTCTTCTAATGGTAGTCAGAGGCGAGTTGCCACCCTGTCATCTATCGCCCCCCTTCTTCCCCTCAGAGTTGCCCAGTACTCCGCTATATGGATACAGGGTATACTAACCAAACTCAGTGATCATCTCCTTCGGGGGTGGATGTTTACCACCCCGGGAGGATTACTAACAACCTCTACTCTCGCAACTCCACTCTTTCCTCTCTCCTACTTTTCTTTTCCTCTTTATCTCAATCTCTATCTACCCACTTTACAGTGTAAAGTAGAATATACTGTGAGTTTTATGGCGCTCGACCCTTCCGAGGGAGCTTAACCACTTAAGGACCGAACCTCTTTCTGAAATGTTTACAAGTTACAAGATTTTGCTAGAAAATCTACCCACTTTACAGTGTAAAGTAGAATATACTGTGAGTTTTATATTTAATATTGGTACAGTTACTGATCTACGCTTATCAGCTTTGTTTTACAGATAGCTCCAGATGGCCTATTCCTCTCTGGGACGCAGCCCCTCTGTGATTTCCCATAACACCAGAGGCCTAAACATACCTGAATGGCGCTCGACCCTTCCGAGGGAGCCACTTAAGGACCGAGCCTCTTTCTGAGATGTTGTTTACAAGTTATTTATTTTAACTTTTATTTTTACACTGTTCTTTGTAAACATCCCTTGTAACAGAAAAAAAGCATGACAGGACCTCTTAAATATGAGATCTGGGGTCAAAAAGACCTCAGATCTCATATTTACACTAAAAAAAATGGCCCTTTAAGAGCTATGGGCGAAAGTGACGTTTTGACGTCGCTTCAGCCCTGTAAAGATATGGAGATGGGTGGGGGCATCTTCCCCTCACTCGTCTCCACGTCAGGCTAGGGAAAGGATCCGATCGCCTCCACCGCTGCTGACGGCTCCAGTAAGCGGTGGAGGGCACCAGAGCGCGGTGACATGGAGGGAGATAGGAAAAAAATTATTCAAAACTACCTAAATAAAAGTGGACTTCTGACCCTACAAGACTGACATCTCATTACTAGAAATGCCAATTTCGACTTCTGAACTCAGACAAGCTATCAAACAGCTGAAATCGGGGAAGAACTCAGGACCAGATGGATATTCTTCCATCTATTATAAAACCTTCATAAACATCCTCACAGACCCTCTTACTGCAGCTATGAATTCAATGTCCAATCCTAGAGACTTAAAGCGGGGTTCCACTCAAATTTTTAACATAATCTTACCCCCTTCATTTAATTGCATAGATGTTCAAATGCCGCACGGAAAAAATTTTTATCGCTGTAATTACCTTTATATTGTACTTTATTGTGGCACTTCCTGTCTCTCCTCCCATGGGAGTAGGCGTGTTTATTGCCTTTTCCTGGCAAGGGGAAAGCTCCTGGGAGCTTAGTGTCAGGCTTCCCAAGATTTAGTGCGGAAACAATGATCATGCGTGTGAACAAGCTGTGAATGAACAGCATTCACCGCATCCCGGAAATCAATGCTTGTGGGCTTCACATGTCCACAAGCAAGATGGAAACAGCCAGCATCACATTTTTTAAGTTATTCTTCAGTACGAAAACAGACAGAGGCAGGAAATATTACACCCAAACTGCGAGTATTATTTTGGGATTAGCAAAGTGTCTCAATGACCTAAAATTTTTTTTTTTTTAAATTGGTCGCCGGACTCCCGCTTTAAACACCAGACTTTCTTTCAGCACACTTTACAGTGCTACCAAAGCTGGGTAAAGACCCCATGTATTGTTCCAGTTACCTTCCCATTTCCCTGCTAA
Source organism: Lithobates septentrionalis (assembly GCA_037952835.1). NCBI lineage: Eukaryota > Metazoa > Chordata > Amphibia > Anura > Ranidae > Lithobates > Lithobates septentrionalis. The sequence continues at coordinate 7,229,132 of JBBDGP010000016.1, read as the reverse complement.
ACCTGGACGTTAAATTATTCGCAAATATTCTTGCCCTTAAGACTAGGCCCACTCCTTCCGGAGCTAATAGGGCTGGAACAAGTAGGCTTCATGCCTGGCAGAGAAGCAAAAGATAACGTGACTAAAGCCTTACTATTAATTCATGCAACAAAGACGCGGGACATCGAGGGCTTTCTCCTTTATACGGATGCGGAGAAAGCCTTCAATCGTGTTGCTTGGGATTACATGATGGCGGTGTGCAGACACGATGGGCTAGGTCCGCATATGCTATCGTGGATCGCCGCATTGTACCAAAATCACTCAGCAAAATTAAAAATGAATGGCACACTGTCCGAAAGGGTACACATAAAGATTGGCACTAGACAGGGATGCCCTTTATCACCCCTTCTATTCTTTCTATCCCTGAAACCTTTTGTTAGACTGATTAAATCGAACTCCGCCATGACAGGCTTTCGGGGTTAAAGACAGGGAATTCAAGCTAGCAGCATATGCGGATGACCTCCTATTCTTCCTAACAAACCCGACAATAACACTACCCAATTTATTAGGAGAATTCGGCCATTATGGGTACATCTCAAATTGGAAGATAAATTACACGAAATCTGAAGCGCTAAACATCTCACTCCCAGGTAACACGCTCGCCCAGACAAATACCAACTCCCACTTCAGATGGGACTCGCGAGCACTCAAATATCTAGGGATTTGGCTACCCCCCCCAATTACAGGACACCTTCGAACAGAACTACCCCCCCCCCCTGCTTAAGAACTGTTAAAAAGATCTGAAAAACTGGCACGTAGGATTCTTCTCCTGGTTCGGGCGTGCAGCAATCATCAAAATGATGATCCTATCCAAGTTTTTATACCTGATGCGCTCTCTACCTATCAGAATCCCCCAAAATTTCTTTAAGGCCACAACTACTATCTTATTAAGGTTCTCATGGAACCAGCAGAAACCTAGAATTAGATTAAAGTGGCTAACTAAACCCAAGGAACTAGGCGAAATAGGTCTTCCAGACTTTAAACATTACTACCAAGTGTCACACCCAGGGAGGGTAATTGGCTGGCACTGCCATGGCCACATGAAAGATTGGATCTCACTATAAGCAGACATGAACGCGATACCGCTAAAATACTCACCCTGGATTCTTTGGTCCAGTTACCCAGTAAGCCTAAGATGACACCCCATAACAGGCAACACATTAGAAATTTTACACCTCATTGCCAAACAGACATCTTTTGCTACGTCACTTAGCTCACTGACAATCCTGACTTTGCACCAGGTACCCAGAACACAATCTCTCAACCAACACAACAAGACAACCCACTACTGGCGGGCGACTGTTATTTAGGAGGTAAAATCAAAGAATGGAACACTCTTCAGCTAGAAAATAACCTGCCCCATATGCGCCACTGGTCCTACCTCCAATTACAAAGTTACTTGGACAAGATGGAACTCACGGAACTTCCACAGACCCCTAACTGACCTAGAGTCAGTTTGCCATGGCTTTTTGCCACTTTCGAGGGCCACTTCAATTGCTTATTCGTGGCTGCAGTACCCTGAGACGGCCGAGGCGGACGGACACAGGAGGAAGTGGTTGGAGGAATTACAGGAGGAAATCGCAGACAAACATTGGAGGTATGCCTGCATATTAACACATAAATGTTCCATAAGCACAAAAATGCAGGAAACAGGATTACAAGTTACTAACACAGTGGTACTACACTCCGGACAAGCTGCATAGATGGGATCCACAAAAATCAGACTCCTGCTGGAGATGTCAGAAAGAAATAGGTACAATGAAGCATGTTTGGTGGAGTTGCCCCTTGATTTCGGCATACCGGGATGGAGTTAGGGAACTGATCAGGAAAATCACAGAGCCCAAACTAAAATTTTAATGTGGCCTGCTGCTTATTGCATGTGACAAACTACTCATTTAAAAGATACAAGCATTCTTTAACTAAACACCTCCTGAATGCGGCCAAATCACTAATTCCCCTACACTGGAATACAGCATGGGTTCCATACCAAATTGGCTAAACAGGGTCAAGGACTTCTGTGATATGGAAGATACCCTTGCACAAGACTCAGAAATGGTAGAGAGATTCCACAAAACATGGCAGCCCTGGTTTGTCTTTAAGTACTCCCAGTCCTTCATGGACGCCATGTCCCAACTAGCTTCATAATGTCCTAAAAGAACAAGATCATACTAGACTATATCTGTTTCTGAGATCCAAACTGATTGAATATAACTAATGCCGCATACACACGACTGGACTTTCCGTCAGAATAGACTCCGACGGTCTTTCCGACGGAGTTCCGCTGAAACGGACTTGCCTACACACGATCACACTAAAAAGTTTGATCGTTTAGAATGCGATGATGGGACTAGAAAAAAGGAAGTTCAATAGCCAGTAGCCAATAGCTGCCTTGCGTCGTTTTTGGTCCTTCGGAATAGCATACAGACGAGCGGTTTTCCCTGATTCCGTCGGAAAGATTTGAAACATGTTCCATTTCTAGGTCCGTCATAATTTTAGAAAGAAAAAGTCAGATGAAGCCCACACACCATCGGAATGTCCGACGGAATGATTCCATCAGACCTTTTCTGCCAGAAAGTCCGGTCGTGTGTACACGGCATAAGCGCTACTAACGTACCAATATTACACTACGTACACCTTTTCTATTCCACTTTTCTTACCTACATAATAGTGATAGCAGAGAACAACAAGAAAATGAGCCAGATTAAGGTTAACAAAGTTCCCTATACTACTTACTTTACGATAGCAGTGAAACCGAACTCTTTAAAATTGATTTTGATGAGCCTATTATGCATACAGATTATGTTTTTTTTTTTTATCCAAAAAGAAGATTTTTATTGAAAATTAAACACATACAGTCCAAAGATCCACAGTCAAGTCATGTTTCAGCAAATGTATACATTTCCATGTACCATGAGAACAGTGCCTCTGCGTTATTTATTTAATTTCTGTTCTAAAAAATTCACCATCACCAAATACCATACAACCAAATTCAAATTCCACAGTGCCCCCTGCCCACTTTTCTGTATCAGCCCGACCCGCCCTTCTTAATCTAAAGTTGGTTCAGAGTGTATAATACATTTAGCCTGTATTGAGTCTCAAGAGTCTATCCATGACTAGGTCCTCCGGAGCCAGTCCCGGGGTCCCCAGCCATGGCTCCCACAGTTTTTCGAATTTATTTGAGCATCCCCTATGCTGGTATATAACTTTCTCCATTCGCAATGTGTTACCAAGTGCAGTAATCCATTCCTTAAATGAAAAGGGTGACTCAGACCTCCAATGTAGCATTATCAATTTGCGAGCCATAAAAAGGGCCCTAGTGAGGGATTCTCTGGTGAGAGGTTCCCACTCTAACTCGTCTAGCAGATTCAAAATACAGTGTCTAGGGTCCAAAGGGACTGACACCTGAAACACTGTGTTCAAAGTGTCTGTCACCCCCTTCCAATATACATGCAGTTTGGGGCAATGCCAGAGCATATGTATCAACTCCCCATGGTCCCTTTGCATCTAGTACACATAGGTGTGGGTAACAGTCCCATGGTATGCAGCCTGTGAGGCGTGTAGTATACTCTCAGAAGTGTATATAGTTTTGTCAACCTTTGTGTCACGTTCAAGGAACATATGGCTACTGACTGTAGGGCTTGCTCCCACTGATCCTCATCTAGGGGTCCTACATCCACTTCCCATTTTCTTTTAACTGTAAGTGGGTGTTTTGTGAGGTACTTACGGAGTAATGTACTATAGCTCTGGGAGATAAATCTTGTAGATGTCTCCGCTGTCTTAAGCTGAAAGAGAATGGATGTAGAGTCCACCTGTCAATCAGAGGTCTTCGATTGGGCTATGAAAGCATGTCTGAGTTGCATGTAGTAAAATTGCATTTGTGTTGGTAACCTATATGTCTCCTTCAGATTTTCGAAAGGTAGTAATTTTCTGTTTCTAATCATTTGCGTCAGGAAGAAAACACCACATCTCTTCCACCTTTCTGCATGTTGCAATTTGGCTAGCTCGGGATATGCCTCATTTGCCCAGATGGGGCTGAATTCATTGATACCTGAAGCCCCCTGTAAATAACTAGTTTTGTTCCATATCTTCTGTATTAAGCTGTATGTGGGGAAGCTTTTTTTGGGTTTTCCGAAAGCTAATGCCTCAAGAGCAGTTGGAATGGATTTTCCACCTACCGTATGGAGCATGATGCCCTCGGAGGCACTGGGGGTTCTGTCTACTGTGTCTCCCTCCGGGACCATGGTGTTGCAATTGTGATGCCAGATAGTATAGCCATGGATTCGGTAGTGCCAAGCCACCTTCGTTTTTAGGACATTACAAGTGTTCGAACTTTATCCTGGGGGTCTATTTTTCCAAATCAGCTCACGAAATATAGTATTCACTATCCTAAAAGTCTTCAGTGGGATCACTACTGGGGAGTTGTGTAGCATGTATAGCAGTTGGGGCATAAGAATCATTTTAATTAGATTCACCCTGCCTGCAACTGACACACACAGGGTATTCCAAGTTTTGACTCGTGAACGAAATCTGGCCAATAGCGGGGAAATATTTAGCTGACTATATTCCCTGATTCACGGTGTCACCTGTATCCCTAGATATTTAAAAGAGGTGGCTACAGGAATATCTCCCACTTGCTCTCCATGTTGTTGTATTTGTACGCCATCTATTGGCATCAGGGCTGACTTGGCCCAATTTTATTTTCTCCCCAAAACGGACCACCATTTCCATCGTTTTACTCAATGATTACTCTATATCACCCAACAGAATCATTGTATCGTTAGCATAGAGCATCACCTTCTCCTGTCTATCTCCCTAGCAGAAGCCAGTGATATCCTTATGATATCTGATCTTGATCGCCAATGGTTCTATTGCCAGGGCAAACAGCTGGGGGGACAAGGGCACCCCTGCCGTGTGCCCTGGCCTAATGCAAATGGAAGCGACAATCTGCCTGCCTCTCTATTGACCGCCTGGGGACAATGATATAGCAAACATACCCAGGAGATGTATACTTCTCCGAAGCCGAATCACTTCAGTACCTCCCAGAGATATGGCCACTCGACACTGTCAAATGCTTTCATAGCATCTAGTGACAGAAGAGCCCTCTGACCCTTATTATCAGCTTGGGATTGCATATTGAGAAATAGCCTTCTAAGGTTTATTGCTGTGGATTTGTTGGGCATAAATCCTGCCTGATCAGGGTGTATGACTGAATTAATTACCTTGTTTAGCCTGAGAGCTAGTACTTTTGCCAATATTTTAATATCCGATTGTAGCAGTGAGATCGGCCTATACGAGGCTGGGTCCACTGGGTCTTTACCTAGTTTTAATATTAACACAATATGGGCCTTGGACATGGAAGGTGGAAGGGCATTTTGCTCCCTTGCTGCATTAAACACCTCTAGCAACTTGGGTAGTAACAGCTGAGTATTGTTTGTAAATCTCCATGGGGATGCCGTCTTCTCCTGAAGCTTTACAATTAGGGAACTTTGCCACCGCTACCTGTAATTCCTCCAGAGTTAATGGAGAGTCTAGAGCCTTACTTTGAGAAATTGAGAGGTTCGGAAAAGTAATCTCATCCAGATAACTATATAATTCCCCAGGGCTATACTCTGAGGCCGGGCGGTATAATGCTTTATAAAAGTCTGCCAGTGTTTTTAGTATTAGATCTGGGGAGTATACAAGCCGCCCCTCAGCAGTTTTTATGGTTTCTGTGACGGGAGGGCCCGTGGAACTCAGAATGCCTTGGAAAGTAGGGGATGTCCTTGTTTCAGCTCCCCATATACATCTTATGTCTAAGTCACCCTGTGCTATCCTGGCACAGGGTGAGTGAGAAAATATATCTTGGACTACTTAAAATGGGACAGTAATATTTGTCCACAATATCTCCCAGGATGTATGTAGAGACTATTATTGGTTTGGTTGATTCTGAACTCAACCTGTTAATTGAGTGAGCTGATCACATTAGCCTCCAGGACTGGCTAGGAGACGAACTGTTGATGACTAGGCTGAGGAGGGGGGAGATTGTTGTTTGTATTGTTAATTGCAATTAGCTCCAGATATTGTGTTTATACTACTGTGTGAAGCTCGGTGCCGACAAGTCTGTCATCTGGTCTGGGTAAATTTTTTAGTAAATTAGCTCATGTTAATTAGGTTAGCTTTGAGTCAGCCTGCTGTATAAATGTGTGTGAGATCTCAAAAAAAGAGTTAGTCCTGATGTACTCCAAGACTGGTGTTGTCTAGTTCTTGGGGGTTCCTATAGCCAGATCCATTGGACTCGTGTTCCAGAACTTAGGAAGCGGTATACTGACGGAAGCACTCAAGCGGAGTGTGGGACGTTCCGTGACAGTTCCAATAACTGGAGATTTCTGTTCCGAACTTGCAATTCGGGCCAAGAGATGGCCTGTTGTCTCCCCCTCCTCAAAGAAAGCTGTCTTGGAGAGAAACCTCTTTTTTTCGGCCGACGAGGCCAGCAAGTGCTCATACGCTGACTGAGCCGCCTGCCAAGCCCCCCTAGCGGAGTCAGTGGGAACCTGCACGTATTTCACTTACAGGGAGTGAACCTGCATCTCCAAAGTTTCCCTAAGGGTTTCAGAGTGTTTTTTAACCTTAGTAACCTCTTTGCTTAGTAGACGTCTAAGATAGGATCCAAATGCCTCCCATTCAGCGATAACAGATGCTGAATCAGGCTGGTGTGTAAAAAACTTTCCGATGCTCCCCTCTAGTTCCTCAGGGGAAGCAAATAGCTGGAGCCAAAAGGCATTCAATTTCCAGGGTGCTTTTGGAAGTGTAGATAAGAGTTACAGTAAGGTTTATCACCATATATGAGTGGTCAGAGCATCGGGGTTTATAGGAAATGTCTGAAACCGAGGGGAGCATAGCAGAGTTTCCCACTCCCACTCTATCCTAGACAGTGACCCATGCATTTTTGAAAAGCAGGAAAATTGCTTGACTGTAGGGTTTCGGTGTCTCCATATGTCTAGCCAACCCATCTCCTGTAATAATCTAGCAAGAGGAGTTACCCTATGGGGAGCATGTATTTCCGGGGGCGGATGCTTGTTCAGGCCTGGGTCGAACCAGCTATTAAAGTCCCCCACAAGCAACAATGGGAGGTCCGGCTTCCCCTCCAAAAATTCCAGGAGAAGCCAAAGCACCCAGGTGTCAAATGGGGGAGGTATGTAGACACATGCCAAAATACATTTCAAAATACCAATACGACAGTATAGAAACACAAACCTCTCATCTGGATCTATTTTGGAGGCATACTCCTGATACTCCTGATAATCCAGGGCCTTGTGTATCACCACACTCACCCCCCCGGGAAAAGGAGGTGTGAGTGGAGTGGTACGCCCAACCTATCCATGAATATTCCAGGCAACTTTTGGTTTCATAGAACATAGAACTAAATAGTAAAGTCATCCAAAATGGCTTTGCCATCTGGGCCAATTCTTTTCTTGCAACACAGCTTAAGGGTAGGCTAACTGATTGTCTTTGTATTTCTGACAAAACAAAGAGTTGCATATATTAAATGAAAGGGAAGTCACAGTTCTTTTCCTAGCATTTCCAAAAATGTAGTTTCCCCCGGCAAACAAATAAAGGAAGAGGAGCCAGATAGGATGAAGGGTTTCAGATAAGCAGCCAAGTAAGAATAACATCACATCTATATGAAAATTTCCAGTAACCAAACAGGTTAACATGCTTTTTAACTCTCACGTGGTTTCAGAGTCAGTCACCTTCTGCATCCGCTCGATGGTGGCGCAGGGCCTGTTTATTGTGGTCTAGCCATGCCGCCATTTCCCTAGCAGACTCAAAGAACTGCACATGCCCGTCCACTGTAACACGCAATTTGGCTGGGTAAAGCATGGCATATGGTAACTGCAGGGCCCTCAAGCATTTCTTGACCTCCCCAAATTTCGCTCTACTTCTCTGCACCTCAGCGGAGAAGTCAGGATAGAATGACACTCTGACTCTGTTGAATTTAACATCTGCCCGCTCAGGTGCACAGCGCAAAGCTGCTTCCCTATCACGGTAGTGTAGTAGTTTGGCCAGCATCGACCTGGGCAGGGCTCCCTGTGGGGGAGATCGGCCCGGCACTCTGTGGGCTCCTTCCACCGTGAAAAATGGGGAAAAGGCCTCACGGCCAAAAATCTCAACAAGCCAGTTTTCCACAAAAGTAGTGGGATCTTTGCCCTCAGACTTCTCGGGGAGACCGACAATGCGAACGTTATTTCTGCGTAAGCGATTTTCAGTATCCTCTGCTCTGTTATACGTGTCTTGGGCCATACGGTGTGCTGCTCTGGCTTCTCGTGCAAGTGGAAGTAGCTTGTCCTCTATGTCACTCACTTGCTCTCAACTGCTGTTGCTCTTTCTCTAACCTTTTGCAGGTCTTGTCTAAGAAATGACATCTCTTCGCTAAGGCCCCCAAGCTGATCTTTCATGACATTGACTGTAGCTGTGCACATGTAAACGGCTTTCAGTATTTCAGCCAATGTTGGTTGCTTCTGAATCTCTGGCATGTCCTCTGGTGGGGGGGAGAGGGGGGGATGAGCTGCATCCTCCATGAAGAGGTTAGGAGTGGTGTCTTTTTCCAGTCCCCAGTCTGCCTGTGCAGACATGCCTGCTTCTTCCCCTCTATTTGCTGCCCCCCCGCGTCCATAGCCCCAGGGCCCTGTAATTTCTGGCCAGTAAATTATTGGCCAGTAGCCAATAGCTGCCCTAGCGTCGGTTTTTGTCCGTCGGACTAGCATACAGACGAGCAGACTTTTCGACCAGACTCGAGTCCGTCGGAAAGATTTGAAACATTTATTTTTTATTTCTAGGACTGTCGGACTTTTTGTGAAAAAAAAAAATCAGTTGGAGCCCACACATGGTCGAATTGTCTGACGGAGTCCGGTCCGCCGGGGCTAGTCCGTCAAAAAGTCAACTCGTGTGTACGCGGCATTAGGACTATCTTGTCTGGGAGCACCAAACAATATGGTTCTTTAGATGAAAAGGTGCACAACTCGGAGTCTCTTCTGGCTGAGGCCACGGCTAGTAAAAAACAAAAACAAAAAACTGTTAAAAGAAATAATGAACAAGAGAAAGCTTGATCAAACGGAGGAACCAGCAATGTTCCCAAGACTAGTGTTAAGTCTTCTTTTGGAAAAAAAAATGATTTCATGGAGGTCTGATTTCTATGGCTGCCCCTAAAAATCAGATCACCAACGCATGTAGAGCATATCTTGTACACGACATAGCCGACAAGGCAGGGATTTGACCCTTCAGGGAATTATAAGCTAACCCTTGGAGACTACTCTGCAGAAACTTCAAAATGTTAGATACTGAAGGAGATCCAAGGTTTCAACCCCTTTCCGTAGTATTCCAGATCCGGTGATAGGTTACATTCGTTCTGACGAGCCTGTAATAATGTCATTAACTTTATCCTCCTGCGATTCGGGTGTCAGGCCCCACTCTGCAGAGGGAGATTTTGACAAGGAGGCAGAGGGATTGGTGAGCCCAACTTTATCCTCCAAGCCAGAGGGAACCACAGCTCCCTGAGCCAGTAAGGTAGGACTACTATTGCTGTGACCCCTTCTCGCTGAATCTTCAGCAGGATTTTGAGAGCCAATGAAAGCGGTGGGAACACATACACCAAGGGGAAGTTCCAAGACCTGGACAGAGCACCCTGACCCAATGCCTGTGGATGCTAAGTCCGGGAGAAGAAGTAAGGCAGTTGACAATTCTCCTCCAATGCCATAAGATCTATCGAAAGGCGTCCCCCAGACCCTGAAGATCTTGCCTAGGTACTTGGGGTTGAGGCCCCATTTGTTGTGATCCCCAAATCTTCGACTCAAGCGATCTGCTAAAACATTGCCAGGCCCTGGGAGTTAAGATGCTGTAGGAGAGCCGAGATTCTTCTCTGTGCATAGGAAGATTAACACGCCACCTGAAGGAGAGGGTGACTTCTTGTGCCCCCTTGATGAGACACATAAGCCCCCATAGTTTTGTTGTCCAAAAGAATCTTGACGGCTCAACCTCGCAACATAGGTTGGAATGCTAAGAGTGCATCTGACAGCATCCAGTCCCAGGAAATTTGAACTCTTCGCCCCACAAAGGTTCCATTGGCCTTGAACCTGCTGTCCCAGGCAGTGTGCTCCACAGCCTGCCAGACTGGCATTGGTCGACACCACTATTGGTTCGCAGGCCTTCAACTGAACTCCGCGGGAAAGATTGCGAGCTACTGACCACCAAACCAGGGACCAGATTATCAGAATTGGCAGATGATCCCACTGAAGAAGAAAGTTGCATTGAAACCTCCTTCTGCGCCACCTGACCCACGGGACTACTGGAACTGTGGATGATAAAACCCCCAGATACTGCATGCATTCCTTTATCATAGAAGGCCTGGCCATCACTGCTTTGTCTGAGACTGGATCTCCTGGACCTTCCTCTGAGGAAGAGAAACACGACCCCGATCCGTGTTGAATTGTACTTCTAAACACTCCAACATTTGGGTCAGATGCATCTGGCTCTTCTGAAAGTTGATCAACCAACCAAAACGAGCTAGTGTTTTGTAGGTGAAATTCACACAAACTAGAAGGAGCTCATTTGACGGACCCATGTCGTCTAGATAATGGAATATTTGCACTCCCTTGACCCTGAGAGTCGCAACGACAGCAGACAGTAGCTTTAAAAACGTTCTCGGAGTCGTGCAGAGAACGAATGGGAGAGATTAAAAATGAAAATGAGAGCCTTCCACTGAAGGCCTGAGAAAGCGATGGTGAGATGGGTCTATGGAGACATCAAGATACGCATCTGCCAGATCGATGGAAACCATCCAGTCTCCTGATTCCACAACGAAACAATCGTTTCTAATGACTCCATTTTGAATGGTGGAACCTTTATGTAAGAATTCAGGACTTTGAGGTCAAAAACTGGTCTGAAACCCCCTGAAGCCTCTGGGACCAAAAACAGAGGGGAACATACTCTTTGACTCAATTCGTGCCTTGGAACCGGAAGTATGGCCCTTGCTGCCAACAGCTCCCCTATATATACTTGCAAACATTGCCTCCTTCCCAAATCCGTAGGAAGTCCAGTTTCTTTGAACAAGGTCTGAGGGGGCCTTGTTCTAAACTCGAGACGATAACGTGATCGAATGATGTCTACAATCCAGGCATCATGTAATTGTCTGCCCAAACCCCCCCTGAATTGGGCTAGTCTTGCTCCTACTTGAAAGGGTTAAGCGGAGACAGCTTCAGAAGGACTTATTTGAAGCGGACTTTACGGCAGACTTTGCCCGACGGACTTTGACGGACTTTCTGAATGAACGGACTTGCCTACACACAATCAACCAAAGTCCGCCTAATTCATACGTGATGACATACGACCGGACTAAAATAAGGAAGTTCATAGCCAGTAGCCAATAGCTGCCCTAGCGTGGCTTTTTGTCCGTCGAACTAGCATACAGACAAGCAGACTTTTCGACCGGACTCGAGTCCGTCGGATAGATTTGAAACATGTTTCAAATCTAAGTCCGTCCAACTTTTGAGAAAACAAAGTCCGCTGGAGCCCACACACGATCGAATTGTCTGACGAAATCCCGTCCACCGGGCAAAGTCGGCCGTAAAGTCCGCTCGTGTTTATGCGGCATTAGGCTCTGTTTCCACTACTGCGAGTTGTTGTGTGACTTGAGACATGCGAAGTCGCATGACAAGTCAAAACCCATGTATTTCAATGGTCCCCGTTCTAATTGGTGTGACTTAAGTCGCGACTCCAAAAAAGGTTTTTGGACTACTTTGTTCCGACATCTGTGTGTCTTGTTCTCACATGGTTTTCACAGGTCGAATGACATCGCATCACAAATCGCACAGCAAAGTCGCAGTGTAAATCGCGCGACCTTGGGGACGCAGCAGTGGAAACGCAGCCCCAGGAGCTTTGTTGGCCCTGGGCTTGGAAGGTTGAACCAGCTCCCCTCCACTGTCTGAAAAACTGTCTGTAAGCCCTGGCCTCTCTGAATCCTTCTTTGGATCCCTTGTTAACCCAAAAGGGCTGCTGTGCCTTTTTCTCTTCTGCGGGATTAGGCCAGATCTGCCGCCGGAAACCCGCTAAATTGCTGATTCTAAGTCTTCCCGAAGAGTAGCTTCCCGTCAAATGGAACCAAACACAGTCTGTGCTGAGAAGCCTTATCGGCCAACCAATGCTTCAACCATAAGGCTCTGCGGGCTGTGACGGAATGAGCCATTATCTTTGCTGTCATCTTGACCTGGTCCACAGCCACTTCAGCCACAACTCTACAGCAGTCTTAAAAACTGCAAAGGAGAAGAACTGCCACTTCCCAGACTTTCATCCAAACATCCATCCACCAGCTCCGCTACCCACACACTAAGGCTGGATTCATACCCATGCATTCCCACCGCATTCCACAGAACCGCACCACAGAACGTGTTCCATAGGAGACCATGATAAATGGATGGTAGCGCAAATCCACAAAACGCACAGGTGCGAACCCAGCCGAAGTGCTGCTGCCACAGGAGTGAGTGCTACCGCCGGTCTGCAGGCTGCTGCGGCCAAACTATACAACCTTTTTAGGTCTGCGTTTATTTTGCGATCCATAGGTTCCCTAAGAGAGACCGAATCCTCCAGCGGAAGCGTAATGTGGCGGGCGAATACACGTAATGAAGCATCCACCTTACGCGTAGTGTCCCAAGGGGTACAGCTTCGATACTCCATTATGCACATTGAGCTTCTTCTCAGGCCCCCCCCACTCATCGTCAATTACTTTTTTAATTTCAGAAATGAAATGGGAAGGTAACAATTTCTTTAAATACGGGTAGTATCTTTACTGTTTCTTTGGAGGCAACGATTCTTCCTGCCACTTCATCGCATCCTTAACAGCCTCCAATAAGGGGGGAAGCAGTGCAAAAATCAAATGTATGCGATTCTGAGACCATCTCAGCCTCAGATGGATCCGAATCGCTATCAACTTCAGAGTTAAAATGCACTGAAAACACATGATCTGAATCTGCAGATGGTGAAGATACAGCAGGGTGAGAAGGATTCCTTGAAACACTCCTTAACCCTTCCTTGACTGCGTGCTTAATGTAGGATTTAACCTGGCGTCCTTTCGCAGCATTGTCCTGAGCCGTCTGATGTCTTGACCTCTCTTGGCTTGGGTCCGAGCGACTAAAGTGAGGTAAGAGCGAGGGAGATCTGGAATGCTGTGACAACAGGCGTCTATCCAGCTGCATGCGACTCTGCGATTTGTCATGTCTAGTCCCTTCTTTTCCTACTCTTTTGAGGCTGGAATGCTGATTTGGAACCTCTTTGCGGGAGTTTATCTCGCAGTGGGCCCTTCTCTCTGTAAAACACAGAGGATGTGCTCTCTTTTAAAAAATAAATAAAATAAACAACACATTTTTTTAATTTATTTTAAAACAAAAATAAATAAATACAATTAAAATAAACTTCTCCATCCAAATCTTCAGTGCTAAGGCAGTGAAGCAGGCAGGCAGGCAAAATTCCCCACTCCTAGAAGGTACAGGATAATAAAAATACTCTGACGGACAAGTAACACAGCAGCAAGTAATGAGAGAGCTGGAAGGAGGCTTACCAGAGCAGAGCAGAGTAGCAGATTGACCAGCTGGAGACTGAGATCAGCCTAGAGGACAGAGGCTGCTGCAAATCAGCAGTGAGCATTCTGGTGTTTGCTAGGCAACCCAAAGAGGAAGCTACCTCTGACCTCACCTGCTCAACTCTGAACTTCCTGAAAGGAGTACATGTGGAGGCGGTGAACTACAAGTCCCAGCGAGCCAAACACCTGCCTGAACACACAAAAACATGGAAGGAGAGAGTGCCAGCACCTGCCTAACGAAGGTAAATACAGTCTGCCAGTTTATACTGCCAGTGACCTTTGCCAGACATACACAGTCATTTATACTGTACCATACAATCCCAGCACCACGGGAACCCACCTCCTCAGGAGATTTACAGGCTATATGGGGGGGTTTTCTGAACCGGGAGAGGCTAAACCTGACAGGATGGATGGATGGATGGATGGATGGAGAAAAAAAAAAAAATTAAAAAATAAATAAAAATAAACTTTAAAAGGCGTCCGGAGCGAGGACGAAAAAAGAACACTGGTGTGGGCAGACAGCTGCCCTTTTATGGGCTAGAAAAGAGGTGGTCCTGGAGGGGTCAGAGGGGGCAGAGCTGACCCATAGTAGGCTGACATGGGGAGGTCCAGGAAATATATATATATATATATATATATATATATATATATATATATATAGATATATATAGATATATATATCTAGATATATATAGATATATATATCTATATATATCCACTGTATCCAGTTTAGCTATATCTGACTGCAGGCCGTTCCTGGTGTACTTTTTCTAATATACTTCAGGCAGGCAGGTTGTTCAGTTAATTGCAGTGTATTTAATATATATATATATATATATACATACAGCCAGTCTCGTATATATATATATATCTGCAGTGTATTTAATATATATAGAGCCAGTCTCATATATATATATATATATATATATATATCCACTGTATCCAGTTTAGCTATATCTGACTGCAGCCAATTCCTGGTGTACTTTTTCTAATATACTTCAGGCGGTGTACACAGTACACAGTACTGTGCACTCATAGTGCAGTTGCTACTACTTTTCTGGTGGTGTACACAATACAGTACACCCATAGTTGTTATTACACTTCTGTTGGTGCACGGCACACAGTACCGTGCACCCCTAGTGTAGTGGCTTCTACTTTCTTGGTGGTGTACACAATACAGTGCACCCATAGTTGTTATTACACTTCTGTTGGTGTACACAGTACCATGTACCCGTAGTGCAGTTGCTAGTGCTACTACTTTTCTGGTGGTGTACACAGTACCGTGCACCCCTAGAGCAGTTGATACTACTTTTCTGGTGGTGTACACAATACATACAGTACACCCATAGTTGCTAATACACTTCTGTTGGTGTACACAGTACCGTGCACCCGTAGTGCAGTTGCTAGTGCTACTACTTTTCTGGTGGTGTACACAGTACACAATACATACAGTGCACCCATAGTTGTTATTAAACTTCTGTGTGTGTACACAGTACCGTGCACCCCTAGTGCAGTTGCTACTACTTTTCTGTTTGTGTACACAATACAGTACACCCATATTTGTTATTACACTTCTGTTGGTGTACACAGTACCATCTACCGCTAGTGCAGTTGCTACTACTTTCCTGGTGATGTACACAATACATACAGTACACCCTTAGCTGTTATTACACTTCTGTGTGTGTACACAGTACCGTGCACCCCTAGTGCAGTTGCTACTACTTTTCTGTTGGTGTACACAATACAGTACACCCATATTTGTTATTACACTTCTGTTGGTGTACACAGTACCATCTACCGCTAGTGCAGTTGCTACTACTTTTCTGGTGGTGTACACAGTACACAATACATACAGTACACCCATAGTTGCTATTACACTTCTGTTGGTGTACACAGTACTGTGCACCCGTAGTGCAGTTGCTAGTGCTACTACTTTTCTCGTGGTGTACACAGTACACAATACATACAGTGCACCCATAGTTGTTATTAAACTTCTGTTGGTGTACACAGTACCGTGCACCCCTAGTGCAGTTGCTACTACTTTCCTGGTGGTGTACACAATACATACAGTGCACCCATAGTTGTTATTACACTTCTGTTGGTGTAAACAGTACCATGCACCCCTAGTGCAGTTGCTATTACTTTCCTGGTGGTGTACACAATACATACAGTCCCTGACAAAAGTCTTGTCGCTTCTCTATTTTGTAGAAATTCCTGCTATTAACCTGACTTTTAATTAATCAATTGGTGTTAGAAATAGCTCATATGAAAAGCTAAAGCCCTCCCAAATGATGTGTAATGCACTGAAACAAATTAGCTTCACTGAAAAAAGATTTATCATTTAATCAAGACAGACAGGTCAAATTTTGACAAGACAAAAGTTTTGTCGCCTATACAGAAATTGAACAACTTTACTGAAAATCCAAAAATATGTCAGCAAATTAAGTAGTGGTGCTGTGAGATCCAAATTTAATATCTTGTATGACTTCCATGAGCTTGAAGGACAGCATCCATGCAGTTTGGCAAGGCTTCATACAATTTATTGATGAAGTCATCAGGAATAGCAAAGAAAACAGTCTTGCATGCGTCCCAGAGTTCATCAATATTCTTTGGTTTCATCTTCCATGCTTCATCTTTCATCCTACACCACATTTGCTCAATGATGTTCATGTCTGGTGACTGGGCTGGGCAATTCTGGAGCATCTTGATCTTCTTTGCCTTAAGGAACTTTGATGTGGAGATGGAAGTATGCGATGGAGCACCATCCTGCTGCAAAATTTGGCCTTTTTTATGGTTGGAAATATAAGAGGTAGCTAAGATTTCTTGGTATTTTAGACTATTGATGTTGCCTTCCACCCTGTAGATCCCTCACACACCCCCATATTGGATGTAACCCCAGACCATGATTTTGCCTCCACCAAACTTCACTGTTTTCTGGGTAAATCCATACGGGTTCCAGTAGGTCTCCTGCAATATTTGCGGCGACTGTGGTGTAATTCAACAGAAGATTCATCTGAAAAATCCACATTCTGCCACTTTTCCAGAGTCCATCCTTTTAGCAGGCTGTGGCCCTTGGCAAATGCCACACGGTTTTTCAATTGTCTTTTGTTTAGTGCTGGCTTATGGGCACTGATTCGACCATGGAGGCCATTTTGAGACAGAATCCGACAAACTGTTCTAGTTGACACAGGGACTTCAGGTGACCAGGTCTCGTGGAGCTCTGCTGCAGTGGAAAATGGGCTGGCCTTGGATTTTCAAGCCAACAAATGGTCCTCTCGAGCAGTAGTCTTGCGGGGTCGGCCTGACCTGGCCTTGTCCAAAATGTCTCCAGTCTCTTCAAATCTTTTTTTTATCCTCTGAACTTGACGCTGAGCCACATCAGCAGTGGATATGGTCTTCAGCCTCTTGATAATCAACACTTTAGTCTCCGGGTGAATCTTAGGCATGTTTGCTTAGGTCTAGTTGCAGTTGAGAAGGTCTAGTGTACTGGTATTCTTTTTATACACACCTGAGACCTAATTGATCCATTATTAGTCACAGGTGAAGCTCATGTAACAAGGCGACAACACTTATGTCTTGGCAAAAATTGACTCAATGGGCTTTACCAAGCTGTGAATATTAGAATACTTTTTGTCAGTTTCGTTTTGCACTGAAACATTATTACAAAAGCTGTTGGGATTAAAATGACCCATTTCTTGTAACAAAATCTTGATTAGAAATATATTTTAGCGGCACGTCAGGTCAATTTGTACACAAGCGACAAGACTTTTGTCAGGGTACACAGTACCCAGTACACAGTACCGTGCACCCCTAGTGCAGTTGCTACTACTTTCCTGGTGGTGTACACAATACATATAGTGCACCCATAGTTGTTATTACACTTCTGTTGGTGTACACAGTACCGTGCACCCCTAGTGCAGTTGCTACTACTTTCCTGGTGGTGTACACAATACATGGAGTGCACCCATAGTTGTTAATACACTTCTGTTGATGTACACAGTATCGTTCATGCCTAGTGCAGTTGCTACTACTTTTCTGGTGGTTTACACAATACATACAGTGCACCCATAGTTGTTATTACACTTCTGTTGGTGTACACAGTACCGTGCACCCCTAGTGCAGTTGCTACTACTTTTCTGGTGGTGTACAGAGTACACAATACATACAGTACACCCATAGTTGTTATTACACTTATGTTGGTGTACACAGTATCATTCACGCCTAGTGCAGTTGCTACTACTTTTCTGGTGGTGTACACAATACATACAGTGCACCCATAGTTGTTATTACACTTCTGTTGGTGTACACAGTACCATGCACCCCTAGTGCAGTTGCTACTACTTTCCTGGTGGTGTACACAATACATAGAGTGCACCCATAGTTTTTAATACACTTCTGTTGGTGTACACAGTATCGTTCACGCCTAGTGCGGTTGCTACTACTTTTCTGGTGTTGTACACAATACATACAGTGCACCCATAGTTGTTATAGTTATGTCTTATTCAACTCCTCAATGATGTTACCGTGAGTGATGGCCCTATTTATCTGGCAACAGCCGATGTCTCGTCTCTGTACACAATCATCAATCATGATGAAGCCATACAGGCAACCAAATGGGCCTTGAGAAAGTTCATTAGTTTGAAATGTAAACAGAGAAGATTCCTACTAGATTGCCTAAAATATAGTCTGCATTCCAACTACTTCTGGCATAATAACAATTACTACAAGCAAATATGTGGAATTGTGATGGGCGCTAAATACGCCCCCAGTGTGGCTAACCTGTACATGTCAGAGTGGGAAGAAGAAGTACTTTACAGTAATCGAGCACATCAGCTGTTAGTATATAAACGCTTTATTGATGATATTTTTATTATCTGGAGTGGAAACAGAGAAAGCCTTAGTGATTTCTGTTTTCATCTTAATACTAACAACAAAAACATAAAATTGACCTGGGAGATCAGCAACGAGAAAATACATTTTTTTAGATTTCCAAATTAAGAAAGAAGGAATAAAACTATGCACCCAGACGTATTTTAAGGCAGTGGACAGGAATAGTTGCTTACCTCTAGATAGCTGTCACCACTCATTGTGGTTGGGCAAAATACCTAAGGGCCAGTTGGTAAGACTAAGGCGAAATTGTACTAAGAAAGAAACCTTTTTGGAACAGGCCAAAATGATTGGAGAAAGATTTATCCAGAAAGGATATGATGCCAAATTCATCGAAGAAAAAATTAATGATGTCACACTAATGGATAGAGAAAAACTAATACAGGATGGGGAAAAAAATCCAGTTCAACAAGATAATGTACCCATCATCATGGACTACAACATCCAATACAAACAAATTGAAAAAATTGTTAAAAAATACTAAGACATCATTAAAACGGATCGACATCTGGGCCCCATTCTATCGGATACACCAAAATTTGTGTATAGGAGGGCCCCGACACTGAGGGATCGCTTGGCAAAAAATGTTCTAGACCCCCCAAAAAAGAAAAAATTCTCCTTCTTTGAAGGGAAGGGGTTTTATCCATGTAAAAATTGCTATGCTTGCAGACACACAAGAGAAGATAAGAAGAAAAAATCAAGCTTCACGTCTACTGTCACAGCACAAAATTATGAGATAGAGGATTTTATCTCATGTAGGAGTGAAGGAGTTGTTTATCTTTTGGAGTGCCCCTGCCGTATTCAATATGTTGGCAGAACCAAGAGGGCATTGTGGATTAGACTAAAAGAGCATGTACAGAATATTAAAAAAAGCTTTGACAAGCATAGTCTATCCAGACACTATGTAGAACATCACAATAGTGACCCTTCATCACTGAGAATATGTGAGATTGAAAAGTATAAA
Organism: Lithobates septentrionalis; assembly: GCA_037952835.1. Lineage (NCBI taxonomy): Eukaryota > Metazoa > Chordata > Amphibia > Anura > Ranidae > Lithobates > Lithobates septentrionalis. The sequence continues at coordinate 7,209,636 of JBBDGP010000016.1, read as the reverse complement.
CCCCATTGGAGGGGCGATAATAAAATTATTAGAATTAGTCAGGCAGAATCCAGATGGATCCATGAATTACAGACTCTATCGCCTTCAGGACACAACGTGGAATTTGACTTAAACTGTTTTATCTCCAATTTTTAATGGCATTAGAACACTATTTACACTTAGATTCATTATGTATTCGTTTATTAAGAAGTGCAATTTCCTTTTCTTGATCCAACTCTAAAAAAACATTTTCCCTACTTTTTTATCTGATCTATTAGTCTTATAAAATACCTTGGGTATATTTTTTATCTAGCTCATTGTATGTTAGACCATTTTATAATTTTAGATTTTTACAATTTTATATGGTACAAATTATTATGTGTTATTCCACTTTAGCCTAGATGAGAAGATTTGTTTTTTCTAACTATTTTTTAGATGTCTAGAATAACTTCTGTGTACCTGGATTTGATTGTATGAGCCGGTCATTAGCATTGCTATGTTGTGGTAAATTGACCAGTGTTCTGGATCAAATAATATAGAATTGTGGTAGATATTCTTAGTCACCACTAGATGGCGATGGTGGCGTAAGTGTTGCAGGAATCAATAATGCTTATTGCGGGAATTTTTTTAAGGCTAATTGTTTTAATAATGAATATGTTTTTATATATATTTTTACATTCATTATTGTGAGGAGATTAGGTATACTGATCATGTTTTTTCAGCATGTTTTAATGAATCACCCATACCTTCCCCTTAGCGCGGTATCATGCACGGAGGTTTGGTTTCAATTGTTTGTTTAGCCGTTGCCATGCCAGCGGCGCGCATTTAAATTGACCAGCTGGCACCGGACTCCTCATCCCTTTGATAAAGTCACGTGGTGTGACGCAACGCGTCAGGGTAGGAGGAGTCAGGTGCCGACGCTTCTCGGGGACGGCCGAACCCGGAAGCTTACATTATCATCCATTGATCGCTGTTTATTTTAATGTAAGTTATCACGTTTTTCTTAATAAAACTTACTCGAAATTACTACACTATGGGACCTTTCCTTTCTTCCTAACTACCATTGCTGGGATTACTGTGAGCGGCGGGAGGAGAGCCAGAGAGCCGGATCCACGGACATTGTTCCAGGAAACCCATCCTCTCTACCCCAGGACTATCCATCTGCTGTATTTGGCCCATTGGGGCCGCTGCTGGAGGTGAGAGGCTGGGGGAAACACTTGGCGTGTGCACCAGAATATTAATAGAAGAAAAGCACCAGTCACTTTATATCTGCACTTTATTTAAAGACTGCTTGTGTGGACACTACTTATCACAGTTGCACGTTTTTATATACATTTTGTGGACTTTAGTGCACTATTATCACTTTGGGACGACACCTCTGCATGTGGGGTGTCTGTCTATATATCTATGCATATATTTTACAGCGCATTAGTGCGTTGATGATGGCATGATTGCACAATTATCACTGTTTAAATTTTGATTTAGGTATTGTGGATTCATATTGATGCGGGGATCCTTCTCGCATCTTGTATCACATTTCATATGTTTTTATTTTTCATGCACAGTGGGATAGTTTGCTATTTAGAACATTATTATTTGCTAAAAGAGCTGTTTATGTGACATTATTTTACACTTTTTTAGCACCAGGAATTATTATTTGCTTCTCAGCTATTTTGGGGGGCTATTATTCCAGCCACATTCAGTTTCTTATATTTTTATAGTGTCACTCCCTCCTTCTATGCATGGTGGCCAATACATCAGGAATTTCACGTTGCACTTGGCACTTTAATAGCTGACGTTCACTTATACATTTTATTATTTGGCACCGATGAATTTTTTTTGATGGATTTCAGCATGGGGCAATTATCAGTTCAGAGTTTATATTTTTTGTTAGGAATTAGTATTGTGAAGTTACCGTTAGGCACATTGCTTATCCCTTTATTTTTGTTATAGGAGATCACTGTTTGGATTAGAATTGCTGGTTTGGTACTGGATGATAGAGAAGCGCCACATATTTTATGTGAACTTATTGCTTTCCTTTGGGGGTGCTGAGTGGACCCATCTATGTTGGCAGCTCCTGGTACCATAGCGGTAGTCCTAAGATTGGTTATTTCCAGTTTAGATTATGGTTTTTGCGCATTAGTCCCCACACATCTAGTGCACCCATAGTTGTTATTACACTTCTGTTGGTGTACACAGTACCGTGCACCCCTAGTGCAGTTGCTACTACTTTTTCTGGTGGTGTACAGAGTACACAATACATACAGTACACCCTTAGTTGTTATTACACTTCTGTTGGTGTACACAGTACCGTGCATCCCTAGTGCACTTGCTACTACTTTTCTGGTGGTGTACACAGTACACAATACAGTGTAGTGTGGCTTTGCTAAACAAAATTTATAGCATGTCCAGAAGGCCACCAAGGAGAGGCAGATGCTCACAGGCCACTAAAAGAGGGCAAGCAGGCTCTTATTGAGCCACAACAGAAGAGTTGGTGGAAGAGTTGGTGGAATGGATAACAAAGCCCTCCTTATCCTCTGTCACCCAGGCTCAGATTAGTTGCCTGCCAATGCAGCTGCCAATGTGGCCTATTCCATTGGCTCCATGTCAACAGTCACTCCTTCCCTAGCCCCACCATCATGCACAGAGGAGTCCCCCGAACCATTCGACTACAGTGTCAGGTACATGCTACAGGAGGATGCGCAGCTATTTGAAGGCTCAGATAATGGTACCCAGGTTGAGGAAGGGAGTAACGTCAGCCTAGAGAGAGGGGGTGCCCAAGAAGGTAAAGAAACTGGCAGCCATGTTCCCCCAGCTGCAGCATACTGCCAAGTTTTCTCCAGTGATGAGGAAGGAGGGGATGATGAGGTCACTGACTCAACTTGGGTGCCTGGTAAAAGAGAGGAAGAGGAGGAGGCACATTTCCAACAAGGTAGGATGCCCTCCAGGGGGCAGCCACCCTATTGCATCACACCGCAGAGCTAAGCAGGTGCAGGGTGCTGCTGACTCCCCACATATTTTGAAAAGTTCTTTGCTGTGGGCCTTTTTTGACACCTGTGCAGCAGATCTCACCGTTGCTGTTTGCAAACATATGTCTGAAGCGTATCACACGTGGCCAAAACAGCAGCCGCTTGGGCACCACATGCTTGACCAGACATATGACAACCTCCCATGCAGTCCGTTGGCAACAGCACTTAAAAGACCCACATCAAAGAGCAAGGCGGACCTCTCCTTGCTCCTCATCAGCTGGGATCTCCAACCCCACTATACCTCCCGTCCTCTCAGAAACCTGCACTGAGAGGAATGAAGGTATAGAAATAGGTGTCCCAAGTACTTGCGGCCAATCTGCTAGTGGTACACCAACATTGGATTTTAGCAGGCAAATTTCGCTACCCCAGTTGCTAAACCGTCAAAAGAAATTTGATCCCAGCCATCCACATGCTCAGCGTCTGAATGCTAGCTTGGCCAAATTTCTAGCACTGCAACTGCTGCCTTTTCAGCTAGTAGACTCTGCCCCCTTTCGTGAATTTGTGGAATGTGCGGTACCTCAGTGGCAGGTTCCCAAACGCCATTTCTTTTCATGGAAGGCCATTCCAGCTCTCTACCAGCATGTGGAAGGCAATGTCTTGGCCTCGTTGGACAGGGTGGTCAGCAGTAAGGTGCATATTACTGCTGACTCATGGTCCAGCAGGCATGGACACGGACGTTACCTTTCTTTCACGGTGCACTGGGTAACTCTGCTGGCAGCTGGGAATGATGCAGGACAGGGTTCAGTATTGTTGGAGCTTGTTCCGCCACCACTCCTCCAAAATGCTAGTGGTGATTCTGCCTCAGGCAAAAAGATGCCATGTGGTGCTTGAGTTGGTCTGCTTAGGGGACAGGAGCCACACTGGGGCAGAGATTCTGTCAGCTCTGCAGGGGCAGGCTCAGAGGTGGTTGACGCCACGCCAGCTTCAACCAGGAATGGTTGTATGCTACAATGGCACCAACCTCCTCTCCGCCCTCCGACAGGGACACTTGACCCATGTACCCTGTTTGGCTCAGGTCCTGAATTTGGTGGTGCAGCGGTTCTTGAGCAGGTACCCTGGATTACAGGATCTCCTGAGACAGACCAGGAAAGTCTGTGGTCATTTCCGCTGGTCATATAATGCCAGTGCTCGGCTGGCTGACATTCAAAGAGAATGCAACCTGCCCAAGAACCGCCTCATTTGTGACATGCCCAGCAGGAACTCAACATTGGCAATGCTGCAGCTGGAGGTGGTTGAGGATCATGTGATCCTTAGTGACCCAGAGGACTCAGGATTGAATGCCTCTGCAAACTTACACTGCATGGCCTCCCTGCATGGCCTCCCTGATCCTGCAAAGCCTGCAAAAGGACCCTAGGATTTGTGGTATCAAGGAGAGGGATCATTACTGGCTGGCAACCCTTCTTGATCCATGTTACAAGGGTAAGGTTGTAGAACTTATCCAGCCTTCGCAGAGGGAGCAGAGGATGAAACAACTTTGGGAGGCCTTGCAGAAAGGTTTGTGCAATGCGTTTCCAAAGGCCCAATTTTTATGCCCCTGTTTAACAGGGGCGCGTATTTACAATTTTTGATTTAATATTTTACAGCAGGGCCTGTTCCTGCACTCAACAAAAGTATCTGTAAGACTTTACAGTGTTGTGCCACCACCACCACCGCCTAAGGCCCAATTTTTGTGCCCCTGTTTAACAGGGGTGTGTAATTACAATTTTTGATCTAATTTTTCACAGCAGGCCTTTTCCTGCACCCACCAAGAGTAACTGTGAGGGCTTACAGTGTTCTGGTACCACCAACACCTAAGGCACAATTTTCCGCAGAGTGTATAGGGCAGGCCGTATAGTATATGCTGTACAGGCGGTCCCCTATTTTCAAACTTCTGACTTACAAACGTCTCCTACTTACAAACGGAGGGAGACAACAAGAAGTGAGAGGAAATCTATCTCTAGGAAGGGAAATTCTCTCCTGTAAGATTTAATATGGGAAAAAGGTGTCTCCACTGATGCTTTATCACCAATCCTTGTTTCCCTAATAACCCAAAATTTTCTAAATCCAATTGTTATTGGGACAGTAAGTGAGGTGAAATCTTCTGAACAGGGGCACAGACAGCAAAACAAATGTTACAAGGGTGATGATAACCCTTCCCTATGTTATCCAAAAAGCTTAAAAATAGATTTTTTGGCTGGAGCTACACTTACAAAATGTACCTGTTCCAAATTACAAACAGATTCAACTTAAGAACAAACCTACAGTCCCTATCTTGTTTGTAACCCAGGGACAGCCGGTATTCTGCTGCTGTTCAGAGTATATAGTGCCTGGGGGCCCCACACCTTTTTTTTTTTTTAATTTGGGTGTGGGGTTCCCCTTAATATCCATTCCAGACCCAAAGGGCCTGGTAATGGGCTGGGCGGGGGGCAACATTAATGCACATGTATGCCAATAAGGACTGCTGGTTCTGCCTACATAACTCAGTACCCTGAATTGTCTAAATCACAGGCTCCAATTAGTATAGCATCAGCACTGTCAACCACTCCTCCAGGCTTAGCCATTCCAGCACATTACCAGCTCCTAGACCCATTTCCCACCTTCTCCCTACTCCAATTGGACTAGCCTGCAGTCAGTCAGTCACATTTAGGATATGGGGATTATTTAATATCCCCCATTACCAAAAATATTTTCATGATTCGCATCCACCTGACTGCTGGCTAATATAATGCGTCCGGACTGTGTTCTGTGTTGCCATGTATTGTTTTATGTTTGTCCTGTTTGTTGATTTAGTTCATGGCCATCTCTTCAATGTCCACTATTGGACGTGATTAGGTTTTAAAGATACTGCACTTTTCTACTCCATTTGATACATGTTTAAGTATTTGATTGTTAATTAATACATTTGTAAATTTTTTAATAATTTTGGTTTGATCAATTTTGTTGCTAAAAGTAACCCTTCACACAGTTCTCTCTATACTGGGTAACCACCCCTTCTTTTTCAGAGTATATAGGGCCTGGGGGGCCCCACGCCTTTTTTTTTAATTTGGGTGTGGGGTTCCCCTTAATATCCATACCATGGTCCTGTGTTTTTTTTTTTTTTTTTTTTTTTACAGCTTAAAAGCGCCTATGCCATTTGCAGCTCAAGGACGCCTAGGTGGGCATGAAGCCATTGACTAACATAGACAGGCATTTTTGGGCTACAAAAAACGCTCAAAAAAGCGGCTGTAAAACGTCCGTGTGCACAAATGAAACAACTAAAAAAAAAACAGTATCTATTAAAGTGTATGTGATACATGGTGGCACATTGGGGCTATGTATGAAGAGCATTCTTGTGCAATCTGATTAACTTGTTCTATAGTCTTACTAGGGGGTTATGTTACCATTAGGCCTACCACCATGTGTTATGTATGGGGGAGTGGGAGAGAGAGGGAAGGAGGGGGGGGAAATAAATATAGTCAATGATTTTTTTTCAGTTTTTCATAGCGTCGCAGGGTTAGACATTGTATGATGCTGTATGTGGTGGGCAAAGACTACACCAGTCCTATATGTCTGAATCATGTTGTAGTACGGAACATTTGCGAATACTACGCAACATGATATACACTATGACGAGTTTTGGTTTAGACCAAACTTGGACTAAGGCTATGGAAATCTTTTTAGAGCCCCATAGGAACCGGTTATATGGGTGTTTAAACCTATGTTATCCGATTCACTATTGAAATCAAAGTCTGCTCTGCGACATGCAAACTGTTCAGTCAGGGTGTCATTTACCTGATTGGTTCCCCCAGGGGTTGAGGTGACTAGAGGGGGGTGTGGACGAGCTATGTTGGGGATACCTATCTGGTTGCCAAAGGTTACGTAACATAATAATGAGATTAGGGCCCCCTTAATGAGAAACACGTGATAGATGAACGAATGTGCTGGTATCTACATGCTCTTGTTAAATACATATATATATGTGTGTGTGGCAGCAAATATATCTGGGTAAGCGTACGCACAACCACTGGGCAATGTATGTATGTGTGGGTATGCATAAATGTATATGATAGATTTGGGGAGAGAGGGAGGGAAAGGGAAGAAAGGGGGGAAGATTATATAAACATAATACTATACTCTTGGAAGAGCAATAGAGGGAAAAGAGAAGGGAAAGGGTAAGGATTTTTTTTTCTTTCTTTTTTTTTCTTTCTCCCTTGCATCCCTCCCCTCCCTCCAGATGGACCGCTCACATGGCCCATGCTGCTCGGACCACCCCCCTTATCCCCCCCCCCTCACATATTATAATTTGTGTTTTTTTTTTTCCCCTCTCCCGACTCTAATGTATACAATGAGGAGGGGGAGGAGAAAATGAAAAGGAATAATAAACTATGCGGAGGATAAGATATATATATTTTGTTTGTCCCGGTTCTCTGCTGTGAGACAACCTCTGGGTCTACCTACTTAACCCCCTTGTAGGTACACCAGCTCTCTGGTAGGGCTTGGTGATTTTTCTTTTTTTTTTGGACATTGTCCATATCCCTCTGTTTTTTTTTTTTGTTTTTTTCTCTTCCCGAGTGTTTTGTCCGAGGTTTTGTGGACCTTGAGTAGCTCAGGGCCCCTAGAGAGGGAACCTCTTTTTTTATAAGTTTACCCCCCTTTTTTTTTTTTTTTTAAGATGGCTAGGGGGTCTTTCTCGGCATCTCAACTGAAACTCTGTACCTATAATGTCAAAGGTTTAAACAATAAATCAAAAAGGGGACAGATCTTATACAGCTAAGGAAGATATAATACTCCTCCAGGAGACCCACATCTGCACCGAAGGCATCCATCGCCTTTCATAAAAATTTACCGCCTCAATATTTGGAACATATAGCCGATACCAATGGTAGATACCTTTTTACTTAAATTCCGGATATGGGATAAACTCTTCACAATTGCCAATTTTTACATTCCAAATTATGACTAAACCACGACCATTTCTCTTTATCTTCATCTTTTAGCTGATTTCGCTGAAGGCGTTATTCTTGTAGGAGGAGATCTCAATTTAGCCTTGGAGCCTCAGTTAGACAACTCTGCCCAATGCTCCAATATCTCTTATTCCCAGCTGAGGGCCCTGAAGAAACAATTGCTTGACCATAGACTTCTTGATTTGTGGCAGGTTCTATATCCCACAGATCGTAATTATTCATATTTCTCATCAGCACATAAATCTTACAGTAGGCTAGACTATTTCTTATCAGGTCCATAGGTTTTGGAGTGGAACCCCTCAATGGAAATAGGGTCATTTATTTGGTCTGACCATTCACCTGTATTTCTATCAATATATCTCCCCCAGACTCGAGGCACAAGCTGGTCTTGGCGTTTAAACGATAGACTTATGTCTGATCCAATCTGTCATAAAGCAATTATAGAAGCAATTGGTAACTTTGTTTCTGATCATGAACAGGATGAGACTGCACTACCATTAAAATGGGAAGTTCTTAAAGCGGTCCTACGAGGGTTATTCATCCAACATGGCTCTCGTCTTAAAAAAGAAAGATTGGTGGCCATTCAAGCTTCATACACTAGAAACATTACATAAAGCCTCACAGTCTCCAGAAGTATTGATGAATGCTAATAATAGGATAGAATCAAATAAAAAACATCAAATACCAGCTTGGATAAAACTACAAATACAGACACAAAACAAGCAGACGTAAGACTGAGATGCAAAAGACAACAGATATCAAATTATCTATGCTCTTGGAACTACAAGTGCCTGCTGGACTTTTGGAGATAACAAGTGGCAATAATACTAAAAGAAATAAAGGAAATATCTGCGCTAAAGTAAACCACAATATCATACAGCATACTATGCACTATAATGCCCTGTACACAAGTCAAACTTTCTGACAGTATATGTGCGATCGGAGCTTGTTGTCGGAAATTCCGACCGTGTGTGGGCTCCATCTGACTTTTTCCATCGGAATTTCTGACACACAAAGTTTGAAAGCAGGCTATAAAATTTTCCGACAACAAAATCCGTTTGCGTAAATTCCGACCGTGTGTGGACAATTCCGACGCACAAAGTGCCACGCATGCTCAGAATAAATTAAGAGACTAAAGCAATTTCTACTGCCCCGTTTATAGTCCTGACGTACGCGTTTTACATCACCGCGTTCAGAATGATCGGATTTTCCGACAACTTTGTGCGACCGTGTGTATGCAAAACAAGTTTGAGCCAACATCCGTCGGAAAAAATCCATGGATTTTGTTGTCGGAATGTCTGATCAATGTCCGATCGTGTGAACAGGGCATTACCCAGATACTAGGCACAAAAAACAAATGTAGCAGAAAAAGTGCAGCACTATAGATTTTAGGATAATATTATTTAGATGATATTAATTAGTGTAAGTGAGTATTAAAGTGCTGTGTTACAAATAATATCCATGATAGTGAACCATATAAATTAATTAAATGCACATCAACAGTTAATTGAGAGAAAAGTCCAATATATCAATAATACACAAATTGTACATGTGATGATATAATGAGTAAGTGATTTGAGTTCATATAATAAATTCCTGGTGCACTGTGAAGTGAGTCATCCCTGAATAGTGAAATAAGAGAACTTGACCACGTAAGACCACCAACACAGATAGATAGGAGGCTTACCAGAAAGCCAGTGACCGCCGTTATTCAGTGGGTAATACAAGGCTTGTTGGATCTGTGATCCATTAGAGATGTAACTGGAGCCTAGAGCAGTATCCCAGATGGTATACACAAACACTGGGAGATAGTTCAATCCAATCCACGACCAAAAGTGCACGTGGGCAAATATAAAAGAAAATGGGGAAACTCCAATAGCGCAATATTGCTGCAAAAAGGTGCTTTATTAGAGGGAAATGCACTGCTGCATAAAACAAGATGACCCACAAACGAGTTCCAGACAAAGTAAAAATCACATCAGTGTGTAAAAGCGATTGCGCATGCACAGAGCGTGTGAGTGTGGCGTCCCGACGTCCGTTTCGTCATACGTGACGTCATCAGGGGTATGCCCACGCGCCTGCACCAACGCTCTAAATAGTCCTGGCCAGGACAAAGAAGCACTGCCCTTGGTTAGTTTGAATGATCCAAAGGTGCTGGTTAAATATAAGTATTAGAGAAACTAGAGCACCATAGCTACGGTGTTTAGGTAGATGGAATTATCCCTTAGCTGCACACTAATGAAAGCATAACACACGCAGGTTGATACATATAAAAAATATCACCATCTTAGCCAAAAAATATAGGATCTTTAATATTTACTTATTTAATTTCTATTTTAAAAGGGGGGGGGGGGTTAGAAGAGGGAGAAACTTTAAGACTACATGCTTCTGTGTACTGCCAGTATGAACAATGCAGGAAACATATAATAATTTATATCTCATGAACTCCCTAATACAGAAACATGTTAAATCAATAATCCCTAATTAAAAATTAATGGAAACGGTATATTAATCCATCCACAGTTCAACACAGTATGCAATCAAAATAATTAAAAATATATATAAAATAAAAGTTACATATGCAGAGAACATATATAATAGAAAAAATGAATACATTAATGACTGCTATCTGTGGTGGTGGTCTTAGGTGGTTAAGTTCTCTTATTTCACTATTCAGGGATGACTCACTTCACAGTGCACCAGGAATTTATTATATGAACTCAAATCACTTACTCATTATATCATCACATGTATAATTTTTGTATTATTGATATATTGGACTTTTCTCTCAATTAACTGTTGATGTGCATTTCATTGATTTATATGGTTCACTATCAAGGATATTATTTGCATCAGGGCACTTTAATACTCACTTACACTAATTAATATTATTTACCTAATTAATATTATCCAAAATCTATAGCGCTGCACTTTTTCTACAACAATAATACTAAAAGGAGAGGAAAACAGGGACATAAAGATGTAATTCCCAAGGTTCATAGTCAGATGAGATTTTTGTTGTGTGGGCACCCTAATGCAGAACCACTAAACATACAATTAATATGCTTATGTATCATATACTGTATGGTATATATTTGGATAATTTGATACACATTCATCACAGTACGTCCCAGATCATATGTATAGTGATATACTATATATATATATATATATATAATCTCATTTATATACAGGGCTTTTTTTCTCAGAGAATAGGTGCAGGAACTCCCCCTGTCTGAGTCACCCCTTGTCTCTGCCCCTACCCATCTCTGACCACCATCCCTTGATTCCACCCCCTACCCACCTACCAGTACTGCCCCTTTTAGAGAGTACAGAACCGTATCATTTTGTAGTATCATTTTGTTGTGCTAGATCATTTGTATGGAACATGTTAATGATAAAAAGAAAATCAGTAAAATAGATCCCCTGCAGCCAGGAACAATAGAATCCCAGCAATAGATCCCCACACAACAATAGACTCCCCCAGCAACAATGTACTCTACCCCAACAACAATAGATTCCCTGCAGCAACAGTGAACCACTCACAACAAAATATCACACCTAGTAACAAAATATCCAACCAAGTAACATTAGACCCCCCAGCAGCAACAACAGATCTTCCAGCAGCCAGCATCAATAGATCCTCCAGCAGCCAGTACAAATAGACCTCTCCCTCAACAGTAGATCCCTTCCAGCAATATAAGATCCCCCAGCAACAATATATTCCCCATCAGCAACAATAGACCCTTACACAAACTCAGATGCCCACCAGTGACAATAGATCCCCCAGCAGCCAACATCAATAGACCCTCCAGCACACCCCACACCCCATGCTATTACATACATTCAGTGCTGGATGTGCCGGAACTGCGTTACCCCGCATTCCCTCTGAAAAAAAGCCATATATATATATATAAGCAAAAAAGTCCAAAGGATTGCTGCACTTAAAAACTTTGTTTATTCGTTCCAAGATTTGTAAAGTTACATCTCAGAAAGTGTTCAAAAAGATTTCCGTTTCGGACGCACATGCTCACGCCCTTCCTCAGTTCAGAACACATCTAACATTTTGATCACAGACATTGAAATTTAACATTTTTCCAAAAAAAATCACATATGGAATCAATCTATGGTTAATCGCTCATTAGTACAATTGTATTCCTTCGTTCATTAATCATTTCACACCACTGATATACAAATGGTTAACCATGTAGAGACTCATCTCACTATTCACTCAGGAACCATCACATTGTCATTCTGTAGAAAAAATATATATAAATATATAAAAAGACATCATCCAAATATTCAGAAGGATACCACAAAATACTTTTATAGATAATGTATTATAAGTAATACAAATAGATAAAGATCCAAATCTGTATTTAAACCTTTTAGAGTAATACTATTAAGAACATTTATCCAATGCCTCACGTTATCTTAAAATTAGTTCACGATCACCTCCTCTCCTCTTTTTATTAATGCCTTCCAGCACCATGAATTTTAACTCGGAAATTGTATGCCCCTTCTCTATAAAATGTCTAGCTAGTGGTAATTGTATTAATTTATCTCTAATTGAATATCTATGCCTGGCTATACGATTTTTAACCTTTTGGGTTGTTTCCCCAATATATAATAATCCACATGGACATTTTATGACATAAATCACATATGATGATTGGCAGGTATAGTGACCCTTGATAGGAATATCAAAGCCTTTATGTGGGTGTGATATACTTTTTCCCTTTATCATAGAATTACAATGGATGCATGATAGACATGGAAATGATCCCAGATTTTTCGGTCCCAGAAAAGTTATCCTGGGGATAAGAGGAGAAAATTGATCAGATCTTACCAATGAATCCCTCAAAGTTCTCCCCTTTCTATATGAGGGTAATGGTAAATTCCAAAATTCTTCTATAGTGGGATAACTTTCCGTTAGTAAATTCCAATGTTTCTTAATTATATTAAACACAGTATGTGAAAACGGATGGAATTGTGTAACAAAAGGTATCCTTTTAGTGTGTTTTTTATTTGGATTTGTTTTATTTAAATTTAAATGTTCCTTTTTTACTGATGCTTCAGGATAATTTCTGTTGATTAGTTTAACTTCCATTTCTTTTAATCTTTGTTCACGGCGTTACAGATTACTATTCTCTGAACCCGCATTAGCTGGCTTTTAGGAATATAATTAAAAACAGATTGAGGGTGAAAACTGTCAAAATGTAACAATTGGTTGCGATCTGTACTTTTTAACATAAAGATCGCTATCAATTTTCATCTGGTTGGTTTTCAACATGGTGTCCAGGAAGGAAATTTCTGTCCCACTGTACTCCATATTAAATTTCAAACCAGGAATAAGATAATTCAGATATTGATCAAATAATAATAGGGTTCCAATGTCGCCTCCCCACACTGCAAACACATCGTCCACAAATCCATACCATCCCTGGCAATTTTCCATAAAGATTGTATTATTATATATAAAGGAAATTTCAATAATATTCATAAATGCTTTTGCATATGGGGGTGCGACATTGGAACCCATCGATGCACCTTTAGGCTGTAAATAATGAGTTTCCTTGAAGAGAAAATAATTTTCCTCAATGACAATTTTTAGTAGGTCCAATAAAAAGTCAATTTGTCGACTATTGTAGCAATCTGATTGTCTCAAAAGTCATTTAAAGGCTTCAATACCCAATTCATGGGAGATAATAGTATAGAGACTGGATACGTCCCATGTGACAAGGATGGAATCAGATGACACCTTAATCCTTTTAATTTTTTCAAGAAAATCTGTAGTATCCCGTATAAACTATTTAGTGTTTGTTAATAATGGCGTTATACATTTATCAAGGTATTGTGCCAAATGAGTTGTCACTGATTCCATCCCAGAAACAATGGAAAGTCCTGGTGGGTTAATAGGATCCTTATGTACAGGGGTAATGTGATGTTCACATAATAAAAATGTATAAGTTTCATCATCAATAATTTTGTCTTTTAATGCTGATGTCAGTGCTTTTTTAATCCTGGTTTGTACTTTAAGTACTGGACAAGAGCCTTATTGTTTGTATGCATTGACAACTGAATTGTTTGTATGCATTGACATCTGGTTTCAACACTTACAATTCATACTTAGCGGTGTCCATAATCACAATGGCTCCCCCCTTGTCAGCCGGTTTGATAGTTATATCACGTTGAGCTGACAAGGGGGTTAATCTCTTCCCGACTTAAATTGTTCCGTCTGTGGTCAATCTTATTTCTATCATCAATAAATGATTTCATATCATTATTAACCCTATCAATGTACACCTTAACAGCTGAACAAGATGTGGGAGGTGCCCTAGTACTTTTTGATTTGAGATCTAAGTTTCTTATAGATAGCTGTAAAATTTCTTTATTCAAAAACAGGTGGTTGACATGCAAAATATGCTTTAAATCTCAGTTGCCTAAAAAAAAAAACGATAAAGGTCCTGTTTTAAAACAAAATTATTCATTTTTTCTTTTGGACAAAATGCTAAACCCTTATTCAAAACCAGTATCTCAGTCTCAGTTAAAGAAATAGAGGAAATCTTATATACCACATTGTCGTTCACCATCTCTGACGATTTTGTCGTCTTGTTGTCACTCCTCTGGCTGTGTCTTTTCTTATATCTCTTACCTCCCCTCCTAATGAATCTTTTGTTGTTGGAGGTAAAAAAAGATGTAGATGGTACATTTGCTGATGACCCAGTAGAGGCAATGGACGAAGAGGAATTAGAAAATTGCTGCTTTCGTTGGCCTTTTATAAACAATTTGGTCCGATAATAATTGGGATCTGACCAATCATAAACTTGATCGTTGTTATAATCATCACAATCACGTTCCAGTTTTGTTCTTTTTCATAATTGAATATTCTTCCGAAATCCATCAAGTTTAACATCATTAGATTTTTTAAATTCAGACAGTTCATCCTGATTAGAACATTGCTCAAGTTGTTTCTCCAACTCCATAATCTGTTGTTTAATAGTCAGTCTTTCTTGTTGTAAGAATTGTACCGTCAAAGTCATAATGTCAAATGAGCACTTATTCAAAATCTGTGCAAACTTGGTTTTAAAATCAAGATGAGAGGACTGAACCCTCAGTCCTCTCAGTGTTATCTGTAAGTTATAATACTCAGCCAGAGTTGCCTCATGTAGTTCCATCGTGACTGATCGTTGCATGAGTTTCTCCATCTTCTGTGTCAATTGTATCATAGGGGACTGGGTTAAGAAATCTCTTGATCCCGTTGTGTCCGTAAAGATTAGAGAAGCATCAATCTCCGAATATGAGAAGGAGCCACTGGTAGCCATTTGTATATTGATTCCAAACACTCACCGGTGCCCGCTTTCAAGGGATAAATATCTTCAAATATGGTTAAGGAAAGCTGCACCCGGTCCACAATTAGTGCAAAGCAATCAGGTCTTCCCACTGACCATACATATAAGCAAAAAAGTCCAAAAGATTACTGCACTTAAAAACTTTGTTTATTCGTTCAAAGATTTGTAAAGTTACATCTCAGAAAGTGTTAAAAAGATTTCTGTTTCTGGCTCACTTGCTCACGCCCTTCCTCAGATCAGAACACATCTAACATTTTGATCACAGACATTGCAATTTAACATTTTTCCAAAAAGAATCACATATGGAATCAATCTATGGTTAATCGCTCATTAGCACAATTGTATTCCTTCCTTCATTAATCATTTCATACAACTGATATACAAATGGTTAACCATGTAGAGACTCATCTCACTATTCACTCAGGAACCATCACATTGTCATTCTGTAGAAAAAATATATATACATATGTAAAAAAACATCATAATCCAAATATTCAGAAGGATACCATAAAATACTTTTATGGATAATGTATTATAAATCATACAAATAGATAAAGATCCAAATCTGTATTTAAATCTTTTGGTGTAATAGTATCAAGAAAATTTATCCGATGAGCCTCACGTTTTCTTAAGGTTAGTTCACGATCACCTCCTCTCCTCTTTTTATTAATGCCTTCCAGCACCATGAATTTTAACTGGGAAATTGTATGCCCCTTTTCTATAAAATGTCTAGATAGTGGTAACTGTAATAATTGCAGACATGTTTAAATTCTGCATTTTTAACTATAAAAACTCTACCCCCACCCAAGAACATTCTACAATCAATTTTCTGAAAGCAGAAGACCTGTGGGAAAAAAGATCTTTGTTACATTTTGTTCATTTCACAGACAATATATTTTAGTGACTCCATGCACAGCATTTAATTACTTTTAGTAGGATGCATTTTCAAAAGTAGAGACACCGAGCAGCTTTAAAAAAAAATAACAATGTTTTCAATATCTGAAGTTTATGTATTTGCTCTGTATTTTATTTTATCTGTGGGATGTAGGCTTGAGTTGGGCTATTTATTTATTTCTTACAATATAGCTCTGTTTTTATTATGACAGAGTTTTATATTCTATTTAAAAGGTTTTTATTTTGCTTTCTCAGGTATATAGGGAGCAGTAACAATGAGTATCTCATTTACTCATCTACTCTTTCAAGTTTGCTGATTTTTAAAAAAAATAAAGTGTTCTTTTGAATATCCTTTCTTACTCTGGTACTTTTACAGATACAGGTGATTTTAGCTGTATTAGTGCACTTGTTATAAAAAAAGTACTGTCTGTGATACTTTTTCTTTTGCACTAACATCCAGTACTGCTTGTACCTTGAAGAAGGGGGTGCACCTTGTAATCTTGTCCTGAAAATTTGGATGATAGTGCAAATAAAAAAAGTATCACAAACCATACTCAATTTTTTTAATGATACAGGTATCTCTCAATACAGGTTTGCACACTACCCATTTTATTTAGAAACTGAAACACTACCAGTTTTGTTTTTAAAATACTCCTATAGTGTTATAAACCTATTTTATTTTAGTTTTCTGATGTTGGGGAATTGATTCATTTTCAGGTTATATATTTTTAGTTATTACAATTAGTTCTTATTTTATGGAAAAGATTAGAATGTAGTATATGACCTATGTGGAAATCTAATAATCTAAAAAAAAGGGCTGAATGTCAATGTTGCACCAGAAAAAGGCCAATTCTAGATTATGAATTGTTAATTCACAAATAATAGGTATAATCCATTGCTGAAGAAATTACATTTTCCATACAGTATACTGTATCAGTTAATTGTAGGTGGTACACCTTGTTCTTTATATTTTACAATACAAATTTTGAAAGTTGCCTAAAGACGTGTCAAGTACTGGACTGAAGGCTAAGTTCACCTTTGTTCGCCTTTTTTCTAAATTACAGCCCCCTAATATACTTCTTTTGCAGAAATAACAACGTTTTCCATTTATTCTACATGCTCACCTCACTGTCCTCATATCTGATTAAAAAAAGCTTCTCTATAACTTCTGCCTTACTTCCTGGACAGACTATAGGTCATGACACAGGAAGGAGTTGACCAGCTGACCTCATTAGCACACACCCTGCATCATTAACCCTCCTACCTACCACCCATTTTCAGGTGCACATTTTTTAAATGAAATGCAATCAATAAATGATCATTGTTCTCACTAAATACACAGGCATCATTTTTTTTTTCTACCTTAACTTTCATCTTGAATAGATTGTTCATTTGGAGTTGGCTGAGCGATTAGATAACAGCCTGGATAGAGCTGTAGTATTGAAAACAGGAGAAGAGTTTTCTTGGTTCTGTAAAGCTTACCATACACCTTATCTATACATCATATCTCTTTTAGATCTACCATCAACTATGTAGTGCAATCTGATTGTATACAGAGTGATTGGATAGATGGTGTGTCTTCCTATTATTATATACTGTGCCTTGAAAAGGTATTCATACCCCTTGGAAAAATGTATGTATTTCATTGGGATTTTATGTGATTGACCAATACAAAGTGGCACATAATTGTGAAGTGGAAGGAAAATGATTAGTGGTTTTCCAAATTTTTTACAAATAAATATCTGAAAAGTGTGGCGTGCATTTGTATTCAGCCCCTTTACTCTGATACCCCTAAATTAAGGGGAAAAATTAAGTTATGCATATCATGGTGTAGTTTATTCGTTAGCCAATCACATCACTACACCACATCCCCCACCCAACCTTTTTTCACTGCTAGCCAACCCCTTTTATAACCAATCCAACTAACGAATAAACTACAACATGATATGTATAACTTAATTTTTCTATAATATGAACCCACTAGTGACCAAGTAACAACCAGCCTACAGCTGCCAAGCACTTCTATACACTCCTCTAACATTATTTACTGATGACTCACAAAAAGTCTTTGCATGTCAATCTGCAGGTGTTTTACCCCCCATCCTCATCTCCGGGTCCTAGAACGTGGCCCCCTGCAAGCTCGGTGGACTATGCATCCACCCGGAGGACGTGGGGGGGATGTGTGGCAGCGATGGGATCACTGAACAACTACAATCCTGGAATGCTGGTTTGTGCGATACACCCTTATGTCTTCATCCACCCATTGGTAACTATACCTCTATGTGCATGGAGATATAATTTTGCTCAATTTGAAATGCTATACCTACATGTTTTATATTGTCCAATGACTTTAATTAGATATTTTGATATTTTCCTGGAAGATAAATCCCCCTGAAGAGACCAGAAATCTCAAGGGTCAAAATGCATCAGGGTTTTTCATGTGGATACATATGTCATAAATACAATTGGCAAACCATGCTTATACATAGGGTGTTCTTAGCTATGAGTGATGCTCCATGTTTGTTTTTGTGTCGCACCACCTATATGGATGATTCATTATTGTTCATTTGAAATTATTATTTTCTGTTAAATAAATGATTTTTTACATCAACCATTTTTATACAAATTCCCTGCTGCTAAAAAACCCCTGGGGAAACTTCCTATTTTTTGTATACTTGGGTTATGCAGCTTTGGGGGCTCCCACAGTTTTCCTTCCAGTAAGCCTCTTGTCTTTCTGTGGTGACGTATTTCTTGTGGTCAAGTTTATTTCTTATGTTCCACACTTCATGAATGATCCACCTCACTGAACTCACATTGCACCAGGATCTTATTTTTATGGACTCAAGTCACTTATTAATTATACAAATATATGGATATGTGTATTTTGTGCACTTTTTGATGCATTGGACTCTTGCTTAAACAAATTGTTGCTGTGCACTGTATTGTTTTTTTTCATGATCATTGGTTTAAAATCACGGGTAATATTTACACATTTGCACTTTAATATTTAGTTGTAGCACATGTACATTTGTATTAACTAACACTAATTTTAATTTATAGCGCTGCACTTTTTTTTTATACATCTGCTTTTGTGCCTACTATCTGGGTTATAGTGCTTAGCTGCTGTATGATATTGTTGTTTTAAAACAGCGCGGATATTTCTTTTACTTTTATTTAAAGTGGATGTAAACCCCCAATTTTTTTTTTTTTTTTTGATATCATACTGTAGAATATAACATTTCCTATCATTTGAGCCCAGTCTTGCCAAACAGAGTTAATCCATCTCTGAGCAATCCCCTTTTATTGTTCAGTGAGATAACTCTTGACAAACTGACAAAAACTTTGTCAAATACTCCCCCTTGCTGTGAGTGACAGCCTAAGACACATGCATGATTTTTTAATTCCCTCCCCCACTCCTTTCTTCAGCAGCTCTGCAAGGATTGGCTGTTCCACACCTCAGCATGATTTGGCATGCTGAAGTCATGTGGTTACTTTCCTGTCTTTTCACTGGATGTTAGAGATCATAGCAGAAGTTCAGTTAGAAATACACAGGAGAAAATGCATATTGACAAGGGGAGTGTAGAGGTGGGCGGAGTCTACTGACATCACGACTCCACCCACCGAGCTCCAGACAACACACCCACCGAGCTCCAGACAACAGACCCACCCACAGAATCTGCAGTTTTTCAGCTCTCATAACAGACAGAGGGGAGACATTTGACAGGTAAAGATACATGCAGGATGCATGTATATCCTTATAGATAACCCCTATGGCAGTAGTTTAGAAAGGATGACATTGGGTTTACATCCACTTTAAGCTTTACAGAGACCCAGGACACACTTCTCCTGTTTTCAGTACTATGGCTCTATCCACATAGACTGTTATCTGATCGCTCAGCACACTCCAAATGAACAATCTATTCAAGATTAAAGTTAAGGTAGAAAAAAAAATTGATACCTGTGTATTTGAGAACAGTGATCACTGATTGATTGCATTTCATTAAAAAAATTGTGCACCTGGAAGTGGGTGGGTAGGTAGGACGGTGGATGATACAGGGTGTGTGCTGATGAGGTCAGGTGGTCAACTCTTTCCTGTGTCATGACCTAAAGTCTGTCCAGGAAGTAAGGCAGAAATAACGGAGAAGTTTTTTTAATCAGCTATGAGGACAGTGAGGTGAGTGTGTAGAATAAATGGAAATGTCTGCAAAAGAACTACAATAATGCTATATTAGTACATAGGAGAGCTGGAATTTAGAAAAAAAAGGTAAACAAAGGTGAACTTAGCATTTAAGGGAACAGTTATGCAGGCCATACACGATGCAAATTTCGAACGATCAGTCGAGCGGTAAACGAAAGCGGCACTCGCAGCAGCATGCGAGTATACCATCAATTAGGTACGAAAATCGTACGTCAAAACACTATGTTTTCATGCCAATAGAGGAAGCGATGTAATGTTTTGTAACCTTTTAACCACACCCCTTCTGTACAAAATCGGGTCGCGCCAATTACGAAAAGAGCAGTCGTTCCTCACAGCGCACGTTTATTCATTCCGAGAAAATGCCGTTCAAGAGGTAGAAACAGAAAGCAGAAAATGGCAGCCATGGTAATTGCAATAATAGCCTTGGAGGAGAAGAAAAAAAAGAAGAAACAGAAGGAAGAGCAGAGTGTGGACAAAAAACTGGCTTCTGCAGCGTGAGAAATTCACACGTGTAAATCTATTGACAAACCTGAGGGAAAATAATCCTGAGGATTATCGAAATTATTTACAGATGACACAGGAGTCATTCGAGATGCTGCTATCGCATGTGCGGCCACATATCGCCAAACAAGACTCCTGTATGAGGAAGGCTATCAGTGCAGAGGAGAGGCACATGGCAACCTTCCGTTTCCTGGCTACAGGCAGGTCTTTTGAAGACCTGAAGTTTACGACCGGAATCTCTGCCCAATCATTAGGTCGTATTATACCGGAGACGTGTGAGGTCATTGTAAAGGTGCTCCAACCACAGTATTTAAAGGTAAACTTTTAAATGTCTGATATCTATTACATGACTACATACGAAATAGAGTTGAAATATGTAAAATACAGCAATGTGTCTAAAATTGGCTATTTATCCCAAGAAAATCCATATCCAGAAGTACACCATTACCAAAAAGAGACGTTGAACAGAATATATTTTTTATTTAACATACACGTCCTCAGCTCCAGATTTTTTGGAGGTTATATTTTTTTTGTGCTCCTTCTTGAAAACAGTGCGCAAGTTAGCAATCTTATTCTTCACATAGTATTCTGTGGGTTCAACACAAACCGCTTTACATAGTTCTTTTAGTTCTTTTACAGCTTCATCACACTTATAGCGATTGGAATAATCCCTTGACTTCACATCCCATAAGCAGGATAATTCTCTGTATTTGTCAATTTGTAAATTGCGGTAGGAAATCAGGAGATGTAAATTTCAAAGCCATTGTCCTTTAAATTAAAAAATAAAATAAATTAAAAAGATATTTATATATGTATGTATGTGTGTGTGTGTATATATGTAATTATATATATATATATATATATATATATATATATATATATATATATATATCTCAATTATCTAAAGCATTATAATGCAAATGGCCATCTAGAACATCCAGGCCTGAATACCATAACAAGACCGCTACAATTATACAATCAAAAGTACTTACATAAATCACACACACATCCACGGACACCTTAAATATTCAACGTAGAGTCCCCAGATCAGACAATCAGCTTAGAAAGATCAACAAAATAATCCACAAAAGTAAGTACTATATATTTATGATCTTCTTGTATGCTTATTGCATCATATTTGAGTGTTATATGCCATCTGTATGCCACGTGCATCCTTTCTGCTTTCAACCATTTTGCTTGGGAATCTACATTGCAGTAGGTTGCTTGACTTTACAAATATACAAAGGTTTCATGTTTGCAAATGTAAAAATGGTATTGTAGCTTTACCTGCACCTAAAAGTCATATATTTTGCATTTAATAGGAAACCTAAAAAAGCAACATGGAGAGGTGGAAATAGCACATCAGGATTTGGAGAAGAGTCTGACATCGCAACAGACACAACTGTACTCATACTGATGCCTGTTGAAGGGAGTGATGAGAGCAGCCATGTGTCCACTTCAGGTAAATTAACTTTATTTTTTAAATCTGCTTTATTTTTGTAGTTTTTTATTTTAGTTAATCATTTGGCCTTTTTTTTTTTATAGCTGTTCCATCATCTGCTTCATGCAGCTCAACGTTTAACAGTAGTACATCAGCGAACCAAATTATTGCAGATTTAAAGTCATTAAAAGCTGACGTTGATTGTTTTTCATGCATACCCTGGTTCGTTTTTGCTTTTGTTATACATACCTATTGTCCATCTGTACCATCTAGTGCAAAGGAGACCTGTTGTAGGCCCTTGTCTAATTTTACACCTGCAATCATGTTGTCCATCTGTACAATCTAGCACACAGCCGATTGTACAAATGGACACTTATCTGGAAGGGACTTGAAAACCTAGACTGTTCTTGTCCATCTGTACTGTCTAGTGCAAAGGAGACATATTGTAGGCCCTTGTCCAACTTCACTTGTAATTTTACACATGCAATCATGTTGTCCATCTGTACAATCTAGCACACAGCTGATTGTACAAATGGACACTTATCTGGAAGGGACTTGAAAACCTACACTGTTCTTGTCCATCTGTACAACCTAGCTCAATGTATCTTCTGGTACAAATGTACACATTTCAACATTGCACAGCAGTTGTAGGCAATGTTTTGACTATATGTACAGTTTAGCATGATGAATACATATTGTTAATATGGACTCTTGTTATACTTTAATAGTTTTGGTAAACCTATGGTGTTTTATGGATACGTGTACAGAGTGTATACTGCATCTTTATTGTGATAATGTCTTTACAAGAATTCCTTCCATTTGAATGCAGTTGTACACCTGCTATGTTTTGGTCCACCTGTGCAGTCTTGTATATTGTACACATGGACACTTTATATGCAGCTGTCTGGTATAGTTGTCCACCTGTAGACACTAGCACACTGCATACCTACTGTGATAATGTTCACTCTTTCATAATTGCACTACTACTGTACAAAATGCATAGTGATTTTATATGAAGAGGTTATATTTTTGTATTTAGAAGTGTATGTTTTAATGAAGAAAATACTTTTACATGTTTATACATACGTGTACAGGCATGAAACACCATTCCTGTTTTGGGTTTGGCACAATAAATCTGTGCTTGTTAGAACTTGGTGTGGAGTGTCTTTTTTTTTAATCATTATGTGAACAATGTGATACCACCTGTATTCACCACACTTGATGTTGTACATGATTTGAAATGTCCATTACACATGCACACACACTTTTGTGTTTATTCCACTTTTCTCGGAGACATGTCGGCACCTCCTAAGATGAAGCACTTTTTTTTATTTTTTTTTAGCAAATGTGGTGTATAGCATATGTAATAGGTCAATATTCCCTGCTTTCTTTATCTTTTTTCCTGCCATGTCAAAGGAGGTGTGAAAGGACCATTATACATGCACAGGTATTTGTGTTTATTTTACTTTTCTTGCAGACTTGTTGGCACCTCATCAGACTTTGCTGGGGTCTAATGTTTTTGCTGTATTAATATCATTTATATTTGTAGTCGAACATTCGTTTGTGTTTTTCTGTATGTTTTCCTTCCGGTTCGAACTTTCCGGGCATCATGCGCAGTTCTGTTTCTTAGGTAAAATCGTCCAACTCTGCCATTAACGATACGAAATTTGGACGATTTTTCAGAAAAAAAACCAACATGTTGGATCTGTCAATTTGGGCTGTCGTACGAAAATCGCGTGTCGCACATACCACACTAACGATAGGAAAAACGGTCGATTTTACTTTCGATAAGGATTTTCGTTCGAGATTCGCATCGTGTATGGCCGGCTTTAGTCTTCACTAATTACCAACACAGCTTTATAATTAATTGGAAGTATCCAGACCTTATTTTACAGCATTATTTGTTTATTTTTATAGAGACCATAATTTATCTGCAATGTGTGCCAAGGATACATGAAAAAAATATGTATAGAGAACATTTTTGAAAGCATTGGATAAAAATGTTTGATTTGTAATTTTGTTCTACGAGAT
This sequence comes from Lithobates septentrionalis, assembly GCA_037952835.1. Classification (NCBI taxonomy): domain Eukaryota; kingdom Metazoa; phylum Chordata; class Amphibia; order Anura; family Ranidae; genus Lithobates; species Lithobates septentrionalis. The sequence goes on along the minus strand of JBBDGP010000016.1, from coordinate 7,185,289 downwards.
TTGGCAAATTGTACATATGTATGTAAGTATGTTGAAGCCTGGGACAATTAATGAGATTATTTTGAAAGCTTCTTCTTTTAAGATGAACATTTTATGTACATGTAAGTATATGAACTGATTTACTTTGGAATTGTTGAATGAGATTTGAGAATACTTTTACCTATCTTTAAAAAGAGATCTGTTTTAAACACCTGATCTGAAATGTAAAATTAGCCAGATGTAGACGGTATACATAAATAATCAGGAGTGAATGCAAGTGTGTTGGGATTTCTCTTATGTGGGATAGTGAAATATATCCTTTAATCATTCCACTTTCTGAAGAAGATTTGCATCAGTCTTTGAAGATGGCATTTTCAAGCTGCTTTTGAAGAAATATGTCACTATGACATTGAATCAATCCTTTAATCATAGGTTAGACTACTGTATTCGTTAAAATCTTTTTTTTTCTCTCTGTTTCCTGAAAATGTATATTCATTTGAATTGATCTTAACATAATGTTTTTTTTACTTTTTCTTCTTCTAGTTTCTACCTAAATAATTTAAAAATGTATTTTACTCAAATCTATTCATCATTACACTACTAAAGGGCTGAGCTGAAAGTATTATAGTTAAGTATTTTTCAGTAAAACATGTATGAGGAAAATGATTAAACTCCCAGAAATTATATGGCACATAATGAACACAGTAGAGCTATTAAAAAAAAAACTAGCAGCATTAAATGGACAAAATCCTTGTGTCTCTATAACTTTTTGTATGTGGCTGTTATAAACAATATGGAGTAATCATAGACATTACCTGGTTTCTCTGATGATTTTTTATGTTGGCTTTCAAAAGTCACTATTGTATACAAGCTCTTATAAGGTCTTTTTTTTTTTCTACCCACAATTTATTTTCTTCTTACAGATGCATAGTATTGTAGTCTTTATCTGTTGCCTATCAGTGCCGTATGGGTTTGCAAGGTTTTAGAAGGAAGTCTTTTTAGTTCTTTTGGCTCACCTAACCCTGTACTGACCAGTAGGGATGAGCAGAAAACCCCCCGGTTTGGTTCGCACCAGAACTTGCGAACAGACAAAACATGCGAACACCGTTAAAGTCTATGGAACACAAACTTGAAAAATCAAAAGTGCTCATTTTAAAGGCTTATATGCAAGTTATTGCCATAAAAAGTGTTTGGGGACTCGGGACCTGTCCCAGGGGACATGTATCAATGCAAAAAAAAGTTTTTAAAACAGCCTTTTTCAGGAGCAGTGATTTTAAGAATGCTTAAAGTGAAACAATAAAAATGTAAAAAAATTCCTTTAAATATCGTGCCTGGGGGTGCCCTTAGTCTGTCATAGGGCTCACCCTTAACCACTTCAATACACTATATTATATATTGTACACTGCACTATATACCCTGCACTGTAATATATATACTGCACTGACTGCACTATATGCTCTGAACTGTAGTATATATACTATATGGACTGCACTATATACTCTGAACTGCAGTATATATGCTATACGGACTGCACTATATACTCTGCTGAAAAATTGGGCCTTATGTGTTGGTGGTGGCAGAACACAGTAACCCCTCACAGTTACTCTTGTTGGGCACAGGAACAGGCCCTGATGTTAAATATTATTTCAAAAATTGTAATTACATACCCCTGTTAAACAGGGCAGAAACATTGGGCCTTAGGTGTTGGTGGTGCCAGAACACTGTAACCCCTCACAGTTACTCTTGTTGGGCACAGGAATGGTCCCTGTTGTTAAATATTATTTCAAAAAATGTAATTACATGCCCCTGTAAAACAGGGGCAGAAACATTGGGCACTAGGTGTTGGTGGTGCCAGAACACGGTACCCCTCACAGTTACTCTTGTTGGGTGCAGGAACGGTCCCTGCTATTAAATATTATTTAAAAAATTGTAATTACATGCCCCCGTTAAACAGGGGCAGAAACATTGGGCCCTAGGTGTTGGTGGTGCCTGAACATGGTAACCCCTCACAGTTACTCTTGTTGAGCGTAGGAATGGTCCCTGCTGCTAAATATTATTTCAAAAATTGTAATTACATGCCCCCGTTAAACAGGGGCAGAAACATTGTGCCCTAGGTGTTGGTGGTGACAGAACACGGTAACCCCCTCACAGTTACTGTTGGTGGACGCAGGAACAGGCCCTGCTGTTAAATATTATTTTTCAAAAACCGTAATTACATGCCCCTGTTAAATAGGGGCAGAAACATTTGGCCTTAGGTGTTGGTGGTGCCAGAACACTGTAACCCCTCACAGTTACTCTTGTTGGGCGCAGCAACGGTCCCTGTTGTTAGAAATTATTTCAAAAATTGTAATTACATGCCCCTGTAAACAGGGGCAGAAACATTGGGCCATAGGTGTTGCTGGTGCCAGAACACGGTATCCCTCACATTTACTCTTGTTGGGCACAGGAACGGTCCCTGCTATTAAATATTATTTAAAAAATTGTAATTACATGCCCCTGTTAAACAGGGGCAGAAACATTGGGCCCTAGGTGTTGGTGGTGCCTGAACATGTTAACCCCTCACAGTTACTCTTGCTGGATGAAGGAACAGTCCCTGCTGCTAAATATTATTTCAAAATTGCAATTACATGCCCCTGTTAAACAGGGGCAGAAACATTGGGTCTTGGGTGGTGGTGGAGCCCTAAACCAAAAACATTGTTGGAAGCTAGCATCATCACGATTGAGGAGGAATAGTATAGGCAGCATAGGCAGTCTTCAAGGGATCCCAGATCCATAGCAAATTCAATCAGTTACATCAGCATCAGGTGCTTGATAGCTGCTGATCCAGGACTGATTCGATTTTATAAATGTGAGCCTATCAACGGTGTGGACAGGCACACTCTTTGATCCGTTACAAACCCACCAGCAGCACTGAATGTGCGTTCAGAAAGCATTCTGGATGCAGGACAGGCAAGTAGCTCAATTGCATATTGAGCAAGTTCTGGCCAGTAGTCCAACCTAAAGACCCAGTAACTCAGTGGATGCTCTGTTGGAAAGGTCTCCAAGTCTGCTCTTGCCCCTAGATATTCCTGTATTATTCTATAATGCAGACGCTGGTAATGGTTACTGGAACCTATCGGGCCTTGACGCTGAGGACCGTCTCCACTGCTCTTCCTCTGACCGAACGAAGCCTCAGAAACACGTTGTCCAACACCAGGGAATGGTAACCTCCAGGGAGGCCATGCAGCGTAAGTTTGCAGAGGCATTTGATTCTGAGTCCTCTGGGCCACTAAGGATCACATTATTGGTAACTACCTCCTCCCAGCCCCGTACAACTCCTTGGGTTTCTGGAAACTGAAAACCATCCCATGAAGACTGCTGCATGCTATCCTCAACATCCATGCTGACGCAATCCTCCTCCTCTTCTTCCTGTGTGTTTGGCAGACCCGCAGGAATGCTATCTGGATAAAGGGGGCCTTAAAAGGAAAGGAAGTCCTCCTCTTCCTCCTGCTGTTCTGCCTCAAGTGCCCTGTCCATGATTCTATGAAGCGTGTGCTCCAGCAGAAAGACTAGAGGGACAGTGTCCTCAAATAGTGACAGGACAGTGCATGCATCCTTGATCAGTAGCCATTGGCTTGGCGAAAAGAAGCTCTCCTGACCCTGTCCTGGTGCCATACTTGCACAGGTACTCATTGATGGCCATCTGCTGTGTGTGCAGCTGCTGCAGCATTGCAAAAGTTGAGTTCCACTTGGTAGGCATGTCAGAAATGAGGCTGTTGATGGGCAGGTTGCATTCCCTTTGAATGTCAGCCAGCCGAGCACTGGCATTGTATGACCAGTGGAAATTACCACAGACTTTTCTGGCCTGCCTCAGGAGATCTTGTAAGCCTGGGTACCTGGTCAAGAAAAGCTGCACCCCTAAATTCAGGAATTGTGCCAAACATGGAACATGGGTCAAGTGTCCCTGTCAGAGGGCGGAGAGAAGGTTGGTGCCATTGTTGCATACAACCATTCCTGGCTGAAGCTGGCGTGGCGTCAACCACCTCTGAGCCTGCCCCTGCAGAGCTGACAGAATCTCTGCCCCAGTGTGGCTCCTGTCCCCTAGGCAGACCAACTCAAGCACTGCATGACATCTTTTTGCCTGACTGCTTGCGTAGCCCCTTGAGCGTTTAGAGAGCACTGCTGGTTCAGAGGACAATTCTGCAGAAGAGGCCATAGAGGAAGAAGAAGAGGAGGGATGGGAGCATACAGATGTTGTGGCAGAATCGCCAATAGCTTTTTGGAGGCATGGTGGTGGAACAAGCTCCAACACTGAACCCTGTCCTGGATCCTTCCCAGCTGCCAGCAGAATTACCCAGTGTGCCCTGAATGAAAGGTAACGTCCTTGCCCATGCCTGCTGGACCATGAGTGAGCCATAATATGAACCTTACTGCTCGCCGCCCTGTCCAACGAGGCCAAAACATTGCCTTCCAAATGGCAGTAAAGAGCCGGAATGGCCTTACGTGAAAAGACATGGCGTTTTGGAACCTGATATTGTGGTACAGCACATACCACAAATTCACAAAAGGGGGCCGAATCTATCAGCTGAAAAGGCAGCAATTGCAGTGCTAGCAATTTGACCAAGCTAGCATTTGGACACTGAGCATGTGGATAGCTGGGACCAAATTTCTTTTTTAAGGTTCAGCATTTGGAGTAGGGAAATGTGCCTGCTGAAATCAACTAGTGGCGTACTGCTAGCAGATTGGCTGCAAGTACTTATTGCTTTACCTTCATTCCTCTCAGCGCAGGTTTTTGAGAGGACTGGAGGTATAGCAGGGTTTGACTACCCTGTTTCCCCGAAAATAAGCCCTACCCTGAAAATAAGACCTACAAGGACATTAACTAGTGCTTATTTGGGGGGTAGGGCTTATATTGCAGCCATCACCGACAATCACGCTAGGTCTTATTTTCGGGGAAACAGGGTAGATGAGGAGCAAGGAGAAGTCTGCCTTTTTCTATAATGTGGGTCTTTCAGGTGCTGCTGCCAATGGACTGCATGGCAGGTCATCATATGTCTGGTCAAGCATGTGGTGCTCAAGCGGCTGCTGTTCTGGCCATGCTTGATCCGCTTCAGACATAGGTTGCAAACAGCAACGGTGCGATCTGCTGCACACGTGTCGAAAAACGCCCACACCAAGGAACTTTTAAAAGTCAGCTGGGAGTCAACAGCGTCCTGCACCTGTGGAGCTCTGCGGTGTGATTCAATAGGGTGGCTTCCCTTAAGCTGAACCCTAGAGGCCATCCTGCCTCGTTGGAGTTGTGCCTCCTCCTCACTTTCCTTCTCTCTTCTTTCAGGCACCCAAGTACGGTCAGTGACCTAATCATCCCCTCCCTCATCCCCAAATTGCTACCCATCCTCCAGCAGCATGTAACTGACACTGTGGTCGAATAATTCTGGGGACTCCTCCGTGCATGATGGTGGGGCTACGGAAGGAGTGACTGTAGACAAGGAGCCAGTGGAATAGGCAACTTTGGCAGTTGAGGCAAACAAACTACTAGGAGCCTGGGTGACAGAGGATGAGGAAAGCTTCATTATCCACTCCACCAACTCTTCTGCATGTGGTGGCTCAATAACACAGCCAACAGCAGAAAAAAAAGGCAATCGTGCCCCACGGCCATCTGCAGAGGATGCACCATGTCCACGACCACCACTGTTAACTGTAGACACAGAGGCTGTTGCCCTCTTTTAGTGGCCTGTGAGCGTCTGCCTCTCCTTGGTGGCCTTCTGGGCATGATGGGGATTATTTCTTTTCACAGCACACTACACTGTATTATATACTGTGTACACCGCCTGCACTGTATTAGAAACTTTACACCGGCTGCACTGTATTATATACTGTGTACACCGCCTGAAACTGTACACACTGTATTATATCAATCAAAAGTATCAGTAACACTAAATATCACTTATCCCAGCACTCAAACGGATAAATGGAGTTAATGCACTATAGCAGCTATTATCTTAATAGAACAAATGATAAAAATGCAAAGATAAAAATAGAAATAATCACCCCAGCATTAACAGCGTTAACAAAATAACTAGGAGTATTTAGTGCAATGCATAACATATATAGGGCAATCAAATCACACACAAACATCAATAAATATATGACAAAGTCCAAAAAAGTCTTTAAGATAAATGTGGTGCTCTGTGACCCCTCAGGATCATAGGGAAGCCTCAAAACCTGAATACCATCACCGGAAGACACCTCGTGCTCAAGTAATCCTCGTTGGTAATGCACTCACCACAAAGGAGCAATAAAATTGTCTTGTATCTCCAAACACTATTAGATAGACTCCTATCCTGGAATTGAATCCTTCATGGAACAGCACCAGTGAAAAAGACTAGAACCTGATGTTTCCTTATAGTTCGGGATGAGCTCCTGTCCTTGGTTTATAATGGTTGTTTCTTAGGATGGCTCATAAGGTGCACAATGCAAAAAAAGAAAGGGGGAACTGTTCATCTCTTTCTTTGGACACAGGATTCTCCACCAGGCAGGTTGAGGGGCTCCAGTTTATTTGCTTATTTGGGAGGAAACTGGCTTTTCAGTTTCCTTTTAATATTTACTAAAGTCCACTTTGGGACCTGGAGCCTGGGGATTTTGTAGCTATCCGGGTGGGATGAAATCCCTTGTCCTGGGTTCGGGTTTTGAGATCCACCAGCATACTGACTGGTCAGGTGTGTTCTAGGCTATTTTTAGACACCTGACCATGGTTCTGGGCTCCACCCTCCTAAGGAGTCCAGGCTGGCAAGGGAGAAGCCAGAGACCCAAGCCTGAGGATCAGAGCAGCAAGTGGCTGTTACCTATATGGACTGACAAGGGAATGGTCTGTGGGAAACAGACAAAGGTCCGAAGTGGAAGGCCTGATCCGCATGACTGTATGTACAGTATAAGCCAGGAGGTTCGGTATTTTCCATTCGTGATTATTATTGTGAAGTTGAAACCCCTGCGTGGGAATTCTGGATGGACTGTTCATTTCTTTTCTTTAATAACAGTGGGCCCTAAAGCCCTTAAATGGCACAACTGGCATGGACTCCGCTCACTAGTAAGCGCCTAGACTTGAGCTAAACAACCCCCAACTTTACAATATGAATACACCGTATGAAGTGTATTATTAATGTACACCACCGAATGAACTGTATATATATTCACGCTACACTGAATGCAGAAAATATATATATATATATATCTCTCAAATACACTGCAACTAATTAACTAACCTGCCTGCCTAATCTAGCTTAATCTATCTCCGTCCACAGTCACACACTATACACGGCTGCTATGTAAGCATTATATAGTGTGGGGCGTGGACTTAGTCCCCCCGAGCCATGGTTGGCCAAAGGCACCCTGCCTTTGGCCAGTTATGGCTCTCTCTGCAGAGCGCACTGAGATTGGCCAAAGCATGCAGATTAGGTCCATGCTTTGGCCAATCATCAGACACTAATGCACTGCGATCTCGGAGCTCGAATTTCCCACAAATGCCTCATATTGTTCTCTGTTCGGCGAACACCCGATGTTCGAGCTCATTCCTACTGACTAGTCATAATTGGTTACTCATCAAAATAACATTTCACAAAGTGAAGCGCTGCCTATTTAATAAAGTAAAGTACAAAAATATTGCAATGCTGAAAATACTAGGAATATTCTGATTATTACTTATATAACACATATAAAAAGTGCAGCATAAAAGAAACCAATAAGATCAAAAAACATAAATAAAACAAATACTAAAATATCCAAAAGTCCAATAAGATAAACCACAAAGATCAGATAGCAGCAGCACAGATATTCCATGCGTTCAAAAGGAGATCCAGAGACACAAGGAAAGTGTGACAATCCCTCCACTTCCAAGATGCTTGCTCGCTCACCTTAGCAAATGAACTCCTGAGCTAACAGGAAGTCAACAGAGCGTGTCCTCTTAGGGGTAAGATATAGCCAGGTAGCAGGTGATGATCTTCAGAAGCTCCCCCAGACACATGTAGATAAAGAAAAGATTGAAGTGCCCTCTGTTTAAAACGACTAGTTTCATTGTTATATAAAAGGTTCCTACTCACATGTATTCAATCTAAAACATGCTCAAAGCAGCAAGCACGGAGCACTGTAACATCTCCCTCAAACAGTATAGCAGCGGGAGATGTCATCCTCCCCCCCCCCCCGTTCGTGTTACGTCCTATCAGACTTCGCCAGTAGGTTGGAGCTACAATGTCACCCGTGACCCGTGCTCTCTTATACTGAACCCGTTGCCATGACAATAAACAACGCCAGATATGGCTGAAGTATACAATAGCCATGACTTCAGGGAGAAGCTGCAAGCCTGCTTGCTGATTAAAAATACCGTCGCTGCGTGCCACTGACATTTAAAACCACTACTGATATTGGAAATACCTGACATTTACTAAAAAAAAAAAAACTGTATTAGTGGGGGCTCCACGGAAGCTGCAAAAGTCCTTCTTAACAATAAATCCTCTAATGCCGCGTACACACGAGCGGACTTTTCGGCGGACTAGGTCCAATGGTCTTTCCGACGGACTTTGTAGTGTAGGTCCACCGGACTTACAAACGGACAGACTTGGACACACACGATCACCCCAAAAGTCCGGTGGTTTTGAACGCGGTGACGTACAGCACATGCGACGGGACTAGAAAAAGGAAGTTCAAGCCCCAGTACACCACCCTTTGGGCTCCTTCTGCTAATTTCGTGTTTTACTGCGTGTTAGTAGAAGTTTGGTTAGAGACAATTCGCGCTTTTCAGACTTCAGATTATTTCGCTCGTTTTCTGTGGTTCAGTTTGTGCTTGTGAGGTTTGTATCTGGTTTTCAGTGCATGTTGGTCAGTTCGTAATCTGTATAGCAGGCCGTTCTGGTCCGCTCGTTCCTGATCTTCAGGACGCTCTTCATAGGCCTTGCTGTACTTCAGTGCATTTGTTTAAGTTTGTTTGTTTGACCAGCCGACCGTTTTAAAGCCATGGTGCGTGGACGTACTCGTTTTCGAGTTTGTGCTGTGTGGGGGCTTGGTGTTGGGGTTCATACTTTGACCCGAGCCCAGTCCATGAACAGGACAAGGAGGAATTAAATAAGGAGAGAACAGTGGCGGGACTTTGAATGAGGCACAAGGGAGCAGAAATATGCATTGAATAAGAATGTGATTTATTATTAAAATGATACAAAAATTCATATAATTACATATTTAGGCACAAAGCTCTATATATGTTGGCACATAGCTCTATAATGATATATCTGTAGTCATCAAGAAAATACATTCCGACAAAAATTTCTATTGCAAACATCAACATACAATAAACTGGGAACTTTCATACGCATATGATTAATCATTGTGTACACATAACGGTAGTTGTAAGCTCTACGTCGTTTCGGGGCCTTAAAGCCACTCATCAGGAGCATAACCGTATTGACCACCTAAGAATAGGGGAAATAGAAGTATTGAATAATATTGAAAATGGGTAATGGTGGGACATAACTTTTTCATTTTGTCACCAAAAAACATGGACTCACAGCCTGCATGCGTAGAGGTAGCGTAGCCCCACTCGCCCACACCAGCCGGTATGCCAGGGTCCGAAGCTGAGGGGGCCTGTCCCGGCGGCAACACCAACACAGAGAGCCCCCCAGACTGGATAGGTGTGTGAGAACTGAATGTGGGGATGATGTGAGTGACGTGATGGAGAGGAGGAAAGGTGAAGGGGATTCCAGCCTAGAAAGGCAAACAAATATGGGGAATGAAGTGTGGGTAAAAAAGTGAAGTGTGACATTGGAAAGAAAAAAAGTGTGTGAAAGGAAGAGAGTGGGAAAAAAGGGGGAGAAGAGAAAAAGAAACGGAAAGGAGGAGAAAAAGAGAAAGAAGAATGGAACAGAGAGGGAAAGGGAGAAAAGGAAGAAAGGGGGAATAAAAAGAAAGGAGGAGGAAGATCTAGAGCAGTGGTTCTCAACCTGGGGGTCGGGACCCCCTCGGGGGTCAAATGATGATTTGCCAGGGGTCACCAAATCCTGGGCTGTTCCTGAAGCCCGCACCGCTCTCCCAGCCTTTTCGCCGCCGCCCAGCAGGGCTGTCCCTGGAGCCTGTGGGAGCCCAGCTGGGCTGTTCCTGGAGCCCGCAGCTGCCCATTCAACCTCTTCCCAGCCGCTCATTCAGTTCACGGCATTGGTGGGGGGCAGAGACTAGAGGTCAGCTGACTGGTGAGAAATGTAAAGTGGGAGGGGCTGGAGGAGACCCTGATTTTGGCATAGGTGTCACTGCTATGAGACACCACAGAGCTGGAGACACAGTGAAGCCGGAGACACAGTGAGTAACACTACCTGTGATTAGAGTTGCCATTAAAAGTCCCCACTACAGTTCTCAGATCAGCAGATGACCTTGATCACGAGCTGATCAGAACTCCCCCCAGCACTGCCACTCATCCCAATCCCCCCACCCCCCAAGGCGTAAGAGAAGGAATAAAATTAGAGAATACATGGAAGGGAGAGGAAAAGAGGGGGAGGAACAAAGAAAAAGGGAGAGAAAGAATAAGAAAAAGACGGCTAGAGAGGGATGGGGAAAAAAACAAGAAATTAGGATAGAGAGAGATAAAAGGGAAAGAAAGGAGAACAAAGAGAGAGTAGTACATCCTAAAATGTACCATAAGGGGTTTTAATACTGTACAAGTGGAAGGGACTCAGGGAGCACTAAATGTCTGTTTGTTAGGGGGCCGGGGCACAAATTACATGTCATGCCTTGGGTGCTGACAACCCACATTACGAAAATAATTTTACTGTTAGGGGTCCCCACAACTTGGGAAATTTTATCAAGGGGTCACGGCACTAGAGGGTTGAGAACCACTGATCTAGAGGGAAAGGGGGAAAAAAAGGAAAGAATGAGGGGAGAGAAAGGGAGCGAGCAATGAAACAGGAAAAGAAGAGAATGCAGATGGAGACTGAAAAAAGAGAGATGAAAGCGGTCTGAAAGAGAGCCTAGAAGGTGGAAAAGTGAGTGATGGAAAGGGGGGAAAAAAAGTACCTTAATGTGAGGATAAGGGCAAGACTGCCAGCAAACTCATGATGAGAGTGAGTGGTAAGGAAAGTGAGATGGTGGGAACCCACACTGGGAGAGGATGCTGCGGGGGGCGCCGCCAAGCAAAGGGCCCCCAACGTCAGGCACCAGCTGCCCAAAGGGTCTCTAGGAAGTGCCCCGATCCCGCCAGCTAAAAACCTAGACCGGCCGGTCGTAGGTCTGCCACCAAGCCCACCAAGCGCTGGAGAATGTTGTCTCAAGCTGCCGCTATATGGCGCCACGAGGACGCCCTACAAACGGCGCGAGAATCATGATGTCAACGCACAGTGGGGAGGATCCCGCCCATCCAGAGTGAGAGGAAAGGGGCGGGGGGGATCAGACCACAGTGCGCTTCGGAGCCTAGCAGGGAACGACCGGGAAGGACAGACGGCGGCCAAAGCCACTAAAACGCAGGCAAGGGAAGCCTCTATGCTTCAGGGGACAAAACGGACAAAGCATAAATCCAAAGTTTGTTCTATGAGAGGAATTGCAATGGTGGATAAATAAACTTCATCAAATATATGTAAAATAAGCAATTGAGATAAAAATATTGAATGAAAAATAAAATAAAAAAATGGAGCAAGATATTATACTAATGAATGCGACCTTGTGCCTCCATCCCTATTTAGTTTAATCTAAAAGGATAAAAGAATAAGAGAATACGTTTTGGGACTTTGCGTGAGGATAGTGGGGCCGTTCAATACACCTCCTACATCCCGGTTCAATAATTAAATAAGGAGAGAACAGTGGCGGGAGTTTGAATGAGGCACAAGGGAGCAGAATAATGCATTGAATAAGAATGTGATTTATTATTAAAATGATACAAAAATTCATATAATTACATATTTAGGCACAAAGCTATTTTATATGTTGGCACATAGCTCTATAATGATATATCTGTAGTCATCAAGAAAATACATTCCGACAAAAATTTCTATTGCAAACATCAACATACAATAAACTGAGAACGTTCATACGCATATGATTAATCATTGTTTACACATAACGGTAGTTGTAAGCTCTACGTCGTTTCGGGGCCTTATAGCCACTCATCGGGAGCATAACTGTAGTGACCACCTAAGAATAGGGGAAATAGCAGTATTGAATAATATTGAAAATGGGTAATGGTGGGACAAGGAGGAGTTCATGGCTGAAGAATTGGCTGCGCCAGCGTGACCAACTCTCGCACATGCCTTTGCTCCGTGAGATCCGTGAGAATAATCCTGAGGATTTCAGAAATTATCTCAGGATGACGGACCCTGTTTTTCAACGTCTGCTGGCTTTGCTGACCCCTTATATCAGCAGGCAGGATACCTGCATGCGGCAAGCCATCACTGCGGAGCAGAGGCTAGTTGCCACATTACGTGGCAACTGGGAGAAGCCTTCAGGACCTTAAGTTCTCGACAGGCATCTCCCCCCAGGCTCTGGGGATCATTATCCCAGAGACCTGTTCTGCCATTATTCAGGTCCTGCAGAAAGAATTTATTAAGGTAAGTTTTATCCTTTAACATTACATTATATGTATTTAATGTTTGCTAATGTATTGTATTAATTTCATCATTACCTAATTACCATGATTGGAATATGCTGTGAATGTCCCCTTTATCTTCATGCATGTATGTTTTTATTTTTTAAAATCCTTTTTTGGCCTACGTGCATATTTGCCTTCACTAACCTCCCCGGCATGCAATCCTGGGCCCATATACACCTATAGCCTAGTCCCTTTAACAATGTATATTGTCAGCTCCATTGTACTGCTTTACCCTCCCCCACCCCCTCAAATGTCTCCAAATGTAATGTGTGTTCTTCAACTAAATTAGAACCCTCCCCTACCCCCTCAAATGTCTTCAAATGTAATGTGTGTTCTTCAACTAAATTATAACCCTCCCCCACCCCCTCAAATGTTTCCAAATGTAATGTGTGTTCTTCAACTAAATTAGAACCCCCCCCCCCCATACAGTTTGATCAATGGACCATGAGAGGGGGTGAGGAATCTTATAAGTGGACCTTATATTTTTGAATTTTAAAAATACTACTTCTAAAAAATGTTATACTGCTGTTGTGCAAGAATGTTTTTGTGTAATCTACTTGCAAAGTTATGTTTAAAAGTACTTATATTTTTTTTTATTGCTTGACCCCACAGTTTCCTTCCACGCCACAGGAATGACAGACTGTGGCCTCCCAGTTTGCTGACCGTTGGGACTTTCCCAACTGTATAGGGGTGATCGATGGGAAGCATGTTCACATTGTGCCACCACCCCATTCGGGGTCTTACTACTTCAATTACAAGGGATTTAATAGTGTAGTATTGATGGCGGTGGGATCCGCACAATATGATTTTATGTACGTGGACGTGGGGAAGAACGGCCGGATGTCGAATGGAGGAGTCTTTGGCCAGACCGAGTTGTGCCAGCATCTCCAGACTGGTGGCCTGGGATTGCCACCTGATGACGAGAACGTTGAGGGACTCCCCTCTTTATTCATCGCAGTTGAAGCCTTCGGTCTTAGCAAGCACCTCATGAGGCCGTTCCCCCAAAGGACCCTTACCCCAGAGAGGAGGGTATTTAACTACCGGTTGGCCAGAGCGAGAAGAGTTGTGGAGAATGCCTTTGGGATTATGGCCAGCCGGTTCCATTTGTTTCTCTCAGCCATCAATATGGCGGACTATAAAATAAATCATATCATCATGTCTTGTTGTGTACTACATCATTTTTTAAGAAGACATTCACAAACCTATATAACTTCTGTTGGGCCTGAGGCCGGACTTAGTGCAGAATCTGTACTCGCAGGCCTGGATACTGGCCGTACTGGCTTGGCCCCCCAAACCGCCAGTCAAGTGCGGGACAGATATGTCAATTATTTTAATGGTAGGGGGGGCCATTGCAATGCCAGAACATATTTAAACTTTAAAAAAATTTTTAAAATGTATTTACGATAAAATCTCTTGTTTTTATTCTTGTTTGCTTTTATTTTTGTCTGTCTCCTAGGTTCTCCTAGTGCACTTGTAGTGCCAAGTGCATTTCCCTTTAGTAAATAAGGCCCTTTGTCAGTGTAAAAATAACAAGGAAAAAGAGATTCCCCAAAGGAAGGCAAAGACCCAAACACGATCTGTCAAAAAACAATATATTTATTAGGCTATAAACACCACACAAAGATACAAAAATTGGCAATTGTGGGCAAATCAGGGAAGATATCAAATGACTAATTAAAATTGATAACGTTATCATTAAAAACAACGGAGCCGCGGCCAAGCATACCCCATACACACACCAATCACAACAGCAGATTCTAACTAGATCGGCTAGTATTGGATAATGTAAGACCTCAGATAAGTCCAAGTACAGACGGTGTGGGGGTAGGGTGGATGAATGTAGATTTAACTTGGTAATATTGCAGGGAGGTTCAGTGATTTGAACACAATTGAAAATATAGTACCAGTCCGGGAGCTGAACAATGATATATATAGGCTGACCGCAATGACCGGCAAAACCTATTAAGGCAGTGATAACTCAGGACTTTCCAGCAAGGCAGTTCATATGGATAGCAAGCAGTAGGGGGAGCATGTACGGCAAGGCTGCACTGATATCATAAATTGGAGTAATACATCTCTCACCAGGTCGATCAGCAGCTCACAGAATCGCAAGCTCTACCCCGAGTGGTCACTTGTAGACAAAGACTGTTGCGTTTGCTTGTGCCGTCAGGTGGAGAAAGTCCCGCTGTGTTAGTGCCTTCTATCAGATGGTATAAGCCGGTCGTCAGCTGTTGGTTCCCGGCAAAGCATTCAAACGCCCTGTGCTCGCGGCTCCGAGATGACGTGCTGACGTCACGTGCTGACGCGTTTCACCAGCCAATCACCGCTGGTTTCCTCAGAGCAAAGGAGGGGTCCGTGGGCGAAGGTTAAATAGACTAACCAATATAGGGTGTAATTACATCAAGTGTCCACCAGATATCGCACACAGTCACCACTCATCACAGACATTTCAGCAAGAGCAAAAAACTCGCATATGGCTTCACAAAAATGGCTGCAATCACTTAGTCAAAAAACATGCACATTAAACTAAGATATATCGTGATACAAGAAAGCCTTTGATGGTGGTGGGTATGTACATTTACATGGAGACCAAGTGAAGCGAAAAACCAAGAAATAAAGACAAAAACACAGGTAAAGCATAACGAATTAAAGCACCAGTATAACGCTAAAAAGTCGCTTAGAGACAAAAAGCAGAAAAAAATATTATTATAAATGGTTGCTGCAGGGGAGGTCAATTAAATCATTTCTCCAAGAAGGACTGGGGGCTACATTCGGTATTTAACCCATTCGGGGCCATCGCCTCCAAATAATAGGTCCACATCTTTTCCTTCTGAAGGAGAATGGTGTCGAAATTGCCACGTCTTATAGGTAAATTCAACCTATATATGCCTTTTACTATTAGACCCTTGGGGTCCCGGTTATGGAATTTGGCAAAGTGTAGTGAAATGGGGCGTTCATCATTCAGTTTTTTAATACCAGCAATATGTTCCCGAATCCTAACCCTTAGGGCTCTTTTGGTTTTGCCCACATAGGTTTTATTACACGGACAGGTAAGTGTATAGACCACTCGAGTAGTGGAGCAGTTTATAAACTGTTTAATCCTATAGTCTACACCTCCGCGGGGATTCGGGAACATATTTGTCTGGTGGACATACTTGCAAATGTTGCAGTGTCCGCATCTATACATGCCTGGGGAGATTCTGGAGTCACTAAGCCAATTCTTTTGAGTGGTACGGGTGTATTCAGAATGGACCAACAGGTCACCAAGGTTATTAGATCTTTTGGCTGTCAGAAGGGGTTTTGGGCTCACCAGTTCCGAGATTAGGGGGGCTGATGTTAAAATATGCCAATGTTTTTGTAGGACTCCTTGAACCTATAGGTTGAATTTACCTATAAGACGTGGCGATTTCGACACCATTCTCCTTCAGAAGGAAAAGATGTGGACCTATTATTTGGAGGCGATGGCCCCGAATGGGTTAAATACCGAATGTAGCCTCCAGTCCTTCTTGGAGAAATGATTTAATTGACCTCCCCTGCAGCAACCATTTATAATAATATTTTTTTCTGCTTTTTGTCTCTAAGCGACTTTTTAGCGTTATACTGGTGCTTTAATTCGTTATGCTTTACCTGTGTTTTTGTCTTTATTTCTTGGTTTTCGCTTCACTTGGTCTCCATGTAAATGTACATACCCACCACCATCAAAGGCTTTCTTGTATCACGATATATCTTAGTTTAATGTGCATGTTTTTTGACTAAGTGATTGCAGCCATTTTTGTGAAGCCATATGCGAGTTTTTTGCTCTTGCTGAAATGTCTGTGATGAGTGGTGACTGTGTGCGATATCTGGTGGACACTTGATGTAATTACACCCTATATTGGTTAGTCTATTTAACCTTCGCCCACGGACCCCTCCTTTGCTCTGAGGAAACCAGCGGTGATTGGCTGGTGAAACGCGTCAGCACGTGACGTCAGCACGTCATCTCGGAGCCGCGAGCACAGGGCGTTTGAATGCTTTGCCGGGAACCAACAGCTGACGACCGGCTTATACCATCTGATAGAAGGCACTAACACAGCGGGACTTTCTCCACCTGACGGCACAAGCAAACGCAACAGTCTTTGTCTACAAGTGACCACTCGGGGTAGAGCTTGCGATTCTGTGAGCTGCTGATCGACCTGGTGAGAGATGTATTACTCCAATTTATGATATCAGTGCAGCCTTGCCGTACATGCTCCCCCTACTGCTTGCTATCCATATGAACTGCCTTGCTGGAAAGTCCTGAGTTATCACTGCCTTAATAGGTTTTGCTGGTCATTGCGGTCAGCCTATATATATCATTGTTCAGCTCCCGGACTGGTACTATATTTTCAATTGTGTTCAAATCACTGAACCTCCCTGCAATATTACCAAGTTAAATCTACATTCATCCACCCTACCCCCACACCGCCACACCGTCTGTACTTGGACTTATCTGAGGTCTTACATTATCCAATACTAGCCGATCTAGTTAGAATCTGCTGTTGTGATTGGTGTGTGTATGGGGTATGCTTGGCCGCGGCTCCGTTGTTTTTAATGATAACGTTATCAATTTTAATTAGTCATTTGATATCTTCCCTGATTTGCCCACAATTGCCAATTTTTGTATCTTTGTGTGGTGTTTATAGCCTAATAAATATATTGTTTTTTGACAGATCGTGTTTGGGTCTTTGCCTTCCTTTGGGGAATCTCTTTTTCCTTGTTATTTTTGTATGCCTTATAAGGCGACCCAAACTGCACCCATTAATTTTTGGATGAATATCTGTTCATACTCAATTAACTAATATAACCTGGTGGTTGATCCGGGCTAAAATCACTTTTTCCTTTCAGGAACTTCTTTTTGGGATTTTTTTCCCTCTTCCTAGCCCTTGTAGATCCCCCCACCACACACTACTAAACAGTAGTACAATTTATAAATTACTGGCTTAACTAAGCCATACTGGGCTGTCTTTAGGGTAGATTTCATTTGACCTTCATCTCGCATATATGGCTTATATGATTAACCATGACCTGGACATAGAGATTAATACTGCCTTTGATGTTGGTGTGGAAAGTTGTGATACAGAGAGAGAACCAATCAGGAAACTTTTTAAGCATCACAAAAAACTTGTAATCAAATTTCTTAACCGTAAATGGGATATTTCTTCATTGAAATCCCATATTTCTAAGGGGATTATCCCTAGGGGTTTACGTGAGAGAGTCATACCTGCGGAACACCTACATACCCCTAGATTTCTATCAGCTTGGAAAACTGAATGCCTAAATAGAGGTCTATCTTTGCTAAAGCTCATTGTCGATGAGGAGGAAGCCCAGCTGGAGGAGATACGCGTGGAACTTGACGCAAGCTCCAAAGCACTAGAACCCTTTAAACATGATCCTGAATTCGACAAAAATAATGAGTATATAAAAAAGGAGATAGAAAGGATTCAAAAAAGTTTAAAATACAGCAAACAAGAAAAGTTCAGGCAGAACCTAGCTGATTGGGAAAGTGGTGATATTTTTGATCCCACAACCCAAAAAAGAGGTAGATCACTTTCTAGAAATACCAGACAGCGACAACGCCAGTCCAAAACAGGGAATAGCTCCTCATCTGACAGTGAGTTTGACAAGGATACTGCTCAAAAGACAGTCTCTTTTTTAGAACATCTAGAAGGGAAGACACCCCCAGAGACCCAGAAGCGAAAAATAGACAAAAAACAAGAAAACGAAGGAGACAAAGGAAAAACAGAAAGAAAAGGAAAGGAGAGGGACAGTGCACAGAGTCGAACGAGTGGGAGATTAAGAAACCAGAGGAGACGTTGAATGTCTCGGACAGTGTTCCGATGGATCTCAACGTTGTAAACCTGTCAGATTTTCACCTCACAGAAATTCATATTAATCTACTTAAAAAAGGTCTCTCGTTCTCCCCTACGTCATCCATGAATGAGTTTGAGGTTTTTAAGGATGTTAGTTTATTCTTGAGGAAGGTCCTTTTCAAATTATGGCATGCAAAACGACAAAATGATTCCCTCACCTCAGAGTCCTCACTAGATAAAGATGAAAAGGAGGCCATTGAATGTCTAATTTCTTTGTTGGATGAGAACTGTGATAGTGACACAGATGAAAACTTATGCCATGCTTTGAGGAGACCTTCTGATCTAAGAATTAGATCCACCAAGATGCCCCCACTATCTAAGCACAAGTGGTTGCAGCTCTTCTTAGATCAAGTCAAATCTGATCTTATGAAGATTAATTGGAAATGGATCGGTCCTAACAACCTCACAAACAAGGAAAGAAAAGCTCTATCTGAGTTGCAAAATGCACCAAACCTAGTGATTAAGAAGAGTGATAAGGGGGGAAATGTTGTACTTTTAAGTGAAAAAATGTATGAGGATGAATCTTTGAGACTTCTTGGCGATGTCTCCACTTATCAAAGACTTACCAGTTCCCCCTTTCCCACTCTTGTTGAGACACTGAATGAAAAACTCAAGTTGGGAATGGAGGCGGGTCTTCTAACGAAAAGGGAATTCTCTTTCCTTAGGGTAGATGAAATCATAATCCCTACCTTTTATATAATACCCAAACTCCATAAATCCCTCACATGTCCCCCTGGCAGGCCAATCGTCTCAGCTATAAAGGGCCCCTTAGAAAAAACAGGCAAATACATAGATTCCATGATTAAACATATGGTTAATCTACTTCCTTCTTTTGTCCGTGACAGCAGAGACGTTCTGGTTAGATTACGACATTTTGTCATACCCCCAGAGGCCCTTCTGGTGGGTATCGACGTGGAGAGTTTGTATACGTCGATACCACACCACTGTGGTATTGAGGCTACAATGCATTTTTTGGACTTTCACCATCCTCAACAGGGTGCTCAAAATGAATTCATTGGGGAACTTCTTGAATTCATGCTTAATAACAATTTCTTCCAATTTCTTGGTCATTACTACCAGCAGATTAGAGGCACCAGTATGGGGGCACCATGGGCTCCCTCATACGCATGCCTCCACCTGGGACTTTGGGAGGAAACGAAGGTCTATCAGTCCCCTCTGTACCTCAGCCACTCCCTCCTGTGGCTGAGGTACATTGATGACGTCTTGATGGTGTGGACTGGTTCAGTCGAACAACTTGAGGACTTTATGTCCGAACTCAATAGGAATAACTATAACATACGTCTGACCTATTCACACCATCCTGACATACTCCCCTTTCTGGACTTATCTATACGGAGATCTGGGAGTGAAATTGTTACTAGCACCTACAGGAAGGAAACAGCAGCCAACACCCTGTTGTCTGCCCAGAGTCACCACCCTAAACCATTAATCCATGGGATACCCACAGGACAATTCCTGAGGATCAGACGGAATTGTTCTGTGGAGGAGGAATTCCATAAGGAGGCATACGAGATGTATCACAGATTCAGACAAAGGGGTTACTCACATAGATCCCTCAAAAAGGCAAAGAAAAAAGCTACCCTTAAAAATCGTGATGAACTCTTAACACCCCCTGTTAATTCTTTTCATGCCAAAAATAAAGAAAATGAACCAAAAGGAAATACTGAAAAGAATTTCCCAAGGATCATTACTAAATATGGATCCCAATGGAAAATGGTTCAAGGAGTCCTACAAAAACATTGGCATATTTTAACATCAGCCCCCCTAATCTCGGAACTGGTGAGCCCAAAACCCCTTCTGACAGCCAAAAGATCTAATAACCTTGGTGACCTGTTGGTCCATTCTGAATACACCCGTACCACTCAAAAGAATTGGCTTAGTGACTCCAGAATCTCCCCAGGCATGTATAGATGCGGACACTGCAACATTTGCAAGTATGTCCACCAGACAAATATGTTCCCGAATCCCCGCGGAGGTGTAGACTATAGGATTAAACAGTTTATAAACTGCTCCACTACTCGAGTGGTCTATACACTTACCTGTCCGTGTAATAAAATCTATGTGGGCAAAACCAAAAGAGCCCTAAGGGTTAGGATTCGGGAACATATTGCTGGTATTAAAAAACTGAATGATGAACGCCCCATTTCACTACACTTTGCCAAATTCCATAACCGGGACCCCAAGGGTCTAATAGTAAAAGGCATATATAGGTTGAATTTACCTATAAGACGTGGCGATTTCGACACCATTCTCCTTCAGAAGGAAAAGATGTGGACCTATTATTTGGAGGCGATGGCCCCGAATGGGTTAAATACCGAATGTAGCCTCCAGTCCTTCTTGGAGAAATGATTTAATTGACCTCCCCTGCAGCAACCATTTATAATAATATTTTTTTCTGCTTTTTGTCTCTAAGCGACTTTTTAGCGTTATACTGGTGCTTTAATTCGTTATGCTTTACCTGTGTTTTTGTCTTTATTTCTTGGTTTTCGCTTCACTTGGTCTCCATGTAAATGTACATACCCACCACCATCAAAGGCTTTCTTGTATCACGATATATCTTAGTTTAATGTGCATGTTTTTTGACTAAGTGATTGCAGCCATTTTTGTGAAGCCATATGCGAGTTTTTTGCTCTTGCTGAAATGTCTGTGATGAGTGGTGACTGTGTGCGATATCTGGTGGACACTTGATGTAATTACACCCTATATTGGTTAGTCTATTTAACCTTCGCCCACGGACCCCTCCTTTGCTCTGAGGAAACCAGCGGTGATTGGCTGGTGAAACGCGTCAGCACGTGACGTCAGCACGTCATCTCGGAGCCGCGAGCACAGGGCGTTTGAATGCTTTGCCGGGAACCAACAGCTGACGACCGGCTTATACCATCTGATAGAAGGCACTAACACAGCGGGACTTTCTCCACCTGACGGCACAAGCAAACGCAACAGTCTTTGTCTACAAGTGACCACTCGGGGTAGAGCTTGCGATTCTGTGAGCTGCTGATCGACCTGGTGAGAGATGTATTACTCCAATTTATGATATCAGTGCAGCCTTGCCGTACATGCTCCCCCTACTGCTTGCTATCCATATGAACTGCCTTGCTGGAAAGTCCTGAGTTATCACTGCCTTAATAAGTTTTGCCGGTCATTGCGGTCAGCCTTTATATATCATTGTTCAGCTCCCGGACTGGTACTATATTTTCAATTGTGTTCAAATCACTGAACCTCCCTGCAATATTACCAAGTTAAATCTACATTTATCCACCCTACCCCCACACCGCCACACCGTCTGTACTTGGACCTATCTGAGGTCTTACATTATCCAATACTAGCCGATCTAGTTAGAATCTGCTGTTGTGATTGGTGTGTGTATGGGGTATGCTTGGCCGCGGCTCCGTTGTTTTTAATGATAACGTTATCAATTTTAATTAGTCATTTGATATCTTCCCTGATTTGCCCACAATTGCCAATTTTTGTATCTTTGTGTGGTGTTTATAGCCTAATAAATATATTGTTTTTTGACAGATCGTGTTTGGGTCTTTGCCTTCCTTTGGGGAATCTCTTTTTCCTTGTTATTTTTGTATGCCTTATAAGGCGACCCAAACTGCACCCATTAATTTTTGGATGAATATCTGTTCATACTCAATTAACTAATATAACCTGGTGGTTGATCCGGGCTAAAATCACTTTTTCCTTTGTCAGTGTAAACACAAAATGAATTCCTAAACTGGTATTGAGTATTGAAAGAAGAAGCCACACACATTGTTGTCGTTTAAAATTTTTAATGTGCGCACATTCAAACATGTGCATTTTTTAAAACGTGATTCCAATTTTTATTTATTTTTCTTGTTTTTTACTTTTTTACTCAATATAATTTTTTTTTATTTTTTTTTGGGTAACTATATTCAAATTTGTTGGGGGTATTTTCTGCATAATTTGTGAAATATTTTTATTTTATAATTTTTTTTTGTTAAAACAGGGTTTTTTCACATACAAAAAAAGACACAACTCTGGAACTTACAAAGTTCAACATGTAATAAAATGTGCTGGTGATGTAACCCATGTAAAAGCCAAATTTTGCAGATGCACACAAATTGGGAGTCCAAATGGGTGATGTCAACATGTGCTATCTCCCATCATGGGGGATCAATGGACGTGTTTTGTGGGTGCAATCCCTTCCTCTCACAAACTAGCATTATAAGGAAGGGGTTGCAAACACAAAACGCATACATTGAGATCCCCTGATGGCAGATAGCACATGTTGACAAACCGTGTGCATCTGCAAAATTTGGCTTTTACTATTTTACAACTAGAAAAACATAACAATGTTCACATTTCAAACTGAAATGAAGAACATGATTGATGTTTTAGGGAAAAAGTGATTATATTCTCCCCAGAACATCAATCATGTTCTGCATTTCCTGTTGCATGCTGTCCAGCCGATTTTTCAGGCTGTCTAGTTGATTGCGCATTGCATCAATGTGGCCAATCCAGACCATTATCTGCCCAATAAGTCTTTGTGCACTGTCTGTGCTAAATGGGTCCGCCGCTTGGCCTTCCACAACCAGAACATCACCTAAAATTTGAGGAAAAATATGTATTTAGAAATATGCAGGCATAAATAGATTACCTTAAGCTGGGGTGTCAGACACTCACCTGGTGGGGTGCAAATATCGCCCACTTCCTCCACCTCTCCTTCCTCAAGACCCTCGGGTGGGCTTGGGTTTCGGCTTGGGCTAATTACCCAATCAGGCTGGTGAGTTTGGGGGGTCCTGGGATCCTCTGACTGTCAGTCTTTTCTCCCCTATGAGAATTAAAAAAAGGTATACTTAGCACACTGATATTAGAGTACAGAAATAGGAATATGAAACCTTGCTTTGAAGTGGTGTACAATTGTCTGTTTGTGAAAAGATCCAATTTTAAGACATGATTAAAATTCCCTTTTAACCAAACTGCAATACTTACCTTTTTTGGCCAAGTTTCACAGATGGAGACACCTCAAGTATCCCCTGGAGCCCCTGTGTGGATTACCCTAAAAAAGTCTCTGGTGTCCCACAGTACACTAGTGCTCCTGAGTCCAGATGTGGAAACAGCTGCTGTGTCCTGTCCTTACATTACACTGAATAATTTTTTCAAAGCATTCCAGTTTCAAACACATCTACACAACAATATCCTAAACTTCTTTTAATAAGACAAATTATCAAGACCAAAATGTAGGTAGAGCCCTGTACCATCGTATTTTTTGGCAAACGAGCGAAATTTAGTTAGAATCATATGTATTTTCAAAAGAACAATATTTACGAACGATCGCATCGTTCAACAGTATAAACGAAAAGCATATATGGATCAGCATGCAAGTTAAGTATCTCAATAAGAACACACGACAAGTACTTACTTTTTTTAAACACCTTCTTGATTCTGCGATATTGTTCTGGCTACCTCGTTTTTAGGTCAGACCAGCGCTTTCACAATTGTTCTTTAGCCCGTTATATCCCAAATCATTCACCACTAAAGGGGTCACCTACACGTTGAAAGATTTTTACAACTGCTCCTCCGACTTTGTGATCTATGGATTATTTTGCCCCTGTGGCCTACTGTATGTAGGCCGCACAATAAGAGCACTTAGGACTAGGAATGGTGAACATCGGAGATCTATTATAGAAAGAAAAACTGCGCTCAGAAGCTAAAAAAAGGAATAAACACCAGCTGCGGTTACAAGTGTAGCCCACCGTACAAAATTCAAACAATAAAAAACCGCGCTAAAAAATGATAAAGGAGTCCATATTACAGTCCTATAATCATGAATGCATAATCCCAATGTTGATCCGGGTCAAAATTTTCTCCACGCAAATTAGTGATGGATAAACACAATCAGCAAAAACACTCCAACTTCAGTTGTGCTTACCAGAAGTAAGTTTGTAAGGGCGAGTGGCTTAAACCCAGCCTGGGCCTTTAGATGTATACTCCAGATGGAACAGGAGGGGCGCCCTCATCCCGTGTATTCACAGATATAGTGCAAAAAAATATAAAAATATATATAGTGTAATATTGTTTTAACATATACCACACCAAACAAAAAAGGGGTGACCACCCACAAAAACCTTAAATCACGTGTGATCATAAATCCTACGCTGAGTAGCTAGGACAGTGGGGTGAGTGTCATGCAATCATGCACACACAAGTGAAAGAAGAAAAATAATAGATAAAAACAAAATATCAAAAAATGAATAAAAAGAATGTGAAAGCATACAACGACTTCCAAATCTGCTTACCAGATATAGGATAAGTAGTCGGCATATAAAGATACTCCAGGTGAAAAAAAGTATAAATATATGGAAAATAGGAAAGCTTATATCCAGTGATAAACACAATAGTGATGCAAGCTGCTTACCAGAGGGCTAACCCTCATATGCAGATATGTGGAAACACGAGAACCACCACCAGAGGATAAATAAGGCAAACCTTCAGGGTTGTCCCCTTACCAGACAGAAAAGGACACATAAGGCAGATGTAATATGTTCACAACATCACTTCCAACCGAAATGGTATGTCACGTCTTGTCCTCTCCGTCCAAGCTCAGCGGCATATAAATAATGGAGAGCCAAATAGTGTAATACTGACTATATCACATTTATTTAGAAACAGAAAAGCACTTACAATGGTCGAATAAAACAGGCTGAAGGATAAAAGAAACGAAAACGGAGCCGGCCGGCCTCCGGACACACTCCCGTCCTCAATTGCGTAATGTGGTGACGTCAGCACGCCCCTCCCAGACGCGTTTCGTCACACGTTTGACGTTTTCAATTGAAAACGTCAAACGTGTGACGAAACGCGTCTGGGAGGGGCGTGCTGACGTCACCACATTACGCAATTGAGGACGGGAGTGTGTCCGGAGGCCGGCCGGCTCCGTTTTCGTTTCTTTTATCCTTCAGCCTGTTTTATTCGACCATTGTAAGTGCTTTTCTGTTTCTAAATAAATGTGATATAGTCAGTATTACACTATTTGGCTCTCCATTATTTATATGCCGCTGAGCTTGGACGGAGAGGACAAGACGTGACATACCATTTCGGTTGGAAGTGATGTTGTGAACATATTACATCTGCCTTATGTGTCCTTTTCTGTCTGGTAAGGGGACAACCCTGAAGGTTTGCCTTATTTATCCTCTGGTGGTGGTTCTCGTGTTTCCACATATCTGCATATGAGGGTTAGCCCTCTGGTAAGCAGCTTGCATCACTATTGTGTTTATCACTGGATATAAGCTTTCCTATTTTCCATATATTTATACTTTTTTTCACCTGGAGTATCTTTATATGCCGACTACTTATCCTATATCTGGTAAGCAGATTTGGAAGTCGTTGTATGCTTTCACATTCTTTTTATTCATTTTTTGATATTTTGTTTTTATCTATTATTTTTCTTCTTTCACTTGTGTGTGCATGATTGCATGACACTCACCCCACTGTCCTAGCTACTCAGCGTAGGATTTATGATCACACGTGATTTAAGGTTTTTGTGGGTGGTCACCCCTTTTTTGTTTGGTGTGGTATATGTTAAAACAATATTACACTATATATATTTTTATATTTTTTTGCACTATATCTGTGAATACACGGGATGAGGGCGCCCCTCCTGTTCCATCTGGAGTATACATCTAAAGGCCCAGGCTGGGTTTAAGCCACTCGCCCTTACAAACTTACTTCTGGTAAGCACAACTGAAGTTGGAGTGTTTTTGCTGATTGTGTTTATCCATCACTAATTTGCGTGGAGAAAATTTTGACCCGGATCAACATTGGGATTATGCATTCATGATTATCGGAGATCTATTGAGGGTGGGATTGATCCCCTGAAGGTTGCACATAGCGTGCCCAAACATTTCTTCCATGCCCACCAAAAATCCACCATAGGGCTCAAAGTGTGGGTTATTGAACAAATCCCTAACTCTCTACCAGCTGCAGAACGTTTCAAGAAACTATGTGCCCGCGAAACGTTCTGGATTTACCAGTTAGATGTTCTTTCACCTGGGGGTATGAACGAAGGAATAGAAATTTCCACCATACTGTAACACTTGGTACTCTTTCCTCTCCCAGTCTCATCACTGTTGAGAATATAGTATATGGACTTCCAACTACACAGGTATCCATTACCCACGGATTCCGTAATTCATGGTCCTTCCCTTTTTTTCCAATATTGTTTTAATGCCTATTCAGGCACTCATATCATCTGATATCCACTTATTAATCATACACTGTTATTCCCATATTTTCCGTATTAATGTTATTTCTATTTTTATGTATACATGTAAATTTTTCCATTTTTCTATTACCATGGACTTCCTATAATATTGACATCCATTATCCATGGGTTCCGTGAATGACGGTCTTTCCTTTTACTTTCATTACTCGTCATACATTATAATCTTCATATTGTCCACATTAGTGCAATTTTTTGTATACATGAATTTTTTGTATACATGTATTCTTTTTATTTGATCATTATGTTCAGCTTTCATATAATGTCTTGTAAGGTATTTTTAACTATTTGTTCCATCTATATATTATAGTGTTTTTTATATGCATGTCACATATGTACACATTTAGTGTGTACATATATTTTTTAGGATCTTTTAGGATATATTTCACTTTCTAGATTTTTATATACCGTATTTATCGGCGTATAACACGCACCCCAATTTAGGAGGGAAGTTGAAGGGAAAAAAACTTACATTTAAATGCCCATCATTGCAGCCTTGTCAGTGCAGCCTTCCCCAGTGCAGCCTTGTCAGTGCAGCCATGTCAGTGCAGCCTTGTCAAGGCAGCCATGTCAGTGCAGCCTTGTCAGTGCAGCCATGTCAGTGCAGCCTTCCCCAGTGCAGCCTTCCCCAGTGCAGCCTTCCCCAGTGCAGCCTTGTCAGTGCAGCCTTCCCCAGTGCAGCCTTCCCCAGTGCAGCCTTGCCCAGTGCAGCCTTCCCCAGTGCAGCCTTCCCCAGTGCAGCCTTCCCCAGTGCAGCCTTGCCCAGTGCAGCCTTCCCCAGTGCAGCCTTCGATCCCCTGTCTTCAAAATCGCCGAGCGCGATTTGAAAATGGCGCCGCCGGCGCCGAAATACACAGAGCCGGTCCTTGGCTTTTTCCGGCGTCTCTCGTTCACTTTCGGCTCCACTCGTAGTCCCGAGCGGAGCTATCCGAACCTAGCCGAGTAGGTTCGGATAGCTCCGCTCGGGACTACGAGTGGAGCCGAAAGTGAACGAGAGCCGCCGGAAAGAGCCGAGAACCGGCTCTGTGTATTTCGGCGCCGGCGGCGCCATTTTCAAATCGCGCTTGGCGATTTTGAAGTTGTGCAGCTCGGGATCTCATGGGATCGGCGTATAACACGCACCTGCGACTTTCCCCTGATTTTAAGGGGAAAAAGTGCGTGTTATACGCCGATAAATACGGTAGGTACTGATCTCCAGACATGTGAGATAGACGTTTCACAGTCTTCACCCATTTTCCCCTCCTTGACATATACTATCATGCTTGTTTTAACTACTTAAATCTGAGTTTACCTTTGTTTTATTAAAAGTAATTTTATTCATAAAAACGACTGCACCCAGAGGCGCCTCTCCACTTAAGAGCTTAGGTCATTCCTGGGATTTTTCTCATACTACAGGAGATCCGTTAAGGGATTTGCTAGAATAGCCCACCCCCTTAATGAGTTATTGAAGAACGAGGATGAGAATGAGGACCCAGACCTAACAAAGCCGGTCAAACAACATGGCCCAGGAAGCCTCCGGAGTCAATCCAAGAACAGTGGACTGACCCGTGTGAGCAAGCCTTTTGGCAGCTGAAGTGGAGTCTAACAACTGCTCCTGTTCTTGCCTATGCCAATCCAGCCAAGCCATATGTGCTGCATGTTGATGCCAGTCGAGATGGGCTGGGTGGGGTACTGTATCAGGAGCACGACGGACACCTGCGGCCTGTTGCTTATATGAGCCAAAGTCTTGCACCTGCTGAGAAAAACTAC
The DNA here is from genome assembly GCA_037952835.1 of Lithobates septentrionalis. NCBI lineage: Eukaryota > Metazoa > Chordata > Amphibia > Anura > Ranidae > Lithobates > Lithobates septentrionalis. Next base: position 7,156,815 of record JBBDGP010000016.1, on the reverse strand, counting down.
CCTACTTACAAGTTGGAATTCTTGGCTCTGAAGTGTGCAGTGGTGGACAAGTTGAAAGACTACTTGTATGGTGCAGACTTTGTGGTCAAAACTGACAACAACCCACTCATGTACATACTCACCACAAAAAAACTGGATGCCACCGGACACAGGTGGTTGGCCGCCCTGTCAGGGTTCTGCTTCAGCCTAAAATACCGCCCAGGAATTGGGAACAGAGATGCTGATGCCCTGTCAAGGAGACCCTATGACTTTGGGATTTCCTATGAAGAGTGGACTCAACTGACTCCAGAAGGGATACAAGCCTTGTGTCAGGGAGCGGAACATCAGGCCAGAGGAGCAACTGGAGCACAAGCCATCCCAGTCTCAGTGGCAGGTATCCCCAAATACTACTGTGATTTGTCCCAGGTCAGGGATAATGGCCTACCTAAGCTTTCAGATAGGGACTTAAGAAAGGACCAGATAGCAGATCCCCTCTGTAGTTTAACACTGAAGGCCCTGGAAGGCCAAAGCCCAAATCTACTCCTAACAGATTCTCTAACAGGAGCGCTGGAATTGGTGTGTATTGATTTTCTGTGTTTGGAGCCTGACTCTAGTGGACAGGGAAATGTTCTGGTGGGGAGCGACCACTTCACCCGGTATGCCCAGGCATTCCCAATTAAGGACCAGCAAGCATCTACAATTGACAAAATTCTGGTAAAGAAGTTCTTTGTCCACTACGGTGTCAGGCTAGAGCATATAACAGGTAACAGTTCAGGTGTTCTGATTATGCAAAGAGTTCAAGGAACAAGAGCACATACCATGAGCAGAGCAGGTCAGCTGGGACTTGTAGTTCACCGCTGTAGATGTAGGTCGATGTTTGCTGGACCTTGTAGTTCACCACTGCAGATGAGGATAGATGGTGTCTGGTGTTGTAGTTCACCACTGCAGGTGAGGATAGATGTCTGGTCCTTGTAGTTCACCGCTGCAGATGTTACTAGTGGAATCAGGCAAAACGTAGTCTAGGCAAGCTGGATCATACACAGGAAGATCAGAGTCCAAACGGTACCGAATCAGAAGCAAGCAAACAGGGTCAAACGAGCCGGGTCATACACGAAATACACAGAGCAGATATCAACTGGATCAAAGACAAGGTAAACTCTAACACGAGCAATGATTGAATGCTGTTGCAAGTTATTTAAAGGTCAGCTGGCCAATCATTGTTGTTTCCCAGGTAAAGGCTGTGTCAGGTGAGTTGTGCTGGGTCCTAAAGGGATCCTAGTACTGACAGTACCCCCCCTTTCTCGAGGGGTTGCTCCTGCACCCCCAGGCTTACTTGGATAACGAAGATGGAACTTCTTCTTAAGTCGGTCAGCATGAAGATCACGAGCTGGGACCCAAGATCGATCCTCTGGGCCGAAACCTTTCCAATGAACGAGATATTGTAAGGAATTGCGCACTCGTCTGGAATCAAGAATAAATGCCACTTCATATTCCTGACTGTCCAACACATCCACAGGTTCTGGTTCATTTACTTGGAGGCTGGAATGAACAGGTTTCAACAATGAAACATGAAAGACATTTGGAATGCGCATGGATGGGGGGAGTTTTAATCTATAGGATACAGGATTAACAATCTCCGAAATTTCATAGGGCCCGATGAATTTTGGGCCAAGTTTTTTAGATGGAACATGCAGGGACAGATTCCTAGATGATAGCCACACTTTGTCACCAACTTTATATCCTGGTGCCTTTGAGCGCCTCTTGTCCGCCATTTTCTTAAAAGCCTGCACAGAGCGAGAAATAGCATGATTGACATCGGACCAGATTTTGGAGAAATTTTCAATTGTGGTGTTGGCATCTGGCACATCAGAGGGTGGAAGATCAAAGGAGCACACACGAGGATGCAACCCGTAAACACAGAAGAAGGGAGAGGTCCCTGTAGATGTGCTGGCACAATTATTAAAGTCAAACTCTGCCCATGGCAGGACGTTGACCCACTCCACCTCATCATTGGCCATCAGATAACGTACCATCTTCTCTAGAGTCTGATTAGTCCTTTCTGTTTGGCCGTTTGTCTCAGGATGATATGCTGAAGAATATGATAACTTAATCCCCAGCTGAGAGCAAAGGGCCTTCCAAAACTGGGCTATAAACTGAGAGCCACGGTCTGAGACAATGTTGATTGGTGCCCCATGGAGCCTGAAAACATGTTTAATGAATAAAGATGCCAGTTCTTTAGCAGATGGAAGTTTCGGAAGCGGAACAAAGTGGGCCATTTTACTGAACCTGTCTACCACCACCCAGATCGTGGAACATCCCTGGGACGGAGGCAAGTCAGTGATAAAGTCCATAGATAAATGGGTCCAGGGACAGGTAGGTATTGGTAGAGGACATAGGAGACCGGGCGGCTTAGAGGTACTGCTCTTGCTTCTGGCACAAACTTCACAGGCCTGGACGAAGGCTAACACATCCTGCCTGATCGATGGCCACCAGAGGTTGCGAGAGATAATTTCAAAAGTTTGTCTAAACCCCGGATGTGCTGCAGGTTTTGATGCATGTACCTGTTGCAATACCTGCAAACGAAGAGCCAGGGGCACAAAAAGCATACCGGAGGGAGTGGAGGGAGGGGCTTCAGCCTGTGCAGGTAACAAGGCCTCAGAGATGTCAGTCTGGGTGAAAGCCAAAATCCTATCCTCAGAGATAATGGGTTGTGGAGGAAGCGGAGGAGGAGACTCTGAAAGAAAGCTGTGAGACAAGGCATCAGCCTTAATGTTTCTTGGTCCTGGTAAATATGAAATTGTGAAGTCAAATCTGGAGAAGAACAATGACCACCTGGCTTGACGCGAGTTCAGTCTTTTAGCAGAACGGATGTATTCAAGGTTTTTGTGGTCAGTCAGAACTATGAATGGATAGCGAGCTCCCTCCAGCCAATGTCTCCATTCCTCCAAAGCGAGCTTTATGGCTAGAAGTTCTCTGTTGCCTATATCATAATTGCGCTCTGCTGGGGAATATTTCCGAGACAAGAAGGCACAGGGGTGGATGGCAGCATTTACAGGATCCTTTTGTGACAAAAGCGCCCCCACCCCTACTTCAGATGCATCTACCTCCACAATAAAAGGTAGCTCAGGACCAGGATGGCATAGGATTGGTGCAGAGGTAAAGGCTTTCTGTAACTGAGTGAAGGCTGCCTGGGCTTCAGTAGTCCATTTAAAGGTAGTCGGAGTCTTCCTGGTGAGAGAGGTGATGGGATGTGCAATGGTGGCAAAGTTCTTAATGAATTTTCGATAGAAATTTGCAAAGCCCAGGAAGCGCTGAACTGCCTTTAGGTCTGAAGGTGGTGCCCAATCTAAAATGGCTTGAATCTTGGCTGGATCCATGGTGAGGCCTGTGTCAGAAATTAGGTAGCCTAGGAAAGGTACTTGTTTAACATGGAATGAACATTTCTCAGGCTTTACAAAAAGGGAGTGAGTCTTTAATCGGGCCAATACTGAGCAGACATGTTTCTGATGTGTTTCAAGATTGGGAGAATATATCAAAATGTCGTCTAAATATACAAGCATGAAGCGACCCAACATGTCACGGAAAATGTCATTCATAAAGTTCTGAAAGACAGCTGGTGCATTTCTGAGACCGAAAGGCATGACAAGACATTCGTAATGACCATCCTTGGTGTTAAAGGCTGTCTTCCACTCGTCGCCTGCACGTATGCGCACCAGATTATAGGCTCCCCTTAAGTCCAGTTTGGAGAAGATTTTGGCTCCCTGGATTTGAGAGAACAATTCTGTGATGAGAGGAAGAGGATACCGATTGGGAACAGTTATTTTATTTAGACCTCTATAATCAACACAAAGTCTCAGTCCCCCATCCTTCTTTGGGACAAAGAAGCATCCTGCTCCTGCGGGAGAAGTGGAGGGACGGATGAAACCCTTAGCTAGGTTTTCCTGGATGTATTCTTGCAAGGCAAGATTCTCTGGCTCAGACAGTGGAAAGACTCTCCCTCGAGGAGGTGTAGTGTCAGGCAAGAGGTCAATGGGACAATCATAACTGCGATGAGGTGGTAAAGTGTCAGCAATCCCTTTAGAAAACACATCCCAAAAGTCCTTATAACAAAGTGGAATCTGTTCCATTCCCACTTGACAGGTAGCCAGTCGAACAGGGTGCTGGATGCAGTTCTGCTTACACTGATCGGACCAAGTCAGAATATCTCCTGTTCGCCAGTCAATTACAGGATTGTGCTTCTGAAGCCAAGGAAGGCCTAGGATCAAAGGAGTGGATGGAGAGTCAATGACAAGACATGAAATCTTCTCCCAATGCAAAGCCCCCAATTGTAACTGGAAAGGATTGGTGGCTTGGAGCACTAGATCTTGTGAGAGAGGCCGATTATCCACAGAAATCAGGCGGACTGGGCATTCTAGAGCATGAGTTTCCAAGGACAAAGAGGTAATCAGAGTCTTATCAATAAAATTCTCAGCGGCTCCAGAATCTACCAAGGCCAGCAGTTCATGAGCCCCTGTCCCAAAGTGAATGACAGCGGGTAAAAGAATACGCTTGTCCCCCTGGGGAGATGAGAGCAGACCTAAGGTAACCTCCCCGCAATTACCTAGGTCCTGGAGTTTCCCGGACGTGTAGGGCACGAACGGAGCATATGACCCTTGAGGCCACAATACAAGCAGAGTCCCATGTTACGCCGGCGCGTGTGTTCCTGGGCAGATAACCGGGTGGAGCCTAACTGCATAGGTTCTTCCTCAGATTTGGCACTGGAGGTGGAATAGTCAGTCGGCAAGGGAGGTATATAGTTTGCCACAGCTGTAGTTTGTTCTCGTCTCCTCTCTTGCTGGCGGCGGTCAATTCTAATGGCTAGACTCATAGCCTCCTCCAGTGAGGCTGGGTAGGAGAAGTTGACCAGAGCATCCTTAATTGCATCTGAAAGGCCCATTCTAAACTGGCTGCGGAGTGCTGCATCATTCCAGCCAGATTCCGGGGCCCACCTGCGAAACTCTGAGCAATACATTTCAGCTGTGGTAGTTCCTTGCTTTAAGTTACGCAGGGTTGATTCTGCAGTAGCAGCACGATCTGGATCATCATAAAGCAACCCTAGGGCTTCAAAGAAGGCATCTACTGTTAGCAAGGCTGGGTGGTTTGGTTCCAGGTTAAAGGCCCAAGCCTGGGGGTCACCCTGTAGTAGAGAAATAATGATTTGAACCCTCTGAGTTTCAGGGCCAGACGAGGATGGTCTTAACTTGAAATATAATTTGCAACTGTTTTTAAAGTTGCAAAACCCTTTACGGTCACCAGAAAACCGGTCAGGCAAAGGAATTTTTGGTTCAGATGGAGTTTTTGTAATAGAAGGAGATTGCGCCTTGGTGAGCTCTGCGGCCATTTCCTGAACTTGATGGGATAAGCGGCAAAGTTCCTGTGCAAACAACTGAGCCTGCTCAGGATCCATGATAGGTTTCCTTTATTATGTATGGCTCGTGTTAATGTCAGGCTAGAGCATATAACAGGTAACAGTTCAGGTGTTCTGATTATGCAAAGAGTTCAAGGAACAAGAGCACATACCATGAGCAGAGCAGGTCAGCTGGGACTTGTAGTTCACCGCTGTAGATGTAGGTCGATGTTTGCTGGACCTTGTAGTTCACCACTGCAGATGAGGATAGATGGTGTCTGGTGTTGTAGTTCACCACTGCAGGTGAGGATAGATGTCTGGTCCTTGTAGTTCACCGCTGCAGATGTTACTAGTGGAATCAGGCAAAACGTAGTCTAGGCAAGCTGGGTCATACACAGGAAGATCAGAGTCCAAACGGTACCGAATCAGAAGCAAGCAAACAGGGTCAAACGAGCCGGGTCATACACGAAATGCACAGAGCAGATATCAACTGGATCAAAGACAAGGTAAACTCTAACACGAGCAATGATTGAATGCTGTTGCAAGTTATTTAAAGGTCAGCTGGCCAATCATTGTTGTTTCCCAGGTAAAGGCTGTGTCAGGTGAGTTGTGCTGGGTCCTAAAGGGATCCTAGTACTGACATACGGCCTACCTCAGCATATTCACTCTGACCAGGGGAGAGACTTTGAGAGTAGATCCATTAAAAGGCTGTTAGACCTGTTATGCCGCGTACACACGGCCGGACTTACCAATGAGCTAAACTCCGTCGGCAATTCCGACTGAATGATTTAGAACATGTTCTATATCTGAGTCCGTCGGAAATGCCGACAGAAAAAGTCCGATGGGGCTTTTTCTGTCGGGAAGTCCGGCCGTGTGTACGCGGCTTTAGGTGTTAAGAAGTCAAGAACCACCCCCTACCGCCCTCAAGGAGATCTCCAGCCAGAGCGCTTTAATCGCACCCTCCTGGATATGCTTGGGACTCTTATGGCTGAAAAGAAACAGCACTGGAGCAGGCACATTGCAGCTATAGTACACGCCTATAATAGCACTGAAAATGATGCCACGGGCTATTCACCATATAGGCTGATGTTCAGTAGTGAAGCTCGACTGCCGGTGGACTTAGCATTTGGCACCTCTTTAGATCATACCTCGATGATGTCACACAAAGGATATGTGGACTGCCTGAGGAAGAGTCTGAAGACAGCATATGAGAAAGCCCAGGCTGCCTTAGATACCCGGGGCCAGCGAAACGAGCAAAACTTTGACCTAAAGGTGAGAGTACATGATTTGCCAGCCTGTTGACAGAGTATACTGAGGAACTTGGGCATCCCTGGGAAACACAAACTGGATGATCGGTGGAAGTCGCAGCCCTACATAATCTGCAAGCAGTTGCCAGGACTGCCAGTATACCAGATTCGCCCAGAAGGAAGCACAGGCCCACTAAAGACCTGGCACCTGGAATCATCTGCTACCTTTATCAGAAGCTGTTCGTATACCTCATTAAATCAACAGCCTACTCAAAGCATCTCTCAGGAATCACCTCCAGTAACCTGGTTCCAATCCTTGCAACCAAACATGGATGCAGAAGACAGTGAGGATGAAGAAATGGGCATGGATTGGCGGTGGCAGTCTACGCTGGTAGAGACTGGCACTCCCCTTTCTCACAGAGAAGAAGATGCGGGAACCCTCAAGCCTGAGGCTCTGGCGTTCATCCCACAGAGACAACCCTTGGCAAGCCAAGGAGACTTTCCGAGTTTCCCAACCGTAGAGGACATAGAAGCTCCTTAACCTTCTGCAGCATCAGAGGAAGAGGCTACTATATCCAAAATGCCTGAGCCCAAAGAGCAGAGAGGAAAGTAAACAATTGGCCCATCAAAAGGGCTGACATACTGTCAGGGCTGGGCTGAGCCCTTCCTTCTCTGAGCTGGCCTCTCAGCTGTCGGCTAATTGCCAGCTCCTATCTCTCCACACTGCTCATCAGTCCTGCCTACTTAAGCCATCCAGTCCAAATCATCTCTGCCTTCGCCTTTGTCACATCTCTAGAGACACTCTCCTGTGTTCCTGTTTAAAGATTTGCTTGGCTGACATCCCTTCTGGCTCCAGATCCTGCTTGCTGTTCTACTATGCTGTTCTCTGGCTCCCTGACGTTTTGGCTTGTCTGACTATCCGTTTCGGTTCCTGAACTCTGGCTATGTTTTGACTACGTTTACTCTGTTTACCTTTTTTTATTACTATTAAACAAGTGTGATTTAAGTGTACTTCTGTCTCATTCTGATTCATGGTTTCTGACACATACGATACTTTTGGCGAAAGTTCTGAAGAAGCGATCCTCACATCTCAAAGAATTCACAGCTTGCCAATCCTTCCCACTACAGGTTTAGTGGAGGGCGACTCCAACTCACCCCCTGGCACATATAGGTGGGCCATCCCAATATTGGGGGCTTGTGGGCAAGACAACCTCACGTTTTATGACAAATGGTGGGAGGTTCCCTTGCCAGGTTTATATGTGCATGCCAATTGCTTGTTTTCTTACATGTACTTACCTGTTTTTGCCTCCCGTTGTATTTTTGAAAGCATGTAACAGGTTGTGGACATTATATGTTGATAGACTCTGTCCTTCCTTTGGGGACAAAGGTTCTTTGGTGGGGGGAGTATGTAGCAGGCATGTTGTAATGCAATTTCTCCTTTTGGCCACAAGGTGGAGACAGAGTGTCACGTACCTGGTAGGTTTTGAGCCTGAAGTGCAGAGAGAGACCTCCCCTACAGCTCCCACTCTCGTTCCTCTGGAATGGAGACAGAGGACACAGGAGTGAGGAGTGGTATGGGTGCCTGACAGTCACCAGAAGTTCAGGAGTGGTGGAAACCTCTGGAACCAGGAGCTTAAGAGAAGACTGGAGAATGGAATGCAGACTGAACCAGGAACCACGGCAGGTAAGTAGGCAGGAACTGGAGTGCTGGACTGGAACCAGGAACAAGCAGCAGGTAGCAGACTGGATACTGGAGCTCTGGACTGGAACCAGGAACAAGCAGCAGGTAACAGACTGGATACTGTAGCGCTGGACTGGAACCGGGAACAAGCAGCGGTTAACAGACTGGATTCTGAAGAGCTGGACTGGAACCAGGAACAAGCAGCAGGTAACAGACTGGATACTGGTATCAGTCAAAGGAATGGTCAAACAAGCCGGTGGTCGGTATTGGGCAGACAGCAGAGGTACCAGGGATAACACAGGAGAATGGTCAAGCGAGCCAAGGGGGTCAGGTGCAGGCAGATAGCTTGATAGTCACAACAGGAAGCCGGGTCAGATAACAGAAGGATTCAGATCAGATCAGGTTTGGCACACAGAACGCTGTAGAGCAGACAGTGGGGATTGAGTGTGACAGGCAGGTTTAAAAAGCCCGCCTGACGCCAGCTGGAGTGCGCGCGTGCTCGTGTGCCCGTGCGTGACAGGAAACCCGTGAACGTGTGCGCATGCGCGGTAGTGCCCGTGACCGTGTTCCAGTGCGCCGGGAGCGCCGATTACTGGCAGGATCTTCATGACATTGCCCCTCCCCCAAGGGGCAGCCTCCGGATGCCCTTTTGGAGAAATTTCTCTAGATGGGACCTTTTAAAAGATTGTAACAGATCTTCAGCATGAATATTGTCCTCAGGTTCCCAAGAATTCGCTTCGGGACCAAACCCCTTCCATTTTATCAGGAATTGATTCTGATTACCTCTCCTCCTATGGTCCAAGATAGATTCCACCTCAAATTCCTCCTCGCCATCTACCAAAATTGGATCAGGAGGATCCGTACTTCGGCCTGGAAATGGATTGACAATGGAAGGTCTGAGCAGAGACACATGGAATACTGGGTGAACCTTTAACGAATTAGAGAGTTCTAGTTCATATGCCACCTCATTAATTCTCCATTTGACAGGGAATGGTCCTAAAAACTTGGGACCCAATTTTCTTGAGGGGCAGCCTGAGGTTTATTGTAGACAACCATACTTGGTCACCGGGTGCAAGTAACAGCTCACCTCGCCTTTTCTTATCGAAAGTTGTCTTATTGTACTCCTGGGTCCTGGTCATGGTCTCCTGCAAAACTTGATTATTGGAAGTAAAGAAATTCAATTTCTCCTGAACTGCGGGTACTGTACATTCTGGAAGAGAATTAGGTAAAAAATGAAGGGTGGAAACTGTAATTTGCAAAAAATGGAGTCTGTTTGATAGCAGAATGAATGGAATTGTTGTAGGCAAATTCAGCCAATGGAAACACAGAAATCCAATCATCTTGGGCAAAAGAAGAAAAACAGCGTAAGCATTGTTCAAGAGTTTGGTTTGTTCTCTCTGTTTGCCCATTAGTCTGGGGATGGTAAGTAGATGAAAATGAAATCTCAATGTTCAGTGTTTTGCATAGAGACTTCCAGAATCGGGAGGTAAACTGTACCCCCCCGCTCTGAAACAATATTGACCGGCACCCCGTGGAGTCTGATGACTTCTTTAATGAACACCTGTACCGTTTCTGTAGCTGAGGGGGTACCCTTCATTGGGACAAAGTGGGCCATTTTTGATAGCCGGTCCACTATTACAAAGATCGAGGTGTAGGTAGTTCAACAATAAAGTCTATGGATAACATTTTCCATGGCCTATCTGGGACAGGCAACGGTCTTAGTAATCCCCATGCCTTGGTTTTGTAACCCTTGTTACTAATACAGGTGGTACAGGATTCTACAAATCTCTTACAATCCTCGCGTAACTGAGGCCACCAGAAAGTACGCTGTACCAAATCAGTGGTCTTAGCTACACCAAAATGCTCAGCCAGTGCATGATCATGACAGAGCTCCAATATAGGAACTCGTAGAGTTTCAGGTATAAAAATCCTATTCTCATGCCAAAGTAACCCATCCTTAAATTGAAGTTCTGGCCCAACGGAAGGTCCTAATCCCGCGGAAGCCTGCTTAATTTGAGAAAGCAGGTTCCCCTGAAGCAGAAGAAAATTCCCCAGGGACAGGATGGTGTCCGGAGTGGAAACCTATTAGGTCTTGTGGAACATCCTGGATAGGGCATCGGGTTTAGTGTTTTTGGAGCCAGGGCGATAAGTGACATGAAAGGAGAACCTGGAGAAAAAGAGAGCCCACCTGGCCTGTCGTGGCTTCAACCTCTCTGCAGATCTCAAATACTCCAGGTTCTTATGATCTGTAAAAATTAAGACTGGGTGAGCGGCTCCTTCCAGAAGATAGCGCCACTCCTCTAACGCTGATTTGATTACCAACAACTCTCTGTCTCCTACATCATAATTTCTCTCTGCCGTGGACAACTTACAAGAGAAGAAGGCCACCGGATATAACAGGGCCTTAGTTCCCTGTCTTTGGGACAACACTGCCCCCACCGCAATTTCAGATGCGTCTACCTCAAGTACGAGTGGCAGAGAGGAATCTGGATGTTTTAATACAGAGGCAGGAGTAAAGAGGGTCTTGAGGGTCTCAAAAGCCTTTTGGGCTTCAGCAGACCAGTGGAAGCGTGTTCCCTGTTTAGTTAACTGTGTGATGGGTGTAATGATGGCTGAGAACCCCTTAATAAATTTTCGGTAAAAATTGGCGAATCCAACGAATCATTGGATTCCCTTTTTGTCTGTAGGAACTGGCCAATCTAGGATTGCAGCGATCTTTTGAGGGTCCATCTTAATGCCTTTACTAGAGATCATTAACCCCAAAAATGGAATACTTTCCTGTTCAAATTCACACTTCTCTGCCTTTGCATATAAGCCATGTTGTCAAAGCCGGCCCAACACACTTCTGACGTGCCTGCGATGAGATTCAAGGGAACAAGAAAAAATTAATATGTCGTCTAGATAGATAACAAACAGATCTAGAAAGTCTCGCAAAACATCGTTGATGAAATATTGGAACGTAGCAGGGGCATTGCACAGACCAAAGGGCATCACCAGGTATTCAAAATGCCCATAGCGGGTACGAAAAGCGGTCTTCCACTCGTCTCCGCCCCTGATACGAACCAAATTGTAGGCTCCGCGGAGGTCAAGCTTAGTAAATATGGTGGCAGTTCCAAGTCTTTGGAATAATTCTGGTACCAGAGGAAGAGGATAACGTTTTTTTACTGTAATTTTATTTAGTTCACGGTAATCCACGCATGGTCTAAGAGTATTATCCTTCTTCTGTACAAAGAAGATGCCTGCACCTGCTGGAGATGTGGACGGGCGAATTAAGCCCTTCTTTAGGTTCTCATCGATATATTCCTTTAGCGCCCCTTGTTCTACCTCAGTCAAAGGGAAAATCCTTCCGAATGGAATCTCTGCTCCGGGAAGTAACTCGATAGGACAGTCGTAGGCCCGTGGAGGGGGTAAGGCCTCTGCCCCCTGTTTACTGAACACATCTAGGAAGTCATGATAAGCTGCGGGAATGGATTGATGTAGGCCGGAATCTGTGTCTAGACAGCAAGGTAGGGGTCTCCTGAACGTCCTGAATTCTGCAAAACTGCTGACAATATGAAGAGGAAAAGGTAACCTCACCTGTGGCCCAGTTAATGTCAGGGTTGTGAGCTTGCAACCAAGGCATGCCGAGGCTTATGGGAAACAGGGGTGAAGCGATGATATCCAGGCGTAGTAATTCTTGATGAAAGTTGAGTATAGAAACAGGTATAGGAACAGTCTCTTGAGTAACAGGTCCGGATTTGATGGCGGTTCCATCAGCCAGATGAATGGAAAGTCCATGGACCTTAGGCAACAAGGGAATCTGATGTTTTGCAGCAAAAAGGGAGTCCATGAAACAGCTGCAAGCTCCAGAGTCAATAATGGCGGTTATTTGCAGAGTCTCTCCTGGGAGCTGTAACAGGATAGAGAGAGCAAGGTGAGTAGTGTTTTTGGACAGAGGTGCAACATAGTCAGTGGACAGGGATAGGCACTTACGGAGCTTAAGAGGGCAGTTCCTGACGTAGTGTCCAGGTTCCCCGCAGTACAGGCAGAAATTATTCATCCGACGACGTTGACGTTCCTCCTGGGTAAGAGAAGGCCGCAGGACCCCCAACTGCATAAGCTCAGGTGGGTTAAACGTGGAGGTAGGTGGTGTTGGTTGAGTATGATTAGGAGCTTTTGGAAGCACCCAGGTTGGGCGAGAAGGTCCCATAGCTCTCTCTGCCCTACGTTCCCTTAAGCGTCAATCGATCTGAATGGCTAGATCGATCAAAGCATTCAGAGTCCATGGTATACCCACCCTGGCCAACTCATCCTTTAAAGAATCAGAAAGTCCCATTCGAAATTGATAGCGGAGAGCCACATCATTCCAATTTGTGTCTGCACTCCACCTTCTGAATTCAGTCACATAGTCCTCTGCTGCCCTGCGACCCTGTTGAAGGGTATGCAAAGCAGTTTCTGCAGTCGCAGAAAGCTGGGGATCTTCATACAACTGGGCCAACGCGTCGAAGAAGGTAGTGAGGTTGGTCAGGGATACATCTTTTTGCTCCAAGAGGCGATGGGCCCAGGTTTGGGGGTCGCCTGTAAGTAGAGAAATCACATAGCCCACCTTGGTGGCTTCCAGGGAAAAGGTACGTGGCTGAAGAGCAAAGAACAGTTCACAGGAGTTGTGGAAAGCCCTGAATTTATGTCGATCTCTGGAGAATCGTTCAGGTGTCAGAACTTTGGGTTCTAGAGGGAGCATCACCACCGTTGAAGAGGGCCCAACTAAAGAAGCGGGAGCAGGAGGGACTCCCTGGACCCCGGTAGTGTTAGACAGAGTTAATATCCGTTCTTTCAGCCAGGTGTATCCTTGCTGCAGATTCTTGACTGCTTCAGTCAATCCTGCCAGGTGTGCACATAGTTCCTCCATGGGGAGGTTCCCTGCTCAGGCTCAGACATGGCTGTCTGCTACTGTCATGTACCTGGTAGGTTTTGAGCCTGAAGTGCAGAGAGAGACCTCCCCTACAGCTCCCACTCTCGTTCCTCTGGAATAGAGACAGAGGACACAGGAGTGAGGAGTGGTATGGGTGCCTGGCAGGATCAACAGTCACCAGAAGTTCAGGAGGGGTGGAAACCTCTGGAACCAGGAGCTGAAGAGAAGACTGGAGACTGGAATGCAGACTGAACCAGGAACCACGGCAGGTAAGTAGGCAGGAACTGGAGTGCTGGACTGGAACCAGGAACAAGCAGCAGGTAACAGATTGGATACTGGAGCGCTGGACTGGAACCAGGAACAAGCAGCAGGTAACAGACTGGATACTGGAGCGCTGGATTGGAACCAGGAACAAGCAGCAGGTAACAGACTGGATACTGGAGCGCTGGACTGGAACCAGGAACAAGCTGCAGGTAACAGGCTGGATACTGGAGCGCTGGACTGGAACCAGGAACAAGCAGCATGTAACAGACTGGATACTGGAGAGCTGGACTGGAACCAGGAACAAGCAGCAGGTAACAGACTGGATACTGGTATCAGGCAAAGGAATGGTCAAACAAGCCGGTGGTCGGTATTGGGCGGACAGCAGAGGTACCAGGGATAACACAGGAGAATGGTCAAGCAAGCCAAGGGGATCAGGTGCAGACAGATAGCTGGATAGTCACAACAGGAAGCCGGGTCAGATAACAGAAGGATTCAGATCAGATCAGGTTTGGCACACAGAACACAGCGGGGGCCTGTGACAGGCAGGTTTAAATAGCCCGCCTAATGCCAGCGGGAGTGCACGTGCACGCGCATGCGCGGTAGTGCCCGTGACCGTGTTCCAGTGCGCCTGGAGCGCCGTTTACTGGCAGGATCTTCATGACACAGAGAGAGGCTGACTTATCCTTCCAGAAAACTCAGAGACACAAAGCACACTGGGAAAAAGGGGAGTTTCATTAAATGCTAAGGTAAATAAGGAGAGGGAAGTGCTGAGAGAAAAGAGAGAGACAGTTTTTCCACACAACACTACAGAGAGAGTGCTGACAGGAGACTGAAGAGAGAGAAGTGCTGAGAAAATTGAAAGAGAGAGAGAGAGAGACAGGTTTTTCACACAGCACTACAGAGAGAGTACTGACAGAAGATCTGAGAAGGGCTGTCTGAGGAGTGTGAGGAGAGCGGTCTGAGGTACCAGCATCTGATTGAGGGGAGAGACACATGCTGACACCTCCCTCTCAGCATCTGTGTTCTGGGCATATAGATTACTCCCCTTTTCTAAATTTACAGTTGCTAAGTATTGAAGGTTGTCTTTTCTAATGTACTAATTCTTTTCAGAAAGGTTTAACATGTCCTTTTTTTGTTTTGTTTTCAAAAGATTTTATTAGGATTAAAAAGAAGAATACATATACATTTAAAGCGAAAGCTACCATTACCTTCAGGGTAATAGAAATGTCATGAAAATTAATGTACAAAGTGTTCCATCATGTTACAAAATAATAACATTTTATCAACATCATGCTCTCTTGAATTACACTAAGTACTAAAAAGGGGCTATAACCCAGAAGGTTGGATGTGTATTGTCAGCAAAACAGAGAAGAAGAGAAAGAAATGGAAAATAAAAGATGGAACAAACTTAGTAGTATTAACATTGGTCAGAAACGGTCAGTCTTCAAGCCTTAGTAGGAACCATGGATTCCATTTGGCATCATATGCCGGAATGGAATCATGTAAGGTATGGAATATTTTCTCAGATATCATCATACTATCAACACGTGAGATAATTTGTGCAAACAGGATCACAGAGGATTTCCAGTGAAGAGCAATACACCAGATCATAGCTATACAGATAGAATGAATTAACCTCAGCATGGGTTTTGTGATTTCAGGAATATCTTGAAAGAAAATGCAGTGGAGAAAGGTGAGGTTGGTGGGCTGTCCTGCTAGTTTATTCACCAGTTTCAGGACCTCCTTCCTGGTAGGTTGAAGTTTCTCGCATTCCCAGAATATGTGAGTGTATGAGCCCGAATGTGTGCAACCCCTGAAACACCTAGGAGAAGTTTGTGGTTATATCGTGTGAATGCGGGATGGGGTATAGTACCATCTTGTCGTAAGTTTTATGGCTGTCTCCCTAATGGTTAAGGACTTAGAGCATTTGCGTATGTTTAACCAACCCCTGTCCCAGTCAATATCGTCATGGTCTAGATTTAGTTCTTGTTCCCATTGAGATCTATATTTCAGGGTCGGAATATCTTCAACTGATTCTAATAATTTCTAGATTTGTGAAATGAGGCCTCTTTGACGAGGGGCCGTATGGCACATATCTTCATATGATGTCGTGTTCTCTGCTGAGGGAGTGGGGTAATGTTGTTGAAAGAAATGTCGTCTTGGAGGAAGCAATAGAATTCGCTATCTGGAATATGAAAACGGGCCTTAAGTGTCGAAAATGTAATGAATTTGGAGTCAACCAGAAAGTCCCCTAATTTGCTCAGGTTATGTTGTGTCCATTCCTGGAATGACTCCGGGTGGTCATAGGCCGGGGGAAATCTTGGATCCCCAAGAAAGGAAGCTCCCTGAGGGGTATGAGAAATAAGGTTGAATCTATTCTTATATGAGTTCCAGAGTTTCAAACCTAGTGACACAACCTGGTTTTTGATAGAGATTTCAGGGAGGGAGGGGATAGAGGACCACATAATTCCCGGAAGAAACAGGGGGGCAATAGAGTCTTGTTCAAATTTAACCCATGGGACTTTGGAGTCTTTGATGTTCCACTGGGCTTGTTGTGCATATCTACTGGCTATATAATATAGCCAAATACGAGGGACACCCAGTCCTCCTCTCTTAGTAGAACGGTAAAGAGTTTCCCTAGCAAATCTAGAGGGTTTGTCCTGCCAAATAAATTTATTGAGTTGTGCTTGAAGGGTTAGCAGGTAGGCTTTAGATACTCTAATTGGAAGGGATCGAAAAAGGTAGAGTAACCGGGGAAGGATAACCATTTTAAGAGCTGTAATTCTACCCAGAAAGGAGATGTGAAGTTGGGACCACATTTTCAGGGTTCTTTTCAATTTAGAGATCATTGGAGGGTAGTTAAATTCAAAAAGTCTGCGGAAGTCTCCTGCCAGGTCAATGCCCAAATAGGATAGATGGGTTTCCGCCCATACAAAATGAAAGGTACCCTTAAGATGCTGGAGCTCTCTAGGAGAGAACCCCACCGGAAGGGCGACTGATTTTGAAACATTGATCTTGAGGCCGGAGACACCCGCAAAGTCTGACAGGGTTTGTAGGAGATTAGGCAGGGAAATATGGGGGTTAGTCAAGAACATAAGGACATCGTCCGCATACATACAAAATTTGTAGGAAGAGGCACCTTTGGTATAACCTGATATATCTTGGTTATTGAGTATTGCAATAGCTAGGGGTTCTAGGGCAAGGGCAAAGATCAGGGGAGAAAGTGGGCACCCCTGCCTAGTGCCCCGCCCTACTGAAAAAAAGTCAGAATAACAGCCCGGGATCTTAATGCGAGTTCTGGGGTTAACGTAAAGGGCACGGAACGCATGTAAAAATTCATTACAGAAGCCCATACGTTGCAGAAGGATGGAAAGATAGCTCCAGGAAACGCTATCAAACGCCTTATGTATGTCTAGGCTAAGCATAAAGAGTTTTCTGGAAGACAGATCCGCATCCTGTATTATGTTAGTGGCTAACCGAATGTTGTCAGTTATGAATCTGTGGGGTATAAACCCTGATTGGAAGGGAGATATCAGGGAGGAAATAATGGATGCCAGTCTGTCTGCCAGAATCCTACTAAAAAATTTTAAGTCATTATTCATGACCGAAATTGGCCTATAATTTTGGGGGAGTAAGTGATTTTTATTAGGTTTAGGGATCAAGGACATATTTGCCAGCAACATTTCATCTGGGAAACTACCCCCTTGTAGGACCCAATTAAACAATTGTACCAGGCTGGGGGAAAGAAGGTTGTCAAATTTCTTATAGTATATTGCTGAAAAGCCATCAGGGCCAGGGGCTGAACCTATCTTCAGGGTTTTGATCACGTTAAGAACTTCTGAGGTTGTGATAGGAGCATTGAGTTTCTCTATTTGTGTAGGAGAAAGGGAGGGTATAGGAATGTTTTGGAACCAAGTGTCTTCTGCAATAGTGGGTGGAGTTTGGACTGGTGCTAAGAGGGAGGAGTAGAAGTGTTCAAAAATTCGAAGCACCTCTTTGGGATGGGAGGTGGATAGACCCGTCTCTGAGGTCAGTTTGTATACATGTGTGGGGCGGGAGGACTGGCTGAGCTTTCTGGCAAAAAGGGTTGAGGTGGTATTGTTGTGCAGTAAAAATTTGGCTTTGGACCATCTGAGGGCTTTTTCGGTCTTGGAGGATAGGAGAGAGTCTAGTTCTAGACTCTTTTGGTCTATGATTTTTCTGGTGGACTCCAAGCACAATGTATTGGTTTTTTTGTATAAGCGAACCAAGTCCGTCGTGAGGTCAAGGATATTTTATCTATGCATTTTATTATGGGATGAGGCGAGACTGATTAGTTTGCCCCTTACAACTGCCTTATGAGCAGTCCATACAATAGAGGGTGGGGTTTCTGGAAGAGCATTAAAAGAGAAGTACTCCTCAATTGTCTTAGCTGTCTCAGATTCTGACACTAGGTCCGAGAGCAAGGCTTCATTCAGTCTCCAAGTGTGTGGGGTGGGAGCCAGACCAATAAAATCCGTTGTAAAGGAAGTTACATGGTGATCCGACCAAACACAAGGGTGGATCGTGACGTCAGAGGAATTAGCTAATATGATGGGGGTGGTGTAAATATAGTCCAACCTGGCATAACTTTTGTGGGGGTGTGAGTAAAAGGTGAATTCTTTAAGACCCATGTTGTGCGTTCTCCAGGTATCTATTAGCTGGTGGTCGACCAGGCCTTGTGTTAGAGACCTGGGGAAGGCCTTGGAGGCGGTTGTGGAGGAGGATCTATCTAGTGTTGGGTTAGCCACTAAGTTAAAGTCACCCCCTATGATCATGTGGGGAGAGTTCAATGAGACCAATCTGTCAAAAAAGGATTTAAAGAAGGATGCAGGTGCATCATTTGGGGCGTATACGCTAGCTATGGTTATTTCTTTATTGTGAATTACCCCTTTAATAATGATGAACCTGCTATCCTTGTCTCTTTAGCATTGCTTTACCTCCATTGACAGGGAGGCATGTAATAGAATGGCAGCACCTCTGCTTTTGGTTGTGTGGAGAGAGTAAAATGATTGAGGAAAATTTCTATTAAGGAATTTTGGGTGTGAAGAATGTGAGAAGTGGGTCTCCTGCAGTAGAAGGATCTTGGCACCCATATGACTATATAGGTCAAAGGCTTTACGCCTCTTTATGGGGGAATTGAATCCCTTCACATTATGGGAAATACAGGCGATGACCATGATATGTCATAGTTGAACTATCATGACAGAAAGGGTAAATAGACCCTGTATGGGAGGTAAACTGAGATTGTGATCTAGAGCATAGTAAACCAAGCAGGGGTACCGTCATTATCCCAATCACCAAGTGGCAACTCTCGTATATACTTAACCAATAAACAAGATCATGAATCTTAGGCATACAAATCTCACTCATAGAATATAGAAAGGACCAATGACTTAGGCTGTGAACTGACTGACCAAGAAAAGAAAAAACTTCATAAGCATATAAAACAAAAAAAAGAAAAAATAAGCAGAATAGCAGAATACTGAAAAAGGACATAAAGTCAAGCGTCCCAACTGGATCAGGTAGAGTAAAAATTATAACAAAACTTTACCTGATAAAAAAAAAAGAAAGTTCACAAGCGAGACAACTAGGTCTCGTACCCAGCAGAACTGCAACGTCCAACTAGTGGGGTTACAGATCGTGAAATGTGTAGGGCAAACAGAAAAAGGAAAAAAAAAAACAAGAAAAAAAGCCCCTCAAATAAAAGGGAGGTGCAGCGCCCAAAGAAACAGAAAAAAACGTTTGCTGGGTGGGGAGAACATGTAGCGGCTCCGAGGGACAATCACCATTAGTGGGGAGAGAGAAAAATTTGGTGCAGAGCATCTCAGGGATATGTAAGTGAAAGTCTGCAAAAACTTTTTCAGCGTATTTGTTCTGCGAGGCCCTCTCCAATTTCATAGCGGATCCTCCTTCTGTCTCTCCTGGGTGGCGGGGTTTGCCAAATGGGAGCTGGACGGGGTGTCGATGGAGGGCGATGTATCGCAGCAGCATCCAGGAGGCTTAGCTTCACCAGGATTTCTTGACCCTCTTGTAGGGAGGAAGCTGAAAAGGTGGTACCATTATGGGGAACCAGCAATTTGAATGGAAACCCCCATCTGTAACGGATGTGAGCTGCTTGGAGCACAGTGGTAACTTCTTTCAGGCCTCTACGTCTGTCCAAGGTAGCTGGGGCGATATCTGGGTAGATCTGAATAGGATGGTTGTCCAGGGTGATCCGTTGGTTATTCCGGGCAGCCCTCAAAATCTCTTCTATAGTGAGAAAGTCCTTCATACAGAGGATCACATCCTGGGGGGGCTTGTCATCAGGTGGTTTTGGGCGCCCTATGAATTCGGTCACATTTAAATGCTGCAGATTCATAATCTGGGAGAAGTGATTTGAACAAACGAATCACCGCCGGAATTAAGTCTGTCTCTGACTCAGGGATACCTCGCAGACGTAGATTATTGCGTCTATTTCTATTGTCGAGATCTTCGACTTGGGCCTGAATCGCAGTAAGGGCTAAGGCTAGAGATTCATGTTCACGACTGAGGTCATTATAGGCCAAAGCTAGCTCGTCATGTTTGGTTTCAAGGAGCTCAGTACGTGAGCCTAAAGCTGCTATTTCCTGTGACAGGATATGGGAGGTTTTGTGCAGCTCCGTTTGAAATTTGGTTGCAAATCTGGTATACATAGCTTCCAGACTGCCATCCAAGTCTGCCTTAGAGAGGGTGGTGTGGTACTCACTGGTGCTGTTCTTGTTTGGAGAAGGATTCTGCTGTACCGGAGGAGACGGAGCCAGAGAATCCCACCTTCCCGCCGCGCCATCTTGGGACATGCTGTACCGTTCCCACGTGCGGGGGAGATAGTGGGTTAAGGTGTTCTGAGAGGAGCCCTGAGATTTTCTTCGCTTCGACGGCATGCACCAAGCATATGTGGCTTGAGGGGTGCAAAAATTAGCGTTTTTTTAGCTGTATATGGCCCTCAGGAAGCCTAAAGAGTCCCGGGTGGAGCGGAGCTACAGTGTCAGGCGACCATCTTCCTCTGCGCCGCGCATGCGCCCCTAACATGTGCTTTAAACCGTGATAATATAATAAATTTGTTTATCACTACCAGATGTGTGTCTGTTTTTGGTGATAATCCACAGCCAGGATAACAGTATTTTCCACATGTGTCTTTAAACGTGTGTACAGTAATTTGGTTTAAACAGGTGTGCCAGAGGAGCTGAGGTCATTCTTGGGGTTGAGGTGGAGATCAGAGAACCCAAATTTACCAAGTGGCTCCTTCAGGGGTGGCGATATATATATACCGTATATACTCGAGTATAAGTCGAATTTTTCAGCACATTTTTTTGTGCTGAAAGTGCCCCCCTCGACTTATACTCGAGTCAAGCACTTTTCTGCAGCAAAAAAATTCATTTTCTGAACCGAATTTGGGGACCCGTATCTCAGGGCCACTTAGTGCTAGGAACCCCAAATTTGGTATGCAAACCCAATGGAACTGGTACCACAACATATCAAAAGAAGTTCCTAGCACTAAGTGGCCCCGAGACACGGGGCCCCAAAATCGGTTCGGAAAATGTCATTCTCTGCTGCAGAAAAGTGCTTGACATTTTCTGAACCGAATTTGGGGCCCCATATGTCAGGGCCACTTGGTGCTAGGAACCCCAAATTTAGTGTGCAAACCCAGTGGAACTGGTACCATAACATATCCAAAGCTGGGGTTCCTATCACCAAGTGGCCCTGAGATACGGAGCCCCAAAACCGGTTCAGAAAATGTCATTCTCTGCTGCAGAAAAGTGCTTGATATTTTCTGAACTGAATTTTGGGGCCCTGTATCTCGGGGCCACTTGGTGCTAGAAACACCAGCTTTGGAAATTTAATGGTGCTAGTTTCACTGGGTTTGCACACCAAATTTGGGGTTCTTAGCACTAAGTGGCCTCGAGATACGGGACCCCAAATTCGGTCAACTGTGTCCATCTGCAGCAATGTCATTTTGGGACCCTTTGGGTTCAGAGACCCCAAATTTTGGCTGCAGCTAGGGCGCATCTAGGAACCCTTAACTACCGAGTTTGAAGTTCAGGGGACCTATGGCTGCAAATGGGCACACTGAGGTATGCAAATGGGCACAGTGATGCTGCAAATGGGCATTGTTGACCCTCTTTTCCACTTACAGTAGCTGTGCATTTCTCACCCTCGTCTTATACTCGGGTCAATAAGTTTTTCACATTTTTTTGTGGTAAATTAGGGCCTCGACTTATACTCGGAACGACTTATACTCGAGTATATACGGTATATATATATAAAATACAAAAATATCAATCATCTTAATTATATGCGCATACAGATTTCTTTAGAATCCTATTTATACAAATCCTTATCCTCCTGCCCCACCCCTCCCCATAGTGGAGCTCCTCTGTATACAATTCTATATGCACATATATAATTCCCACAACTACAGCTAATTTAGTTAATTGTTCACATCAATTTCATTCTGGGTATCCTTTATTATTATGTATGTATATGCGCATATAATTAAGTTGATTGATATTTTTTATATATTATAAAATATATATATATATTTTTTTTTCATTATACATTTTTTATATATACATATTTTCTCATACATTTCTTAAACATTTTTAACAGAACCCTTATGGTCTAATGAGATTCTCATAGTTATGAACATCCATTTGTAAGTACCTTCATAGATAAATTAATAGTGCTTTATTTTATTTTTATAATTTGAATATATTCTATTTCTCTTTATTTCATGTTAATTGAATATATATACATCTATCCTTTTTATACATACAGCTTGTTGCTGTTGCTGAGCCTTGCAGTTCTATAACCCGCCCCCTTCCTTCTCTATATAGACCTTACCAAAGATGGCCACTTCATATGCCTGATGAAGGAGCACGCATGCTCTGAACATGAGCTCTACTATGCCCCCTGTCCATCACAGCTGACGTTCTTGCTGTGCTGATCACATTCAGCCTCTGAGGCCACCGGAGTTGCCAGGACTGACGATCACTCCTGCCCAGTTCAACACAAGGGAATTATATGGATTAAATATAACACACACATGCCTGTATACTTCTACTCAAATGTGAGTTGAATGTAATTCAATAAACATGATGATTTTAACCTAAATACTACACTCAGAGTGGCCCCGCTCTCTCTCCCTCTCTCACTTGCATGCAGAGTCATCTTCTAATCTATACAGCTGGCTGCCAACACTGATACTGGCCAGAATCCTTTACAGGTCTAGCTTCAGTAGTATATGGACTTCTGCACCTTAAGAGATATCTTGGACTCTTGGAACTCTTTTAACTATTATCTCACTAGTTGCCTACCTAGGGCTCCATTTTTACCTTACCCTCTTTACTACATTTCTGTTGTTGTGTTAATGCTTTCACTCATGTTCAAGAACTCTCATTTTCCAAATTATATCGTCAGAGATATTAAATCTCATAATATATAGATTTTGGTTAATAGTGTCATATATGTTACATATACAGTAAATACAATCTGTTTTAAAGGATAACTGTACTTTTAAAAGTCTCCCCTCTCCAGATCCCTCCTTAAGTTTTACACTTACCTGTCCACACTCTTTGGAGACTTTCACTATGTAGTCCTACCACTACTATGAAAGTCTCCTAGCTGGGCTCCTCTTAAGCATTTCTATGGAAAAGCCATACACAATTAAGACAAAAGGTCAACAGTCTTTCCATAAGAATGAATAGAGAATGTGGTGCACATGCGAAGATGAAGACACATGAGTAGGTGTAAAACTTGGGGTGGTTTCTCGGAGGGGGACTTTAAAAGATACCAGTATTAAAGGGACAATTATTCTTTCAAAAGACATGCTGTACATCATAAGCACTAGAGATGGATAATTTAAAACTATAGTAGACACGTTTTATGGCACAGTTGTTAGGTTGAAGTCCTTTCAATAAAATTGCCTACATTACAGCCATACTAAATGAAATAGGACATTGAAATTCCACAATCAGGTGTTTTAACACACATTCACGCCTAGGAATCTATGACTAAAAATGAGAAGAAACACTTCAAAATGCAATTATCTTTTTAGAACAGGTTCAGAAACCTTTTTAATTTATAATGTATCAAATGTCATGCCACTAGCAATAAAAGATTTAAAATAGTTCTGGACTTTATCAAAGTACTTAAGGCTTATGCTATCTTTTCACCATACAGCAACTACAACACTTAAACATTTTGTTTTCATTAACTTTGTCCATGTATTTTCAGCCTTGTATTAGCAATGTACTCAGCCTTTAGTTCATTTGTAAACAACATAATTATGCTTTATACAATCATTTTATAGTAGTTTCATTTTACGGTTCTAAATGGTTTAGCCTATAATATAACATTTACACGTTGTACATAGAGTAAAACTAGTTTTAAAACAAATACTGGTCAAACTAGAAAAAAAAAGATTGTTTTGGTTTTGTTAAATGTTTTGTCTATAGATTGCAAATAAAAAATCTTTTATATTTAATTAAAAAAAAAATAGATGTGTCATAATTATCGATACCAAAAGAAAGCCTTGTTTCCCGGAAGGCGCAGAGGGAACGGATCCGGTCGGCTTCATGGAGAAACTACTCCCAACCCTATTACCGAAAGCACAATTCTCCTCACACTTCTCTATCGAACGCGCCCATCGAATGCCTGCCAGCCGGGGCCCACAGGGAGCGCCGCCGCGCACTTTCATTTTCAAACTTCTCCATTACAGAGACAGGGACACTGTGCTCCGCTCTGCCCGTATGCAAGGAGAACTACATTACGAGAACACGAAACTCCTCATCTTCCCGGATTACTCTGTGGAGACACAGAGGCAACGAAAGTCTTTTGATCATGTTCGCGCCATGCTCCGACAAAAAGGGATCAAATACAACATGCTATTCCCTGCCAAACTCAGAGTGCAGGACGGCGAAAAAGTGCACTTCTTCACCTCCCCCAGGGAAGCTGCCGCGTGGGCTGACACCATCCAAAGATGATTTTCTTGGGGAAACTGAGTACACTGCTGGAGGGGTTGCGGGGGATTTTATTTTTGGAGGGGAGACTCTGACTCTTTGGGTACCTCTGCGGACCCCTCTCATGTCATTAACGGCTGGCGGGGCCTAGATGTCCAACACTTCTTCTGGTTCCATGCCTTTTGGACTGAGCCATGCTTCCCCTCCCTTAAGAGCATATCCATTGACGCACCAGCATCTTCAACTCCCAGCTCGGAAGTAAACAAGACACCAGATCTGAACCCTGATCTTCACCTCTGAACGGACTTCCCTCATTGATGCGGTCCATTAGGGAAGAAAACCTGAGACCCATTTTCTTTCCTGCGATGCCACTTCGGTCATGTCGCCTTATCCCTAACGAGACCGGTCCCGCTACGTATAGACACCCTTATTGTTGCATCCCCCCCTCCCACGCACTTCCCCTGTCATTTTCTCCAGCATTGCCTCGACCCCGGCTGGGGTCGGGGGGGCTCATTCGGACCACTACAAGTTTTGTACCCCCGGGGCTCCGGGTGATTCACACCATTTTTTATCCTTACCGGAACTTAAAGCACACTTATTTTTCTTTGACTCACAGAGGTCGGTTGCCTCTAGTTCACTGCCTCCATGAGCGGCCTTCGGGCTGAAGCAAGTTTGGGGATACAGACCTGCCTCCTGTTTTGGGGGTCGGGTGGGGTGGGGGGAGGTTTGGGGATATTGAGCCACGTTCCTGGCTCCCAGTTTTTTGTTTTTGATTTCGTTTTTGTTTTATATTTTTTGACAGTGCTGTGTTTGCTCTCTGTACTTAAAGTAATGTCAGGCTCTGATTCGCCTCGGGCATCCCCTGGGATGGCCTGTGCCGAATTAGGAGGAGTATATAAGTTGTATCCTGCTTTTCTTATAAATGAGATGTATACATGCCTAACCTAGATATTCTCTCCTGGAACACACGTGGCTTAAATTCTCCACTGAAGCGCTCTTTAGTGTTTCAATTTATAAAGAGGCATAATCCCCATGTCTGTGTGTTACAGGAGACACATTTGATTGGTAGCAAGACTCTCAGTCTGAAAAGACCGTGGGTGGGTCATCACTACCACTCTACATACTCCAATTTTGCAAGGGGGGTTAGTATATTGGTCCTGAAAACTCTCCCATTTAACCTCCTTGATTTAGTCCTGGATCCTGATGGGAGATATGTACTAATACATGCCTTGATATATGACTCGCCCTGGGTGTTGGTGGGAGTATATCTGCCCCCCCCGGCCTCATTCAGACTCCTCAATTTGATCTCGGGGGTGCTGGCTCGCTTCCCCCCAGATAATGTTGTATTGATGGGTGACTTTAACCTTGTTCCGGACTCTGGGTTGGACAGGAGCGCAGGGGGAGACACCACACGCCGTGACTTGGCGGACTGGGCTGACACGTACGGCCTGGTGGATGTATGGAGGTGGAGGAACCCTCAGGCCAAGGCCTTTACTTGTCATTCTGCCACTCATAGATCCCTCTCTCGCATAGACCTGGCCTACGTCGCGGCACCTGTCCTCCCCAGAGTTCGGGACATAGGCATACTTCCATGGGGGAT
The DNA here is from genome assembly GCA_037952835.1 of Lithobates septentrionalis. NCBI lineage: Eukaryota > Metazoa > Chordata > Amphibia > Anura > Ranidae > Lithobates > Lithobates septentrionalis. Next base: position 7,130,770 of record JBBDGP010000016.1, on the reverse strand, counting down.
TTCGGACCACGCCCCGTTGTTGTTATCCCTGGAACTGACGGTGGACCCATCGGATAGACTCTGGCGGTTGTCCAGGTTCTGGATATCCGACGCAGATGTCGACTCTCAGTTTCGGGACACGGTGCAGCAATTTTGGGAGGTTAATCCGGGGTCCGCCTCTGAAAATGTGGTTTGGGAGGCCTTTAAGGCCTCATCAAGGGGGCATTACCAATGTATTATTGCTAAGGTGAGGAGACTACGTAGAGCAGAGCTTACTAGACTAGAGACCGAGGCGACCAGACAGGAAGCCCTATATGTCCGTTCCCGTGACCCGCGAGACTACATAGCACTCCAATCTCTTACCCAACAATCCCTTCTGCTACAGACCTCCCTGACACAAAAGAAGCTGTTATACCAGTCTCAGCGCATATTCGAGCAGGGGGAGAAGACAGGTCGTCTTTTGGCCTGGCTATCCAGGGAACAATCAGGGGTAACGGCAATAGCGCAGATTCGTGACAGAGATGGGTCACTTCATTCTTCCCCAGCGGAAATTAATAGATGTTTCACTAACTTCTACCAGCACTTATATAGCTCACGAGTAATATATGACCATCAAGACCTTACTGACTACTTGGACGAAATTGACATTCCAGTTCTCACACAATCTGCAGCTAACACACTAGACGCCCCTATTCAATTAGAGGAGATACAAAAAGCTCTCAAAATGATGCAGGCAGGGAAGACCCCGGGTCCGGACGGATTCCCGGTGGAATTCTATAAGACTTATATGGAAGAGATAACCCCTAGATTGCAGACGGTTTTTGCCTCAGCTTTAAAAACTGGGACTCTCCCGGCCTCGATGAGCGAGGCGGTCATAGTACTCATCCCTAAGCCGGGGAAGGATCCTACCCTCTGCGCATCCTACCGCCCTATTTCTCTCCTAAATGTTGACGCAAAGGTCCTGGCCAAGATCTTAGCCATCCGTTTAAACAAAGTTGTCACTGCCCTAACACACCCAGATCAAACGGGGTTCATGCCCGGAAGAGGCACGGATATAAATATACGTAGACTACACACTCACATCGCAGTGGCCGATCCGGGGAACCCTGGGGTGGTGGCCTCACTCGACGCGGAGAAAGCCTTCGACTCGGTCGAGTGGGGCTACCTGTGGAGGGTCCTTTCCAGATTTGGCTTTGGCCCAGTTTTCCTCACATGGATTCAAATGTTGTATGCGCAGCCTAGGGCTCGTATACGCACGGGCAGTACCCTGTCGGAGCACTTCCTTTTGGAGAGGGGAACCCGGCAGGGATGTCCCCTGTCCCCGGCATTATTTGCCTTGGCCTTGGAGCCCTTGGCGGCCCACATTAGGAAAGACAGGTCTATTAAAGGCATTAAAGTAGGTCCGTTAGAGGAGAAATTGTCCCTTTATGCCGATGACTCCCTCCTTTATTTGGCTGATGCATCTGACTCCCTGAGGGCTGCCTTGTCTCAGTTTGATACCTTCAGCCGTTTTTCAGGAGTTCGTATCAACTGGGACAAGTCGGTCCTCTTTCCACTTCACCCATCCATGCCTCGTATTGACACGCGAACACCCCTTCAATGGGTCGAAGAGTTCACATACCTGGGCGTAAGGGTGGCCTTGTCCCTAGACAAATACCTCGACCGTAATCTAATTCCAGTGTTGGACAAACTTACCAAGCAGTGCACAACCTGGCGTAGACTTCCGCTTACGCCAGTGGGTAGGGGGAATTTAATCAAAATGGTGTACTTACCCAAACTGTTATACTTCTTTCGTCACACCCCTGTCCATATTCCCCGGTCAGTGTTCCGGAGACTCGACAGTATTGTGAGCGAGTTTGTTTGGGCTGGGAGGCCTCCGAGAGTGGCCAGACGGACCCTTTATCTTCCCCTCTCTGGCGGAGGTCTGGCCCTTCCGAACTTCCTTATATACTACTGGGCTGCGGTCTTGGTTACCGTCCGCTGGTGGTTCTCCCAGCCCAGACAGAACCCAGCAGTCACCCTAGAGGCAGCAATAATTGGTTCATATGCAGCCCTTTCTAACTTAGTCTTTAGAGGGTGTAAGGCACATCCGGGCGTCACGATTCCTATGAAAACCACGATTCGGGTTTGGCAATGTTCACGGGTGGCTCTCTGGGATCCCTTGGTGGTCTCCCCTCACACTCCCCTATGGGGCAATCCCCTTCTTCCCCACCTAAATAGAGTGCCTGATCCGGCGGCGTGGGCGACGAGGGGTATTGTTACCCTCAGGCACGTAATGCCAGGTGGGAAGATTCTAACATTCCTAGAACTAAGACAGACATTTAAACTCCCCCGTTCCTTCCAATTTAGGTACTGGCAGCTCCGGCATGCTCTCGCCGCCCAGTTCCCTTCCCCAATTACTCTAAACTCAGATTCTATAGAGCGACTTCTCACTTCGGAGCTCCTGCACAAACCACTCTCCACCCTATACATGTATCTCACAGTAGCTCTTGATACGGACACCTCACACCTGCTGGGAAAATGGAAGTTGGATATCCCTGACCTAGACGAAGACACATGGGAGGAATGCGTCTCTACATTTATATCCTCTATGATAGCCTCTAGAGACCGTTTTGTCCAATTGAAATTTTTGCACAGGGCATACTATACCCCACAGAGGTTGGCTTCCATCTACCCCTCTCTCAGCCCACTTTGTACGAGATGCTCCCTTGAGAGGGGCTCCTTCTTTCACATGGTTTGGACTTGTAACAAGATCCAACCCTATTGGAGAGGGGTAGCGGACATATTGACAGACTTTTGCGGCGCCCCGTTGACGCTGGACCCTCTTGTCTTTCTGCTCAGTTACCTGGGGGATGTGGAGGGTGACCGTTATACTAAACTAGGCTTGACTTTTGCCCTCTATTATGCTAGGAGAGAAATCCTCCTGAGATGGAAGGGTACTGATCTCCCTACAGTAGCCTCATGGAAAAGTGCAATTAATAAAGTCCTTCCTTTATATAAGATCACATATGAAAGCAGGAACTGCCCTGCAAAATTTGAGAAAATATGGTCACAGTGGTCGGACGTCTGATTGAACTCCTGATTTATGTAAATATGATTGTATCGTATATACTAGCTAATAGGGAGCTGGGAGCGGTTGTGGAGGGGCCAGCGGGTTTTTCACCCCCTCCTCCCCCCACCTCGCCTCCCCCCTTCCTCCCCCCCAGACTGAAAATACTTTCCACTCTCCATACTTCTGGAGGTGGAATGGTGGGATCAATCTTGGATCCATCCGGGACTTCTGTCCGCTCCATAGCATATACACATCCCTCTTTTTGTTTTATACCGTTCTATTGCTTACCTGTAACTAGCTATAGACATAGCTCACATCACAGGCTGTCTTCCACCCTTGGGTACCCTGACCTCAATGCTGCCTGATAATGAATACTTTATAAAAATGCTGTAATCTGATTGCAAACACTGTACTCTTCATGCTATTGCTGTTTTGTATTCTTATGATTTCCGAAAAAATAAAAAACTTTTTTCTGTCAAAAAAAAAAGAAAGCCTTGTTGAAAATGAAAAAAGATACATGTTTCTTTGGTATCCTAGTAATCACAAAGATTTTGCTGAATCAATAGATCCATAGAGGAATTGAAAAAATTGATTTTGTTCAAAAGGTGTATACAGGTGTGAGAACTGAACCGGTTAAATAAAGCTATAATAAGTACGTTTTTTTTTACTTTTCTACAGCTTAAAATGAAAGATATTATTTTCTATCTGCAAGTATTTTAAAATTCTAGCATTTTTTCCTGTTTATTTCAATAACTTACAACTCTAGTTCCCACTTCTCACTCTGAAATGGAATTACTTAATATATTTCATTGAATTTGATATTTCCAGATAATCATTTTAACTTGAAATAGTAATAAAATGGAACATGAAAGGGCAGATATTGCATATTGCTCTTTCTGGGTGACTGACATAGATTTGATTTATGTTCTATGTTTAATGATAAATACTGAAGATTTTGAATCAAGCCCTATGTATCTACATATTGCAATTTCAAACATTTCAAAAGCTCCATTATACAATAACGTAACATCATAAAAATGGGTCAGTATGCTACTGGTATGTTCTTGATATACACATTTGTATTTAAATCAGAAGAAATGGTATTTTATTTTTTTAAGTGTGTGAGTTGCAGATTAAAAATTAGGTATTAGTGTAGCTGTCTTGGTTGTTGTGGAGAATATAAAATTTCAGAGTGGTTTGCTCAATATGATTGCTCAGAGCAGGTTAATATGGGAATTTACAAGAAGCTGCTGAAAAGGGAGCTGTACTTGAATCTGCCAGTGAATAAGTTACATGTGCTGCACAACAAGATACAAGGCATCATCAAGTCCATTGTGCCTACCGATTTGAAGCAAGCCAGATTGAGGCTTTTCTGATAGCCCAGACTAAAAAACAAGGAGGGATCATGGTTGAACAATCTACAGTCATTGCCTAATCTTTAAACAACCACAAAAAAAAAATCAGGAAAAGTGATCAACAGCACCAACCTCTGTGCTGCAAGACCTTACTCTTTCTTTCCGGTTTCCTTTCATTTTCTTATTTCCTCTGTCTTCTCCTCGCATAATTATTTTTTTAATTGACTGTCATGTGATGTGACACATAGGGGGTCATTTACTATAGCGCCAAAAAATTCTCCTGCAGTACCAAAAAATAACTCTCAAAAAAGGCCAGAAAGACTTCAACTCTCAGAAAGTCAGCGCTAATGCAAATGCAAAGCAGCTCTATAATAATGCCTGTCAGATCACATATGCTGGAATAGTGGAAGTCAATGGGGCTCGAACCTACAAAATCCAAAGTTCTCACTGAAGGCTTATATGCAAGTTCTTTGCCATAAAAAGTGTTTGGAGACCTGGGTCCTGCCCCCGGGGGACATGGATCAATGCCAAAAAATTTTTTTAAAACGGACGTTTTTTCGGGAGCAGTGATTTTAATAATGCTTTGAGTGAAACAATAAAAGTGTAATATTCCTTTAAATTTTGTACCTGGGGGGTGTCTATAGTATGCCTGTAAAGGGGCGCATGTTTCCCGTGTTTAGAACAGTCTGACAGCAAAATGACATTTCAAAGGAAAAAAAGTCATTTAAAACTACTCGCGGCTATTAATGAATTGCCGGTCCGACAATACACATAAAAGTTCATTGATAAAAACTGCATGGGAATTCCCCACAGGGGAACACCGAACCAAAATTTAAAAAAAAATGACGTGGGGGTCCCCCTAAATTCCATACCAGACCCTTAAGGGGAGCCCCGGCCAAAAAAAATGGCGTGGGGTCCCCCTCAAAATCTATACCAGACCCTTCAGGTCTGGTATGGATTTTAAGGGGAACCCCGCGCCAATTTTTTTTTAAAAATGGCGTGGGGTCTCCTCAAAAATCCATACCAGACCCTTATCCGAGCACGCAACCTGGCAGGCCTCAGGAAAAGAGGGGGGATGAGAGAGCACCCCCCTGAACCGTACTAGGCCACATGCCCTCAACATTGGGAGGGTGCTTTGGGGTAGCCCCCCAAAACACCTTGTCCCCATGTTGGTGGGGACAATGGCCTCATCCCCACAACCCTTGCCCAGTGGTTGTGGGGGTTTGCGGGTGGGGGGCTTATCAGAAGGGGACCCCAATTAACAAGGGGACCCCCAGATCCTGGCCCTCCCCCCTGTGTGAAATGGTAAGGGGGTACAAAAGTACCCCTACCATGTCACAAAAAAGTGTCAAAAATGTTAAAAATGACAAGAGACAGTTTTTGACAATTCCTTTATTTAAATGCTTCTTCTTTCTTCTATCTTCTATCTTCCTTCGGTTTCTTCCTCCATCTTCTTCTTCTTCCCACTGTGTGACACTTCTCCTCTTCTGACGGTTCTTAAATAACGGAGGGCGGGGCCACCCGGTGACCCCACCCCCTCTGACGTCACGGGGAATGTCACAGGGAAGTCCCCGTGCGTCAGAGGGGGCGGGGTCACCGGGTGGTCCCGCCCCCCATTATTTAAGAACCGTCAGAAGAGGAGAAGTGTCACACAGCGGGAGCCTCCCTCCATTCCATCATGGATGCGGAGCGGCCCGGAGAAGAAGATGAAGAGAAGAAGACGCCGCGGAGGAGATGCCGGATGAGAACACCGGAGGAAGAACCAGAAGAACCAGAAGAAGAAGAATGGAGGAAGAAACCGAAGGAAGATAATAGATAGAAGAAAGAAGAAGCATTTAAATAAAGGAATTGTCAAAAACTGTCTCTTGTCATTTTTAACATTTTTGACACTTTTTTAGTGAAATGGTAGGAGTACTTTTGTACCCCCTTACCATTTTACACAGGGGGGAGGGCTGGGATCTGGGGGTCCCCTTGTTAAAGGGGGCATCCAGATTCCGATAAGCCCCCTGCCAGCAGAACCCCACAACCACCTGCCAAGGGTTGTGGGGATGAGGCTCTTGTTCCCATCAACATGGGGACAAGGTGTTTTGGGGGGCTACCCCAAAGCACCCTCCCAATGTTGAGGGCATGTGGCCTGGTACAGTTCAGGAGGGGGGGCGCTCTCTTGTCCCCCTCTTTTCCTGCAGCCTGCCAGGTTGCGTGCTTGGATAAGGGTCTGGTATAGATTTTTGGGAGGACCCCACGCCATTTTATTTTTAATTTTGGCCAGGGTTCCCCTTAATATCCATACCAGACCTGAAGGGACTGGTATGGAATTTAGGGGGACCCCCACACCATTTTTTTTGTTAATTTTGGTTCGGGGTTCCCCTGTGGGGAATTCCCATGCCGTTTTTATCAATAAACTTTTATGTGTATTGTCGGACCGGCAATTCATTATAAGCCGCAAATAGTTTTAAATGACTTTTTTTCCTTTGAAATGTCATTTTGCTGTCAGACTGTTCTAAACACGCAAACATGCGCCCCTTTACAGGCATACTATAGACACCCCCAGGTACGAAAGGAATATTACACTTTTATTGTTTCACTTTAACCACTTGAGCCCCGGACCATTATGCTGCCTAAGGACCAGAGGTCTTTTTCCAATTTGGCACTGCGTCGCTTTAACTGCTAATTGCGCGGTCATGCAATGCTGTACCCAAACAAAATTTGCGTTCTTTTCTTCCCACAAATAGAGCTTTCTTTTGATGGTATTTGATCACCTCTGCGGTTTTTATTTTTTGCGCTATAAACGGAAAAAGACCGAAAATTTTGAAAAAAAATGATATTTTCTACTTTTTGTTATAAAAAAAATCCAATAAACTAAATTTTAGTCATACATTTAGGCCAAAATGTATTCGGCCACATGTCTTTGGTAAAAAAAATGTCAATAAGCGTATATTTATTGGTTTGCGCAAAAGTTATAGCGTCTACAAACTAGGGTACATTTTCTGTAATTTACACAGCTTTTAGTTTATGACTGCCTATGTCATTTCTTGAGGTGCTAAAATGGCAGGGCAGTACAAAACCCCCCCAAATTACCCCATTTTGGAAAGTAGACACCCCAAGGAAATTGCTGAGAGGCATGTTGAACCCATTGAATATTTTTTTTTTTTTGTCCCAAGTGATTGAATAATGACAAAAAAAAAAAAATATTTACAAAAAGTTGTCACTAAATGATATATTGCTCACACAGGCCATGGGCCTATGTGGAATTGCACCCCAAAATACATTCAGCTGCTTCTCCTGAGTATGGGGATACCACACGTGTGGGACTTTTTGGGAGCCTAGCCGCGTACGGGGCCCCGAAAACCAATCTCCGCCTTCAGGATTTCTAAGGGTGTAAATTTTTGATTTCACTCTTCACTGCCTATCACAGTTTCGGAGGCCATGGAATGCCCAGGTGGCACAAAACCCCCCCAAATGACCCCATTTTGGAAAGTAGACACCCCAAGCTATTTGCTGAGAGGCATATTGAGTCCATGTAATATTTTATATTTTGACACAAGTTGCGGGAAAGTGACACTTTTTTTTTTTTTTTTTGCACAAAGTTGTCACTAAATGATATATTGCTCACACAGGCCATGGGCATATGTGGAATTGCACCCCAAAATACATTTAGCTGCTTCTCCTGAGTATGGGAATACCACATGTGTGGGACTTTTTGGGAGCCTAGCCGCGTACGGGGCCCCGAAATCCAATCACCGCCTTCAGGATTTCTAAGGGTGAAAATTTTTGATTTCACTCTTCACTGCCTATCACAGTTTCGGAGGCCATGGAATGCCCAGGTGGCACAAAACCCCCCCAAATGACCCCATTTTGGATGGAAAGTAGACACCCCAAGCTATTTGCTGAGAGGCATGGTGAGTATTTTGCAGCTCTCATTTGTTTTTGAAAATGAAGAAAGACAAGAAAAAACATTTTTTTTTCTTTTTTCAATTTTCAAAACTTTGTGACAAAAAGTGAGGTCTGCAAAATACTCACTATACCTCTCAGCAAATAGCTTAGGGTGTCTACTTTCCAAAATGGGGTCATTTGGGGGGGTTTTGTGCCACCTGGGCATTCCATGGCCTCCGAAACAGTGATAGGCAGTGAAGAGTGAAATCAAAAATTCACGCCCTTAGAAAGCCTAAAGGCGGTGCTTGGTTTTCGGGGTCCCGTACGCGGCTAGGCTCCCAAAAAGTCTCACACATGTGGTATCCCCGTACTCAGGAGAAGCAGCAGAATGTATTTTGGGGTGTAATTTCACATATTCCCATGGCATGTTTGAGCAATATATCATTTAGTGACAACTTTGTGCAAAAAAAATTAAAAAATTTGTCTCTTTCCCGCAACTTGTGTCGCAATATAAAATATTCCAAGGACTCGACATGCCTCTCAGCAAATAGCTTGGGGTGTCTACTTTCCAAAATGGGGTAATTTGGGGGGTTTTGAACTGTCCTGGCATTTTATGCACAACATTTAGAAGCTTATGTCACACATCACCCACTCTTCTAACCACTTGAAGACAAAGCCCTTTCTGACACTTATTGTTTACATGAAAAAGTAATTTTTTTTTTGCAAGAAAATTACTTTGAACCCCCAAACATTATATATTTTTTTTAAAGCAAATGCCCTACAGATTAAAATGGTGGGTGTTTCATTTTTTTTTTCACACAGTATTTGCGCAGCGAATTTTCAAACGCATTTTTGGGGGAAAAACACACTTTTTTAAATTTTAATGCACTAAAACACACTATATTGCCCAAATGTTTGATGAAATAAAAAAGATGATCTTAGGCCGAGTACATGGATACCAAACATTACATGCTTTATAATTGCGCACAAACGTGCAGTGGCAACAAAATAAATACATTTTTAAAAGCCTTTAAAAGCCTTTACAGGTTACCACTTTAGATTTACAGAGGAGGTCTACTGCAAAAATTACTGCCCTCGATCTGACCTTCGCGGTGATACCTCACATGCATGGTGCAATTGCTGTTTGCTTTTGACGACAGACCGCCGCTTGCGTTCGCCTTAGCGCGAGAGCAGGGGGCGACAGGGGTTCTTTTTTTTTTTTCTTTATTATTTTTTTGCTTTTTTATCTTATTTTTAAACTGTTCCTTTCATTTTTATTTATTTTTTTAATCATTTTTATTGTTATCTCGGGGAATGTAAATATCCCCTATGATAGCAATAGGTAGTGACAGGTACTCTTTTTTTGAAAAAATTGGGGTCTATTAGACCCTAGATCTCTCCTCTGCCCTCAAAGCATCTGACCACACCAAGATCGGTGTGATAAACTGCTTCCCCAATTTCCCAATGGCGCTATTTACATCCGGCGAAATCTAAGTCATAAAATGCTCGTCGCTTCCAGTTTCTTAGGCCATAGAGATGTTTGGAGCCACTCTGGTCTCTGATCAGCTTTATGGTCAGCTGGCTAAATCACCAGCTGCATGTCAGGTTCCCTGTTGAGACAGGAGAGCCAGAGAAAAACACGGAAGACGGTGGGGGGGTCATTCCCTCCCACGGCTTGTAAAAGCAGTCTAGAGGCTAATTAGCCGCTAGGATTGCTTTTACATGAAAGCCGACCGCTGGCTGAAAAGAATGATACCAAGATGATACCTAAACCTGCAGGCATCATTCTGGTATAACCACTCAAAGTCGTGAATGGCGTACCTGAAGACAAAAAAAATGGTTAACAATAAAGCACAGTAAACGGTAAAGTATAAAAAATTGCATACCTGAAAAGCAAACGTGATAAAACATAATAACAATAAAACATTGCAGAATAGAATACAGTAAAAAAGAGCAGAACAATAGAGAGAATAGAGAGAGAGAGAACAATAAAAAGACAACTATTTTTTTTTATTTTATATATTTTTTTTTTATTTTTTTTTACACTTTTTTTGTAACTAACTTTTATAACTGTAACCGGTTCCAGGTTCGGGTCTCCCAAAATGCGATGGCATCTTAGGAGACCCTGTGAAAGTGCGCCTAGTCTGTGGAATGATGTACCCTACGCTAATACTCAACTAGTGCATGGTAGCGTTCAAAACATTCACCAATGCAAAGACCAGGATTGTCAGGACAGGAGGGACAACAATACCTGGTGTCACGCCTATATCCGCGCTTGCTGCAGACACAACATCTTTTTTGGGGGGTTTGTTGGGTAGGGGTACTCGGAAGGACATAAAGAAAATGCCTCTCATGCAGCCGACTGCATTTGGTTGGGGATGTGAATGGGGGAAGTACGGGCGCTGCAGAAGTGGTGGGTTCCCAATTAGGATTGGCGAATGCAGCAGGAAGGGCATTATGGGCACGACAGGCCTGTGTTTGTCTTTTTGGTGGCAGCGGGACACTACTTGTGCTTGTCACCTCACCAGCTTGAACTGCACTTATGGGACTCGCCACGTCACCAAGTGTTACTGCAGTGCTGGTTTGACCACGACCGGGGTGTACTAGACCGCTGGTGCTTGCCAGTTCAATAAAAAGCTGCCAAAAAAACTGTTAGCGATCGCAGGGATCAGGCCTGACTCTGCGAACGCTGCAGTTATGCGTTAAGTGTTTTGTAAGTGACAGTGATCGATCGATACTGCACTTGGGTGGGCTGGGCCAGGTCGGGCAGAGGGGCAAAACGCAGGTGCTAGCAGGTATCTGGGCTGATCCCACTAACACTGCGTTTTTAGGAGCCCTAAACTGCTGGGGACGCTAGTATAGATCTGATCGGATCAGATATTGATCCGTTCAGATACTATACCACTAAGGGAGGTGTACGGTGCGTGCGTGGGTGTTAGCGCTACTGGCGCTAACCTGACGCTGCCTGGGGCTGGTGCTTGCTTGCCAGTTCACCAAAATGCTACCAAAAAAACTGTTAGCGATCGCACGGATCAGGCCTGACTCTGCGAACGCTGCAGTTATGCGTTTAGTGTTTTGTAAGTGACAATGATCGATTGATACTGCACTTGGGTGGGCTGGGCGGAGGGGCAAAACGCAGGTGCTAGCAGGTATCTGGGCTGATCCTGCTAACACTGCGTTTTTGGGAACCCTAAACTGCTGGGGACGCTAGTATAGATCTGATCGGATCAGATATTGACCTGTACAGATACTATACCACTAAGGGAGGCGTATGCTGCGTGCGTGGGTGTTAGCGGTACTGACGCTAATCTGACGCTGCCTGGGGCGATGCATATCACCGCCAGGCGATCAGGGGGCTAAACCTTTATTCGGTAATAAACGGCGGGTTCCCTGACACTATAAAAAATAAACAAACTAACCAGCGTCACCCGTAACAGTTATACGGTGATCAGTGGTGAAAGGGTTAACTAGGGGGCAATCAAGGGGTTAAAACATTTATTAGATAGTATATGGGGGTCCCTGACGCTATAAAACGCTGACGGCGAACCTAAATATTTACATCCCTAACTACCGTCACCAGCGACACTAATACAGCGATCAGAAAAATGATCGCTTAGCGACACTGGTGAGGGGGGGTGATCAAGGGGTTAAAACTTTATTAGGGGCAGTTAGGGGGTACCCTAGACCTACAGGGGGCTAACCCTAACTGTCCTAACACTGTAACTGTCACAAACTGACACCAATGCAGTAATCAGAAAAAAAAACCTGCTTGGTGTCAGTTTGTGACAGGGGGGGGTGATTGGGGGGCGATCGGGGGGGGGGGATCGGGGTGTTTTGTGTGCCTGGCATGTTCTACTGTGTGTGTAGTGTTGGTGCACTCACATTTCAGTCTTCTCTCCTCGGCGCCGGAACGGAAAATACCGAGCCGAGGAGAGATGACATCATTTCCTTTGCTGCTGTTTAGCATACAGCAGCAAAGGAATGTTCCCATTGGCCGACGGCGATCGCGAGGGGGGGGGGCTACGAACGGATGGCCTCCCCCTCACCTCGCCGGGGGACCAAACAGGACCACGGGGGGGTCCGATCGGACCCCCCCACCCTCGGGAGGCAAATCACGTTCATGTACGTGATTTTGCCTGCCCGTGCCGCCTTGCCGACGTACATCGGCGTGAGGTGGTCCTTAAGTGGTTAAGCATTATTAAAATCACTGCTCCCAAAAAAACTGCCATTTTTAAAACTTTTTTGCATTGATACATGTCCCCTGGGGCAGGACCCAGGTCCCCAAACACTTTTTATGACAATAACTTGCATATTAACCTTTAAAATTAGCACTTTTGATTATTCATGTTCGTGTCCCATAGACTTTAACCACTTGCCTACCAGGCCAATAGGCCAATTCTGACATTTGTCTCCTACATGTAAAAATCATAATTTTTTGGCTAGCAAATTACATAGAACCCCCAAACATTATATATGTTTTTTTTAGCAAAGACCCTAGAGAATGCAATGGCGGTCATTGCAACTTTTTATCTAGCACAGTATTTGCGCAGCAATTTTTCGAATGCGTTTTTTTAGGAAAAAAACAGTTTTGGGCTAAAAAAAAAAAAAAAAAACAAGAAAGTTAGCCCAATGTTTTAGCATAATATGAAAGATGAAGTTATGCCGAGTAAATAGATACCCAACATGTCACGCTTCAAAATTGCACACGCTCGTGGAATGGCGCCAAACTTTGCTATTTAAAAATCCCCTTAGGCGACGCTTTAAAATTTTTTATTGGTTACATGTTTTCAGTTCCAGAGGAGGTCCAGGCCCAAAATTATTGCTCTCACTCTAACGTTCGCGGCGACACCTCACATGTGTGGTTTGAACACCGTTTTCATATGTGGGCGGGACTTATGTATGCGTTCGCTTCTGCATGCGAGCTCACGGGGACAGGGGTGCTTTAATTTTTTTTTTTTTATTGTTAATTTTACTTTTTTATTTTAGCTTGACACTTTTTTCCCAAAAATTTTTTTTGGATCACTTTTGTTTCTATTACAAGGAATGTAAATATCCCTTGTAATAGGAATAAGCATGACAGGTGCTCTTTACAGTGAGATGTGGGGTCACCTCTAGGCTTAGAAGGCTGAAATCCCCCCCAAAAAAAAAAAAATCTCCGCTTCCCAGCCGAAGCAGCGCCGTTTTTTTGAATACAGAGGCTGGGCATGACGTCATAACATCACGCCCTGCCTCCAAACAATCAAAGAGACTCCAGCGACCATCTGGTCCTCCGGAAATCTCTATGCTAAACATCTGGGGCTAGCGGAACCTGTGACCGACTCACCGATCGTAGCGGTGAGTCGGTACAAGCACCGGAGGGCAGCGGGAGGGGGGCCATCCCCTCTCGCCTCCCGTAAGAATGATCAAGCGGTGGAACAGCCGCTATGATCATTCTTATGGTGTGCAGATTCGCCGGCTCTAAAAGACGATATCTGGATGATGTCTGTAGCTACAGGCATCACTCAGATATCCCCGCTCAAAGCCGAGGACGTCATTTGGCGTACGGCGGGCGGGAAGCTGTTTTAATGGTGTTCACACAAATTTTTTGCCTGTTCGCATGTTCTGCTGCGAACCAAACAGGGGGGATGTTCGGCCCATCCCTAGTTCTCATTGAGAATCATGGGGTACAACTTGTCAAGCAACTCGGAGGTCCAAAGTCGCCCAACTGTGAAACAAGTCATATATATTTTAATAGAAAGGAGCTCTCATTTATACTTGCATTTACATCAGCAGAACAAATGCAGGAAGTGATGTGTGCACATGGGCCAGAAGCAAATGTGTGGGGATGCAAAACAAATCAATGAACCCCACCCACACCAAATCTTACTACCACATCCGCCCCCGCATTGATTAAGCACAAGTACATATCATACCCTTATCCGGAAAATGAGCCGCACCTCCTCTTTGCTAAAGAGTGACTTCGCCATGTCCACCTAGATGGAGATCTTGAACAGCACAGGGACTTCCGGGTGATTACCATGACTTATTTCTGGGTCAGAAGGCGAAACCACACTCTTTTGATCGCTGCTGCAAATATTTGATCGCAACCACTATTAGAATTTTTTTTTTTTTTTTATTTGCAGATATGCAAATTTGTATTTCTACTTATGATATTTAAAGGCGTTCGATAAGAAATGGTGTCCCTGGGTTAGCAGCGGGAGGAAATCGTTCAGCTGAAATCACACACTTTCATTCCCGCATGTCAGTCCTGACTGCAGGGGGAATTTCAGAGACATCTGTGCAGGTTTCTGCACTGATATCAATACAAATTGCACCCCAAAGTTGCACCAATTAAAACAGTGCAATTGTCACCGCTTTGACATGTCAAATCGCACCAATGTGAACTAAAGCTGACACATACAACACTGCCCATCCACCATTCATTACCTGCAATTCTCCACAGCTGTTCTATATAAAGATTTCACCTTTATCATTAACTTGCAGGTGTGCAGAAGCCTAGGTTTACATTGGAGCGATTTGTCATGCGATTTGAGAGATCAAATCGCATGACTATTGGCAGCAATGGCACTGTTCCAATCGATGCAACATTTTTTTATGGCACCTCACCAATTTGCTAAAGTAGTTCCTGCACTACTTTTGCCGATTTCAGGTGCGACTTCAATAGACATTTGTGTATGAAGCCACACGGATGTCTATCAAGTAGCACCTGAAATCACACTGACCTTGCTACTTTGAAATCGTGCTACTTCAAGTGAAGTAGCGCGATTTTAAAGTAGCATCAATGTGAACCAGGGCAAAGAGATTAGTTTTTTGGTGCACAAATACATATTGAAATAAAATTTAGGAGACATTGCACTTTCCCAAAACCACCACCCTCAAAAACTAAAGAGAAAAAAGTAGAAGAAAAAAAACCCACCACAACAAAAGCTCAATAATGTACTTTTATTTTACCAGCAGAAAAACAAACAAAAAAAATTTACATTCATTTACTAGCTTCAAAAAAATTTGGACAGGATATATGGTGCTACATTTAGCAATGGGATTTTAAGGGCCCTGCTAATAGGAGCCTACAATCTAAAATTTGACAAAACCTTAGAGTGGACACAGCTTTACTTTCAGTGTATAACGGGCAACACATCACATTTTTATCTGCAAGATTATAGAAGCATACTCAACAGTCATTCTTACAAAGCATTCCAACATAATATTAAAAGATTTATGCAAAACACCCACCACCAGCCCACAATCCACACATACATACATACATTGGTGACCATGTTCTGCTGGAAGCTGCATTTCGGTGTACACAATTAAACGAGATCAAAAAGAGTAGGTCAGCAGATGCTTCCAAACAATGTTTGCATGATCAGACAGGAACAATACACGCACAACATTGACAGCATGGCCACATAAACCCACTTTTGATTGGAAAAATGCACAAGAATTTCATCAAATCTCCCAATATCATTCCTTCTCCCCCAAAAATTACAGCAAAAAAACCTGACCTTCTCAGGCCAAACAAACCCCCCTACTGCAGGCTTTTATATAAGAGAGGTTGTATTGTTAGCACACTGACACACCCAATAGAAGTACACGCCCACCAGTATCTTTCAATCTGTCTCTTCATGTATGTCTAAAGTGATTGCACCTGATGAGCAGGAACACATAATAGTATTCACAACTGTGTTAGCCCTTGGCTATGTGCATCACATCTCCAACTACAGGACAAAGATCAAAGTCCATTTGCATCCACATAAACAAAGCAACAGTTTTCTAAGCATATGTACCCGTGCAGTGTAAACCCTAAAATTTGAAATGTCCAAGTCCCTGGGCATGATTAGTGCTAATAAACATTAACATCAGTCCCTGGCTGCAATGAGCTTCCAATCTAAAGTCCAAAATTAACTTTCTTACATTAGAACCTATTTTGACAGGAGACAAATAAAATGCCAGCATGTCTTTGGATTGTGGTGAGAAACCCACACAGGGAGAACATATAAACTTCAACACAAGCATTAGCATGTTGGGGAATTGAACCAACATCCCAGGTGCTGCTAGACAGAACTGCTACCTACTTAGCCACCAGGCAGCCCCACACATGTTCTCTGCATCTCTGTGGTGTGAACCAGCCCTAAGTCCATAGCCAGGCTCAGTGTCACAAGCAATATACAATATATTGGCCTAAGTATTGGGACGCCTGCCTTTAAACGCATATGAACTATAATGGCATCCCAGTTATTAGTATTGGGTTCAAAACTCATTTGGCCCACCCTTTGCAGCTCTAACAGCATCAACTCTTCTTGTCCACAAGGTTTAGGAGTGTGTCTATGGGAATGTTTGACCATTCTTCCAAGTGCATTTGTGAGGTCAGGCACTGATGTTGGACTAGAAGGCCTGACCTACAGTCTCCTCTCTAATTCATCCCCAAGGTGTTCTGTTGTGTTGAGGTCAGGACTCTGTCCACGCCAGTCAAGTTCCTCCACCCCAAACTCCCTCATCCATGTCTTTATGGACCTTGCTTTGTGCACTGGTCCAAATGATTTGGTGGAGGGGGGATTATGATGTGGGGTTGTTTTTCAGAGGTTGGGTTTGGCCCCTTAGTTCCAGTGAAGGGAACTCTTAAGGCATCAGCATGCCAAGACATTTTGGACAATTTCATGCTCCCAACTTTGTGGGAACAGTTTGGGGAAAGCCCCTTTCTGTTCTAACATGACTGCACACCAGTGCACAAAGCAAGGTCCATAAAGACATGGATGAGCAAGTTTGGGGTGGAGAAACTTGACTGGCCTTCACAGAGTCCTGGCCTCAACCCGATAGAACACCCTTTGGCTGAATTAGAGTAGAGACTGCGAGCCAGGCCTTCTCATCCAACATCAGTGCCTGGCCTCACAAATGCACTTCTGGAAGAATGATCAAACATTCCCATAGGCACACTAAACCTTGTGGACAGCCTTCCCAGAAGCTGTTCTAGCTGCAAAGGGCCAAATCAAATTTTAACCCTACGGACTAAGACTGGGCTGCCATTAAAGTTCATGTGTGTGTAAAGGCAGGCGTCCCAATACTTTTGGCTAAATAATGTATCTGGAAAAGACTTACAATGGTGGTGGAACCCTCCTACACATAAATACTACATTTAGACATAGTTATAGGACCTGGGAGATGAGACAACTTCTCTACATGAAGTAACATGGTTGGGATTTGAACCCAGACCCTTAGGGATACTAAACAGAAGTTCTAACCTCTAAGCCACAGAGCTCCCACATGTGAGAATCTCCTACACATAAATACACATACATACTGCATTTCTATGGACATACAGGTGATGGAATTACATTACTCAAGAGTTATTCTTCTTGATTTATTCTGTGATATTTGGTGTTTTTTTTGTGGGTGAGAGTAGAATATTACCCTCACATTTTTGGGAATTACATTTTGATTTCTGATGTTGGTACACATATCACATTTTTTGGGCTCAAATTATGAATATTTGGAAATGATAAAAAACACAAAAAATTGTGATTCATTATAAATTTGCATCAGCAATGATATTGTTTGTGGATTATAAAGACACCTGTGTGAGTTTGGATAAAGATTGTTGTGAGATGAAGAGTAACAAGTGAAAGTGACAGAGAAAAATATATTTTACCAAAACAGCAAAACATTCCACATTGTAGCATTCTTAAAATCAAAATATTTTAAGTAGAAGCAACAATGTTACAAAGGAAAATGTATTTCACAGAAAGATACATTTCATCTCAACATTAAAAGGTTTTTTTTTTTGTGAAAGTTAGAATTGTTCCATTAGAATCAATGGCTGAAACTTCATTTGGACTAAAATAGAGCAGATTTTAACTTCCAAAAAATTCTCTCTAATTAGCTCTCATTTCGGTATTTACTATAGCTCCGGCTAAAAAAAAAAAAAAACACTTGAGTTGAAATGAGTTATTTTCAGGTCTGAGCATGCTCAGTTGTGTTGGCACCTAGTTGTCCAAAACGGGGAATTTTTCACTTTTCAGACTTTTAAAGATATTTCAGTGTAGAAATCACTTTTTCACACACAGTTTAAAAGCAGATTCTCTTTAAATAATATCCTGCATATTTCAGTACCATTTAGGCAATTATATCAAGCTCTAAACATTATTTCCATGTGCAATTCTCCAGGTTTTAGCAGAGTAAGGGTTTGGACGCTATTTGGTTTCAGGGAACTATAGTAAATTCGATTTTGGGAGTATTTTCTCACCAGTGCTATAGTGAATACCGTTTAAGCGCTAGTAGCGCTAATTCGCGGCAATTTGCAAGAATTAGCACTGTGACACTATAATAAACGACCCCCATAGTATCAAGATCCTTTGTCCTGATTTCATCTCTTTCAAACTTGTCCAGGGTGTTCTCTAGAAATGACATCACATCTTTATCTTTTGCTCCATTGTGTTTATTGGACCTTTGTTTGGCATAATGTTGATCACTGTATTCAGCTTGTTCTTTTTCGTACCCGCAACATGGATTGTTTAATTTGTACAACTTGTTTAACCACTTGACGACCGCCTCACGCCGATGTACGTCAGCAAGGTGGCACGGACAGGCAAAATAACGTACATGGTACGTGATTTGCCTTCCGCGGGTGGGGGGTCCGATCGGTCCCCCCCGGTGCCCGAGGCGGTCGCCATTTCTTCCCGGGCGATGAGAGGTGAGGGGGCGGCCATCCATTGTTGGCCACCCCCTCCCGATCGCTCCCGGCGAATGAAAATGCTTCCTTTCCCTCTGTAATGTAAACAGAGGGAAAGGAAGTGATTTCATCTCTCCTCGAGCCGGTCTTTTCGTCGCCGCGCCGAGGAGAGAAGACATCCAAGTAAGTCTGCACAACACTACACATTCAGTAGAACACGCCAGGCACACTTGTCACCCCCCATCACCCCCCGATCACCCCCTGATCACCCCCCTGTACCCCCTGTCACTCTGACACCAGTAGCATTTTTTTTTTTTTTTTGCATTGGTGTCAGTTTGTGTCAGTTAAAAGTTTTAGGGCAGTTAGGTTAGCCCCCTTTAGGTCTAGGGTACCCCCCCTTAGGTCCAGGGTACCCCCCTAACCCCCCCTAATAAAAGTTAACCCCTTGATTACCCCCCGTCACCAGTGTCGCTAAGCGATCGTTTTTCTGATCGCTGTATTAGTGACACAGGTGACGCTAGTTAGGGAGGTAAGTATATAGGTTCGCTGTCAGTGTTTTATAGCGACAGGGACCCCCATATACTACCTGCTAAAGGTTTTAACCCCCTGATTGCCCCCTAGTTAACCCTTTCACCAGCGATCACCGTATAAGTGTTACGGGTGACGCTGGTTAGCTAGTTTGTTTTTTGTAGTTTATTACAGTTTATTACAGTTTATTATAGTTTATTATAGTTTTAGGGCACCCGCCGTTTATTACCCTATAAAGGTTTAACCCCCTAATTGCCCGGTGGTGATAGAAGTTAAGTTTTTAGGATCAAATAAGGTCTGCGTCGCCCCAGGCAGCGTCAGGTTAGCGCCAGTACAGCTAAAACCCACGCACGCAGCATACACCTCCCTTAGTGCTATAGTATCTGAGCGGATCGATATCTGATCCGATCAGATCTATACTCCCCAGCAGTTTAGGGTTCCCTGAAACGCAGTGTTAGCGGGATCAGCCCAGATACCTGCTAGCACCTGCGTTTTGCTCCTCGGCCCAGCCCTGCCCAGCCCACCCAAGTGCAGTATCGATCGATAACTGTCACTTACAAAACACTAAGCACACATAACTGCAGCGTTCGCAGAGTCAGGCCTGATCCCTGCGATCGCTAACAGTTTTTTGGTAGCGTTTTGATACAGTCGCCAACATTCAGGAGCTTTTTTGCCTGTGAGTCTCACTAGTGTACCCCTAAATTTAGAGCCCAAAATGGCAAATAGAAGGTACACTAGTGAAGAGGCCTACACGTTTCTGAGTATGACAGATAGTGAAGAGGAAGTCACTCATCTGTCAAGTTCAGGCTCAGAATACGAACCTGTAGAGGACAGCGGCTCCATGACAGATAGCTCTGACGACAGAGTTGTGGTCCCTGCTAGGGTCAGGCGTACCAGACCCCGAACTTCTTCTGTCCTTGAAGTGCAAGAACCGCAGGGCTCTCGTATGGAGCAGAGCAGTACTAGCGCCGCTACTCCTTCTGGTGAACTGGCAAGCACCAGCGGCCTAGTACACCCTGGTCGTACATCCAGCACTGCAGTATCACGTGGTGACGTGGCGAGTCCCATAAGTGCAGTTCAAGCTGGCGAGGTGGCAAGCACTAGTAGTGTCCCGCTGCCACCAAGAAGACAAAGACAGGCCCGTCGTGCCCATAGTGCCCTTCCTGCTGCATTGGCCAATCCGAATTGGGAACCTTCCACTTCTGCAGCACCCGTACTTCCCCCTTTCACTGGCCAACCCGGAATTCAGGTGGAAACAGTTGACTTTATGCCACTGGATTTTTATTCACTGTTTTTCACCGAAGATCTCTATAGATCTATTGTGAACCAAAGCAATTTATACGCTGGTCAACACATCGCCGCTAATCCCCAGTCCTCCCTTGCCAGAGATTGGAGACCAATTACGGTCTCCGAATTTAAGACCTTTCTGGGCCTTTCCCTCCTCATGGGGTTGAATAAAAAGAGTAAGTTGCGGTCATATTGGTCCACTGACCCAATTTACCATTCACCCTTGTTCTCTGCTTCCATGGCCAGGGCACGATACGAGCAGATTTTGCGGTTCATGCACTTCAACGACAATGAACTCTGTCGTCCTCGTGGAGACCCTGCATACGATCGGCTCTACAAAATTCGGCCCCTCGTAAACCACTTCAACCAATGTTTTGCAGACTTGTTTACCCCCCATCAAGTTGTCTGCGTTGATGAGTCCCTGATTAAGTTTTCTGGCCGCTTGTCATTCAAACAGTACCTTCCCAGCAAGCGTGCCAGATACGGGGTCAAGATGTATAAGCTCTGTGACAGGGCCACAGGCTATACATGTAGATTTATGGTTTACGAGGGAAAAGATAGTCACGTAGAGCCGACAAACTGCCCTGACTACATAGGAAGCGCTGGCAAGATAGTGTGGGACTTGGTGTCACCCTTATTCGGAAAGGGGTACCACTTGTACGTGGACAATTATTATACGAGCGTGCCACTTTTTAGTCACTTGTTTGATCAGCAGATTGGAGCATGTGGCACCGTGCGACCTAATCGCCGGGGCTTTCCCCAGCGGCTTGTAGATTCCCGTCTTAGGCTGGGGGAGAGAGCCTGCTTGAAGTATAATAATTTGCACGCTATGAAGTGGAGGGATAAGAAGAATGTTTTCGTTCTCACCTCCCTTCATGCAGACACGACGACCCAAATTTCTACGGCGACTGGTGTTGTGGAGAAACCCCTCTGTGTCCACGAATACAACCTTAATATGGGAGGGGTGGACCTCAACGACCAGTTGTTGGCGCCGTACTTAGTTGCCCGTAAGGCCAGACGCTGGTACAAAAAAGTGTCTGTATACTTATTTCAATTGGCTTTGCTGAATGCTCATGTGCTATACAGAGCTTCAGGACAGACTGGATCCTTCCTTAAATTCCAGGAAGAGATCGTCAGAGCCCTTCTGTTTCCAGACGGTGCTCTACCTCACCTTCCCCAACCAAATGCAGTAAGCCGGCTGCATGAGCGGCATTTTCTTTATGCCATCCCGAGTACCCCTACCCAACGAGCCCCCCAAAAAAGATGTCGTGTCTGCAGCAAGCGCGGATTTAGGCGTGACACCCGGTATTATTGTCCCTCCTGTCCTGGCAATCCTGGTCTTTGCATGGGTGAATGCTTTGAACGCTACCATACATTAGTTGAGTATTAGCGTAGGGTTCAGCACTGCACAGACTAGGCACACTAACACAGGGTCTCCCAAGATGCCATTGCATTTTGAGAGACCCAAATCTGGAACAAAAGTTACAAAAGTTAAAAGTTACTAAAAAAAAGTTTAAAAAAATAAAATTAAAAAAAAATTAAAAAAAATAAAAACACAAAAAAAAATATAAAATAAAAAAAACAAAAATAGTTGTTGTTTTATTGTTCTCTCTCTCTCTATTCTCTCTCTATTGTTCTTTTCTTTTTTACTCTATTCTATTCTGCAATGTTTTATTGTTATTATGTTTTACCATGTTTCCTTTTCAGATTTTTCATACTTTACCGTTTACTGTGTTTTGTTGGTAACCATTTTATTGTTTTCAGGTACGCCATTCAGTTGCAGCGCGGATTTATTTATCTTAACAGCAACAGCGTTTGCTCCCACGATATATAAAGCCGTGACTCCAACGCTGTCGGAGGTGATTTCACCACCACAGTTACATACTTCAGCATATATGCCGAAGCGTGGGGGCAGAAGTGGGTGGAGGAGCGATTTGCTCCTGCCTTTTGCGGGAGGATGCCCCCATGCTTCGGCATATATATATTTTAGGCACAGGTTGCGTTAAATGTTTTATTTTTTACTATTTTTTTTTTTGTATTTGCTTTGCAGGTATGGTAAGTCTTACTGTTATACTGTAATGTTGCTTTGTTTTATTGTTAACCATCATTTGCTTAGCAGGTACGCCATTCAGTTGCAGCGCGGATTTATTTATCTTGACAGCAACAGCGTTTGCTCCCACGATATATAAAGCCGTGACTCCAACGCTGTCGGAGGTGATTTCACCACCACAGTTACATACTTCAGCATATATGCCGAAGCGTGGGGGCAGCAGTGGGTGGAGGAGCAATTTGCTCCTGCCTTTTGCGGGAGGATGCCCCCATGCTTCGGCATATATATATTTTAGGCACAGGTTGCGTTAAATGTTTTATTTTTTACTATGTTTTTTTTTTGTATTTGCTTTGCAGGTATGGTAAGTCTTACTGTTATACTGTAATATTACTTTGTTTTATTGTTAACCATCATTTGCTTAGCAGGTACGCCATTCAGTTGCAGCGCGGATTTATTTATCTTGACAGCAACAGCGTTTGCTCCCACGATATATAAAGCCGTGACTCCAGCGCTGTCGGAGGTGATTTCACCACCACAGTTGCATACTTCAGCATATATGCCGAAGCGTGGGGGCAGCAGTGGGTGGAGGAGCAATTTGCTCCTGCCTTTTGCGGGAGGATGCCCCCATGCCTCGGCATATATAAATGGTGCATGTATGCCCATCATTAGAAGTGGGTGGATGAAGGGAGGTATTCTAATGGTGGGCATACCCACCGATCAATATCTTTTTTTCGTTCAGCCCACAGGCTGCATGAAAAAAAAGTTTACAATATATGCCCAACAAGGACCAGCAACGTACTGGTATGTTGCTGGACTTTGAGTGGTTATACCAGAATGATGCCTGCAGGTTTAGGTATCATCTTGGTATCATTCTTTTCAGCCAGCGGTCGGCTTTCATGTAAAAGCAATCCTAGCGGCTAATTAGCCTCTAGACTGCTTTTGCAAGCAGTGGGAGGGAATGCCCCCCCTCCCCCACCGTCTTCCATGTTTTTCTCTGGCTTTCCTGTCCCAACAGGGAACCTGAAAATGCAGCCGGTGATTCAGCCAGCTGACCATAGAGCTGATCAGAGACCAGAATGGCTCCAAACATCTCTATGGCCTAAGAAACTGGAAGCTACGAGCATTTCATGACTTAGATTTCGCCGAATGTAAACAGCGCCATTGGGAAATTGGGAAAGCATTTTATCACACCGATCTTGGTGTGGTCAGATGCTTTGAGGGCAGAGGAGAGATCTAGGGTCTAATAGAGCCCAATTTTTAAAAAAAAGAGTACCTGTCACTACCTATTGCTATCATAGGGGATATTTACATTCCCTGAGATAACAGTAAAATTAATTTAAAAAAAATAAAAATGAAAGGAACAGTTTAAAAATAAGATAAAAAAGCAAAAAAATAATAAAGAAAAAAAAAAAAAAAGCACCCCTGTCCCCCCCCTGCTCTCGCGCAAAGGCGAACGCAAGCGTCGGTCTGGCGTGAAATGTAAACAGCAATTGCACCATGCATGTGAGGTATCACCGCGAAGGACAGAACGAGGGCAGTAATTTTAGCAGTAGACCTCCTCTGTAAATCTAAAGTGGTAACCTGTAAAGGCTTTTAAAGGCTTTTAAAAATGTATTTATTTTGTCGCCGCTGCGCGTTTGTGCGCAATTTTAAAGCATGTCATGTTTGGTATCCATGTACTCGGCCTAAGATCATCTTTTTTATTTCATCAAACATTTGGGCAATATAGTGTGTTTTAGTGCATTAAAATTTAAAAAAGTGTGTTTTTTCCCCAAAAAATGCGTTTGAAAAATCGCTGCGCAAATACTGTGTGAAAAAAAAAATATGAAACACCCACCATTTTAATCTGTAGGGCATTTGCTTTAAAAAAATATATAATGTTTGGGGGTTCAAAGTAATTTTCTTGCAAAAAAAAATTATTTTTTTCATGTAATCAAAAAGTGTCAGAAAGGGCTTTGTCTTCAAGTGGTTAGAAGAGTGGGTGATGTGTGACATAAGCTTCTAAATGTTGTGCATAAAATGCCAGGACAGTTCAAACCCCCCCAAATGACCCCATTTTGGAAAGTAGACACCCCAAGCTATTTGCTGAGAGGCATGTCGAGTCCATGGAATATTTTATATTGTGACACAAGTTGCGGGAAAGAGACAAATCTTTTTTTTTTTTTTTTGCACAAAGATGTCACTAAATGATATATTGCTCAAACATGCCATGGGAATATGTGAAATTACACCCCAAAATACATTCTGTTGCTTCTCCTGAGTATGGGGATACCACATGTGTGGGACTTTTTGGGAGCCTATCCGCGCACGGGACCCCGAAAACCAAGCCCCGCCTTCAGGCTTTCTAAGGGCGTAAATTTTTGATTTCACTCTTCACTGCCTAGCACAGTTTCGGAGGCCATGGAATGCCCAGATGGCACAACCCCCCCCCCCAAATGACCCCATTTTGGAAAATAGACACCCCAAGCTATTTGCTGAGAGGTATAGTGAGTATTTTGCAGACCTCACTTTTTGTCACAAACTTTCGAAAATTGAAAAAAGAAAAAAAAATACATTTTTCTTGTCTTTCTTCATTTTCAAAAACAAATGAGAGCTGCAAAATACTCACCATGCCTCTCAGCAAATAGCTTGGGGTGTCTACTTTCCAAAATGGGGTCATTTGGGGGGGGGTTTTGCCATCTTGGCATTTTTTGGCCTTCAAAACTGTGATAGGTAGTGAGGAGTGGAATCACAACTTAAAGCCCTTAGAAATCCTGAAGCCGGTGCTTGGTTTTCGGGGCCCCGTATGCGGCTAGGCTCCCAAAAAGTCCCACACACGTGGTATCCCCATACTCAGGAGAAGCAGCAGAATATATTTTGGGGTGTAATTCCACATATGCCCATGGCATGTTTGAGCAATATATCATTTAGTGACAACTTTGTGCAAAAAAAAAAAAATTGTCACTTTCCCACAACTTGTGTCAAAATATAAAATATTCCATGGACTCAACATGCCTCTCAGCAAATAGCTTGGGGTGTCTACTTTCCAAAATGGGGTCATTTGGGGGGGTTTTGTGCCATCTGGGCTTTTTATGGCCTTCAAAACTGTGATAGGCAGTGAGGAGTGAAATCACAACTTTACGCCCTTAGAAATCCTGAAGGCGGTGCTTGGTTTTCGGGGCCCCGTATGCGGCTAGGCTCCCAAAAAGTCCCACACATGTGGTATCCCCATACTCAGGAGAAGCAGCTAAATGTATTTTGGGGTGCAATTCCACATATGCCCATGGCCTGTGTGAGAAATATATCATTTAGTGACAACTTTGTGCAAAAAAAAAAAAAAATTGTCACTTTCCCGCAACTTGTGTCAAAAAATAAAATATTCCATGGACTCAACATGCCTCTCAGCAATTACCTTGGGGTGTCTACTTTCCAAAATGGGGTCATTTGGGGGGGTTTTGTGCCATCTTGGCATTTTATGTCCTTCAAAACTGTGATAGGAAGTGAGGAGTGAAATCAAAAATTTATGACCTTAGAAATCCTGAAGGCGGTGCTTGGTTTTCGGGGCCCCGTACGCGGCTAGGCTCCCAAAAAGTCCTAAACATGTGGTATCCCCATACTCAGGAGAAGCAGCAGAATGTATTTTGGGGTGTAATTCCACATATGCCCATGGCATGTTTGAGCAATATATCATTTAGTGACAACTTTGTGCAAAAAAAAAAAAAAAAAGTGTTACTTTCCCGCAACTTGTGTCAAAATATAAAATATTCCATGGACTCAACATGCCTCTCAGCAATTACCTTGGGGTGTCTACTTTCCAAAATGGGGTCATTTGGGGGGGTTTTGTGCCATCTTGGCATTTTATGTCCTTCAAAACTGTGATAGGAAGTGAGGAGTGAAATCAAAAATTTATGACCTTAGAAATCCTGAAGGCGGTGCTTGGTTTTCGGGGCCCCGTACGCGGCTAGGCTCCCAAAAAGTCCTAAACATGTGGTATCCCCATACTCAGGAGAAGCAGCAGAATGTATTTTGGGGTGTAATTCCACATATGCCCATGGCATGTTTGAGCAATATATCATTTAGTGACAACTTTGTGCAAAAAAAAAAAAAAAAAGTGTTACTTTCCCGCAACTTGTGTCAAAATATAAAATATTCCATGGACTCAACATGCCTCTCAGCAAATAGTTTGGGGTGTCTACTTTCCAAAATGGGGTCATTTGGGGGGGTTTTGTGCCATCTTGGCATTTTATGGCCTTCAAAACTGTGATAGGTAGTGAGGAGTCAAATCACAACATTACGCCCTTAGAAATCCTGAAGGAGGTGCTTGGTTTTCGGGGCCCCGTATGCGGCTAGGCTCCCAAAAAGTCCCACACATGTGGTATCCCCATACTCAGGAGAAGCAGCTAAATGTATTTTGGGGTGCAATTCCACATATGCCCATGGCCTGTGTGAGAAATATATCATTTAGTGACAACTTTGTGCAAAAAAAAAAAAATTGTCACTTTCCCGCAACTTGTGTCAAAAAAGAAAGTATTCCATGGACTCAACATGCCTCTCAGCAAATAGCTTGGAGTGTCTACTTTCCAAAATGGGGTCATTTGGGGGGGGTTTTGTGCCATCTGGGCATTTTATGGCCTTCAAAACTGTGATAGGTAGTGAGGAATGAAATCAAAAATTTATGCCCTTAGAAATCCTGAAGGCGGTGATTGGTTTTCGGGGCCCCGTACGCGGCTAGGCTCCCAAAAAGTCCCACACATGTGGTATCCCCATACTCAGGAGAAGCAGCTGAATGTATTTTGGGGTGCAATTCCACATAGGCCCATGGCCTGTGTGAGCAATATATCATTTAGTGACAACTTTTTGTAAATATTTTTTTTTTTTGTCATTATTCAATCACTTGGGACAAAAAAAATAAATATTCAATGGGTTCAACATGCCTCTCAGCAATTTCCTTGGGGTGTCTACTTTCCAAAATGGGGTCATTTGGGGGGGGGGGGGTTTGTACTGCCCTGCCATTTTAGCACCTCATGAAATGACATAGGCAGTCATAAACTAAAAGCTGTGTAAATTCCAGAAAATGTACCCTAGTTTGTAGACGCTATAACTTTTGCACAAACCAATAAATATACGCTTATTAACTTTTTTTTTACCAAAGACATGTGGCCGAATAAATTTTGGCCTAAATGTATGACTAAAATTGAGTTTATTGGATTTTTTTTATAACAAAAAGTAGAAAATATCATTTTTTTTCAAAATTTTCGGTCTTTTTCCGTTTATAGCGCAAAAAATAAAAACGGCAGAGGTGATCAAATACCATCAAAAGAAAGCTCTATTTGTGGGAAGAAAAGGACGCAAATTTCGTTTGGGTACAGCATTGCATGACCGCGCAATTAAAAGTTAAAGTGACGCAGTGCCAAATTGGAAAAAGACCTCTGGTCCTTAGGCAGCATAATGGTCCGGGGCTCAAGTGGTTAAAACAAATGTAGCACTGACCCCCGAAGGAGTTGCTCAACCCACTTGACACAACTGTGGTGCAGTTTTAGTGTGAAGTTAAACAAAAAGAGACAATCCCACAATAACAATGTACCAATGCCGTACCTTTACCTGGGTATCCATTGCTCCACCTGTAGGAGCTCCCCTTACTTTGTGATGCAGTCCCTCTTAATACTCATAGAATGCAAGGCCTTGCAATAAGAGATGCAGTCTTTAGTCTTCTGTCTTTTGCTAGCTATTTGTGTTGAAGTAATTGTAATCCACACAGTTGAACAAACAAGGATTATTGTAGGGTGAGTGTTAGAATTGTACTTGCCATGCAGCACGCTTACAACTGCCCTTGGTGTAATTGGTTCTGAACCGCACAGTGTCAGTAATCAATGCAGTGTAGGCTTGAGGCCTGTTTAAACTCAGTCCTTTAGATAATATCTCCTCTGTGGGACTACAGGTCCCAGCAACACTGTGTTCAGAGTCTAAGTGTGAAAGGGTGCGTTAATAATCATGGGCAGCAGCCCTCTCACCCAAACAGGCCTGAAAAGCTGGATGCCTCTGCTCCACAAGATCTCAGTCTATTTTCTGGGGCCACGCTGTCACACTGCTCAGTTCCACCAGATGAGTCCTCAGTTACCTCCGTCAAGGGCCTCTGGGTTCTTCCCGATCCAACCACACTGCTGCTCCAGCATGCTGTGGTGTGAGACAGTCGCTGGCTGTTCCACTCCACAGTTGGTGTAGGCTGCGCTCTCTGGAGACCTCCTCACAGGTCCTTGTAGGCAGGCCACGCGTTCAGAAGAGACCCAAGATGGCCGCGCGGGGTCCTTTTATAACCTACCCAGCATGCAGTTCAGTCTTTTGGTGCTCATGGGTAAGTCACTTGGCATTGTGGGTAGGTAAGTTCTTGTATAATGTAAACAAACAGTCACTTCCTGTAACATTTCTCCATGTTCTTGAAATAGAAAAAAAAAATGAAGTCCATTTCCTGTTTAAGCCACTAGATGGTGCCAAATACCCATTTATAACACTGTCTATTGTTTTGCATTATATGGCATTAGGAAACAAAAATGTCAGCGTTACACAAATATATTGCAATAAAAAAGCTTAAGATGCAGGATAGATGTGAAATCACATACCAGGCACTTGGACCAAGTCAGAAATGCTGCTACCGTATAGGGTTACCATAACCCTATAGAGGTAATTTTGATGAAAGCAAGATTTGGCCTTGCTGTAAAAAATTGCAATGATATGCACCTGTCAAACAGGTGCAGAAAAATTGGTCTTTGGGTGTTGGTGACGCCTTCCCACCGTAACCCTATAGAGGTACTCTTGATGAAAGCAAGAATTGGCCTTGCTGTAAAAAATTACAATTATATGCACCTGTGATACAGGTGCAGAAAAATTGGTCTTTTGGTGCCGGTGGCACCTTCCCAACGTAACCCTATAGAGGTGCTCTTGACGAAAGCAAGAATTGGCCTTTCTGTAAAAAATAGCAATGATATGCACCTGTGAAACAGGTGCAGAAAAAATGGTCTTTGGGTGTCGGTGGCACCTTCCCATTGTAACCCTATAGAGGTGCTCTTGATAAAGGCAAAAAAAATTGTAATTATATGCACCTTTCAAAAAGGTGCTGAAAAATTGGTCTTTGGGTGTTAAATGTGCCCATGAAACCTATACCAAAAACATTCTTCCAGATGAAATGATTGAACACCCTTAAAGCTAGGTAGCCCTGAAGTCCTGCAGAGATTCCACATCCCAAAAAGACTTAATCAGTGACATCAGCATCAGGGGCTTCATAGCTGGTAATCAAGGACTGATTCATTTTTATAAAGGTCAAACGGTCCACGAAGTCTGTGAACAGACGCGTTCTATGATCAGTAACGAAACCTCCTGCAGCACTGAATGCCCATTATGAAAGCACGCTGGCTGCAGGGCAGCCCAACAACTCAATAGCATACTGGGCAAGTTCTGGCCAGTGGCCTATTCTCATGACCCAGTAAGTCGGTGGATCATCAGCTGGAAAGCTCTCCATCTCTGTTTTGGCCCCGAGGTAATCGTCCACCATGTGATGCAGATGCTGCCGATGGGATGTGGAAGCTGACAGCCCTGGGCGGCAAGGACTAAAATAATTCCGAAATGCCCCACTTAGGCAGACACCTTCTCCAACGCCCCTCTCTTGACCAACAGGAGACTCAAAACTATGTTTTCCACGACACTGTAACCTACTGGAGTCAGGAAAAACGTTCAATAAAATCCTCTTTAACGTGTCCTCAAGAGATTTTAACTTCTGCACTCTCTGTGGGGACGGGATGAGTTCTAAGACCTTCCCCTTATAACAGTGGTCAAGGAGGGTTGCCAACCAGTAATCATTCTTCTCCTTTATGTCATGTATTTTTGGGACCTTTTGCAGGCTTTAAAGCATGAGGTTGCCCATGCGTCTCAAATTTGCAGAGGCTTGAGAAGCAGACTCTTCGGGGTCACTCAGAATGACAGGATCTGGAACTTCCCCCTCCCAGCTATGTACTACTCCCAAGGGTCCTGGGGTTGGAAAGCGGTAGGTAGGGGGTAGGTTTTGAGCCTGAAGTGCAGAGAGAGACCTCCCCTACGGCTCCCACTCTTGGCCCTCTGGAATGGAGACAGAGAACACAGGAGTAAGGAGTAGTATGGGTGCCTGGCAGGATCAACAGTCACCCAGAAGTCCTGGAGTGGTGGGAACTCAGGAACCAGGAACTGAAGAGAAGACTGGAGACTGTAACGCAGACTGGAGCCAAGAACAACAGCAGGTAAGTAGGCAGAGAACTGGAGTGCTAGACTGGAACCAGGAAGCACAGCAGGTAGCAGACTGGATACTGGAGCGCTGGACCGGAACCAGGAACAACAGCAAGTAGCAGGCTGGATACTGGAATGCTGGACTGGAACCAGGAACAACAGGAGATAGCAGACTGGATATTGGAGCGCTGGACCGGAACCAGGAACAACAGCAAGTAGCAGGCTGGATACTGGAATGCTGGACTGGAACCAGGAACAACAGCAGGTAGCAGACTGGATACTGGAGTGCTGGACCGGAACCAGGAACAACAGCAAGTAGCAGGCTGGATACTGGAATGCTGTACTGGAACCAGGAACAACAGCAGGTAGCAGACTGGATACTGGAGCGCTGGACCGGAACCAGGAACAACAGCAAGTAGCAGGCTGGATACTGGAATGCTGGACTGGAACCAGGAACAACAGGAGATAGCAGACTGGATACTGGAGCGCTGGACCGGAACCAGGAACAACAGCAAGTAGCAGGCTGGATACTGGAATGCTGGACTGGAACCAGGAACAACAGCAGGTAGCAGACTGGATACTGGAGCGCTGGACCGGAACCAGGAACAGCAGCAAGTAGCAGGCTGGATACTGGAATGCTGGACTGGAACCAGGAACAACAGGAGATAGCAGACTGGATACTGGAGCGCTGGACCGGAACCAGGACAACAGCAAGTAGCAGGCTGGATACTGGAATGCTGGACTGGAACCAGGAACAACAGCAGGTAGCAGGCTGATAGCAGGTATCAAGCAAAAGGATAGTCAGACAGGCCGGTGGTCGGTATCAGGCAGACAACAGAGGAACCAAGGATCAGACAGGAGAATGGTCTAAGCAAACCAAAGGGTCAGATGCAGGCGGATAGCTGGATAGTCAAACAGGAAGCCGGGTCAAACAACAGAAGGTTTCAGATCAGATCAGGTTTTGGCACACGGAACGCTGTAGAGCAGACAGTGGAGACTGAGTGTGACAGGCAGGTTTAAATAGCCCGCCTGGCGCCAACGGGGGTGCGCGCGCACGTGCCCGTGTGCGGTAGCGCCCGCGGACGTGCTCCAGTGAGCCTGGAACGCCGATTACTGGCAGGATCTTCCTGACATTGCCCCCCTCAAGGGGCAAATTTTTCGGGATGGGACCTCTTAAAAGATTGCAACAGACCTTCAGCATGAATATTATCCTCAGGCTCCCAAGAATTCTCTTCGGGTCCAAACCCCCTCTATTTTATCAGGAATTGATTCTGATCACCTCTCCTCTTGTGGCCCAAGATAGATTCTACCTCGAATTCCTCCTCGCCATCTACCAAAATTGGATCAGGAGGATCCGTACTTCGACCTGGAAATGGATTGAAAATGGAAGGTTTGAGTAAAGACACATGGAATACCGGGTGGACTTTTAACGAATCAGGGAGTTCTAGTTCATATGCCACCTCATTAATTCTCCATCTTGGGACCCAATTTTTTCGAAGGGCAGGCCAACCTGAGGTTCATCGTAGACAACCATACCTGGTCACCGGGTGCAAGTAACAGCTCACCTCGCCTTCTTTTATCGAAAGTTGTCTTGTTGTATTCCTGGGTCCTGGTCATGGTTTCCTGCAGAACCTGATTATTGGAGGTAAAGAAATTCAATTTCTCCTGAACTGCCGGTACTGTACATTCAGGAAGGGAATTAGGTAGAAATGAAGGGTGGAAGCCATAATTTGCAAAAAATGGAGTCTGTTTGATAGCGGAATGAATGGAGTTGTAGGCGAATTCAGCCAATGGAAGTACGGAAATCCAGTCATCTTGGGCAAAAGAAGAGAAACAGCGTAGGTATTGTTCAAAAGTTTGGTTTGTTCTCTCTGTTTGCCCATTAGTTCTGGGATGGTAGGCAGAGGAGAATGATAGCTCAATGTTCAGCGTTTTACACAGAGACTTCCAGAATCGGGAGTTAAACTGTACCCCCCGATCTGAAACAATATTGTCCGGCACCCCGTGGAGTCTGATGACTTCTTTAATGAACATTTGTGCTGTTTCTGCAGCTGAGGGGGTACCCTTCATTGGGACAAAATGGGCCATCTTAGATAGCCGATCTACTATTACAAAGATAGTGGTGTAGCCCCCCGCCAGAGGTAGTTCAACAATAAAGTCTACGGATACCATCTTCCATGGCCTATCTGGGACAGGCAAAAGTCTTAGTAGCCCCCATGCCTTGGTTTTGTAACCCTTGTTCCTAATACAGGTTGTACAGGATTCCACAAATCTTTTGCAATCTTCACGTAACTGAGGCCACCAAAAGGTACGCTGTACCAGATAGGTGGTCTTAGTTATACCGAAATGCCCAGCCAGTGCATGATCATGACAAAGTTCCAATATAGGTACTCGTAGATTTTCAGGTATATAAATCTTACTTTCGTGCCAAAGTAGCCCATCCTTAATCTGAAGTTCTGGCCCAACAGAAGATCCCAGTCCCGCGGAAGCTTGCTTAATTTGGGAAAGCAGGTTTCCCTAAAGCAGAAGAAAATTCCCTGGGGACAGGATGGCGGGGAAATTTCTTGGGGTTTGTGGAACATCCTGGATAGGGCATCGGGTTTAGTGTTTTTGGAGTCGGGGCGGTAAGTGACATGAAAAGAGAACCTGGAGAAAAAGAGAGCCCACCTGGCCTGTCGTGGCTTCAGCCTCTTTGCAGATCTCAAATACTCCAGGTTTTTATGATCTGTAAAAATTAAGACTGGATGAGTGGCTCCTTCCAGAAGGTAGCGCCACTTCTCTAATGCTGATTTAATTGCCAGCAACTCTCTGTCTCCTACATCATAATTTCTCTCTGCCGTGGACAACTTGCGAGAGAAGAAGGCTACCGGGTACAGCAGGGCCTTGGTTCCCTGTCTTTGGGACAACACTGCTCCTACCGCAATTTCAGATGCGTCTACTTCAAGTACAAATGGCAGTGAGGAATCTGGATGTTTTAATACAGAAGCAGAAGTAAAGAGGGCCTTGAGGGTCTCAAAAGCCTTTTGGGCTTCAGCAGACCAGTGAAAACGTGTTCCCTGTTTAGTTAACTGGGTAATGGGCGTGATAATGGCTGAAAACCACTTAATAAATTTCCGATAGAAATTGGCGAATCCAACGAACCGTTGGATTCCCTTTTTGTCCATTGGAACCGGTCAATCTAATATTGCAGCGATCTTTTGAGGATCCATCCTAATGCCCTTACTAGAGATGATTAACCCCAAAAACTGTATACTTTCCTGTTCAAATTCACACTTCTCTGCCTTTGCATATAAGCCATGCTGTCAAAGCCGAGCCAACACACTTCTTACATGCCTGCGGTGAGATTCAAGGGAAAAAGAGAACATTAGTATATCGTCTAGGTAGACGATGACAAACAGATCTAGAAAGTCTCGTAACACATCATTGATGAAGTACTGGAACGTAGCAGGGGCATTACACAATCCGAAGGGCATCGCCAAGTATTCAAAATGCCCGGGTACGGAAGGCAGTCTTCCATTCGTCTCTGCCCCTGATACGGACCAAATTGTAGGCTCCACGGAGGTCAAGCTTAGTGAACACAGTGGCAGTTCCAAGTCTTTGGAATAATTCTGGCACCAGAGGAAGAGGATAGCGATTCTTTACTGTGATTTTATTTAGTTCACGGTAGTCCACGCATGGTCGAAGGGTACGATCCTTCTTCTGTACAAAGAAGATGCCCGCGCCTGCTGGAGACATGAACAGGCGAATAAAGCCTTTCTTTAAGTTTTCATTGATATACTCCTTTAAAGCTCCTTGTTCTACCTCTGTTAAAGGAAAAATCCTTCCGAACGGAATCTCCGCTCCAGGGAGTAATTCGATAGGACAGTCATAGACCCGGTGGGGAGGCAAGGCCTCTGCCCCCTGTTTACTAAACACATCTAGGAAGTCATGGTAAACTTCGGGAATAGACTGGTGTAGGCTGGAATCTGTGTCTAGGCATAGCAAGGTAGTGGCCCTATGAGTGTCTTGAAATCCGCAGAACTGCTGACAATAGGAAGAAGAAAAGGTAACCTCTCCTGTGGCCCAGTTGATGTCAGGATTGTGTGCTTGTAACCAAGGCATGCCGAGGATTATGGGAAACAAGGGTGAAGCAATGATGTCCAAGCGTAGCAACTCCTGATGAGAGTTAAATATAATAACAGGTATTGGAGCAGTCTCTTAAGTGACAGGTCTGGATTTGATGGCGGACCCATCAGCCAAATGAATGGAGAGTCCATGGGCATTAGACAACAGGGGAATCTGGTGTTTTGCAGCAAAAGAAGAATCAATGAAACAGCTGCAAGCTACGGAGTCAATAATGGCGGTTATTTGCAGAGTCTTTCCTGGGAGTTGTAATAAGATAGAGAGAGCAAGGTGAGAAGTGCTCTTGGCCAGAGGAACAACATAGTCAGTAGATAGGGAGAGACACTTGCGGAGTTTAAGAGGACAGTTCCTGACGTAGTGTCCAGGTTCCCCGCAGTACAGGCACAGATTATTCATCCGACGACCTTGACTCTCCTCCTGGGTGAGAGAAGGCCAAAGGACCCCCAACTGCATAGGTTCAGGTGGGTTAAACGTAGAGGTAGATGGTGCTGGTGAAGTATGATTTGGAACTTTGGGAAGCATCCAGGTTGGGCGAGAAAATCCTGTAGATTTTTCTGCCCTACGCTCCCTTAAGCGTCGATCGATCTGAATGGCCAGATCGATCAAAGCATTCAGAGTCTGTGGTATACCAACCCTGGCTAACTCATCCTTTAAAGAATCAGAAAGTCCAATTCGGAATTGATAGAACAAGAATATGTGGAATATGGGACTTTAAAGGTACAGCATATGCATGAAAGACACTATTGAATAAAATTATATGAATATTTATTGAAAAAACAGTTTAAAAAGACAGTGAAAAATGAAAACAGTTTACAGTCACAGTCAGAGGTAAACATCCATTACCAAACATTGAGAAATGAGGGAGTGAACTGTAGTCACATAAATCTAAACGTAGCCACGTCCAAAAATTTCAACATGTTTCGCCGGGAAGGCTTCATCAGGAAAACTGATGAGGATATTTGATTATTGAATGACAATACACATGATATGACCAACCTTGGATGTATAGAAAGAAACAAAAAATAATTAAATAGGAAAAATATTTTAAATGACACAGCATAGTATTTGCATTTATACATGTTAGTAGCTCTATAGCTTGCACAACCATGACTCCGTCATCCGTCACAAAAAAAAACCCACCCCAACCTAGTCCCACCTCTCACCCATCACCTCCAAACCCCCCAACTACCACAGACACAACCCCTACGTCAACTCCATACCTGTGATGAGTTCCGGGGAGACCGCAATATCAGGGGTGTTCAGGGAAGAGAGGGGGGAACCCTCAGAGCCTGCTGCCCAAACAGTCCAAAGAGGTTGCCAGATCACCCGTAGGGAGGGATGTATGTTTTGTAGTTAATAAACCGTCCAAAATAGAAAAATGATAGCGATATCTGCAATATATATCATAGATTATGAGAAAAACATGTATTGAGGATAGGAGGGGCATAAGTTTACAACACCGCCTTGTCAATTGACTGTACTCACCGTTGTCCAGTAAAAACAAACAAAAAACAAAAGTGTCTATACTGGGAGCTCATGCGGATCAAAGGCACAACACCGAATATGAAAATGCATCAATAAGAAAGTCCAAAGAGGGCACCGCTAATTCATAGTTTCTGAAACGATATATGTGTATATACACATGCATCAATATCCTATGTGAGAGATATATATATGTGGTATGTCTCTAAATCTTTAAGAGCATTTGCTCACTTTAAAGATATCACACTGCTGTGTAAGGAGCTGTATCACACTCCGAACTCCACGGCTGAGACGGAGCACAAGGGCGGGAAACATCAAAAGATAGTCCGCTCCTATGCTCCAAAGAGAGCGAAAAGATGACTAATGGTAGTCTAAGAAAAAGAAAACAGAAAACAAGCATGCAGGACAATGCTTAGTTCCAAGTTGGATACGCAGCAAAACACTGAGCCAGCTATCTATCATTGTGAATTTACCTAGTGCCAACGTCCGTGTTCAACATGAGCTCCCAAGCTGCCAAAGCAGACATCAAATGTGTGGGATTTAAATATCCCTCCCCATGGCGCCAAAATGCAGCGCATGACGTCACGCCGCACCAGCGCCAAGCGGACGCAAAGGGGAGGTCTAAGATCCATGGACTGAATCACCGGAAACCGGATACCAAAACACGGAAGTATGTGATACTTCCGGTAGCCAGGGACAGTGCTGAACCAAAAGGATGGAAAAAATTGGAAGGGTGGTAAATAATGGCTCATGGTCACAGTTAAACTGGGGCGCCATGGGACAAAAGGATACCTCAAAGCGGGCATGCAGTGGGGCAGCACCACCCCAAAGGGGGAGTTACCTAGCGCCACTCCACACCCTTGGGCGTCCATACGGGGATCTAATGGCACTGGACCAAGGAAGCAGCAAATGAGGGGAGAGAAGGAGAGGGAAAAAAAAACAAAAAGAAAAAAAAAAAACAACTGAGCTTAGATGTGGGCGCTTTGTTTTTCCCACATAAAATGCCCCGCAATGACATTTCATTAGATATACAGAACCGACTGAATGACAATTGGTTCTGTGTTTAGGAGTCCAGATGTTGTTGTTAGGGAGAATGACACTTTTTCCCTCTAGAATAAAGGGACAATAATTACACTTACCGCATGGGTAAGTACCCGGTGACTTAGATTTAAAGGTAGTCTGATTGCTATGGTGACTACTCACTAGAGTATCTCTCAACAGACGGGAACGTTTAAAGGTGATCTCTGGATGGGGTTTGACGAACTTTGAAATCTTTTGGTCGGCTGCCAATAGATACCAAAACTTATTATAGATATGTCGCACTTTGGCATGTTGTCTATTAAATTTTGTAATGACCGTGTCGATGTCGATACTTTGTCTCGTCTGGGCTTATACAGTAGTAATTGTCTATTCTGGTTTTTCACTCTGTTAAAGGCTTTTTTCAAACAAGTTCTACTATAGCCCCTGGCTAGAAGACGATCACGTAGCAAGTTCGCTTCCTTTTGAAAGTTTGTATCTTGTGTACAGTTACGTTTCAGTCTCAAAAATTGACTGAAAGGGATGCTTTTGATCAGCTTCTCGGGATGCGAGCTGCTAGCATGTAATAAGCTGTTTCCCGCTGAGGGTTTCCTATATAGTGTGGAACAGAGTGTTCCCGTTTCATTAATGAAAATTTCTACGTCTAAGAAGGTAATTCTTGACTGATCGGATGTATATGTAAACTTCAAATTGTATGTGTTTACCTGTAAACCATCAAGAAATTCCAATAGATGTTCTCTTGATGCTGCCCACACCATAAAAACGTCATCTATGTATCGATGCCATGATACAATCTGGCCAATAAACTCTGATTTGGACTCATCAAAAAAGAGATCTCGTTCCCACCCCCCCAGGTACAGGTCGCGTAGGAGGGGGCACATTTCGCCCTCATAGCCACGCCCTGTACCTGGAGGTAGTGGGAACCTTTGAATACAAAGATATTATGTGTGAGTATAAAGTTGAGTATTTCAATGACAAATTCATTATACTTCCACGAATCAGGTCTCATTCGTTCAAAAATTCTCGCACAACTTCCACACCTCTAGTGTGAGGTATGGAGTTGTACAGGGCCTCTATGTCAATCGCGACCAACCAACAATCTTGAGGCAACTGTAGCCCATCCAATGTTTTCAATAACTCAATAGTGTCCTTAACAAATGAAAACAGACCCTTTACATGGGGGTATAGATACTCGTCCACTAGTTGGCTAGCTTTCTTAGTCGATGACCCACATCCCGAAATTATTGGTCGGCCTGGGGGGTTCTGCAAGTTTTTGTGCACTTTGGGTAGTGTGTAGAACGTTGGGGTAACAGAATTAGTAGAATCCAAAAATGTTAGTGTATTTGAGTCTATAACACCTCTATAGTGTGCCTTGGCGAGAATGTCTTTTTAAAGCTTCATATAATAATTTACATGGGATCTCGGGACTGGTCTATACCAATTGGTATTTTGGACAATATTAAAGCACATTTGTTCATATTGTTTTATGTCCATTATGACAGGATTGCCACCCTTATCGGATGGCTTTATTACGATACTCTTATTAGATCTCAAGTTGCGAAGTGCCTTTTTCAGATGTTTAGGTAAATTACATGGAGGTCCAGTTTGCCAATTAGTAGATTCAATCTCTTTAGTGACCTGGATCACAAAGGCCCATATATTGGAGTTTCCCTGTAAAACAGGAAAGGACTTTGATTTGGGTTTATATGACTTTGGTGTACCAAAAGTAACCCCAACAGGGGATATGAGAGAGGGATTGAAAGAGTGGAGAAGACTACTGGATGGGCCTGCCACCTGGTCACCAGATTGGGTGGCATCCGATCCAGATGGGTTGAAGGTCCAACCCACCTCCTCCGGGTTTCTCTCGTCCCACAGATCCATTAAATCCTGAAGGGCTTGTAAGTCCTCAAAAGTTACACCTTCCAAATTAGAATTATGTGGACTTGATATTTCCACATTGTTTGGATCTTTGTCATATAAAACCTTGTACATAAGACATCTGGCAAAAAGGTGCAGATCCTTGATCAATTCAAATTTGTTAGCCTCCTCACCCGGACAGAACGTGAGACCTAATTCCAATAGAGTAGTCTCGTCTTCTGTCAAGGGATGTGAGGACAAATTTATAATCTCAAACTTGTCTCGGTTACCATCGGAGATGGAGGCAATGTTGGGTTGAAAGAGAGAGCAGTAAGGACCTCTCCAATTGGATCCTACCTCTTTTGAAAATATTAGGACTATTGCGGTACCGAAGGGATATAGACAAAGGTATTAAAAAAGTTATTTAGTTTATTCAAAAATAGGATATTAAAAAGTCCCACAAAGGACACAGTATGAACCATAACATAATAACACAAT
Organism: Lithobates septentrionalis; assembly: GCA_037952835.1. Classification (NCBI taxonomy): domain Eukaryota; kingdom Metazoa; phylum Chordata; class Amphibia; order Anura; family Ranidae; genus Lithobates; species Lithobates septentrionalis. The sequence goes on along the minus strand of JBBDGP010000016.1, from coordinate 7,090,754 downwards.
CACAAATTAATTGTTACAGCAATGTTGACAATCAGATTGCATAGATAATGCTCACACAGATACATAAAGGCAGGTTATATGATACTTGCAGACGTAACCTCTACAGTTTCGCGGTCAAAGCCGCTTCTTCAGGAGGCGTCTTTAGTACATATTCTACAAAATGACAGAAATAAAATATCAACATTACAATACATGGAAAGGGAAAACACATATACATAAAAAATACAAAAGTAGTATTGGAGAAGATAATCATTATTGAATGTTGCACTCACCAACCTATGCCCACAAGGGGTTTAGAGCGACACTGTGAGACGCCCACAGCGGGCGTTCCCCCGGGGGGCGGGCCAGGGGGCACTTAAGGTGGTACTATTGTGGAAAAATAGAAAATAAAGTATAAATAATAATGAACTGGGGTTCTATTGAATAAGAGAATCACCCGGGTGTGTAAGGTCACGGTGGAGAGTAATGGACGAAAGGGAGAGAGAGGGAGGAAGGAAGAAGGGAAGGAAGAGGAAAGTAAAAAGCAAGAAAGTGGGGGGGGAGAAAAAGAGGAAGAAAAAACAGGTGGGGGGAGGAAAACGGAATAAAAGAAGAATGAAAGAAAGAAAAAGAAGAAGAAAAAGGGGGGGGAAGGGAAGAGAGGGGGAGGAAAAGGGGGGGGGAAGGAGGAGGAAGGGGGGGGAAAGGGGGAGGGGAAGGGGGGGAAAAGGACGGAAGGGGACAAGGGTAAAGGATAGAGGGGAGGGGGAAGGGGGGAGGGGGAAAAAAAGAAGAAAAGAAAGGAAGGAAGGGAAGAAGGGGAGATAGAAAAGGAAAGGGTAAAGAGGAAAAGACCAGAGGGAGGAACCAAGGGGAGGAGAAGGACCCGCCACCTGACCAGAATAATATGAGTAGAAATGCTTGAAAGAGCGGGGGTTTTTATCAAGAGGATATACCCACCGTTTGCTGTAATGTTAAAACCTATATCAAAACTTGATGGCTATCCACACCCAGAATGTATGAGTGGTGAAGCGACAATGGCCGTGGGGACCAGACAACACAGGAAGCCCCTAGGAATAAGTAAATAGATGAGGGTTATAACAGTTTGCTGAGCACTTCTGCCAAAGGGAGAGATGCTTCCAGACAGGGGAGAAAGGGGATATAGTGCATGGTAATGTCATAATATCCCCCCCAAAAAAGAAAGACATGTAGTAACTACTTACAGGTTTCAAACGGCGCGAGTGAATTGCTGGGTGTGTGCCTCTCGGCAGTCAGATGAATCTGCTGCCTTAAATGCCTCCAACCCGGAAGTAGAACGGCGCTGAAGACAACAGCTGCCGTCTCTTCCGGGTCCGATCCCCCTGTGTTGCGCATGCGCGAGGAAACATCCCGCGCAAGCGCACAGCTCCACGGTGATTGACGCAATGGCGTCAATCTGGAGAGGCAGCAGCTGGGCTCTGTGGAGCCCCGCCCACTGTCGGAGGATACGCAAGCCCGCCGAATGGGGGAGAATTAACTCCTCACGTCACTCAGAAGAGGGAGCGAGTGCAAGACTGTGTAATCAAATAAATCAGCAGAGTTTACAAATGAATAGGTGAAGGACGGGGATGCCGAATCACTGGCAACGGGAGAAAACTTTACCCATGGCCAGGGATGTGCACCACTCTGCCCCATAGAAAACATCAAAACACAATATACATGACAGTGGTTACAGAGCATGTATTTTAACAAAATGCTTGTGGTAAGCCAAGTCAACAACATAAATATTTGTAAACACATTGTACAAAAGACTATGTGCGGAGAGTCCACTTGCCAACAGTCATGGGAGAAAACCTGGTTATGTAAAAAAGACATATGTACATATCATAGAGGGTAAGATTAATGTGGGAAAGACATGCAGTACTATGCGTGCAGGAAAGTTTTTTGTATACAGTAGCCTATAGAGCAATTGTCCAAGGGTAGCTACAGCAGAGACTGATGGATAGATTCATAAATCATTCAAGAAAATAGTTGTAGGAATGTGCCTCGTTAATACCAGGTGGAGTCAGAGCGTTGAGTCGCTCAATCCAGAGCGACTCACGCTTCAAAATTTGGCAATCCCAGTTGCCCCCTCTGGGGTCCTCAGGGACAACTTCTAAGATGGTAAACCTGATATAATCAAGGTTAAAGCGATGGTGAATGCCTACATGGCGGCCCACCGTAGTCAACTTGCCATTAGAAGAGGCATATAAATGGTCGCCCAGTCTCTGCCGTAGCTCTCTGATCATCTTTCCCACATAAAAAGCGCTGCAAGCGCAGGTCATGAGATAAATTACACCACATGTGCCACAATCGGCTGAGTGCTTTGGAAAAAACATCTCGCCGTTTGGGAGTAGAAATTGTTGTCCCTCTTGAATCCAGGGGCAGTGTGGGCAATTGCCACACTTGAAGGTGCCTCTGGGTTCTTTTGGGCCAGGTAGGGGGATTCTATAATGACTATGAGTGAGCCTGTCCCTCAAAGAGGTGGCCCTTCTAAAGACCAAGTCAGGAGTAGGTTTAATGTATTTTCTGAATGTATGGTGGTCTGTCAAGATGTGCCAATGGCTTGATAATATGTTACGTAACTGGTGGTGATGGGTGGAGAATTTGGTGATGATTTTAGTCATATAGGGTTTTTTGGGACGTGGGGGGCCGAACAGTAATGTTTGTCGATCTAAGGCTAAAGCCTTATTAAAGGCTTTCCTCAGAATGGTACGATTGTAGCCTCTAGCCAGAAGTCGTGTGCGTAAAGCATTTGCTTGTCTATGAAAGTCCCCGTCCTCTGTGCAGTTCCTTCTTAGTCTTAAATATTGAGCATAAGGGATGCTGCGAATCAGAGGGCGGGGATGTAAGCTGGAAGCATGCAACAGCGTGTTGCCCGATGTAGGTTTACGGTATAAATCTGTGGTTAATTGTCCAGCAGAGTTTTTGATGATCTGTACATCTAGAAAGGAGATGCTCTGAGTATTATATGTGAAAGTGGAGTGAAGATTGAAATGGTTGTGTCAAGTCTGTAGTGTGAGGCCGGGTTGCTGAGAGGGCGCCCCTTGCGGCTGAGTGCAGCACGTCCCTGGATTTGGGTACAGGGAATGCGATGCACAGAGGTGCACGGGTTGCCAGGAATACTGCAAGCTGGCTGGTTGGCTGTAAGTAGCTAGAGTGCGTTGTGGCAGCCGTGCGGAGAGAAGTCTTGAACGGTAACAGCAGGGTAAACCAGGAACAGGGTCCGCAGCCAGGCCAGGGATCAGATACCAAAAGACAGTCCGAGAGAAGTACAGGAACAAGCCGGATCATACACAGAGGGCAGAAGATCGGAGAGTAGTCAGCCAAGCCGGGGTCAGAGCGAGGAGATAAACAGGAACACTGGTCAAGCCGGGCAGAGGTCAAGCAGAGGTCTTCAGAGTTTACAAGGCACAGGAACACAGGAGCTGTTTGATAATCCAGCAAACTGCAAGTGTCAGTGGCAGGTTTAAATAGGCCAGAGGGGTGTGCCTACAAGATCAGGGCGTGCTCACTAGACTCGCCTGCCACCATGACGGTTACTGGCGGAATTGCCCACAACACGGCCATTTCCCTGACATTGCCCCCCCCCAAGGGGCAACCTCCGGATGCCCAACCTGGCCCATCTTTCGGGGTAACGAACTCGGAATCTCTGCAAAAGTCTAGGAGCATGTATATTGGCTGCAGGTTCCCAAGAACTTTCTTCTGCTGGGTAACCCTTCCACTTTATAAGAAATTGAATGATCCTACCTCTCCGGCGGCAGTCCAGGATGGCCTCAACTTCATACTCTGTTTCATCTCCCACAGAAACTGGAGGTGGAGGATCTTCTTTCCTTCCTGAAAAAGGACTAGAGATAACAGCTTTAAGTAAGGAGACATGAAACACAGGGTGCACTTTATAAGAACTCGGGAGTGACAGTTCAAAGGCTACTGGATTGATCTCCCGTCTAATCTTGAATGGGCCAATAAATCTTGGTCCCAATTTCCGGGAGGGACAAGGAAGTTTAAGATTTGCAGAGGAGAGCCAAACCTCATCTCCAACCTTAAAGCTAGGACTCTCCCCCCTCTTTTTGTCATATTGTTCCTTGTAGTCCTCTTGGGCCTTTTGCATGGTTAACCGGAGAGTTTGAAAGTTAGTCTGAATGGATTTTATCCTGTCTTGAACTGCTGGAACTGAGGTCTCTGGAATGACATTAGGTAGAAATGAAGGATGGAACCCATAGTTGGCCCAAAACGGTGATTGATCGGTGGTTGAGTGTACTGAGTTATTGTATGCGAATTCCGCACAGGGGAGTATCAAGTACCAGTCATCCTGGGAAGTGGAGCAAAAACAGCGTAAATATTGTTCTAAGGTCTGATTAGTCCTTTCAGTCTGACCGTTGCTCTGGGGATGATAGGCAGAGGATAGGCAAACTTCAATAGACAAAACTTTGCAGAGCTCTTTCCAAAATCGGGAAGTAAATTGGACTCCTCTATCAGACACAATGCTGTCAGGAAGGCCGTGAAGTCTGACTATCTCTCTTATGAAGGCCTTTGCTGTGTCTGCAGCTGAAGGAGTACCTATCATAGGCACGAAGTGTGACATCTTGGACAGACGGTCTACAACAACTAGAATCGTTGTGAATCTTTCAGAGGGTGGCAGCTCTACTATGAAGTCCATAGATATATTCCTCCATGGTTGTTCTGGTACCGGCAAAGGACGTAGCAGACCCCAAGACTTAATGTTGGACCCCTTGTTTCGCTGGCAGGTAGTGCAGGAGCTTACATACTTTTTGCAATCAATTTTCAAGGTAGGCCACCAAAAGGATCGCTGAACAAGATCTATAGTTTTCCGTACACCGAAGTGGCCAGCAAGTTGATGGTCATGTAAAGTTTGTAAGACCTGGATTCTTGCTTGTTGTGGGACAAAGATCTTGTCCTGATACCAGAGATACCCCCCCTGGCTTCTTAAAGAGGAAGTCTCTGGTTCCTGGCATTGGCGGGAGGCCTGTTCAAGAGAAGACCTTAGATCAGGTTGAATCAAAAGGAAGTTCTGTGGAGACAAGATTGTACTGGATGTTGTTTCTTCTGGGGTATCAGGAAACATTCGGGATAAAGCATCGGCCTTGCCGTTCTTGGAGCCAGGGCGGTAGGTGATGTGAAAGTTGAATCGTGAAAAGAACAGAGCCCAGCGAGCTTGACGGGGTCTCAGGCGTTTGGCAGTGCGGAGGTACTCGAGGTTTCTGTGATCGGTGAATATCATTATTGGGTGCGTGGCTCCCTCAAGAAGGTATCTCCACTCTTCTAAGGCTGTCTTAATGGCCAGAAGCTCACGATCACCTACGTCGTAATTCCTCTCGGGTTGGCTCATTTTCCGGGAGGAGAAGGCCACAGGGTGCAGCAGCGACTTGGGTCCCAGGCGCTGTGAAAGTACTGCTCCTGTAGCTACCTCTGAGGCATCGACCTCTAAAATATAGGGCAGGGCAGGATCGGGGTGTCGAAGAATTGGTGCAGAAGTAAACAAAGACTTCAGTTTCTCAAAGGCAGATTGGGCTTCGGAGGACCACAGGAAGCGAACATGTAGGCGGGTTACTTGGGTTATGGGCGAGATGATGGAAGAAAAGTTCCTTATAAACCTTCTATAGAAGTTTGCAAACCCTACAAACCTTTGTACACCCTTCTTGTCTGACGGAGTTGGCCAGTCTAGGATTGCCTGCACTTTCTGTGGATCCATAGCTACACCACCGGTAGAGATGATGAGCCCTAGGAATTGTATGGATTTCTTTTCAAAGTCACACTTTTCTGCTTTCGCGTAAAGTCCGTGTTTTCTTAGTGTGAGTAATACTGTCTTTACGTGAGTCCGATGGAGCTCCAAGGTGGTTGAGAAGATAAGGATGTCATCCAGATAGATGATGACGAAGTAGTCAAGATATTCCCGGAAGATGTTGTTTATGAAGTGCTGGAAAGTAGCCGGGGCATTACAGAGCCCAAACGGCATCACCAAATACTCAAAGTGCCCAAACCTCGTTCTGAATGCCGTCTTCCACTCATCGCCCTCACGGATGCGAACGAGGTTGTAGGCACCACGGAGGTCGAGTTTGGTGAACACTTGAGCTGAACGAAGTCTCTGGAAGAGTTCGGGGACCAGTGGGAGTGGATATCGGTTCTTTATGGTGATTTTATTTAATTCCCTATAGTCCACACATGGTCTTAGAGTCTTATCTTTTTTTTCGACAAAGAAAATGCCGGCACCGGCAGGAGAAGAAGATGGACGAATGAAGCCCTTTGCCAAATTTTCATCTATGTACTGTCGTAGTGTCCCCAATTCCACTTCAGAGAGGGGGAATATACGTCCAAATGGAACTTCGGCCCCTGGAAGCAGCTCGATAGGACAATCATATGGTCGATGTGGTGGTAGAACCTCTGCCTTTTTCTTATCAAAAACGTCCAGGAATTCATGGTACGCCTGGGGTACATCCTGGTTGGTGGAGGATACCGACTGGACTGTCAGACAACTGGTGGTATCTCTGGATTCAGGGATGAGGCAATGTTGTTGGCAATAGGGGGAAGTGAACAGGACTTCCTTCTTAATCCAATCGATCTGGGGGTTATGGGCTTGGAGCCAAGGGATACCCAAGATAATTGGAGACATAGGTGAACTCAAAACGTCAAAACGTATGAATTCCCGATGGCCATCGGGAGAGGTAATAAGGAGAGGAGAAGTCTCTTGAGTAACAAGGCCAGAGTTAGGTAGGGTGCCATCTGCTAAACGGACTTCCAGACCCCGTTTCTTGTGGAGGAGGGGCAACCTAAGGTTCCTTGCCAGGTTCAAGTCCATGAAGCAACTGCATGCTCCAGAGTCGATTATAGCCTGGAGCCGGACCTCTTCTTCTCCCAACTGCAGTGAAATGGGAAGAACGAGTTGTGAGGGAGAAGTCCCAGAAACCTGGAAATATGCTGGAGAGTAGGTAGGTGGCTTCTTGAACTTCCTGGGACAGTTGCATAGAAAATGTCCATTTCCTCCACAATAGAGGCAAAGATTGGCTAGGATACGACGACGTCTTTCATCAGGAGTTAGTGCGGAACGTAACAGGCCAATCTGCTTGGGAACTGATCCAAAGGTGGGTGTACTGGCGGGTCTGCAGGTTCGTGATCGTTCGGACTGTCTCTCCCGCAAACGTCGATCCAGTTGGATGGATAATTGGATGAGACCCTCAAGTGTAGTGGGAATCTCGATCCTGGCCAACTCGTCCTTGAGGGATTCGGAGAGTCCTAGACGGAACTGGTGTAGTAAAGCTGCCTCATTCCAGGCTGTGTCTGCGGACCACCGCCGGAAGTCCAGGGTATAGTCCTCTACTGGTCGCCCACCCTGCTGCAGAGAGTGCAGAGCGGCTTCAGCGGTGGCAGTACGCTGGGGATCTTCGTAAAGCTGTGCCATAGCTGCCAGGAATGCATCCACCGTGCAAATGACGGGACTCTTTTGTTCCCATAAGTTATGGGCCCAGGCCTGAGGTTCATCGGACAGCAAAGAGATGAGGAACCCGACTTTAACAGTCTCTAAAGCAAAAGTCCGGGGTTGCAGGGCTAGGTACAATAGACAGGCAGTCTTGAATGATCTGAACTTTTTACGGTCTCCGAAGAATCGCTCCGGAATGGGAACTCGGGGTTCTGGAGGCGGGAACATCATCAAGGAAGCCGCAGAGGTTTGTTCATGAGCAGGTGACTCTGACAGGTGTTGCAACTTATCCGTTAGTTGCAGATAACCTTCCTGTAATTTCTGAACTGCTTGGGTCAGAGTGATGGCTTGTTGGCACAAAGTCTCTAATGGGGACGCACCTCCACCGGCCTCAGTCATGGCTGGATTATACTGTCAAGTCTGTAGTGTGAGGCCGGGTTGCTGAGAGGGCGCCCCTTGCGGCTGAGTGCAGCACGTCCCTGGATTTGGGTACAGGGAATGCGATGCACAGAGGTGCACGGGTTGCCAGGAATACTGCAAGCTGGCTGGTTGGCTGTAAGTAGCTAGAGTGCGTTGTGGCAGCCGTGCGGAGAGAAGTCTTGAACGGTAACAGCAGGGTAAACCAGGAACAGGGTCCGCAGCCAGGCCAGGGATCAGATACCAAAAGACAGTCCGAGAGAAGTACAGGAACAAGCCGGATCATACACAGAGGGCAGAAGATCGGAGAGTAGTCAGCCAAGCCGGGGTCAGAGCGAGGAGATAAACAGGAACACTGGTCAAGCCGGGCAGAGGTCAAGCAGAGGTCTTCAGAGTTTACAAGGCACAGGAACACAGGAGCTGTTTGATAATCCAGCAAACTGCAAGTGTCAGTGGCAGGTTTAAATAGGCCAGAGGGGTGTGCCTACAAGATCAGGGCGTGCTCACTAGACTCGCCTGCCACCATGACGGTTACTGGCGGAATTGCCCACAACACGGCCATTTCCCTGACAGGTTGATGTTTAACCTTTCAATGAATGCTTTTAAATGTTGCTCTGTACCTGTCCAAATGACCAGTAGGTCATCAATAAATTTGAACCAGCCCAAGACATGGTTCAGAAAGGGCTCCATGAGGTCATCACCAAAGACCGCCTGCTCCCAACCACCGAGAAATAAATTGGCGTAGGAAGGGGCACAAGACGTGCCCATTGCAACGCCTTGGGTTTGAAGATACAATTGGTCCATAAACAAAAAATAATTTTTGGTCAGAATAAATTATAAGAGTTTTAGAATAAAGGTGTTAGTAGGCCAGGTATGGTGGTCCTGTTCCATGAGGAAGGAGCCAGCCATCCGGACGCCCTGCTCGTGGGAGATGCTTGAGTACAAAGCCTCAACATCAACGGCCACGAGGAGGGCGTCCGGATTAGGGTTGGAAAGAATCTTGAGGCACATGGTTTGGTATTGATGATGGGTCATCAGCACCAAGTCACCACCCTTGTCAGATTGCTTTGCTGATGACCCATGATCAATACCAAACCATTTGCCTCAAGATTCTTTCCAACCCTAATTGGTACTCACCTATTGAGAATACATTCATCCAGCAAACCATTGATGAATTTAGGGGACTCATCGGGGGGGCCTTTTTAGAGACTCACCTCAGACACCCACCTGCCCCCCCCCGGAGACTCTTAATACGTGCAGTCCCCACAGAGCCTCGCGGACGAACATTATGGAGTCGGATGACTCTCGGCCCCCCTGGCTGGCTGACGTCATGGCGGCTATTGCTACTTGTCAATCCACGTTAACAACAAAGATTGAAGCTGTTCAGCTGGACATGGGTCTAATCCGCCAAGATATTGACAAAATCAGGTCGCGAGTCACTGAAACAGAGCAAAGGCTGAGTACCTCCGTATGCTTCAGACCAAGGTAAAGGCCCTTGAATATAGAGCCGAAGACGCGGAGAACAGGAATCGGCGCAATAATCTCCGCATTGTTGGTCTACCAGAGGGGGCGGAGGGGAATAATCCTACCTCCTTCATAGAGGGTCTGCTGCGTGACCTCCTACCTGATGCCCAATGGTCACCTTACTACGCGGTTGAGAGGGCGCATCGCATCCCGCCGAGGCCGGGGCCTCCTGGATCCCCTCCCCGCACCTTCATTCTCCGTCTCCTTAATTTCAGAGACAGAGATGAAGTTCTCCGTGCCTCTAGATCTGTGGGGGACCTCAGATTCCAGAATACCAGGATGATGATCTTCCCCGACTACTCGGTCGAGACCCAGAAGCTTAGGAAATCTTTTGATCAGGTTAAAGCGGCGTTGCGATCACGCAACATCCGTTACAGTGTACTCTTCCCTGCCCGCCTGAGAGTTCAGGAAGGCGAGACAACTCGCTTCTTCACTACACCGAGAGAGGCCTCTGCCTGGCTGGACACGTTGCCACAGAATCGCTAATGGTCTTTCTGATATGTGCTCCAGGACTTTTTTCATTGGTCCCTCTCCACAGCTTAGATCTGGGTCTGAGTTATTACACGAACTATTACATGGATGATTTTGTTATGTTACACAGGTTATGCCCAGTTCAATCCATGGAGTGTGCGGATCTGTGGGGGGAGCACTGGTTATCCTTATCAGGGAAATGCTAAGTTAATGCCCCTGCCAAAGAACTTGGCCAGGAGACTGTTGGAAAAGAAGTTCCACTGCATCTGTTTGACTCCACGAGGAGCGTTGGAGTCTTTGTTCTGTATCTTCTACTATAAGATGGATTGAAACTACTGTGAGGTCGCATTACCGGATACTTCCTTATGTCTGACTTTCCACGTCCTCACAGCCTGCTGCATTACAAAGCGGAGATCTCACTTGTGTAGGGCCGCCTGAACTGCTGCTCCCCCCCCCCGTGTGAAGTCTCGGGGGGTGGGCTTGCCTCTTCCACAGACCCCCCGTTGCAGCCGGCGAGCTGAATAAGTTTGGGATTGATACCCGTCTCAGTTTTGGGGGGTTGGGTGGGGTGGGGGGTGGGGTGAAGAAAGTTCCCCTAACGGGGCTTGTTTCATTTACTTTGGATACTGGTATCCTTTATCTGTTTTTAGTTGGGTTTATTTGTTTTTGTTTGATGTTCATACCAAAAAAACTTAACTCATTAGCATTGCATTGTTTCCAGATGTGTCCGTTTTGGGTCCCGGGGTCCAGTCCAAGAGCCGTGATCTCCATTGATCCTAATATTATTAATATTCTTGACAGATATGTCCTCCCTTAATATTATCTCCTGGAACACCAGGGGACTAAACTCCCCGGTCAAGCGCTCTCTGGTGTTCCAATTTATTAAATCTTATAACCCGCATATATGTATACTCCAAGAAACACACTTAACAGGACGTAGGGTTATGGCTCTTAAAAAACCTTGGGTGGGCCACCACTATCATTCCACGCACTCCTCTTTCTCTAGGGGTGTTACTATTTTGGTATTGAAGTCACTCCCCTTTCGGCTCTTGGATTTGGCCCTCGACCCTGATGGTCGGTATGTCATTATGCATGCCAAAATATATTCTTTAACGTGGACCATTGTGGGCTTGTATTTGCCTCCCCCGGCTTCCTTGGTGGTGCTCAACCAGATCACTAGCAAGATAGCCGATTTTGCATCTGACAATACTGTTATACTCGGTGATTTTAATCTGGTCCCTGACCCGGATTTTGACAGGCTAACTCCTGCGGGACATCATTGCTCTGGGTTGGCTGAGTGGGCAGATACCTATGGCTTGACGGATGTCTGGAGGTGGCGTCACCCCCAGACCAGGGCATACACATGCCACTCGGCCTCTCACAGAACTTTTTCCCGTATAGACTTGGTCTTTGCAGGGAGCCAGGTACTCCCACGGGTCACAGACATACAAATTCTCCCTAGGGGTATTTCCGATCACGCACCCTTGCTGTTGTCTTTGGATTTCTCCCTAGGCCCAGTGGCAAGGGTATGGAGGCTCTCCAGATTTTGGATCTCAGACACTGCAGTAGATTCCCAATTTAGGACGGAACTCCTAGACTTTTGGGCAGTAAATGTGGGCTCGGCAGACCCCACAGTAGTGTGGGACGCCTTTAAGGCCACAACACGGGGGCGGTACCAGACCATCATTGCCAGAGTCCGAAGAGAGCGTAGGGAAGATTTGATTAAGGCTGAGCGCGATGCGGGCAGTGCGGAGGCTCTTTTTGTTCGTACTCGAGACCCTGTGCACTATTCGCATCTACAACTCATGACAAAGGAGGTGGTGCGTCTTCGTACCTCTCTCACCCAGAAGAAAATGTTGGCTCAGTCTCAGCGGATTTTTGAGCAGGGAGAGAGGTCAGGCCGTCTGCTGGCCTGGCTCTCCAGGGAACAGGCTGGTGGGATGAGTATCTCATGTATTAAAGACCTATCGGGACAGCTGATCCATACACCGGAAGGGATAAATGGCTGTTTTGCGGAATTCTATGAATCCCTCCACAGCTCCAGGGCAGACTATAGAAGAGAAGATTTAGGAGCATACTTAGATGATATTGACATCCCAACCCTTACAGCTACGTACCGCGACAAGCTCGACGCCCCAATTACGTCTCTGGAAATACTTCGGGCACTTAAATCAATGCAGTCAGGGAAAACACCGGGTCCTGATGGCATCCCAGTGGAGTTTTACAAACAGCACGCAACAGAACTAGTTGATAAATTACAGGACCTCTTCTCTGCGTCGGGGCGTCTTGAAAAACTCCCGGACACAATGAGCGAAGCAATTATAGTGGTGATCCCTAAGCCGGGGAAGGACCCCAAGTTATGCTCCTCGTATCGCCCCATATCTCTTCTAAACGTCGATGCAAAGGTGCTGGCGAAAGTGTTGGCCAACAGGCTTAATTTGGTCATTACTGCCCTCATCCACAGGGACCAAACGGGCTTCATGCCCGGAAGGGGAACTGACATTAATATCAGACGCCTTTATACCCACATAGATAGAGCGGATGAAGTGACTAAAGGAGTGGTGGCCTCACTCGACGCGGAGAAGGCTTTTGACTCCGTCGAGTGGGGTTACCTATGGGGGGTGCTCTCGCGATTCGGGTTCGGCACGGGTTTTACAAACTGGCTCCGCATGTTATATCATGGCCCCTCAGCTAGAATACGTACCAACGGATGCTTATCGGGGAAGTTTAGACTCTTTCGTGGCACGCGACAGGGGTGTCCTCTCTCCCCGGGTCTATTTGCTCTGGCGATGGAGCCCCTAGCTATATTGCTGAGGAAAGATCTGGGTGTGAAGGGTCTCCAGGTAGGCCCAATTGAGGAGAAATTATCATTATACGCGGACGATGCTCTGCTCTATTTAGCGGATGCGTCGTCCTCTTTACAGACTGCACTGGACCTGATTAACCGATTCGGTGGGTACGCATTAACTGGGACAAGTCGGTTCTTTTCCCGCTCCACCCCTCGACCCCTAGGGTGCCACACCCACAACTCAAATGGGTAGATGACTTCAAATATTTGGGGATCCAGGTTAGCGGCAAAGTCCAAGACTACATGGATAACAATTTGCGACCACTCATGACACAGCTTACGGCTAGATGTGCTGCTTGGCGTTCCCTTCCACTAACACCTGTTGGCAGAGTTAATCTGCTAAAAATGATCTTTCTTCCCAAGTATCTCTACTTCTTCCGTAATACACCTATACACATACCTGGGACTTTCTTTCGAAGGTTGGAGAGTCTGCTGATACATTTTGTCTGGGCCGGGAGGCCACCTAGGGTGGCCAAGCAGATTTTATATCTCCCACTCTCGGGGGGGGGATTGGCCCTACCGAACTTTCAAATCTACTATTGGGCAGCTGTTCTGGTCACGATTCGGTGGTGGTTCTCCCAGCCCATACAGAATCCGGCGGTCACTCTGGAGGCAGCTATTTTGGGTTCCTATGCGGCCCTGAGCAATCTCCCGTTCCGTGGACTTAGAGCCAGCCTGACCATGACAACACTGATGCGAGCTACCGTGAAGGTATGGCAGGAGGCTAGGAAAATATATAGGAAGCCCAATTTCATCTCACCCCATATTATGCCCCTATGGGGTAACCCTATGCTCCCCCACTTCTACAGCATACCGGATCCCTCGCTTTGGGCAAAAAAGGGAATTCTCACATTAAAACATATAGTCAAAGAGGGTAGACTTATGTCTTTCCAAGCCCTGAGGCAATCTTTCGCTATTCCGCTCTCCTTCCAATTTAGGTACTAGCAGCTGAAACACGCCTTTGAAGCTCAGTTCCCTGCCCCCCTCCTTCTGGAACTGGACTCCATTGAACGGCTCTTGACTTCCAGCGTGATGGGGAAGCCCCTCTCAACATTATATCTTTACCTTACAGTGGAGTATGATGCCAAAATAACCAAAACCTGGGAAAGGTGGAGGGTCGATATTCCCTCTTTGAACGAGGAGGAGTGGAAGGAGTGTTTAATCTCCTACATTCCCTCCATGATAGCTGCAAAAGATAGGTTCATACAATTTAAGTTCCTACACAGAGCGTATTTCACCCCACAGAGACTGGCGCGCATTTACCATCAAAGAGATCCCAACTGTCAGAGATGTAGGCAGGAGGAGGGTACTTTCTGGCACATGGTCTGGTCCTGTCCCAAACTTCACCCCTTCTGGTCAGCAGTGGCCTCCACAATGAGCAGGGTCATAGGCTCACACTTGCCGGTTGATCCTCAGGTACTACTGCTTAGTCATTTGGAGGAAGTGGAGGGAGATAGATATAGTAAATTGTGTCTAACCTTTGCACTATACTATGCCAGGCGTGAAATCTTATTGCGATGGAAACTAGTGGAGCCTCCTACTCTGGCCTCGTGGAGAAGGTCGGTGAATATGGCACTTCCTCTTTATAGACTGACATATGAAAGTAGACAATGCCCAGGAAAGTTTGATAAAATCTGGTCCTCTTGGGTTGATGCCTCCGGGGATTCTGAACCCCCATCCCCCTAACCAAGAAGTGAAACATTTTAGAGGACATCCTACATCTCATGTTCATTATTCTGATGCTCGCCCCCCCCCCTCATCCCCTTCCTTCCCCCTTCCTCGGTCCCCTCCCCCCCCCTCTTCCCCCGCCCCCCCCCCCCCGCCATCCCTACTAAGTTTGACTGCATATTGGTTGCCTACTTTATTCCACCTGAAGAGGTTATTACACTTTAATGCCATAAGAAGTATTGCTAGGTGTAATTTCTGACGTTTGCATAACTGACATGTCTGCTAAATAGTGGCTTTTGATTGAAGGCAGATCCTGTTGTCACTTTTCTCATCGCATTGACTGTACTAATTTATTGTATTGTAATGCTGATATGTTCAATAAAATCTTCTGTTAAAAAAAACTCTGCTAAGTTTGCTCCCGTTGCCAGTGATTCGGCATCCCCGTCCTTCACCTATTCATTTGTAAACTCTGCTGATTTATTTGATTACACAGTCTTGCACTCGCTCCCTCTTCTGAGTGACGTGAGGAGTTAATTCTCCCCCATTCGGCGGGCTTGCGTATCCTCCGACAGTGGGCGGGGCTCCACGGAGCCCAGCTGCTGCCTCTCCAGATTGACGCCGTTTTGTCAATCACCATGGAGCTGTGCGCTTGCGCGGGATGTTTCCTCACGCATGCGCAACAGAGGGGGATCGGACCCGGAAGAGACGGCAGCTGTTGTCTTCAGCGCCGTTCTACTTCTGGGTTAGAGGCATTTAAGGCAGCAGATTCATCTGACTGCCGAGAGGCACACACCCAGCAATTCGCTCACGCCGTTTGAAACCTGTAAGTAGTTACTACATGTCTTTCTTTTTTGGGGGGGGATATTATGACATTACCATGCACTATATCCCCTTTCTCCCCTGTCTGGAAGCATCTCTCCCTTTGGCAGAAGTGCTCAGCAAACTATTATAACCCTCATCTATTTACTTATCCCTAGGGGCTTCCTGTGGCATTGTTGTCTGGTCCCCACGGCCATTGTCGCTTCACCACTCATACATTCTGGGTGTGGATAGCCATCAAGTTTTGATATAGGTTTTAACATTACAGCAAACGGTGGGTATATCCTCTTGATAAAAACCCCCGCTCTTTCAAGCATGTCTACTGATACTATTCTGGTCAGGTGGCGGGTCCTTCTCCTCCCCTTGGTTCCTCCCTCTGGTCTTTTCCTCTTTACCCGTTCCTTTTCTATCTCCCCTTCTTCCCTTCCTTCCTTTCTTTTCTTTTTTCTTTTTTTCCCCCTCCCCCTCCTTCCCCCTCCCCTCTATCCTTTCCCCTTGTCCCCTTCCTTCCTTTTCCCCCCTTCCCCTCCCCCTTTTTTCCCCCCTTTTCCCCCCTTTACCCCCCTCCCCTCCTCCTCCCCCCCTCCCCCCCCCTCTCTTCCCTTTTCCCCTCCCCCCTTTTTTTTCTTCTTTTTCTTTCTTTCATTCTTCTTTTATTCCCTTTTCCTCCCCCACCTGTGTTTTCTTCCTCTTTTTCTCCCCCCCACTTTCTCGCTTTTCCTTCCCTTCTTCCTTCCTCCCTCTCTCTCCCTTTCGTACACTACTCTTCACCGTGACCTTACACACCCGATTGGTTCTCCTATTCAATAGAACCCCAGTTCATTATTATTTATACTTTATTTTCTATTTTTCCACAATAGTACCACCTTAAGTGCCCCCCGGCCCGCCCCCGGGGAACGCCCGCTGTGGGCGTCTCACAGTGTCGCTTTAAACCCCTTGTGGGCATAGGTTGGTGAGGTGCAACATTAAATAATGATTATCTTCTCCAATACTACTTTTGTATTTTTTTTGTATATGTGTTTTCCCTTTCCATGTATTGTAATGTTGATATTTTATTTCTGTCATTTTGTAGAATATGTACTAAAGACGCCTCCTGAAGAAGCGGCTTTGACCGCGAAACTGTAGAGGTTACGTCTGCAAGTACCATATAACCTGCCTTTATGTATCTGTGTGAGCATTATCTATGCAATCTAATTGTCAACATTGCTGTAACAATTAATTTGTGATTGTGTTATTATGTTATGGTTCATACTGTGTCCTTTGTGGGACTTTTTTAATATCCTATTTTTGAATAAACTAAATAACTTTTTTAATACCTTTGTCTATTTCCCTTTGGTACGGCAATAGTATTAATATTTTCGAAAGAGGTAGGATCCAATTGGAGAGATCCTTACTGCTCTCTCTTTCAACCCAACATTGCCGTATTCATTTAAAAGGATGATGGTACCTATTAATGATATAATACCCCACTTTTCTAATTTCGTGGCAAACCTTTGAATAGGAGATGGAACCGGAACATTCTATTTTATAGGTTGACTTCTTGTTCGCATAGGGGTAGGTGTAGTTGACGGGGTAAACCTGGAATCCAAGGTGTTAGAGCTAAATATGGGTGCTATCCGAGAATCTGTAGGGAGGGTGGTCGTAGGCAAATGTTGTTCCTATGTTTGAGACATAGGACCCGCCGGCATTGAAACCGGATTGAGGCTCACTGCTGGGGTAGTTAGTGTCACAAGTGAATAGTTTTGTATATTACCATTCCTTGAGGTACTCGGGGTCATACCACCCCGTGGCCGTTGTGACCGTGTTTTCTTATCCTTATTTTGGGCATATTTTGACCTAGGGCGTTCTTGTGAGCTTGCTTCACTGTCTTTTTTTCTTTTTCTTGAAGCTCCATTGGAGTCACTCAGATGTGTAGCAATCGGAACATAAAAGGCTGAGGACATAGACGAAGTGTCAGATTCAGCCAAATCCAAATTGCTAGTCGGGGGGCCCGTCCATAAGTGGCCCTACGATGGGGATGATGGCCCTGCTGATTCCATTTGTACACCTGATCCTGATCACACATTTTTTTGTCTCTCATGAATTTGCTTTCTTTAGTTTTGATCAGACCCGTGGCATTTTTTGTAAGATGTTCTTTCAATGTCTTATCCTTTCCAAGAAAACAATTATGAGAAACTAGATGGCCATGATCCTCCTGCCATTTTAGAATTTCCTTGTCTAATTCACCAATGTCCATTTTGTACTGATCACTAAGTATTTGCATCATTTGCAAGGAACATGACTGTAAATTAGCTTACCATGCTTTTTTCACATTTGGTTCAACCTTCTTTATATTTGGAAAATTTGAATGCGCAGACCCCATGGTACAATCTGATTTGTCACATATTTTCCAAAATATTCCTTATGCCAAAATAAGCGAGTCTTCCTCTCAACCAGACGCTGTAAGCCCAAAAAATAATTATCTACCTCTGCTTCAGTGACATCATCTTTAGATCGAACCTGTTGTACCTCTGAGACAAACCCTTCCCATGCCTGGCCACAATAATCCGTCATTATACAAAGCACTCACCCCTGTGGAGCTCCCAGATGTGGATATGGGAGATAGACCTCAAATATACATCAACCACAACCAGAACAGACTGGTGTCTCAGCCAATGTTACCAGTTGTATAGATCGGGAAAGAGAGAACAAACTAATATTGTTAAATCATAATAGAAGAGTACAAAAAAAGGCTACGATTGCAAAGAGCAATTTTAAATATGTCCACAATCAAAATAAATTTCAAGCATAGAATAATTTGATTGCTGATCTCTTACCCCGAAAAAGGAGTTATCTTGGGTGTGTTATCCACCCTGGGTAGTATGTCAAGCGAATCTGGTAGAGATCAGTTTTCAGAGAGCACAAAAGAATTTTTTTGTAACGACATCCCTGGAAGTAATAAAAAAAGAATATGTAGAATATGGGACTTTAAAGGTACAGCATATGCATGAAAGACACTATTGAATAAAATTATATAAATATTTATTGAAAAAACAGTGAAAAATGAAAACAGTTTACAGTCACAGTCAGAGGTAAACATCCATTACCAAACATTGACAAATGAGGGAGTAAAATGTAGTCACATAAATCTAAACGTAGCCACGTCCAAAAATTTCAACATGTTTCGCCGGGAAGGCTTCATCAGGAAAACGGATGAGGATATTTGATTATTGAATGACAATACACATGATATGACCAACCTTGGATGTATAGAAAGAAACAAAAAATAATTAAATAGGAAAAATATTTTAAATGACACAGCATAGTATTTGCATTTATACATGTTAGTAGCTCTATAGCTTGCACAACCATGACTCCATCATCCGTCACAAAAAAAAAAACCCACCCCAACCTAGTCCCACCTCTCACCCATCACCTCCAAGCCCCCCAACTACCACAGACACAACCCCTACGTCAACTCCATACCTCAATGATGAGTTCCGGGGAGACCGCAATATCAGGGGTATTCAGGGAAGAGGGGGGGCTTGATTCGTGGAAGTATAACGAATTAGTCATTGAAATACTCAACTTTATACTCACACATAATATCTTTGTATTCAAAGGTTCCCACTACCTCCAGGTACAGGGCGTGGCTATTGAGGCGAAATCTGCCCCCTCCTAAATCAGAGTTTATTGGCCAGATTGTATCATGGTATCGATACATAGATGACGTTTTTATGGTGTGGGCAGGATCAAGAGAACATCTATTGGAATTTCTTGACGGTTTACAAGTAAACACATACAATTTGAAGTTTACAAATACATTCGATCAGTCAAGAATTACCTTCTTAGACGTAGAAATTTTCATTAATGAAACGGGAACACTCTGTTCCACACTATATAGGAAACCCTCAGCGGGAAACAGCTTATTACATGCTAGCAGCTCGCATCCCGAGAAGCTGATCAAAAGCATCCCTTTCAGTCAATTTTTGAGACTGAAACATAACTGTACACAAGATACAAACTTTCAAAAAGAGGCAAACTTGCTACGTGATCGTCTTCTAGCCAGGGGCTACAGTAGAACTTGTTTGAAAAAAGCCTTAAACAGAGTGAAAAACTAGAATAGACAATTACTACTGTATAAGCCCAGACGAGACAAAGTATCGACATCGACACGGGTCATTACAAAATTTAATAGACAACATGCCAAAGTGCGACATATCTATAATAAGTTTTGGTATCTATTGGCAGCCGACCAAAAGATTTCGAAGTTCGTCAAACCCCATCCAGAGATCACCTTTAAACGTTCTCGTTCGTTGAGAGATACTCTAGTGAGTAGTCACCATAGCAATCAGACTACCTTTAAATCTAAGTCACCGGGTACTTACCCATGCGGTAAGTGTAATTATTGTCCCTTTATTCTAGAGGGGAAAAGTGTCATTCTCCCTAACAACAACATCTGGACTCCTAAACACAGAACCAATTGTCAATCAGTCGGTTCTGTATATCTAATGAAATGTCGTTGTGGGGCATTTTATGTGGGAAAAACAAAGCGCCCACTTTTTTGTAGGATCAGGGATCATGTGTCCCTGATTTCCAAACATAAGATGGAAAAACCAATAAGCCGTCATGTGGGGCTATACCATAATTTTGACCTGAAATCTCTTGGTTTTTTCAGTCTTGAACACCTTCCTGAACATGAACGAGGTGGGGACATTGATAACAAGCTCCTCCAACTGGAGACAAGATGAATCTACTCTTTACAGGCCACCCGGTCCCCTGGCCTTAATGAGGGGATTAGTTATAAGCCCTTTTTGTGAACAATGTCCTTCTTTTGGACATGTCCACTTTTGTCTTGTTGAGTTGGTGTTTCCTAAATATGGATATCTATCTGGGTACACTGGCCATAGACTTGTTTCCAATCTATCATTTATTCTTTCATTTCTCAGTCACTCATCATTTTTGAACATCAAGTGACTTTCAAATGCATACTATACCATGATCATTATCTGATGGGCTGTCCCCTCTAAGGTTGCCTTTTGTTATTCATAATTTTGATTTTGAATAGGGAAAGTAATGCATACTGAGCTAGTTGTGATATCTTATATACTTTTATAACTATCCATATATAGATGTAAACAATATGTGGAATATTGTAATTTAAATATTGTGATGCACAGTCATGACCATATCTAAGCTCAGTTGTTTTTTTTTTTCTTGTTTTTTTTTTCCCTCTCCTCTTCTCCCCTCATTTGCTGCTTCCTCGGTCCAGTGCCATTAGATCCCCGTATGGACGCCCAAGGGTGTGGAGTGGCGCTAGGTAACTCCCCCAACTTGGAACTAAGCATTGTCCTGGATGCTTGTTTTCGGTTTTCTTTTTCTTAGATTACCATTAGTCATCTCATCTCTTCGCTCTCTTTGAAGCATAGGAGCGAACTATCTTTTGATGTTTCCCGCTCTTGTGCTCCATCTCAGCCGTGGAGTTCGGAATGTTATACAGCTCCTTACACAGCAGTGTGACATCTTTAAGGTGAGCAAATGCTCTTAAGGATTTAGAGACATTCCACATATATATATATCTCACATAGGATATTGTTGCATTGTGTATATATACACATATATCGTTTCAGAAACTATGAATTAGCGGTGCCCTCTTTGGACTTTCTTATTGATGCATTTTCATATTCGGCCTTTAATCCGCATGAGCTCCCAATATAGACACTTGTTTGTTTTTACTGGATAATGGTGAGTACAGTCCATTGACAAGGCGGTGTTGTGGACTTATGCCCCTCCTATCCTCAATACATGTTTTTTCTCATAATCTATGATATATATTGAAGATATCGCTATAATTTTTCTATTTTGGACGGTTTATTAACTACAAAACATACATCCCTCCCTACAGGTGATCTGGAAACCTCTTTGGACTGTTTTGGCAGCAGGCTCTGAGGGTCCCCCCCCCTTCCCTGAACACCCCTGATATTGCGGTCTCCCCGGAACTCATCATTGAGGTATGGAGTTGACGTAGGGGTTGTGTCTGTGGTAGTTGGGGGGTTTGGAGGTGATGGGTGAGAGGTGGGACTGGGTTGGGGTGGGGGTTTTTTTGTGACGGATGATGGAGTCATGGTTGTGCAAGCTATAGAGCTACTAACATGTATAAATGCAAATACTATGCTGTGTCATTTTAAATATTTTTCCTATATAATTATTCTTTGTTTCTTTCTATACATCCAAAGTTGGTCATATCATGTGTATTGTCATTCAATAATCAAATATCCTCGTCCATTTTCCTGATGAAGCCTTCCCGGCGAAACATGTTGAAATTTTTGGATGTGGGGTTTGGGGGGTGTTTCTTGGTAGCAGCAAGCTACAGGGTACAGGGTGCCACACACTTCATTAGGGCATTAGAATACTGTTGTGTCCGAAAACTAAACAGTGCTGGGTAGGAAGGCTGTATAAACCTAATGTTTGTATGTTTACTGCAGACAGCACTGACACAGTGACATCAGCATATCTGTGTTCAACTACAGGGGGTGTTATGTGACTGTTCATATGGAGTGGATTACTGTAACTGGTCATCTTTACAGGGAAATAAGCCCTTTTAATGACAAAACATATTCTTCAATCTTTCGACACACAGAGGTGTTTTTAATTAAGCTGGAGAGTGCAAAATCAGGCTAACTTCTGCAAAGAAACCAATCAGCTTCCATCTTTTATTGCAAAGGGTAAAATAGCAAATAAAGAAAAAAAATGATATAACACAGCCCTCAAAAATTCCACTCGCCTGCTCGCATTTTGCGAGTGGAATTTAGCGGAGGGCAAGTGAGGAGCAGGGGCGGACTGGGCTGACAGTTTTCTGGCTGATCGCTTCTGGCAGAAGCAGTGCAGCCATCAGAGCAGCCCGTAGGGGGGTTTCCCTGCCTCCCCGGGCCGCTCTAATGTCCTGTAAAAAAGCCTGCACTGCTTCTGGCAGAAGCGATCAGCCAGGAAATAGTCAGAAGGAACGTGCATCCAGAGGATACAGTGCGGGGATCTCCCACTGCGACGCTGCTTGTATATGAATAGCCGGCCGATGTCAAACAAAGTCCCATTTGACAGCGCGGCTATTCATATACAAGCCGCATCTCAGTGGGAGATTACGCTTTGTCATCCGGCCGCCCGATCCTCACGATTCCTCCCTGGTGCACTGCTGGGCACGGATGACTGATGAGGCTGCACTTTTGGACAATGATAGCCTGCACATATGGGCAATAAGAGGATGTGTGATATGCTGCATTGGTGGGCAATGGTATGCTGCACTGGTGGGCACTGATAGGCTGTACTAATGGGCACTGGTATGCTGCACTGGTGGGCACTGATAGGCTGCATTAATGGGCACTGGTATGCTGCACTGGTGGGAAATGGTATGCTGCACTGATGGGCACTGATAGGCTGGACTGATAGGCAATGATACGCTGCACTGATACGCTGCATTTTTGGACACGGATATGCTACACTGATAGGCACGGATATGCTACACTGATGAGCAATAATGCGCTGCACTGATGGGCACTGATAGGCTGCACTGATGGACTGCACTGATGGGCACTGATGAGGCTGCACTGATGGGCACCGATCGGCTGCTAATGGGCAATGATCGGCTGCACTAATGAGCACTGATTGGCTGCACTAATGCGCTGCACTGATGGGTACTGATATGCTTTATGTTAATATTGGTAAAGTTGTTGCTAATATTTATTTTTGGAACTTAATTCTGCATAAAACATTTAACAGTGTAATTTCATGAGATAATTTGCAAGGGCGTGTTTAGGGGCAGACCTAGGGGCGGATCACAGTAGGGATTGGGTGGGGCAACTGGTGGCAAGTAACTCTTAAGGCCTGGCTAGTGGCTCAGGACTTGAAATTTTGAGCCCTGATATAGCATATACAATTGCGACACAAGTCATATTGTAATTAAATGGTATTAAAAAGTACCTTTACTTTTCAATCTGCAGCCACTGTAATTTTCTGAAAATGCAATGCAATATGGCTACCTGGAGGTCTTCCGTTTACAGAATGTCCCCCCAGAAACATAATTTCCTGCATGTGTAAGTGGCTCAGATTTTCCCAGAAGTCTGCACCAAGATACAAGTCAGAATTCCGTCATCCCCTGCAACAAAAATGTATTTTTTGGTGAACTACGCCCAATAGGAAATCCCATCTAAAGGAATGCAGGCCCAGCATTTTTCCTCATTGGAGCCCTGAAGCTGCTGCAGCTGATTGATAATTATAAAACCTCCTATTGGATTCACTTAGCACAGGGGCACAGAGGAACAAACAGTGATTTCTTCAGAATAACAAAATGTGCAATCTGCAACCAAGTTTGTTAAAATCCTTGCATTGTACATAGACCATCCAGGGGAGAATGTTTTTTTCTGAAAAAAAGTTGGCTACCATACAAAGCTGAACCAGATTCTAAGTGCACTAGTACCCCGGAGGGATATTTAGACCCCTTTCACACTGGGGCTGTTTTAAGGCGCTTTAGAGCTAGAAATAGCCTCTGCTAAGCACCTGAAAACTGCCTCCAATTTATTCCAGTGTGACTTTTCACACTTGGGCGGTGCATTTGCAGGATGGTCCAAATAGTCCTGCAAGCAACATCTTTGTGGCGGGTTGGGATCACTGTATTTAGCGCTCCCAAAACGCCCTGCCCTTTGGAATGAATAGTCAGCACTTTCAAAGCACCTGAATAGCGATTTGAAAACGCCGGAAAACGGGGATCTTTAACCCCTTTTTTGGGTTTAAAAGCTACTAATAACTAGCGGCCAATAAGCGGTGCAAAAGCCCTGCTTAAAGAGCGCTAAAGCGCTGCTAAAACGAGTGGCGCTTGACTGTTGAGGCACAATGGGCTTAGGTCCCAATTAACGTAACACAATGGGATCAAGTCCTTCACTACCCTTGCCCTTTACCCCATTAAATAAGGCACTTACAACCATTAGGTTGGAAAGGGCAAGGCCACAGCTTTATTAAATTCCAACACATAACATGTGTAGCAATAACTCTCGGTGGAGCTGCTGATTTAAGCGTGTCTGTTACCTTCACTCTGCTTCCCTCTGTTTCACCGACACCGGGTCTAGGGTTCCACTGAGTTTACCTCTGGACGACACACGCACCAACACTGGAGTACGTTTTCAATGCTTTATTAAACACTTGACTTAGGAAATAGCAGGAAAGAGGCGGAAAGGAAACTGCAGAAGAAACTCAAACATCTTCTTGTAGGGTTCTTTAACAAATGTTCGGGTAGAATTCAGATATTGTATGGAATGCGCTCCCCTCGTGGGACACACTCCTTGCTCGTCTGGATAGGCCTCTCTCACCAGCCTAGCAGCCAGTACGCAGCACGAATCAAAGTCTCTGCCACAGACTTGCTTGGGAACAAAATCCGTACGATCCTCTGCCACGGGATGTATCAGATTTTCTGTAATGAATGTCAGTCACAGTGCCTGAACCTTTAAGCCAACCCGGCAAAACTATGCTGTATAGTTACTTTCGGATACGTCCTCCAACCGAGTCACCAGGCCTCTCTATAGACCAGCACGCTGCGTGATCCCTCCAAGACGTGTCCTCCCCTGGGATATCCTCGGTTGTCCAGCTTCGTCACACAGGACCGACAGCTCAGGACCATTCCTCGGCCGCGGTGGTAGGCCCCAGACAAGCCTCTGGACCCACCCCTGCGCCACAGTATCGTGGGCCTCTATAACGGAGGACCACGAGGTAGCTCCTTAACGCATACCTGTTGGCCAGGAGTGCCAGCAGGTGGCTGTAAAACAAACCCCAAAATATGGCGTCTGTCCCTTAAATACCAGTACATATTTGGGGGGCACACCCTACAATGCGTTTAAATTCAAGATGGTGCTGCTATAAGACCTACAAACAGTACAAAATATTTTACAGTGCACACATACAAGAATTACATTTCCTGCAAGGCTAGTTAAAAACACCTGAACATATTCATATTTGGTCACACTATATGGTCATATAGTGCTAAGCCCACTTACTGCGACAAGGTACATCATCTTGAATTTAAACGCATTGTAGGGTGTGCCCCCAAAATATGTACTTGTATATTGGAATAGACCCTGACCAGGTTTGTAAATAACTGTAAATAAAAATTGGTATCAAATAACTGATACACAAGTCCCGCGCTCCTGAACTCAATGTGTCACCACTGCGCTCATAAAAAAGAATACTAACCCCTAAAAGCTGCCAACTTAAACATAAATAAATCAATAAAGTGTTTTAAGGAAAAAAACTGTGGCGCTGCATATGTGAATCCGTGATGAAATTCAAAATAATAAATAAAACAATAAGTAAATATAGTGTCTAATGAATATTATCAGAAAGAATTGCAAATAAAATCTTCACACGTGAAAGTGTCCAAAATTAGGTCAAACACAAAGTCCATGCATAATGATAAGGTCCATATGCAAAAAAATCTTCTTAAATCAGAACAATATGAACTGTAAATATCTTCCACCACACCAAATGTGATGGTGTTCCACTCCCTGTTGAAATCGCACTCACCAGAAGGATATGCCTTGCATTCTCATGCTCGGCAAACAAGCTGTTATAAACTCCCAGGGTATATTCAGACCTCGGCTCTCAGCAGCATTCAATAAGGGAGGAGATTCCCACCAGTGAACATGAAATGATAAAAATCCTCCAATAGTGTAATATTGCAAACCATTTATTTAAACTAAATACATCTTCAATTATTGCACTCACATGTTTCCCATTTAAAAAAGCTTGCCAAGAGATCAGATAGGCGGTCACAGAACTCGAGCGGTGTGTTGTGATCAAGCAGACCCGGGATGCTAAGCGCCAGATATCTCTCCTCGCTGCCTCATGAGTAAGTCGGAATGACGAAACATGTCCGGGGCGTGGCTGTATGGCGACCAACTGTGAGATTTTACGTCTGAGTCTGCGCTGCCTTTGAGTCTGACAAGAAGGTGACACGACCGGGGGAGGTGAGCGAGGCAGCGAGGAGAGATATCTGGCGCTTAGCGTCCCGGGTCTGCTTGATCACAACACACCGAACTCAAGTTCTGTGACAGCCTATATGATCTCTTGGCAAGCTTTTTTAAACGGGAAACATGTGAGTGCAATAATTGAAGATGTATTTAGTTTAAATAAATGGTTTGCAATATTACACTATTGGAGGATTTTTATCATTTCATGTTCACTGGTGGGAATCTCCTCCCTTATTGAATGCTGCTGAGAGCCGAGGTCTGATTATACCCTGGGGGTTTATAACAGCTTGTTTGCCGAGCATGAGAATGCAAGGCATATCCTTCTGGTGAGTGCGATTTCAACAGGGAGTGGAACACAATCACATTTGGTGTGGTGGAAGATATTTACAGTTCATATTGTTAAGAAGATTTTTTTGCATATCGACCTGATCATTATGCAGGTATTTTGTGTTTGATCTAATTTTGGACACTTTCATGTGTGGAGATTTCATTTGCAATTCTTTCTGATAATATTCATTAGACACTATATTTACTTATTGTTTTATTTATTATTTTGAATTTCATCAGGGATTCACATATGCAGCGCCACTGTTTTTTCCTTAAAACACTTTATTAATAAAAATTGGTAGCCTGAGAAGTCCATATAATAGGGAGCACAATCTGGTCCATGACTCCCAGAGATCAGGAACAGCAGCAGATGACATATATGTCACCAGGCTGTGGCGCTACAACAGCCTGCGTCTTCTGTCAAACCAGACTGAACCCAGGCCATCACTTTCATGTCTTCCTTGCAGCCTTCCCTGCAGCATTCCTTGGAGGCTGTGGCTCTGGAGGTGGACTTGTGGCAGGAGGAGGAAGAGGATGGGCGAGCGCACATAAATGCATGTTATCAGTCATTTGGCCCCTCAACCCCCTTATGAAGGGCCTGAAAAATAATCTTCTCACAGATGAGGCGTTGGTCCTCCTTTTTGCATCTACATAGCAGCCATAGGCCTCTTCAGCGTCGGGGGGTGTTTTCAGGGCTGCATTAGCTTCCTTAATAAGGCCCAGTGGTGCCTCCTCCATGTTACTCCCCTTCCTGGCCCTTCTTGTTGTAAGGCGGGGGGAGGCACCTGGGATTGGGTGAGGCTACTGGGCCTGACCACCTCCTGGCTGACATTTACCCCCACCTCCTGGCTGACACTTACCCCCACCTCCTGGCTGACACTTACCCCCACTTCCTCCTGTCTGCCACATTCCAGAGCCTCGTCCTGGCTAAGGTCTTCCTGTTTATGAAAAAGGGACATAGTTTTAGTTTTTGGTTCATCAATCACACACAATTTTCAGCTCATGACTTTTGCAAATTGAATGTTAATAAATAGAAAAGATTATCTGTCAGGTCACCTTGAGGCTAGGTGACAGATGCACTCTGTAGGAGTTGGAAGTGCACCGCTAGGTAGTGGACCCTAGGACTGACTGCTGCGGATTGAACCCTGGGAGTTCAGGAAGCAGGTCTACTGGATCACTAACACAGATCCCACTGGGAGCTAGAGCATAGATTCCCCAGGGTGCGGAGTCTAAGAGCCAGCAGGTGTTCGCCAGAGCCCCTAGTGGTGAGGATGGACTGAGCTGCAGTCTGGCTCCTGGTCACGGCCCCCGGGGTCTCACAGCTCACGCTCATGGTAGACTACAGGATAAGAGGAAGGAGGCAGCAGGCTGGAACAAGGAAAGTAAGGGATAAGCCAAATGTCAGGGCGACTAGCAGACAAGGATAAACATAACACACCAAAGGTCAGGGTCACAAGCAGACAGGGGAAGTCGAGAACAGGCCAAAGTCGGTAACTGGAATCAGACGTAGGAAACACAGCAAGTACACACGAAAGCTAACACACAATGCTTGATCAGCACTGCTGGCTTGCAGTGCACAGGTTAATATAGGGTTCCCTGATAGGAGCTGGGGTGGGGCCATGCTAGAGGAGAGATTATAAAAGCAGTCAGGTGAGGGTCAGCTGGTCTCTACGGATGAACACATGGAGACAGGTAAGCTGACAGACTTTGCATAACCATGGCACTATCATTCTGAGCCCAGCATTTTTCATTCTTGTCACAATCATTTTTGGCCCCTACTGTCTATTGTTATGTAAAACACTTTTTGTTAAATCATTCACTTGCTATCAATAATAACATCTAGTTAACAACAATAATCTTCGGACAATAAATATGTTAAAACTAGTATACCTGGCTCCAGCTGGGCTCCTCAATTTCTTCCAGGATGGAAGGCCCAGGTTGGTCCTCGGAAGCCTCAGCTGGGGTTGAGGGAAGGGTGGATGGAAGTGTAGAAAGTGATTCCCTGGCTTCAATCTAGTCTTCCAGAAACCGCATCCTGTTGTAGTACCACAGACTGGGTACATACACATCCTTTGCTGCTGCTCCTGATTTCATGGAAGCCTGGACTTTATTAAGCTTCTTCCTATACAAGCTTCTCAAGCTACCAATTTTCTTATCCACAAACTCGATGTCTGCGTCGGGGACCTGCGTCTTCACAAATTACAGCAGTTTCTCCAGCGATGCCTTCCTAGCTGGTTTATTTCGATATAAGGGGTTTTTAACCTCCCACAAATTTCTCATATCCCTGTATCTGTCTATGAACTGGCCCATGAATCCAGGGTCTTTGAATTGTTTCATATTTGCTGCAAGACAAAACACAAGACAAAAACACTAATATCAGGCTAAACTCTTCCTAACCTTATCCATATATAGGCCTCAATCTCGAATCAGTATATGCCACTGAAGTACCAAGATAAAATGTTACCTTTGTTAGAACATTCGGCGCTTCCGGTCCTCCTTCCTCCGCACACAGAACGTAGGTATGACACACATGTGTTTATATACACTGCGCATGCGTGAAACTCCACCTGCGTCGCCCGCCCCTGACGTTCTTTCTAGAATATTCCTCACCCCTTCTCTTTCTTCGCATTGGGAGAGGAACATGGTGGAGACACAGCAGGTGCATATTAGCAGTAACAAGGAGTAAAGCTCGGAGCCAGAAACGTACTGATCCCGCAGGAGATTTAAGGCCTCAAATATGGTCTTTGTAGAGATGGTGGAGAGGGTGGACATCACTGGTCAGACCTGAAATTGAGGGAGCAGGATCAGTACAGAAGGATCAAGAAACTGCTTCTAAAAAGTAAGTAGTTGTTGTGTGTCCCTATTATTATTATTATTATTATTATTATTATTATTATTATTATTATTATATTATTATTATTACTTGCATGCTGCTCCATGTGCTTTTCTTTACTGTTGTACAGTTTTAAATGGCTACTTTCATGTTCGTGGGCACAGTAATTGGTCGCAGTAAACATTGTTCATTTGCCAACAAAATACAATGTTTTTGGCAGATACAGGGTTAACTACATTTGGTCATGCTAATTTGTATTAAAAGAAGTTTAGGACAGAAGTTTCTGGCCTCAAATATCGGTGTGCTAAGTATACCTTTTGTTTCATTGTCATAGGGGAGAAAAGACTCAGGATGTCTGAGGACACCAGGAATCCCCCACCTCCTGAAGAAAAAGGAGAGGTGGATGACGTGGTTGAAATTGTCACCACAACAGGTCAGTGTCTGACCACAGATTCAGGTAATAGAGGTATGCCTGCATATTCATAATACATGGTGTGTATTTTTTGTTTTAGCTGATGTGCATGTTGTGGAAGAACAAGCTCCTCATTTCACCAGTGAAAGTGCACAAATAGTAATCCAGGAGATAATGGTATGTAGTCGGGATTTAGACATCATAAAGCAAAAAACCAATGAGGTTGAACAAAAACTGAAGAACAAGATTGATGTATTAGGGAGAATCTAAATAACAAGAAAATGCCACCATATGAGATTTTTTTGATACATTTTTGTCGCATTTTAAAAGCCAAATTTTGTTGATGCACACAGTGTGTCAACATGTGCTATCTGCCATCAGGGGATATCAATGTACACGTTTTGTGGGTGCAACCCCTTCCTCGCAACTCAAGTAGGTGAGAGGAAGTGGTTGCACCCCCAAAACACGTCCATTGATCCCCCATGATGGGAGATAGCACATTTGACATTAGGCATTAGGAGGGAAATCCCCAGTTTGACTCCCAATTTGTGTGCATCTTCAAAATTTGGCTTTTACAGGGGTGACATCACCCCATCTGATGAAGGCAAGATCAACACATTTTTGACACTATAATGTCTGATCTTGCCTTTAGTTTTTCAATGTTGAACTTTGTAAGTTCCTGAGTTGTGTATGTTATTTTTTGAAACATGCTTGTTTATGTACTAAAAAAAAAAATTTCAAGGTAAAACTTTATAAAACCAAAGATTTTTTTTACACAAAAATGTTTTATAACACACATGTGCATGTGCATGGAGTAAAAGGTTTTATACTCAACAATGTGTGGCTTCTTATTTCAATGCTCAATACCAGTTTTTGTATTAGGTTGGTGTTTACAGTGACAATGGGTGTTATTTAATAATGGAAAAACCACTTGGCACTACAAGTGCACTAAGAGAACCGAGGAGACAGCTAAAAGAAACACACACAGTAAATCAAAATCCAGATTTTATCAGATAAAATTTTTTTTTCAAATAGAAAATATTTACAAATTTGTTGGCATAGCAATGGCCCCCCTACCCGTAAAATAATAAACATATTTTTGCCGCACTTCTTGGGTGCTTTGGGGGGTAAGCCAAGAATGGCTAGCCTCCAGGGCCGTAAGTGTATTTTCAGGAAGTCTGAGGCAACATAATTAGGAGCATTTCTCTTCAAAATTTGGCTTTTACGGGGGTGACATCACCCCATCTGATGAAGGCAAGATCAACACATTTTTGACACTATTATGTCTGATCTTGCCTTCAGTTTTTCAATGTTGAACTTTGTAAGTTCCTGAGTTGTGTATGTTATTTTTTGAAACATGCCTGTTTATGTACTATAAAAAAAATTTCAAGGTAAAACTTTATAAAACCAAGATTTTTTTTACACAAAAATGTTTTATAACACACATGTGCATGTGCAAGGATTAAAAGGTTTTATACTCAACAATATGTGGCTTCTTCTTTCAATGCTCAATACCAGTTTTTGTATTAAATTGGTGTTTACAGTGATAATGGGTGTTATTTAATAATGGAAAAACCACTTGGCATTACAAGTGCACTAGGAGAACCGAGGAGACAGCTAAAAGAAACACAAGCAGTAAATCAAAATCAAGATTTTACCAGATAAAAAAAATTTTCAAATAGAAAGTATTTACAAATTTGCTGGCATAGCAATGGCCCCCTACCCGTAAAATGATCAACATATTTTTGCCACACTTCACGGGCGCTTTGGGGGGTTAAGCCAAGACAGCTAGCCTCCAGGGCCATCAGTGTATTTTCAGGAAGTCTGGCCTCAGGCCCAACTGAGGCAACATAATTAGGAGCATTTCTCTTTAAAAAGTTGTGAAGTATGCAGCATGCTAGAACTATGTGGTTCAGTTTGTACTCTGCCATATTAATTGCCGTAAGAAATAGGCGGAACTGGCTGACCATTATCCCAAAGGCATTCTCCACGACTCTTCTGGCTCTGGCCAGCTGGTAATTAAAAACCCTCTTCTCCGGGGTGAGGGTCCTCTTGGGGAATGGCCACATCAGGTGATCACCCAGACCAAATGCTTCATCAGCGATAAAAACAAACACATTCTCTTCTGCAGGTGGCAATCCCAAGCCACCACTCTGGAGAAGTCAGTAGAACTCGGTCTGGGCAAAGACTCCACCATCCGACATCCGGCCATTCTTCCCCACGTCCAGATATAAAAATTCATATGTCACCGACACCACCGCCATCAACACGATACTATCGAAACCCTTATAATTAAAATAGTATGACCCCGAGTGGGGTGGTGGTACGATATGGACATGTTTCCCATCGATTGCCCCTCCGCAGATATGAAAGTCCCACTGCTGGGCAAATTGGGAGCCCTTGGTCTGCCATTCCTGTGGCAATAAAGGAAACTGTGGAGTCAAAAAAGAAAAAAAAAATATTAGTACTTTTGCACATAACATTGCAAGCAGATTAGACACAAACATTCTTGGCCAACATCAGTATAACATTTATTTTAAGGAGTATTTAGAGACAAAAAGATAAGGTCCACTTATCAGATTCCTCACCCCCTCTGATGGCCCATTGAAAAAATTTCAGGGGGGGAGGGTTATAAATGAGTTTGGGACCCAAAAAAAAGCCTCTGGCACTCTGCCTGAATTTAAGGACAACAATAACATTTGGACACATTTTAGGGGGTGTTTAGGGTAAAGCACTACAATGCAGCTGACAAAATACATTGTTAAGTGACTAGGCTAGGTGTGTATGGGGCCAGGATAGCATGCTGGAGAGGTTAGTGTAGGCAAATATGCATGTAGGCCAAAAAAGGAGCATTAAAAGTTTACATCATGCATGGGCACAAAGAGAACATTCACAGCATATTATAATCATGCTAATTAAGGAATTATGAAAGAAATGCAAAACATTAGCATACATGAAATACATAGTATATGATGTTATAGGAGAAAACTTACCCTAATATAGTCCTTCCGCAGGACCTGAATGATGGCAGAACAGGTCTCTGGAATAATGATCCCCAGAGCCTGGGGGGAGATGATTGTCGAGAACTTGAGGTCCTGTAGACTTCTCCCTGTCACCAAGTACCGCAACGTGGCGACTAGCCTCTGTACAGGAGTTATGGCTTGCCGCATGCAGGTGTCCTGCTTTGTAATATAAGGTGACAGCAAAGCCAACAGACGGTGAAAAACGGGGTCCGTCATCCGGAGAAAATTTCTGAAATCATAAGGGTTATTCTCCTGGATCTCCTGCAACAAAGGCATATGACAGAATTGGTCACGCTGGAGTAACCAATTCTTCATCCATGAACTCCTCCCCGCCCTGTTCATGGACTGGGCTTGGGTCAAAGCAAGAACCCCAAACCAAGCCCCCACACAGCACGAACTCTACAACGAGTACGTAACCACAACATGGCTTAAAAATGGTCAGCTGGTCAGAACGAACTAACAGAACACACTGAAGAACAGAAAGGCCTGTGAAGAGCGAGCTGAAAATCAGAAACGAGCGGACAAGAACGCACTGGAAAACAGAAACGATTTGACTGACAAACCCACAAGCACTGAAGAGCAGTAACGATCTGAAAAGCACAAGGCTGAAAAGCATGAATTGTCTCTCACCAAACTTCTACTAACACAAGATAAACACGAGATTAGCAGAAGGAGCCCAAAGGGTGGAGCATTGGGTATTGAACTTCCCTTTTAAAGTGCTGTCATACATGTTGTACGTCACCGCGTTCTTGATGGTCGGAATGTGGCGTGACTGTGTGTATGCAAGACAAGCTTGAGCGGAATTCCATCGGAAAAACCATCCAAGGCTTTTCCAACGAAAATTCAGATTATGTGTACGCGGCATTAGTGTGCTATAGTGTGCTATTCTGATTCTATTGTTGGTGTAGAATATCAGTTTAGTGTGAATCTAGGGATAGTTCAGTGTGAGTGTAGTGCGACCACCATTTATCTTTCCATTAGTGTGAATGTAGGGATAGTTCAGTCAGTGTGAGTGTAGTGACCTTTAACACAGTATATTTCATTGCATTACTGCAAGTTTAATGCCGTATATTTTAGTGCATTATGTGCTGTATAACGCAGTACATTTCTGTGCGTTACTGCATGGTTAACGCAGTATATTTCAGTGCGTTACTGCAATTTTACCGCAGTACAATTCAGTGTGTTACTGCAAGTTTAACGCTGTATATTTTAGTGCGTTATCTTCCATTTAAGGCAGTATAGTTCAGTGCATTACTGCAAGTTTAACGCCATATATTTCAGTGCATTACGTGCCGTTTAATGCAGTACATTTCTGTGTGTTAGTGCCTGCTTAAATCAGTATATTTTAGTGCTTTATCTTCCATTTAACGCGGTAGAGTTCAGTGTGTTACTGCAAGTTTAACACCATATATTGCAGTGTGTTACCTTCCATTTAACGCAGTACATTTCTGTGCGTTAGTACACATTTGATGCAGTATATTGCAGTGCATCAGTGCAGTTTTACTGCAGTATAATACAGTGTATCAGTGGAGTGTGTCTGTGTAGTAGTGAGTACTCAAGTTAAAGTGCACCAATCTGGGAGGACAACAAGGAGAGGCAGACATTCCCATGGCACTGTGAGGGGGCCAGCAGTGTATGTGTCCACAGGCAAAGGTGGAAGGGGTCAGTCCTCAGGCAGGGCATCATTTCCTCTGTTTAGAGATGTTGCCCGTGCTATCCAGCCACAGCATGCAGAGGAGGTGGTGGACTGGCTTACTAAACCATCCTCATCCTCCGTCACCCAAGCAGAGACTGGTGCACAGTCCACTGCAGCTGCCAGAGTGGCTAAACCTGCCTCCTTGTCCACAGCTATTCCTGCCATATTAAACAATGATAAATAACTTGCACTAGGATATATAATATAATGACATAAAAAACGTGGATTGCAGCTGCTGTACACAAAGTGCTAATCACCCAAATAACAGTAGAATCACAGTGCTTGCAAAAAATTTTGCAAATTGTGAAATAATCCAAAAGTGTATGATACTGCTAATGAAGTCCCAAATAAAGTGCCCTTGTGCTCCAATCTTTATAAAAGTGCTGAAGTGCTTAAAAAACTTCACTTTGTGATGTGGCACATACCCCTCTTGCGTACCTACTCAGCCGAAATCATGGACTCCCAGCTTTTCAGCAGACACCACAGAGCCGAAGACACAGTGCCACAGTGAACATCTTGAGTCCTGTTGAATCACGTTGGGGGGAGATCCCTACTGGACTGTGTCATCTATCCATCGTTAGATTAAAGCCTGTTTGACCCCCAGACTGAAAAGATGGGAGTCCATGATTTCTGGTGAGTAGGGACGCAAGAGGGGTGTGTGCCACATCACAGAGTGAAGTTTTTTAAACACTTTTATGAAGATTGTAGCACAAGAGCACTTTATTTGTGACTTTTTTGGGACTTCATTAGCAGTATGATACACTTTTGGATTATTTCACAATTTGCAAAATGTTTTGCAAGTGCTGTAATTATATCTTACTATTCCTGCCATAGCCCCAGCATCAGGCATGGAGAAGTCAGCTGAGTTATTTGAACACAGCATCAGCTACTTGCTCCTTGATGATGCACAGCAATTACTTGATTCAGATGTTGGTTCTGAGGTTGAGGAAGGCAGGAACAAGAGCCTACAGAGAGTGGAGAACACTGGTACACAAATTGGCAGTCATGTTCCCCCCGCTGCAGCATATTGCCAAGTTGTCTCCAGTGGTAATGAGGATCGAGGAGATGATAATGATAAAGTCACTGACGTGACTTTGGTGCCAGATAGAGCAGAGGGGGAAAGTGAGGGTAAAGCACAACCCCAACGAGGCAGCCATCATGGAAGAGTATAGAGCAGCCACCTTATTTCATCACATTGTGGAGCTGTTATCTCCCGACCCACTTCCCACAGCTCAGCTGTTTAGGCCTTTCGCACTGTTGCAATTTGCAAACTTTGTCTTAAGCACATCAAGCATGGCAAAAACACCAGCCATTTGGGTACCACATGATTGACAAGGCATTTTATACTCCCACCACTCAGCCCGTTGACAAGAGCACCTGAAAGCCACACAAAAGGGGTGCAAATCTGTTCCTCCTCCTTACTCACCTCAGTCTGCCCCCACTATACCTCATGACCTCTCAGCAGCCTGCACTGACAGGGATGATGATATAGCGCAGGGTGTCCCAGTTCCTCGCAGCACATCTGCCAGCAGCACACCACCAGCTGTAGACTATAGCCAGCAAATTTCTCTGATCCATCTGCTGCAGTGAAAAAAAAAATACAGTCACTGCCACCCCATTCCCAGCGTCTAAATGCAAGCTTGTCAAAGCTGCTCGCTCTAAAACTTCTGCCTTTCTGTCAGGTTGATTTTGCCCTCTTCCGTTAATTTGCAGAATTGTCAGGGCTGGGCTCAGCCCTTTCTTCTCAGCTGTCAGTTAATTGCCAGCTTCAATCTTTTACACAGTGACTCACCTGATGTTGATATCCTGTTCGTAAGTCCCGCTGGTTACTTAAAGGGGTTGTAAAGGTAATTTTTTTTTTTTTAAAATAACAAACATGTTATACTTTTTTTCACTGTGCAGCTCGTTTTGCACAGAGTGGCCCCGAACCTGGTCTTCTGGGGTCCCTCGGCGGCTGTTCAGCTCCTCCCCGCAAGAACTAACCACCTTAATGCGAGCTCCCTCGCATGGTGGTTAGTTCTTGGGGGCGCGCTCCCGTGATACAGCCGGCAGCTATAGCCGCTCACTGTATCACTTGGCCCCGCCCCCGGCACGCCACATCATTGGATGTGATTGACAGCAGCGCGAGCCAATGGCTGCGCTGCTTTCAATCCATCCACTGTATCCAATCAGCGGCCAGGCTGAGCGGCGAAATGGATGTCGGGAGCGAGCGGATGACTTTCGAGGGGTCAGGTAAGTAAAACGGGGGGGCTGGGGGCGGCGGTATTGTCAGAAGTTTTTTCACCTTAATGCATAGAATGCATTAAGGTGAAAATTTTTTTACCTTTACAACCCCTTTAAGCTGTTCAGTTCGGTTCCTTTCTGGTTCCTGATCATGCTTGCTGTTCCACTACACTGATTCTCCGGTTAACTGATTTCCTGGCCTGTCCTGAAGTATGCTGATCTCTGGCTCCTTGATGTCCTGGCTTGTCTGCCTATCCAGTCCGGTTACCGAACTCTGTCTATGATTTGACTATGTTGCTCTGTTTACCTTTTACTATTATTATTATTATTAATAAACAAATATAATTTTAACTGCACTTCTGTCTCGGTCTGATGCATGGTTTCTGACAAGAATGTGCTGTACCACAAAGGCAGGTTCCCAGATGCTATTTCTGTTCATGTAACGCCATTCCAGCTCTGTACCATCACGTGGAAGGCAATGTTGTGGCATCATTTGGCAAGGCAGTCAGCCGCAAAAGTCCATGTTACTACTGAGACGTGGTCCAGTAAGCATGGTCAGGGACGATATATTTTGTTCACAGCACCCTGGGTAACTCTGCTTGCAACTCGGAAGGATGCAGGACAGGGCTCAGTGCTGCAGCTTGTTTTGCCCCCATGTCTCCATACAGCTAGTGGTGATGATGCCAGATTTGTCAGCTCTACCCCCTCCCCCTCCTTCATGCCCTCTTCTTCTGAATTGTCTTATGAACCACAAGTACCCCCTAAGCATTCAAGGAGCTATTCAATGATTCAGGTTAAAAGGTGCCATGCAGTGCTTCAGCTGGTGTGTCTAGGGCACAGGAACCACACCGGAGCAGAGATTCTTGCAGCTCTGCAGGAACAGGCCCAGACGTGTTTCACGCCATGCCAGCTGGAGCCAATAATGGTGGTGTGTGATAATGGCACAAACCTCCTGTCTGCCCTTAGACAGGGAAAGTCTAACATGTCACATAGCACATGTACTCAATTTGGTGCACATGCAGCAGAGGGCCATCAGTGAGTACCTGTGTGAGTATGGCACAACGACAGGCTCAGGCCGGCTCTGCTTTTTTCCCCACGCCAATGGCTGCTCATAAAGGATACATGCACTGTCACCATTTGAGGAGGCAACAAGGATGGCGAGCCTTGACAATGCATGCATCAGTGACACAATCCCTGTTGTGTTCCTGCTGGAGCAGACTCTGCTAGGCATTATGGACAGGACACTTGAGGCAGAGGAGCAGGAGGAAGAGGAGGACTTCCTTTCCTCTCAAGGCCCACTTTATGCAGACACTATTGTTCCTATGCCACAGAACACACAAGAAGAGAGGGAGGAGGAGGAGGAGGATTCTGGCAATTTTGGAGGCATTGAAGCAGAGGAAGACATGCGTCAAACAGTAAGAGATGGTTTTCCATTCACAGAACCCTTAAAAGTAGTACATGGCCTGGAGGAGGCAGTTTCATATACTATAATCCTCAGTGACCCTAAGGAGTCTGCTTCTCATGCCTTCGCAAATTTGCGGTGCATGGGCTCCCTCATGCTTCAAAGCCTGCGAAAGGACCCAAGAATACGTGGCGTAAAGGAGAAAGTTCACTATTGGTTGGCAACCCTCCTTGACCACAGTTACAAGGGGAAAGTCTCAGAACTCATCCCGTCCCCACAGAGAATGCAGAAGATTAAATCTCTTGAGGACACCTTAAAGAGGAGTTTATCTAATGCTTTTCTCGACTCTGGTAGGTTACAGTGTCATGGAAAATGTAATTTTGAGGCTTCTGTTGGTGAAGAGAGGAGTAGTGAAGAAGGCTGCTGCCTAAGTGATGCATTTCACAATTTTTTTAGTCCTCGCCACCCAGGGCTGTCAGCTTCCACATCCTATCGGCAGTGTCTGCATCACATGGTGGATGATTATCAAGGGGCAAAAACAGAGATGGAGAGCTTTCCAGTCGACTATCCACTGGCTTACTGGGTCATGAGAATAGACCACTATTGAGCTGCTGGCCTGCCCTACATCCAGCATGCTTTCCAAACGGGCATTCAGTGCTGCTGGAGGTTTTGTTACTGATAATAGAATACGTCTGTCCACAGACTCGGTGGACCATCTGACATTTATCAAAATGAATCAGGATATAATAACACAAGAGGATATAATAATAACACACAAGAGGTATAATACACAAGAGTAGGGATGAGCTTCGGGTTCGAGTCGAACTCATGTTTGACTCGAACATTGGCTGTTCGCAAGTTCGCCGAACAGCGAACAATTTGGGGTGTTCGCGGCAAATTCGAATGCCGCGGAACACCCTTTAAAAGTCTATAGGGGAAATCAAAAGTGCTAATTTTAAAGGCTAATATGCAAGTTATTGTAATAAACAGTGTTTGGGGACCCGGGTCCTGCCCCAGGGGACATGGATCAATGCAAAAAAAAGTTTTAAAAACAGCCGTTTTTTCAGGAGCAGTGATTTTAATAATGCTTAAAGTCAAACAATAAAAGTGTAATATCCCTTTAAATTTTGTACCTGGGGGGTGTCTATAGTATGCCTGTAAAGGGGCGCATGTTTCCTGTGTTTAGAACAGTCTGACAGCAAAATGACATTTTGAAGGAAAAAACTCATTTAAACACATAGAAGTTCATTGATAAAAACGGCATGGGAATTCCCCAAAGGGAAACCCAGAACCAAAAAAAAAATGACGTGGGAGCCCCCCTAAATTCCATACCAGGCCCTTCAGGTCTGATATGGATATTAAGGGGAACCCCGGCCAAAAAAAAAAAAAAAACGGCGTGGGGTCCCCCCAAAAATCCATACCAGACCCTTATCCGAGCACGCAACCTGGCAGGCCGCAGGAAAAGAGGGGGGGATGAGAGTGCGGCCCCCCCCCTCCTGAACCGTACCAGGCCACATGCCCTCAACATTGGGAGGGTGCTTTGGGGTAGCCCCCCAAAACACCTTGTCCCCATGTTGATGAGGACAAGGGCCTCATCCCCACAACCCTGGCCGGTGGTTGTGGGGGTCTTCGGGCGGGGGGCTTATCGGAATCTGATAGCCCCCTTTAACAAGGGGACCCCCAGATCCCGCCCCCCCCTGTGTGAAATGGTAAGGGGGTACTTACCCCTACCATTTCACTAAAAAACTGTCAAAAATGTTAAAAATGACAAGAGACGGTTTTTGACAATTCCTTTATTTAAATACTTCTTCTTTCTTCTATCTTCCTTCATCTTCTGGCTCTTCTGGTTCTTCCTCCGGCGTTCTCGTCCAGCATCTCCTCCGCGGCATCTTCTATCTTCTTCTCCTCGGGCCGCTCCGCACCCATGGCATGGGGGGGAGGCTCCCGCTCTTGTCTTCTTCTTTTCTTCTCTTCTTCTCTTCTTCTCTTCTTCATTTTCTTCTCCGGGCCGCTCCGCACCCATGCTGGCATGGAGGGAGGTTCCCGCTGTGTGACGGCGCTCCTCGTCTGACAGTTCTTAAATAACGGGGGGCGGGGCCACCCGGTGACCCCGCCCCCCTCTGACGCACGGGACATGACGGGACTTCCCTGTGGCATTCCCCGTGACGTCACAGGGAAGTCCCGTCAAGTCACCGTGCGTCAGAGGGGGGCGGGGTCACCGGGTTGCCCCTCCCCCCGTTATTTAAGAACTGTCAGACGAGGAGCGCCGTCACACAGCAGGAGCCTCCCTCCATGCCAGCATGGGTGCGGAGCGGCCCGGAGAAGAAAATGAAGAAGAGAAGAAGAAAAGAAGAAGAAAAAAAGGTGATATAGGGCGCACAGGACTAGCGTAGTCCAAATGATGTCTCTATTAAGAATCGGCAGTCCAAAAATGAACGGGAGAGGTGTAGGTAGGAAGGGATGGAAGGATGGTGATCTTCAGCAGAAAGGGCTGCAACTTTAAAAGACTTGAAGCAGGGTCTAAAATGACATAAAAACAAACAAAGGCGCCTCTAAGTGCAGAAGATAAACAATTTTAATACCCCAACTGGGTTAAAAACACTTCAATTTTGTAAGTGTTTTTAACCCAGTTGGGGTATTAAAATTGTTTATCTTCTGCACTTAGAGGCGTCTTTGTTTAGAAAAGAAGAAGAGAAGAGCGGGAGACTCCCCCCATGCCATGGGTGCGGAGAGGCCCGAGGAGAAGAAGATAGAAGATGCCGCGGAGGAGATGCGGGACGAGAACGCTGGAGGAAGAACCAGAAGAGCCAGAAGAACCAGAAGAACCAGAAGATGAAGGAAGATAGAAGAAAGAAGAAGCATTTAAATAAAGGAATTGTCAAAAACTGTCTCTTGTCATTTTTAACATTTTTGACAGTTTTTTAGTGAAATGGTAGGGGTAAGTACCCCCTTACCATTTCACACAGGGGGGGGCATGTGGCCTGGTATGGTTCAGGAGGGGGGGGCGCACTCTCGTCCCCCCTCTTTTCCTGCGGCCTGCCAGGTTGCGTGCTCGGATAAGGGTCTGGTATGGATTTTTGGGGGGACCCCACGCGTTTTTTTTTTTTTTGGCGCGGGGTTCCCCTTAAAATCCATTCCAGACCTGAAGGGTCTGGTATGGAATTTAGGGGGAATCCCACGTCATTTTTTTTTAAATTTTGGCCGGGGTTCCCCTTAATATCCATACCAGACCTGAAGGGCCTGGTATGGAATTTAGGGGGACTCCCACGTCATTTTTTTTTTTAAATTTTGGTTCGGGGTTCCCCTTTGGGGAATTCCCATGCCGTTTTTATCAATGAACTTCTATGTGTATTGTCGGCAATGCAATAGCCGCGGGTAGTTTTAAATGAGTTTTTTCCTTCAAAATGTCATTTTGCTGTCAGACTGTTCTAAACACAGGAAACATGCGCCCCTTTACAGGCATACTATAGACACCCCCCAGGTACAAAATTTAAAGGGATATTACACTTTTATTGTTTGACTTTAAGCATTATTAAAATCACTGCTCATGAAAAAACGGCCGTTTTTAAAACTTTTTATTGCATTGATCCATGTCCCCTGGGGCAGGACCCGGGTCCCCAAACACTTTTTATGACAATAACTTGCATATTAGCCTTTAAAATTAGCACTTTTGATTATTCATGTTCGTGTCCCATAGACTTTAACGGTGTTCGCGTGTTCGAACAAACTTTTTTCCTGTTCGCATGTTCTGGTGCAAACCGAACAGGGGGGTGTTCGGCTCATCCCTACACAAGAGGTATATTAATACACAATATGTAAGTTGGGCTATATGGGTAATAGGGAGATGAATTACAAGTGCAAGGGGATGTAATCATAAGAATAGAAGAGAGGGTCAGGGGCTGGAATTAAATATCATTATTAGTATTAGGGGCAAAATGGGGGGGGGGGGACAAGGAATTTAGAAGGAGAGAAGAGATTTCCTAAGGAAGGGAAGAGTTATGTGTGCTCTTTGGTTTTATTTATAGGATACTAAAAAAATAAGGTGGAATTGGCATGGTAGTTTCCTCTTCCCATCCTCCCCCCCTTCTCTTTTTTTTATACCCCCT
This sequence comes from Lithobates septentrionalis, assembly GCA_037952835.1. Classification (NCBI taxonomy): domain Eukaryota; kingdom Metazoa; phylum Chordata; class Amphibia; order Anura; family Ranidae; genus Lithobates; species Lithobates septentrionalis. The sequence goes on along the minus strand of JBBDGP010000016.1, from coordinate 7,048,565 downwards.
CTTCTTAGATTTATTTCTTCAGGATTAATGAGATTGAATATGAATTATAGTTGTGTCTTATTACTATGACTGTAATCATGTTTAATAATTAGTACTATAGAACTGTCGGGGTGGGGGGGGGGCGTGTCCGAGCGTTGAGGTGGATGGACGCACTGCAGAGGAGCTCCGCTTAGCCCTCTGCAATCCACTGCCATCCAAAGCAAATAAACATTAGAGTTTGCCCCAAACTCTACCTTGCAGCCACTGGGCACTAGCAGAGTCTTCTCCGGGGGTTATTTGAGTGGTTTGGACGGCGGATTGGGCAGTTTTCGGGACGCGGCCAGCCTCACTCCACAGACGCCGGCCGCCATCTTGCGGCCTACGGGACACTCAGAATCCCCAGCCTCGAGTGCCGCGATCGGCGGTACGGAGGCTGATTGGCTGGCCTGCGGCTGGGAGCGCCGTATCCGGAGCAGACCGGACTGTGAGGGGACCCCAGGAAACACAGAGGAAGCAGGCCCTGGTCATCCGCCGCCTACAGCAGGCCCGAGGCCTCCAACATCGCTGGTCTTTGGTGCCGCGGCCGGAGGTAAAGGGAACAGCACACTAACCTCCACGTACAGCGGCCACCCCCTGGGCATAACCAGCAGGCTGATAGCCTGCACGGACCCCTCACTGACCCCAGAAAGCTGAGTAAAGGTCCCCTCAGAGACATCCAGGGACGGCCGCCATCTTGTGGCCTAGCTTATGAAACGGGCCTGCACCCTCAGATACTGTACCCTACCTGGACAGTGATTTCTCCTACAAATCCCCACACACAAGGTGCTTAAGCTCTGCGCCCATGCTGACGGGGTGAAGCCACTGTTCCTGCAGGCCTGCCCCTCCTCCCCAGTCCCCCTCGTCCACGTGGAGGCTGGATTTTGATGGAGAGTGACCAAATATGGATGGCTGAGGACCCGCGCCCCTGAGTTCCGTGCTATCCCGACAGCTACAGGCTATCTCCATAACATAGCACACCTGCATACTACATGGCGGCAACTAGCTTACACTCCACTGAGCTTACTGACCCTCAACAAGGCACCATACAGAGGTATCTACTTAGAACAGTGCAGACTGATCCCCAAAGACAAGATGGCGCCCGGCCGCAACCCGGGGAAGACCAAGCCTCCCGCTTCCGCTACAGCAGCAGCCTGCATGACAGAGGACAATAATGAGAAACTCCAGAATTCTAAGGGTGAGCCATCAGCCTCCTCCACAAGGTCAGTCACATCACCTGACACCAGCATCTGGGAATCCCAGTCAGTTACGCATCCCTTATCAGGAGAACCCATTAGAACGGAAGCTGCTGCCCTCCTCTCTGCTTTCAGAACTGATTTCGAATCATGGGCTAGCAAAATGGAAGCTTCCCTACATGTGGACCTGAACGCTCTGAGGCAACAAGTCACAGCTAACGAGGAAGCAGTATCGGTCTTAACCAATGCTCAAGATGACCATGAAGCACGTATAGCAGCCCTTGAATCCTCATCCGCAACGCATATGCGGCGCCTACGCCACCAACAACTCCGCATAGAAGACAGCGAAAATCGCAGTCGCAGAAATAACATTAGACTGCAAGGCATACCGGAGGCAACATTTGGAGCAGAATTGAAGCCCACTGTCATAACTATCCTCAATAAAGTTTTGGGAAGAGAGGCAGCATCACCAATTGAATTGGATCGTGTTCACAGGGTGGGAGGGCCAGGGGGGGCCCAAGACGGTCGCCCCCGAGATGTTTTATGTCGGGTCCACTATTTCACCTTAAAAGAAGAGATCATGCAAAAGGCATGGAACCTGGACTCTGTGGACTTCTTTGGAGCAACACGCTGTACATGCGTCGAGTGGTGCGCCCTCTACTTGACCTTATACGGCAAGTCGGAGCTACCTATACATGGGGTCACCCCTTCAGCATCAAGGTGACATGGGGCGACAGCAGATTCACGCTTTCTGACCCAGATCAACTGCCCGACTTCTTTCTCTTTATTGAACAGGAACCGATAGACGTATTAAACTGGTTAGACCCTCCAGAGGATAGATCAAGACAGCTGGGACTTGGCCCACTTCCACAGCGCTGCAGACGTCCTGGGTCTAGCTCAGTTTCTTCCGGCCCAGGGATAAGAAGACCTACTTCTCCAGAAGATTAACTCAGTAGCTATTTGGGGACTGATGGCTTGTTTTGTCTTGCCATGCCAATTATATTTCCAAGGGCTCCCGGTAGTTTTGCTGCATTTTTCAGGTGGCATGAGATGTTTTTCGATCCCTTAACTGTGCTTTTCCTACTTGAAAGCTAAGACCTCCAGTAAGCCTAGTAGGGGATATAGTGAATATAGGATTCGGATCTACTGGCTCTTTCCCTGCTCTTTGCCAATATACTATTTGGCTGGGGTTCGGGTGAGAACATAGATTGAAGCCACTTTTGTGCCTCTCACTATGACGAACATCAGGTAAAGCAAATGTATACCAATGTTTTTTTTATTTTTTTATTTTCCAAAGATGTTCTGTTTTGTCTCAGACTGATCCCTCTCACCCTCTCCTGATATTATATGCAGTGAGGAAAGTGTGGCGGGGGTGGGGGTGCTGCCCTCGGGGGGGGTCTGGTACTTGGTTTTACTCAATCTCTGCTTCAGAGGATACAGGTCTAAAGGGCGCTACGCATGGAGCAGCGGATTGCCCCCTCAGGAGGTTCCCCCCGCTCCCTATACCTTCCATATACTCACAATATTGTTTTGGCTCCATAACCTTCTTTATATGCCAGAGCCAAGGTAATTGTTATATGTTTACCCTAGGGTTAATTATTTGAATCCAATGCACATACTTGGTTGACTGTTATCACTTGTTGCTGTTAAGCTGCCTTATGCCCCACACTTGTTTACTATTAAATATTAAGTGTGCCATACATATTACTTACATGCCTGGTCTGCTGTCGGGATCACGGCTCAGGTCCATTCATCCTGATCTTTCCCCCCCAATAGGACAGGCACAGTTTGTGCCTAAAACGTGATCTTTCACGCAGTGTTTTGCATTAGCGAACACATTAGTTTCCCAGACACATCCTTTTAGGTGTCTTTTCATTTATACCTTACTTCTTCCATTCTACACACGCTCCTTTCTTATTTCTTCCTCCCCTTTTTTTTTTTTTCCTCTTTCTCTTCCCCCTTATTTTTCCCTTTTTCTTTTCTCTTTTTTCTTCCTTTTATGCTCCCTATACCTTTCCTCTATATCCTATTACTCTCTCTCCTTTACAGCCTTTGGCACTCCAGCATGGCTCACACGGTGACTTTGCGCCCACACCTGAAACTTTGTTCGTATAATGCAAACGGACTTAACATCGCGTCGAAACGTGGGCAAATTCTGTATCAGATGCACAAAAGACAGGTCAGCATACTTTTGCTGCAGGAGACCCACTTCCATTCTGACTCCACTCCTTCCTGCTGCAATAGATATTTTAATAGATGGATTCACAATACCAACCCGATACAAAAATCTAAGGGAGTATCTATTGCGTTCCATAAAACACTCCCTATTGAGCTGCTCGATCATGTTGCAGATCTCCAGGGCAGGTATGTTTTTGCGAAAATTTCCCTATGGGGGACTAAATTGACAATAGCTAACATATACTTGCCTAATACACACCAAGTCCCATCAGCCTTGCAGTACCTAAAGATTTTGGCGGGTTTCGTGGAGGGCAAGATCATACTCGGAGGGGACTTCAATACCCCCTTGGATCCACTTTTGGATTCATCGACATCCCGTTCCTCTATATCCTTCCCGAAAATATGGGCCCTAAGACGGGCCACCCACAATATGCATCTCATTGACGTATGGCGAATACTGTATCCGGACTCACGAAACTACACACACTTCTCTAACGTACACCAATCATACAGTCGATTAGATTATTTCCTAGTCGATCACGGCTGCTTAGATTGGTCCCCCAGTTGTGAAATAGACCCTATGGTTTGGTCCGACCACTCACCTATATTCCTGACGCTTACAATCCCCTCTACTCCAATAAAAGAATGGACATGGAGGTTAAATGACTCTCTCTTGACTGAACCAGGGTTTGATACACAGATAGCGGAGACGATATCAAACTTTTTCACAGACCACACCTCTGATGACACCTCACCACCCATTAAATGGGAGGCATTGAAGGCGGTATTACGGGGTAGGTTTATTCAAATGGGAGCCCGCATGAAAAAAGAACGCTCAGCTGCGATAGCTAAGGCAATACACAAGCTTAGGACGCTAGAAACTACTCATAAGCGTTCCCCGACGGGGGAAGTGCTTGCGGAGGTTTCTTCCACTCGCACTCAACTTAGAGAATTATATGAGGCATCAGCCCGCACGTTTGAGAACAAATTAGCCTTTCATCAATACAAATTCCGGGATAAATGTGGTAGATCCCTGGCTCGCACCCTACATACCAAACAACCTAACACCTTCATACCCCTCATACGGGACAGTTCTGGGAAAACTGTCTCATCACCATCTGAGATGGGGCAGGTGTTCCGGGACTTTTATCAATCCTTATATAATATACCTACAGCAAGCCCCACTGAATCTCCCCTTACTGCAGCGGAAACACAAGCCTCCTACATTGCGCAAACTGCACTACCCACTCTAGATAACGAAGCAATAGAGGATCTTGAGGCCCCGATTACGGAAGACGAGGTTGCCCGCGCCATCGCTTCTACCCCGTCTGGTAAAAGCCCGGGTCCTGATGGCTTTACCCCAAGATTTTACAAACAATTTGCTCCCCTCCTTACTCCCTTCTTGACAAAAGTATTTAACTCCATCTCTGAGCGATCAGTGTTACCGCCACAAACCTTAGAGGCACATATTACCCTCATCCCCAAACCAGACAAAGACCTGACTGTTTGTGCTAATTACCGCCCTATCTCGCTAATAGGAGTAGATCTAAAGGTATATGCAAAAGTGATAGCTAACAGGTTACAACCATTGTTATCCCGCTTAATACACCTAGATCAGGTTGGCTTTGTGAGTGGAAGAGAGGCGCGAGATAACACCCTAAAAACACTTCTCATCGCGGATTATGCTCGAGCCCACAATATCCCATTGTGCCTTCTCACAGTCGATGCAGAAAAGGCCTTCGACCGTGTCGACTGGCAATTTCTCCGCCTATCATTATAACAACTAGGTCTAGGCCAAAACCCTGATTTCCAGAATAATGTCCCTCTACACATCTCCCTCCGCTAGGATTAGACTAAACGGCTCCCTATCTCCAAAATTTACCATACACAATGGAACGCGGCAGGGGTGCCCCTTGTCCCCCATTCTTTATGTGATTGTTATGGAACATCTAGCCGTTGCCCTTAGAAATAACCCGGATATCCATGGTGTTAGTATAGGCCCCCTACACACTAAAATTGCCCTGTTTGCTGATGACCTACTCATATTTGTAACTCAACCGCAAGTTTCCCTACCCTCCATCATGCAGGAGTTTCAGAGGTATGGAGCGGTTAGTAACTTTAAAGTTAATCTTAATAAGTCGGAAATCCTCAACATCTCACTCCCAGCAGCGGCTCTCCAACAGCTCGCGTCTTCCTTCCCTTTTAAGACAAGCTCTACGTCTATTCGTTATCTAGGAATCCATATTCCAACAGTTGCGTCTCAATTATTTTCCAGCAACTTCACCCCTTTACTTCTTAGAACTCAAGCGGACTTGGCCACATATGCCTCTAAACAGCTCTCCTGGCTGGGTAGGGTGAGTGTCTTGAAAATGGATGTTCTCCCTCGATTCCTATACCTTTTCCAGACCATCCCTATCCATATCCCCACCTCGTTCTTCAAAAGACTTCGCCAGACTTTTCTAAATTCATATGGCAGGGACATCGCCCCAGGATAAAATATGACACAATGATTCTCCCGAAGGTCAGGGGGGGTGCGGGGGTCCCTGATGCCTCTATATACCATAAGGCAGCGGTACTTGTGCGTATAGTAGATTGGTTCCATCACTCTTCCTCCAAACTTTGGGTCCAATTAGAGAAATATCTTAATGAGGCTGATCTTTGCGCCCTGCCGTGGACTCCTACGGCTCGGTGTGGGGACGGCCTACTTTCCACTGCTCTTACTCGTCAAACTCTCCAGATTTGGGACCGCCTGATTTCAGCGAGTAAACTGTCCAAACTCCAGGGCCCGATGACCCCTCTCTTTGGGACTCCGGCCTTCCCTCCAGCAGCAAATACGTTGAGATTTGGGCCCTGGGGTAGGGACAGCCATAGACGTCTAGCACAGGTGTTACGGGCTGACCCATCCTTGAGAACGGACATACCCTCTCGGACGGACTTAGGGCCCTCAACAATGTGGCTACAAAGGAGTCAAATAATGTCATACATACGCACTTTCCCCTCCATCTCAGAGATTCTAGATGACCCATCAGACTTTGACGAGCTGCTCTTACAATCGGACCCACCAACACATGTAGTTTCACTGCTATATTCCCTACTATTGAACATATCTGCCCCTGACCTCCCAACATATACACAGAAATGGGAAACGGAGCTGCAACACTCCATCTCCCCCACTGATTGGCAAAAAAGCTTTATCCTAACGCATAGGATTTCCCTGGCAACCAAGACTCAAGAAAAAGGGTTTAAGTTATTGACGAGGTGGTACAGATGCCCAGTGAATATCAAACGTTTTAACCCCTCTTTGACAGACATTTGTTGGAGATGCTTGTCCTCTAGCGGGACAATGCTTCACATCTGGTGGGCTTGCCCTCCAATCTGGAAACTATGGCAAAAGATATTTGACCTATACAGCAGGCTGATGGCGACATCAATTAAGCCCACACCAGAGATAGCCCTATTATCTATACTCCCGGGCCCCCTCAAGTCGATTAAAAAAGATGTACTGCGCCACTTTCTGGCAGCAGTTAGGACAGTGATCCCACGACATTGGAAAACGGCAGATGTGCCTTCCTTGGGAGAATGGGCTGTCGAAGTGGATCAGATAAGAGATCTGGAGCGTCTGTTGGCGCAGGAAGTGGGAAAGGAGGAACAGTTTCTCACCACCTGGGCCTCGTGGTCAATGTTTCGCTACTCTGATGACTTCTCCCTATGGGTCAGAGATATCCCACCCTCAACCGCCGATTAGCCATGCTGGGGTGCCTAACACCTCAGGAATCATCCCTTACTTCTACACACGATCTCATTCCCAACTTTCTCTCTGTTTCTTTTTTATTAAGTACTGAACCAACAACACATACATGTAAATATAGATCATATACCCAGAATAGTTAAATGATTTGAATATATATACTAGGTGAATACACGATCCATACAGCATTCTAATTTGATGAAAAGGAGCCCTCAGATAACACTAACGCGCGGAACCGTAAGGTTTAATATATGTTGACTCCCACTCGCATGTTATCCCTCTCCTATATCAAAAATCTATATCTACAATATGATATACCAATAACTCACCGAAAAATACATGTCAGACTGATCATTCCTGTATATGTATGGTTATGATACACCTCGCTACTCTATGTATATTATATGTGCTGTTCTACTGTAAATAACTGTATTTCTCTGTTAAATCCTTTATTTTCTTGCTTTTTTTTTAAATAAAATAAGATTGAAAAGAACTGTCGGGAAAGAATTGATTAGATACAGACTGACATAAATATAGGAAATGTTGTCTAGCTTTATATTTACTTTATGGTTTAGAGGAGCTGATGGAGATAACCGGGGGCTCTCTCTCCCGGGTCATGCCCAACTACTTCCCCCCATTAGGTTAGCACTCATATAGGATAGAGATAGTAGGTTGAGTACTTAAAGCTAATTTGCTTTAGTTACCCATGGGGAGGTTGCAGAATTGCACCCTCTTTAAAGCGGAGTTCCACCCATTTAAATGTCAGCAACTACAAAAAGTGTAGCTGCTGAATTTTAATAATCAGACACTTACCTGTCCCAAGGTCCAGTGATGCAGGCACACAAAGCCCTGCTCCTCTCCCCTCCTCTCTGCGACGCCAGCATTCTAAGTGTGGGTGCCCGGCTGTGGCTTCACAACTGGGCGGGCACTGCGCATGCGCAAGCCATGCTGCGCACAGTGAATGACCAGGCAATCTTCTGGGACCTGTGATGTGTCCCAGAAGATTGCAGAGAGGGAGGGGGAGAGTTGATCTTCCTCCGCTTTAAGAGGTTTTAGTTGATTTTTTTGGTCTTTTTCATCCTTTCCTGCCTCTTGGTTTACTCCTCTCTTTGGGTGTCTGTGTTATGAGAGTGGGTTATAAGAAATGGATACCCTCTCAATGTCCCTTAATGTTAAATATCCCTGAAAAGCGATGTATACGTCTTCAAGACCTGAAACAGTTAGGGGTTGATATAGCATTTATTCAGGAAACACATTTTAGGGAGAACAGTCTTCCTCTGCTTAGAAATAGAACCTTTCCAATGGCCTACCATGCTACTAACCCTGTCGCTAAGATGAGGGGGGTGTTTATTCTGATTTCTAGTAAGATTCCATGGTCATGTTCAGAATCTCTCGCCCGGAAAGGGATCTCTTGGTCGCTTCATGGAGCGAGATTAGTGGATGTGTGGCGTCTTTTTCATTCTTGGGAGAGAGACTACTCCTATTATTCAGCCCCACGTCTCACATAACACATACTCTCGTATTGATTATTTCTTTATCCCACATCCCACATAAGACATACTCTCATATTGATTATTTCTTTATCCCACATAATCAATTGCATTCAGTAGATGAAGCCCCTATCCAGATGATCACTTGGTCAGACCATGCGCCAATCTTTGTGAAATATAACCTTTCAGATACCCGACTCCCCAGTCCTGCGATGTGGAAACTCAATGAAAGCCTCCTACAGGACTCCTCTGTCTTGGAGGATGTCCTTAGAGAGGCAACATGGTATTTCCAGGTTAACTATATGCCTGATTGTGACCCCGGTGTTATCTGGGAGGCCCACAAAGCAGTGATACGGGGAGTTCTGATTAAACATGGGGCCAGGATTAAACGAGAGAGAAGCAAAGCTAATATCTTTATTAACAGAAATCCACCAACTAGAGGCCTTGCATAAACAGGCTCCCACCTCAGTTGTGGAACGGGACCTTTTGGCTGCCCGTAGACAGGTTACAGATTTACTTTTGTATAAAGCTAAAAGGGCAATACAGATCTGAAGAAAACAGAGCTATGAACCTGGTAATAAATGTGACAAACAACTAGCCAGCTCCCTGAGGGAATAGCAATGAACGACATATGTTTTAATGATTATGGAAGCTGAAGGCAAAAAACATATGCTGCCTAGAGAAATAGCTCAGAGATTTGGTGTCTTTTACTCATCTCTTTACAATTTACATTCAAACCCCCCTAACTGTGGTGGACGATTACTTGACATCCTCTGGAATGCCTAATCTTACGCCTACTGGGCTGCAAGAATTGGAAATACCAATTACACCAGATGGAGTTCAGAAAGCAGTGAATTTGGCAAAAATGGGTAAGGCTCCTGGCCCAGATGGCTTTACCGCTTAATATTATAAACTCCTTTTCCCTATCCTAGGACCCTATCTTGTAATCTTACAGAATCTTTGAAATCCCTAATATGGTATTACTTAAGGGAGGTAAAGATCCACCGCAATGTGGGAGTTATAGACCAATATCTCTTTTAACCCCTTCGCTTCCAGGCCCTGTGCTCCATTTTGTACACTCAGGTGGTGAGACCATTTTTGGAATTTTTCCATTGCTTTTTTATATTTCACTTATAGCTTTCAGAGTTTGTAAAAGACCCCCCAAACCATATGTTTTCTGAAAGCCCATGATCACTAGAATAAAAAGAAGGTGTTACTAATTTTTTAGACCCCACGGTATTTGCGCAAATGTTTATCAAACCAATATATTTGCAAAAAATACACTAAAACCATTATTAGTAGATAAAAACACAGTAAATTTTACAAAATTCCTACTAAATATAAAAGCTTAACCTCTATTGAGTTAAAAAATAACAAATATTTGTAACTTTTAAATTGCGCCTTTTTTGAGAAATGGTGATAATTGAACAGACGCAAAAGTGAAATATCCAAATTTCTCAAAAAATCGGAAGGTTTTAATTTTTCCCTTACAGCTTTCAGAATTTGTGAAAGACCCCCAAAACCATATATTTTCTGAAATCATATGATCTCTAGAATAAAAGAAGGTGCTAATGATTTCTTAGATCCCGCGGTATTTGCGCAAATGTTTATCAAACCAATATATTCGCAAAAATAACAATATAACCATTATTAGCAGATAAAACAAAGCATGTTTACAAAATTCCTGCTAAATACCTACTAAATGTAAAAAGCTTAACCTATATGGAGTTAATAAATAACAAAAAAAAAATGTTTACATTGCGCCTTTTTTTTGCAAAATGGTGAAAATCGAACGTACGCAAAAAATGTAAATATGCAAATTTCTCTAAAAATCTGAAGGTTTTCATTTTTCCCTTACAGCTTTCAGAATTTGTGAGAGACTCCCCAAATCATATATTTTCTGAAAGCACATGACCTCTGGAATAAAAATAAGGTGCTACTGATTTTTTAGGCCCTGAGGTATTTGAGCAAATGTTTATTAAAACAATATGTTTGCTAAAAATACACTAAAATCAATAATAGTGCACATAAACACAACATAACTTACAAAATTCCTAAAGTGTATGCCCACGGAGGGCCATGTTTACCCACACAGGAATGCACAGGTGTTCCATTCATCCCCGTACAGGCAGTCCCATTTATGTCAATTGGGATGCAATGGCTGCACAGGCATAGCTGCTGTTCCCAATCTGACATCCGTGTGGGTGTGGGTACATGACCACAAATGCAGACAGTATGAGCTCTGGGACATGCATGCGGACCTACATGGATGTAAAATTTGGAGCAATGTCTCCGTTCGTGCAGGTGCTACATCCCAAAATAAATCATCGGGACTGCCTGCACAGAGATGCACGGAACACCCGTGCATCCCTGTAAAGGTACGCTATGTATGACCTGTGTGAACAAGGCCTTAGGCCCCATTCACACAAGCACACCTATCGGATCTGCCTGTCAGTTTTTTAGGCGGGCCCAATCAGACCACCCATTGTTCTCTATGGAGAGGCTGATGTAAATGGACATGTGTCCATTTACACCCACCTGCATCCGATTAAGTCCAGTCCGCTAAAATAAGAGGGATGGGGATACCATTTTCCATCCATCTAGCAGATCGGATTGGATGGTATTTGATGGAACTGGACAGGCAGTTCACTTCCATCCGACCATCCCATAGAGAATAGCGAGCTGTGTCCGTGTCTGCTCTACATCAGCGGAGCGGATGCGGACATGTCATCTGCCTGCTCAGCAGGGATCAGCAGGTGGTGGGAGGGGAAGAAGAGATGCCACTCAGAGCGGCCATGGATCGGGGTGTGGGGGCAGTTGGGGGGTGATCTGACCGGCGGGGGGGACACATCTGGATCCCCCCAAGCCCCATGCAGCACCTGAAGCTGGCAGAAGCAGCAGAGAAGGGATGCCGGCTAATGATGGTGGCTGCGGGAATTTGGTTTGGGCGGGTCGGATCGGGTGGAGGGGGGGGTAACAGTATAGTACACCGTACGGACTTGGTCACCTGCAGACACTTCTGTAGGTCCATACGGACTTAGCAGTGAAAGGGTTAAATGCAGATCTGAAACTTTTTTCTAAGATCCTGGCGATGTGGCTCCAACAATAATTACCCTCCCTGGTCCATTTGGATCAGGTAGGGTTTGTACAGATGCGGGAAGCATGGGACAATACGATTAAGACATTGAATTAAATCCATGTAGCTAACTCATCTAAAACCACATGTGTATTTTTGGGGACGGATGCAGAGAAGGCTTTTTCGACCGGGTTAACTGGCATTTTATGTTCACAGTTTTACCACATGTAGGGGTGGGAAATAACATGCTCCGGTGGATTTTAAGTATTTATACTCAACCAACCGCTCAGGTTAAGGTGAATGGAGTTCTGTCCCCTCTTTTTAGGGTTACCAATGGGACTAGCCAGGGTTGCCCACTGTCGCCAATCCTATTTGCCTTGTCTTTGGAGCCTTTACTCTGTAAGATTCGATCAAACCCAGATATTATGGGTTTGTCAGTTGAAGGAATGCAGTATAAGATCTAGGCCTATGCCGATGATAGGCTTTTCTCATCAATTAACCCGATAATATCTATTCCTAATCTTTTTCAAGAAATGGAGACATTGCTCCCTATCTTACTTTAAGATCAATTTATCGAAATTAGAAGCTATGGGAATTGCAATTTCTAATGACATGTTGAGATCGCAGAAGTCTAGCTATAAATTTAAATGGTCAGACCAAGCTCTGAAGTATTTGGGAACTCTTATCCTGGCAGATCTCTCACACACATATAAGATCAATTTCCTACCACTATTACACAAAGTACAGACTCTTTTGGAGAAATGGCAGAACGGGTTTCACTCTTGGTTTGGGAGGTGTAATATTATTAAAATGAATGTTCTACCAAAGTTCCTGTATTTCTTTCAGGCACTACCCATTGGTATACCTAAATATTATTTCAAACAGATACACTCTCCCCTTACTGGATTCATATGGGCACACAAACACCCAAGGATCAGAAGATCTTTGCTGATCTTACCTATACAACACGGTGGATTAGCTGTACCTGACCTGTACAAATACTATCAGGCGGCTCTTTTGAGCCACCTGATTGATTTGAGTTGACATGGGGACTTGAAAATGTGGCCAGGCCTAGAGCAGGCACAGAGTAGTGCCTTACTACAACGAGCCTCTTGGTGCTTCAGTGCTCTCCTGTCTATTACTAAGACAGACCCATTGATAGGACCTACCTTACGTATGTGTTTTGGGCTTATCTCTAAAGGCAAATTATCATCAATAGACTCCCCATTGCTCCCCATTTTGGAGAACCCACAGTTTGAGCCTTGTCTGAGAAAGGGAAGTTTTGGATTATTGATAGATCAAGGGTTTTTCCAGGCTTCTCGTTTTGTGACATTGGGATCATGGCCCAAGTTAAAGTCGATGATATCAGGATCCACACCATACCAACTGGATTTTTGGCAAGCAGTGTAGCTGAGACGTTTTCTTAATACCTTAACTTCCTTAAGTGCTAATGAATGTAATCTAACACCATTTGAGGAATATTGTAACGGGAGTGGCTCACTTCCTCAAAGTCTATCAAAGATGTATGCACTGCTGGCTGTACCCCTGAGGGATTTTCAACTACCATTTTTTAGGAGGTGGGAGATGGACTTGGACCAAGTCTTTTTGGAGGAGCAGCGTACTAATATAATATATAATATATTTGAATCCTCAATTTGTACAAAAATGCAGGAAACAAACTTTAAGATTCTGTCTCAGTGGTACCGCACCCCAGCTTTCCTACATAGATGCTACCCGGATATATCAGATAGCTGGTGGAGCTGTGAGGAAGAGTGTGGGACATTACTGCATATCTTCTGGTCTTGTTCCAGAATATAGGACTTCTGGAGAGAGGCCCGGAGAGTTGCTCAAAAATTTTGCGACCAATAGATTCCTGAATTTTTGGCTTTCTTTTTATTACATGATTCTAAAATTCTGGCTAAGTCATATAAGAAATCCATTTTATGCCATCTTCTGTACACGGCTAAATCATGTATTCCACTTACCTGGAAGCAGACACAACTGTCAGTACTAGGATCCCTTTAGGACCCAGCACAACTCACCTGACACAGCCTTTACCTGGGAAACAACAATGATTGGCCAGCTCACCTTTAAATAACATGCATCAGCATTCAATCATTGCTCGTGTTAGAGTTTACCTGTGTTTGATCCAGTTGATATCTGCTCTGTGTATTTCGTGTATGACCCGGCTCGTTTGACCCTGTTTGCTTGCTTCTGATTCGGTACCGTTTGGACTCTGATCTTCCTGTGTATGACCCAGCTTGCCTAGACTACGTTTTTGCCTGATACCACTAGTACCTTCATCTGCAGCAGTGAACTACAAGCACCAGACATCTATCCTCCACCTGCAGCGGTGAACTACAAACACCAGACACCATCAATCCTCATCTGCAGCGGTGAACTACAAGGTCCAGCAAACATCTACCTACAGCTACAGCGGTGAACTACAAGTCCCAGCTGACCTGCTCTGCTCATGGTATGTGCTCTTGTTCTTTGAACTCTTTGCATAATCAGAATACCTGAACTGTTACCTGTTATATGCTCTACCCTGACATTAACACGAGCCATACATAATAAAGGAAACCTATCATGGATCCTGAGCAGGCTCAGTTGTTTGCACAGGAACTTTGCCGCTTATCCCATCAAGTTCAGGAAATGGCCACAGAGCTCACCAAGGTGCAATCTCCTTCTATTAGCACTGCTACAAAAACTCCATCTGAACCAAAAATTCCTTTGCCTGACCGGTTTTCTGGTGACCGTAAAGGGTTTTGCAACTTTAAAAACAGCTGCAAATTATATTTCAAGTTAAGGCCATCCTCGTCTGGCCCTGAAACTCAGAGGGTTCAAATCATTATCTCTCTACTACAGGGTGACCCCCAGGCTTGGGCCTTTAACCTGGAACCAAACCATCCAGCCTTGCTAACAGTAGATGCCTTCTTTGAAGCCCTAGGGTTGCTTTATGATGATCCAGATCGTGCTGCTACTGCAGAATCAACTCTGCGTAACTTAAAGCAAGGAACTACCACAGCTGAAATGTATTGCTCAGAGTTTCGCAGGTGGGCCCCGGAATCTGGCTGGAATGATGCAGCACTCCGCAGCCAGTTTAGAATGGGCCTGTCAGATGCAATTAAGGATGCTCTGGTCAACTTCTCCTACCCAGCCTCACTGGAGGAGGCTATGAGTCTAGCCATTAGAATTGACCGCCGCCAGCGAGAGAGGAGACGAGAACAAACTACAGCTGTGGCAAACTATATACCTCCCTTGCCGCCTGACTATTCCACCTCCAGTGCCAAATCTGAGGAAGAACCTATGCAGATAGGTTCCACCCGGTTATCTGCCCAGGAACACACGCGCCGGCGTAACATGGGTCTCTGCTTGTATTGTGGCCTCAAGGGTCATATGCTCCGTTCGTGCCCTACACGTCCGGGAAACTCCAGGACCTAGGTAATTGCGGGGAGGTTACCTTAGGTCTGCTCTCATCTCCCCAGGGGGACAATCGTATTCTTTTACCCGCTGTCGTTCACTTTGGGACAGGAGCTCATGAACTGCTGGCCTTGGTAGATTCTGGAGCCGCTGAGAATTTTATTGATAAGACTCTGATTACCTCTTTGTCCTTGGAAACTCATGCTCTAGATTGCCCAGTCCGCCTGATTTCCGTTGATAATCGTCCTCTCTCACAAGATCTAGTGCTCCAAGCCACGAAGCCTTTCCAGTTACAATTGGGGGCTTTGCATTGGGAGAAGACTTCATGTCTTGTTATTGACTCTCCATCCACTCCTTTGATCCTAGGCCTCCCTTGGCTTCAGAAGCACAATCCTGTAATTGACTGGCGAACAGGAGATATTCTGGCTTGGTCCAATCAGTGTAAAAAGAACTGCATCCAGCACCCTGTTCGACTGGCTACCTGTCAAGTGGGAATGGAACAGATTCCACTTTGTTATAAGGACTTTCGGGATGTGTTTTCTAAAGGGATTGCTGACACTTTACCACCTCATCGCAGTTATGATTGTCCCATTGACCTCTTGCCTGACACTACACCTCCACGAGGGAGAGTCTTTCCACTGTCTGAGCCAGAGAATCTTGCCTTGCAAGAATACATCCAGGAAAACCTAGCTAAGGGTTTCATCCGTCCCTCCACTTCTCCCGCAGGAGCAGGATGCTTCTTTGTCCCAAAGAAGGATGGGGGACTGAGACTTTGTGTTGATTACAGAGGTCTAAATAAAATAACTGTTCCCAATCGGTATCCTCTTCCTCTCATCACAGAATTGTTCTCTCAAATCCAGGGAGCCAAAATCTTCTCCAAACTGGACTTAAGGGGAGCTTATAATCTGGTGCGCATACGTGCAGGCGACGAGTGGAAGACAGCCTTTAACACCAAGGATGGTCATTATGAATGTCTTGTCATGCCTTTCGGTCTCAGAAATGCACCAGCTGTCTTTCAGAACTTTATGAATGACATTTTCCGTGACATGTTGGGTCGCTTCATGCTTGTATATTTAGATGACATTTTGATATATTCTCCCAATCTTGAAATACATCAGAAACATGTCTGCTCAGTATTGGCCCGATTAAAGACTCACTCCCTTTTTGTAAAGCCTGAGAAATGTTCATTCCATGTTAAACAAGTACCTTTCCTAGGCTACCTAATTTCTGACACAGGCCTCACCATGGATCCAGCCAAGATTCAAGCCATTTTAGACTGGGCACCACCTTCAGACCTGAAGGCAGTTCAGCGCTTCCTGGGCTTTGCAAATTTCTATCGAAAATTCATTAAGAACTTTGCCACCATTGCACATCCCATCACCTCTCTCACCAGGAAGACTCCGACTACCTTTAAATGGACTACTGAAGCCCAGGCAGCCTTCACTCAGTTAAAGAAAGCCTTTACCTCTGCACCAATCCTACGCCATCCTGTTCCTGAGCTACCTTTTATTGTGGAGGTAGATGCATCTGAAGTAGGGGTAGGGGCACTTTTGTCACAAAAGGATCCTGTAAATGCCGCCATCCACCCCTGTGCCTTCTTGTCTCGGAAATATTCCCCAGCAGAGCGCAATTATGATATAGGCAACAGAGAACTTCTAGCCATAAAGCTCGCTTTGGAGGAATGGAGACATTGGCTGGAGGGAGCTCGCTATCCATTCATAGTTCTGACTGACCACAAAAACCTTGAATACATCCGTTCTGCTAAAAGACTGAACTCACGTCAAGCCAGGTGGTCATTGTTCTTCTCCAGATTTGACTTCACAATTTCATATTTACCAGGACCAAGAAACATTAAGGCTGACGCCTTGTCTCGCAGCTTTCTTTCAGAGTCTCCTCCTCCGCTTCCTCCACAACCCATTATCTCTGAGGATAGGATTTTGGCTTTCACCCAGACTGACATCTCTGAGGCCTTGTTACCTGCACAGGCTGAAGCCCCTCCCTCCACTCCCTCCGGTATGCTTTTTGTGCCCCTGGCTCTTCGTTTGCAGGTATTGCAGCAGGTACATGCATCAAAACCTGCAGCACATCCGGGGTTTAGACAAACTTTTGAGATTATCTCTCGCAACCTCTGGTGGCCATCGATTAGGCAGGATGTGTTAGCCTTCGTCCAGGCCTGTGAAGTTTGTGCCAGAAGCAAGAGCAGTACCTCTAAGCCGCCTGGTCTCCTACGTCCTCTACCAATACCTACCTGTCCCTGGACCCATTTATCTATGGACTTTATCACTGACTTGCCTCCGTCCCAGGGATGTTCCACGATCTGGGTGGTGGTAGACAGGTTCAGTAAAATGGCCCACTTTGTTCCGCTTCCGAAACTTCCATCTGCTAAAGAACTGGCATCTTTATTCATTAAACATGTTTTCAGGCTCCATGGGGCACCAATCAACATTGTCTCAGACCGTGGCTCTCAGTTTATAGCCCAGTTTTGGAAGGCCCTTTGCTCTCAGCTGGGGATTAAGTTATCATATTCTTCAGCATATCATCCTGAGACAAACGGCCAAACAGAAAGGACTAATCAGACTCTAGAGAAGATGGTACGTTGTCTGATGGCCAATGATGAGGTGGAGTGGGTCAACGTCCTGCCATGGGCAGAGTTTGCCTTTAATAATTGTGCCAGCACATCTACAGGGACCTCTCCTTTCTTCTGTGTTTACGGGTTGCATCCTCGTGTGTGCTCCTTTGATCTTCCACCCTCTGATGTGCCAGATGCCAACACCACAATAGAAAATTTCTCCAAAATCTGGTCCGATGTTACTCATGCTATTTCTCGCTCTGTGCTGGCTTTTAAGAAAATGGCGGACAAGAGGCGCTCAAAGGCACCAGGATATAAAGTTGGTGACAAAGTGTGGCTATCATCCAGGAATCTGTCCCTGCATGTTCCATCTAAAAAACTTGGCCCAAAATTCATCGGGCCCTATGAAATTTCGGAGATTGTTAATCCTGTATCCTATAGATTAAAACTCCCCCCATCCATGCGCATTCCAAATGTCTTTCATGTTTCATTGTTGAAACCTGTTCATTCCAGCCTCCAAGTAAATGAACCAGAACCTGTGGATGTGTTGGACAGTCAGGAATATGAAGTGGCATTTATTCTTGATTCCAGACGAGTGCGCAATTCCTTACAATATCTCGTTCATTGGAAAGGTTTCGGCCCAGAGGATCGATCTTGGGTCCCAGCTCGTGATCTTCATGCTGACCGACTTAAGAAGAAGTTTCATCTTCGTTATCCAAGTAAGCCTGGGGGTGCAGGAGCAACCCCTCGAGAAAGGGGGGGTACTGTCAGTACTAGGATCCCTTTAGGACCCAGCACAACTCACCTGACACAGCCTTTACCTGGGAAACAACAATGATTGGCCAGCTCACCTTTAAATAACATGCATCAGCATTCAATCATTGCTCGTGTTAGAGTTTACCTGTGTTTGATCCAGTTGATATCTGCTCTGTGTATTTCGTGTATGACCCGGCTCGTTTGACCCTGTTTGCTTGCTTCTGATTCGGTACCGTTTGGACTCTGATCTTCCTGTGTATGACCCAGCTTGCCTAGACTACGTTTTTGCCTGATACCACTAGTACCTTCATCTGCAGCAGTGAACTACAAGCACCAGACATCTATCCTCCACCTGCAGCGGTGAACTACAAACACCAGACACCATCAATCCTCATCTGCAGCGGTGAACTACAAGGTCCAGCAAACATCTACCTACAGCTACAGCGGTGAACTACAAGTCCCAGCTGACCTGCTCTGCTCATGGTATGTGCTCTTGTTCTTTGAACTCTTTGCATAATCAGAATACCTGAACTGTTACCTGTTATATGCTCTACCCTGACAACAACCTCCATCTGTAGGAATGCGCTTAAAAGTGTAGAGGATTTGAATCGTATGGAAGATCTGGTCTGGGCAGCCCAGCAAAAATGAGGGATATATCTGAAAACATGGTCCTTATTGAATCTTTTTATTAACACAGAGGAGGGAAGAACCCTCATAGATGTGAACTCTAATAACTGAAAAAATACAGATGTTGATTTCAGGTTCCCTGAATGGGACTGTTGACTGTTTATTTGAGGGAAGGACACAGGAGAAGGGGGGACAAGACGAGATGTTTTGAGGTGGATTTCCTTCTTTTATTTGTTTTTTGCTAGCGGTTTTTGGATTTTGGGTGTTTTATTTTTTTATTTTTTTGAGTAAAATGGGAAGGAGGAGATGGTTTGACATTTATGATTATATACGGAGACTCTCCCAGAGCCCGGAACACTTTTAGGGTCCCGGACATGGGGTTGTATTTCTGAATGTATGACTGGCATGGCTGACTGGCAGGGAAAATGAACCTAATGTATAATGGTTTAACAGATAGGTATCAATACACTGTCATGTATGTTTTTTTGTAAAATGTATTTCTTGCTTTCTTCCAAAATAAAAATATATATTACAAAATGAATCAGTCCTGGATTACCAGCAGCTATGAAACCCCTCATGCCGATGTCGCTGATTAAGTGTTTTTGGGATGTGGTATCTCTGCAGGACTTCTAGGCTGCCTAGCGTTGTGGGTGTTGATTTTATCTGGAAGACTTTTTTTGGTGTAGGTTTCATGGGATAATTAACACCCAAAAAAAGACCAATTTTTCTGCACCTGTTTGACAAGGGCATATCATTTTAATTTTTGACAGCAAGGCCAATTCTTGCGTTCATCAAGGGCTCCTCTATAGGGTTAGGTGCCACCAACACCCAAAAAACTATTTTTCCACACCTGTTTGACAAGTGCATATCATTGCAATTTTTGACAGCAAGGCCAATTCTTGCTTTTATCAAGAGTACCTCTATAAGGTTATGGTGTGAAGACACCAGTAACACTCAAAGACCATTTTTTCCGTACCTATTACTTCTATCCAATGTCTGTGGAACAGACACCAGAATTTATCCCAAAAATCTCTAATCGTGTTCCCAGTGTACTACATTGTAGCAGCATCATACAGACTGGCCCTGCAGGGAAAATGTAATTTTTTTGGCTTTATAAATGCAATTATTTCTGCAGCAGCTTCTATACACAGTACAGATGTGCCACTTTACAGGTAGACTAAGGGGAACCCCCAGGCACTATATTGAAAGGAATTTTTCATTTTTATGCTTTCACTTTAAGCATCAATAAATCACTGCTCATTTAAGAATTATGTTTTTAAAAAGCAGTCCCTGGACCCCATAACCATTGTATGCCCAATTACTTGCATATAAGCCTTCAAAATGGGCACTTTTGATTTTTCACATTCGGGTCCCATAGGCTTCAACTGGGTTCGCTATTCAGTTCTGAACTTTCGCAATGTTCAAAAGTTCTGGTGTGAACTGAACTGGGGGTCGTTCGTCCCATCCCTATTGCTAAGCTCTTGCACACCCTGCTAAATGTACGATCTGTGCAAGCTGATGGTAAATTACAAGACTATCAATGGCTGCGAATAGAGAGAGAAGCTCATGGACAATGTTTGCATTGGAAAACATTGAAACTACAGAGGGGGGTGGGGGCAATCTCCTGGAGGGGAAGACAGGAGCAGGGTGTATGTTAATGAGGTCAGCAGGTGAACTACTTCCTTCTACTGGTTTTCCCATTTCAAATACTAAGACCCCTTTCACACTGAGGCTTTTTTCAGGTGCTACAGCGCTAAAAATAGCGCCTACATAGCGCCTGAAAAAAGCCTCAGCTGCAAACTGGGAGGCAGGGCATCACAAAAAGTCCTGCCAGCAGCTTCTTTGCAGCGGTGTAGGAGCAGTGAATACACCACTCCTACACCGCTCCTCCACCGCTCCTGCCCATTGAAAACAATGGAGCAGTGCTGCTATACCGCCACCAAAGCGCCGCAGCAGCGGCGTTTTGCGGGCGGATTTATCCCCTTTAGTATAGTGCCGCTTTACCGCTGACTCCCGGGGAAGCTCAGTGTGCAAGGGGTCTTAATTTCAGTACAGAGAAGGAAGTAATGGAAGAGTTTTTTTATGGAACACACTGGAGGCTGAGGTAAGGTGTGTCCTAAAAGTGAGAAAAAGCTTTTTCTTTTCTACAACAGAGGTAAATTAAAGCGGAGTTCCAGCTGACCCATGTTTATTAAAAGTCAGCAGCTACAAAAAAAGTGTAGCTGCTGACTTTTAATAAAAACAAACACTCACCTGTCCCATGGTCCAGCAAAACGGCCGCCCAAAGCCCCCATTCTCTCCCCCGCCTGTCCGCAGTGCCGGCATTGCAAGTGTGGGAACACAGCTGTGACAGCTTGTGGCTTCACAGTCGGGTGTGCACTGCGCATGCACGAGTCCCGCTGCGTGTACTGAATGGCCTGTCAATCTTCTGGGACCTGTGACATGACCCAGAAGATTGAAGGGAGGTAGGGGGAGATGAGGGGTCGCCTATGCAGCGCAGGCGGAAGTGGGAGCTGAGCACCTGTCAAAATGGAGCCAAAGGTGCACGGCACTCCTGTGCAGATATGTGAACCGGCTCCATAGAGAGCCAGTCACAATCTCCTGTCATGCGAATTGGATGAGGGAAAACCTGCATCCAATTCAAATATGTGTGAACCCAGCCTTAAGCGGAAGTTCAACTTTTGGGTGGAACTCCTCTTTAACAGTATATTGGTAGAAAGGGGAGTTTGAATTTAGAAGAAGAAAAAGTGAATTTAGCCTTCAAGCTTAACCTATTAACTTTGTGAGGAGATTTGTGCTGTAACTTCTGCCTGGAAAGAAAATAGAAGAAATATTCACATGCAATATTTTAAATATTTCTTTTATATATTTTTTTTCCTAGCAAAAATGAAAACACATTATTTTACATTGTATTTTTTAGTCCTGGTAATACTTTAAAAAATGAAAAAAATAATTTCCCCTAATGTATTTTTTAATAGATAAAACTGCAAGTAGATGTATAGGTGTACACAGTAAAGTAAGGCAATATAATAAAAAATCATGTGTAAAACATTTCACTCTATGAACTATTATACTTCATAATGCTTTTCTTGTAGAGTTTCTAAGCAGTTTACACCTATTTCAGCCAAGCCAATACAAATAGCCCTGACACAAAGACCTTAATGGGATTTGTTATTTACTGTTGACTACCAATTTCATGGGTTAGTAAACATATTTACTTGCATGCGTACACCTAGCAGAAGAATATCCAATATAATGATTCATTACACTCTGATTAGGGAGCTCAATCTGGCATTAACTGCTGTTAAGTTGTGGGGATAAATGCTCATGCAAAGATTTTCCTTTCATACAGCAGAGCTCCCAATGTTCACACAGTTCAGTAAGTCTATGAATCAAACAATGTTCTATGCTGCAGTCCCTAATGAAAATACCAGTAGTAGGAAAGCTGTGTACTGTTGGGATTATAAGAGAGAGATCAATGTGTTACGTCTGAAGAAAATGTATTTTATTCCTTATATACATGGAATCAGCATTGTAATAGGAAACTGTTTCAAGTATGCATGGCATAGGCAAAAGATGGATGGCTGACTGGTACATGGAGCATGTGATATAATATCTTAGTGACCAATGAACTGAAGTAGTTTAGCTCTGAGGGCAATAGGAACATTACTTGAGGAAGTTCCACACTGAAGATCACAGAAAAATATTACACTGAAGAGTAAAGGACTGTACATGTAATTTAGACTCAGTTATCCATAAGATAATACTTTCCTGTACATGAGGCTCTCTATTTTATATACACCTCAGTTGTAAAAGACAAAAACCACCATCTGATTTAAATGCATTTCCTAGATGATATACATTATTTGCGTGTTGTTAGGTGACCCAGCCACATAAAGTGGCTTTTATTTTTGTGGAAATAATCATGCCATGAACTTTTCATAAGATTTAATTGAATGTAAATTAGCAAAAATTGGTTCTTGTGTGCAGTGTAAAATGCACAAAAGCATTTATAAATAAAAAAAACAAAATGTGTGCCTAAATCTGTCAAAAGAGGTGGTCAATAGCAGGCACTATTTCCCTGGAAGTGTGTCTTGTTTGTTCATCAAATTCCTGAAATCACAGATCATGGAGTTGCCACTGGGTATTAGTATGCAATAAATATCTAAAATATACAATGTGCATTTAAATATAATGTCTGAATAAAGCAACAATCAACAGACTTAATAAACTAGCATTGATTAATCAAACACAGTTGCAAGAGTAACACTTTGAAAATGCACTCAAAACTTGTAAATACATAAATCAATCAAATAAAGATACAGCTATATTAGTATTTTCACTGTGTATTTTTCATATATACTGTAGCAATAGTGTCACATGCTCTTGGAAAAAAGCCAGTCATAGATGGATCAAATCTTGGCCAGTTTAGCAGTGACTAGCCCAGATTTGATCCATCTATGGGCAGGCTGGTCCATCGATCGACTTCAGTATAACCAGCCTATCCAATTTTTTGCACGCGATTACTGCTGACGGCTATAGCTGCCAGCAGTGATTTTTATGGTCTGCTGGCAGGGAAGACTCCTCACAGATAGAAAACAATAACGCTGCGGCAGGGATTCCTCCATCAACACTGTCTGTGTTGATGGTAGACATGTGCAATTCATTTAGTTCCAAATTTGTTTTTTTTAATTCCAAAATTTCTGAATTTTTCAATTTCTGAATTTCCAAATTTCCATATTTCTGAATTTCCAAATTTCCAAATTTCATAAATTTGAAAATCCAAAAATTTGGAAATTTGAAACTCAAAAAATAAGAATGAAAATGTGAAAATTCAAAAGAATGAAAATGTGTAAATTCAAAACCCCAAAAATCTGAAATAATAACTAACTAATAATACATTTTAAATAAATTTGAAAATCCAAAAATTTGGAAATTTGAAAATCCAAAAATAGGAATGAAAATGTGAAAATTCAAAAGAATGAAAATGTGAAAATTCAAAACCCCAAAAATCTGAAATAATAACTAACTAATAATAAATATTAAATAATAGGTATTGGAATTTCCTTTCAAATTTGGCTGTTAGTGAACGTAACGAGTACGAATTTATCCGGATTCGAAAATTCGAATTGGAAATTTGAAATTTCGAAATGAGAAATTTAAGAAATTCAGAAATTCAAAATTCGGAATTTTCGAATTTCCGAAATTTCGAATTTTCACATTTTCGAATTTCCGAATTTCCAAAAAAAAGCAAAAAAATGAATGAAATGAAAACAAACTAATTTTTTTGTCAGTGCACGTGTCTAGTTGATGGGTGAATCAAGAGAATTTCTTTCCTGCAACCTATGGTTGCAGGAAAGAAAATTGCATCACCTATAGCTTGCTTATCAACCACCACCAAATCTATTGCCACTCACTGCAGCTGTATGACCGCCTACAGCAGATAAGTCATGATGCTCTTGGATGCTTTGATGTAAAAGCCTAGGAATCCTCACAGAAATAGTGTCAGATGAATCATAGTTTTTGCAACTTGAAACTCCAAGATATTGGAAATAGTATAAAATATTTAGTAAAATTCTAACTTTTCAGAAATCAAGATAGAAATGTAAAATAGTGGAGACTTGTTCAATAAAATGTATTCAAAATGAAAAACTCATGTAACTAGTGAACACAGCACTATATGAACAGTACATCTAAAAGCCACTCTTATCCAAGCACTTGAGTAGATCAAATGGTCTGCATCTCAGCAAACTTACAAGTAGCTATTGTGACTGTTTTTATTTTTGGATAAATAACAGGATAAAAATATTATAGGTGAATAATTATAATTTTTTGGAAAACTTAGTAAATACCTGCTAATCCTGCCAGTTCTCTTTGGGAAGAAATGTTTCCTGTTCCTAAAAAGTAAAATGCAGCGTTATATAGTATAACTAATAAAGTGCAATGTTTACCATGTATGAGGGTTAACAATATTGTGCAAAGAATGTCTAATGTGTATATGGTATTCAATAAAGGTGCAAATAATGTCCAATATGCATGTGGGGGCTATTTACTAAAGGAAAATCCACTTTGCACTGCAAGTGCAATTGGAAGTAAAGTCGCTGTAGATCCGAGGGGGACATGCAAGGAAAATAAAAAACTGCATTTTAGCTTGCACATGAATAGATGATAAAATCAGCAGAGCTTCCACTCATTTCAGATCTACCCCTTAGATTTAGAACGACTGCACTTCCAAGTCCACTTCCAAGTCCACTTTCAGTACAAAGTGGATTTGCCTTTCGTAAATAACCCCCCATGGTGGCCCTATTACGGGTAAAGTTCAAATTTCAAAAGTCAAAAGTAAATAAAGTCAGTGAATAGAAAATATCTGCATGTTCCTTAAATGCTCCAGCCAGCTGGATGTAAAACTCACCAGAAATCCTGGCTGCTCAATCAAGTGCAGCAAACTTGTGATATTGTCTTATATATCAAAGGCTGTATTGTTGTCTTCAGTCCAGTGGCGGCTGGTGCTCAAATTTTTTTTGGGGGGGCACAAACAAACTGAAAAAATAAACTGTTAGTAATGCAGGACTGTAAATAGCCATTTATCAGGTGCTGGATAAAACTGTGCCCATCAAATGCAGCCTCACTGTGCCCATCAATTGCAGCCTCACTGTGCCTATCATTTGCAGCCTCACTGTGCCCGTCACAGTAGGCCAATCACATCCACATTTCAAGTAAAATAAAATAAAACCACTTAACATAAGGTGTCCTCATCAGAGCCCCCTTTTACATCAGATGTCCCAATCAGAGTCCCCCTTTACATCAGGTGCCTCCCTTTACATCAGGTGTCCCAATCAGAGTCCCCCTTTATATTAGATGTCCCCATCAGAGCCCCCCTTTACATCAGATGTCCCCATCAGAGACCCCCTTTACATTAGATGTCCCCATCAGAGTCCTCCTTTACATTTGATGTCCCCATCAGAGTCATTCTTTACATTGGATGTCACCATTAGAGTCCTCCTTTACATTAGATGTCCCAATCAGAGTCCCCCTTTACAGCAGATGTCCCCATCAGAGTCCCCCTTTAAATCAGATGTCACCATCAAAGACCCCCTTTACATTAGATGTCCCCATCAGAGTCCTCCTGTCACGAACGTTCATTCCGTTCCAGAAGGCGTGCGCATGCGCGAGTCACGGACCGCACGCACGAATGTGCACATGCGCGCACGTTAGACGCGCTTTGGCGCCCAATAGCCTTTAAAAGATGCTCAATGGCGCTGCCCCTTGCGGTTTAATCTGCTTCTGTTCCCTGTGTTCCTGATTGTACCAGTACTCCTTTCCTGTGTTTGACCCGGCTTCCTGACCCTGCTTATGTCTCCAATCCTGACTTCGGCTAGTCTGACCCGGCTCTGTTACCTGCCTGATTGCCTGTTGCCAAGACCCAGCCTGGACTCTGACTATTCTCTGCCTGCCGTTTCTGCTGTATTCTCTGATGTGTATGACCCGGCTCGTCTGACTCCGCTACTCTGCAAACCTGCATCTGCTGACCTGCATCCGCTGCTCTGCAAACCTGCATCTGCTAACCTGCATCCGCTGCTCTGCAAACCTGCATCTTCTGACCTGCATCCGTTGCTTTGCAAACCTGCATCTGCTGACCTGCATCCGCTACTCTGCAAACCTGCATCTGCTGACCTGCATCCGCTACTCTGCAAACCTGCATCTGCTAACCTGCATCTGCTGCTCTGCAAACCTGCATCTGCTGACCTGCATCCGCTGCTCTGCAAACCTGCATCTGCTGACCTGCATCCGCTGCACTGCAATCTGCACCTGCTGACCTGCATCCACTCTGCTGCTAACCTGCAACCACCACTCCAGCTTCCACACAAGGAGACCACTTCAAGCAGTAAGGACTCAGGCACCTTTCCCTTACTGTGCTCTTACCACTACTGTTCCCACTCCAGTGGTCTCCGAGCCAGGGTGGTACGGGAGGTCTCCCTCCACACATCAGGCTCACATCCCAGGTACGTTACACCTCCTTTACATTAGATGTCCCCATCGGAGACCCCCTTTACATCAGATGTCACCATCAGAGACCCCCTTTACATTAGATGTCCCCACCAGCGTCCTCCTTTACATTGGATATCACCATCAGAGACCCCCTTTACATCAGATGTCACCATCAGAGACCCCCTTTACAATAGATGTCCCCACCAGTGTCCTACTTTACATTGGATATCACCATCAGAGACCCCATTTACATCAGATGTCACCATCAGAGTCCTCCTTTACATTAGATGTCCCCATCAGAGACCCCCTTTACATTAGATGTCCTCATTAAAGACCCCTTTTAAATTAGATGTCCCAATCAGAGCCCCCTTTCCATTAGATGTCCCCATCAGAGTCCTCCTTTACATTAGATGTCACCATCAGAGACCCCCTTTACATTAGATGTCCCTATCAGACTCCTCCTTTACATTAGATGTCACCATCAGAGTCCCACATTTACATTAGATGTCACCATCAGAGTCCCGCTTTACATTAGATGTCACCATCAGCGACCCCCTTTACATTAGATGTCCCCATCAGAGTCATTCTTTACATTAGATGTCCCCATCAGACTCCTCCTTTACATTCAATGTCCCCATCAGAGTCATTCTTTACATTGAATGTCATCATCAGAGTCCCCCTTTTCATTAGATGTCACCATCAGAGACCCTCTTTACATTAGATGTCCCCATCAGAGTCCTCCTTTACATTTGATGTCCCCCTCTCCCCCCTCGTACTCACAGCTCTTACATCAAGTCGCCTGTCATCCACCATTGGACCAGCCGGGATGAGTCAGAGAAACCGGAAGTAACGGCACAGGACCCGCCATTCACTCACCACAACAGGGAACAATGCTATAGAGGGATTGTTCAGGGTGCAGAGCTCTGCACGCCAAGGACTTTCTAAAGGAAGCCAATAGAGCTTCTTGTTCGCAATCACGTGATTGCAAACACGTCATGCTTCCCATAGCAGCTGTGCGCCCTGCACATACTTAACCGTTTGCCAACCGTCCACCGCAGTTCAACTGCGGCAGAATGGCACAGGCAGGCGAATCGCCATTATGCTACGCCGGCCGCGACAATCAGATTCGATCAGGAACTGATCAATCCCCAGGCCCAGGCCAATGAAATCTGGCCTGGACCTGGTGATCGCTCCTGACAAATGATATCCTTCCCCTGTCTGTGTAACTGTAAACACTGACAGGGGAACTAATGTCATCTCTCCTCGTGTCAGTCTTTTCGTTCCAGACCGAGAGGAGAAAGCATCAAACAGTGAGTTGCACAACACTACACTGACACCAGGTCACGTAAGCACACATTCACCCCCTGATCACCCCAGTTAACCCCTTCACCACCTGTCGCTGTATCACCTAGTACAGCAATCAGATTTTTTTTTTGATCGCTGTACTAGTGTCATTAGTGACAAAATCAGTGTTAGGGTAAATAGTCTTAGGCTCAGATAGATCTAGGACCCCCCCTAACCCCCCCAATAAAAGTTTAACCCCTTGCTTACCCCCTGTCACCTGTGATCACAGTATAAGTGTCACGGGTGACGCAGTTTAGCTAGATTTTTTTTATAGCGTCAGGGCACCCGCCGTATTTTACCCAATAAAGCTTTAACCCCCTGATCACCCGGCGGGTGATCAAAGTTAGGTTTTAGCGTCAGATAGGGTCTGCGTCGCCACAGGCAGCGTCAGATCAGTGTCAGTACCGCTAACACCCACACACGCACCATACGCCTCTCTTAGTAGTATAGTGTCTGAACTGATCGATATCTGATCTGATCTATATTAGCGTCCCCAACAGTTTAGGTTTCCCAAAAACACAGTGTTAACGGGATCAGCCCAGATACCTGCTAGCACCTGCGTTTAGCCCCTCCGCACAGCCCAGCCCACCCAAGTGCAGTATCAATCGATCACTGTCACTTACAAAACACAATACACACAACTTCAGCGTTCGCAGAGTCAGGCCTGATCCTTGCGAGCGCTAACAGTTTTTTTGGTAGCGTTTGAATCAGTCGCTAACAGTCAGGAGCTTTTGTACCTGTGAGTCTCACTATTGTACCAGTAAATTTAGAGACCAAAATGTCAAATCGAAGGTACAGTGGTGAAGAGGCCTACATGTTTCTGACCATGACAGATAGTGAAGAGGAAGTCATTCATCTGTCAGATTTAGCCTCAGAATACGAACCTGTAGATAACAGCAGCACCCTGACAGATAGCTCTGACGACGGAGTTGTGGTCCCTGCCAAGGTCAGGCGTACCAGATCCCTATCTTATTCTGCTATAGTTGAGGTGCAAGAACCGCAGGTCCCTCGTATGGAGCAGAGAGCCAGTACTAGCGCCGCTATTCCTTCTGGTGACCTGGCAAGCTCCAGAGGCCTAGTACATCCGGGTCATACATCCAGCACTGCTTTAACACTTGGTGACTTGGCGAGTCCCATAAGTGCAGTTCAAGCTGGCAAGGTGGCAAGCACGAGTAGTGTCCTGCGGCCACCAAGAAGAAGACAAAGACAGGCCCGTCGAGTCCATAGTGCCCTTCCTGCTGCATTCGCCAATCCTAATTGGGAACCCACCACTTCTGCAGCACCTGTATTTCCCCCATTCACTGGCCAACCCAGAATTCAGGTGGAAACAGTTGATTTTACATCACTTGATTTTCATTCGCTGTTTTTCACCGAAGATCTCTATAGATCTATTGTGGACCAAAGCAATTTGTATGCTGGTCAATTCATCGCCACTAATCCCCAGCTGACCCTTGCCAGAGATTGGAGACCAATTACGGTCTCCAAATTTAAGACCTTCCTGGGCCTACCCCTCCTCATGGGCATAACTAAAAAGAGTGAGTTGCGGTCATATTGGTGCACTGACCAATTTCACCATATGCCCGTGTTCTCTGCCTCCATGACCAGGACACGATACAAGCAGATCTTGCGGTTCATGAATTTTAATGATAATGAACTCTGTTGTCCTCGGGGTGACCCTGAATTTGATCAGCTCTACAAAATTCAGCCCCTAGTAAACCACTTCAACCAATGTTTACTCCCCATCAAGTTGTCTGCGTTGATGAGTCCCTGATTAAGTTTTCTTTCCCCCCCTCCTCCATCCCATCCCCGTTCATCACTTATCTCCCCCTTTCTTCTTTTCCCTCACCCCCCCTCCTCCACTTTTTTCCTCACATTTTGCCATCCTTGATGTTTTCCCTTTTGTATGGACTCGTTATCCCATTACGCCCGCCATCTAGTTAGAACCCTTAGAATTTAAACAGCCAACAGACACATTCTTCTTTTGTTTCTTTTGCCTTAGAAACCCCATTTTGGAATCTGTTACTCAATATATATTGTAACTTTACCGCAGGTGCAGTGTACCCCCCTCCCCCACCCGCTAGGAGATCGGGGACACAATAAGAGGGAAACTCCTTCACATTATGGCCACCTGTAACCATTGAGTACATCGTGACTGGTAAAGATGCACCATATGGAACTGTTTATATATTCTTTTTCTCTTTGCTTTAAATCGTTTGACACATGTTTACATTTTTACAGTTTTTATATATATTTATCGTCTGAAGAAGACCCATTGGGGTCGAAACGCGTCAGCATCTCACACAATCAACATCTTTGTTTTATTCCATTACTGTTGCCTATGATGTAACCTTATCGTACACTGCCCTCTGTTATTGGTATTGTTTTCTCATTTTGTTCATCTTTGGATTTTAGTTTATGTCCCAATTTTTGTTGTCAGTACTTGCTGTATTAATAAAATAAAATAGCCATCACTACTTTTTTTGTAATTTGTTCATCATATACCACTGGCTGCATTAAAGCCCCATTAAGGGGATTTTCTGTTTTCCAATTCAATATTCGGGGTGTGCAGCCTCCCTGTCTGTACTCCCAAGAGTGTCTAAATTGGGTGGTTAAACACCCCTCCCCCCGATGCTTTTGACATTCGAGTCCAGACACAAACTGTGAACTGCCTTTTGTGCCTCGGCCCTGCGAGGGTCTTCTCTGGCAGGCAATACCCCCCTCTGTGAGGACCTGCCTCGGTAGCAATACCTTGAGATTCATCCCTATGAAAGATGTATGCTACTTAAATTTTGAAATCTTTTCCCATGGGATTGTACATGCTGATTGAAATGCTTCCCCTATGTACAGACACATTATCCAGGAATCTTTTGTTATCCACCACGTCCAGTTGGACATCTGAACAACAGTAAACAAAATTTCGCATTTCCCAGTATTCCACAGTACAACCCATGGGATTCTACATTACCAATAAACCATTTCGATCTTATAGGGATGTCGTTTGACACACTAACCAGTTCACAGTTTTTCTCTGAAAATTGGTTTGTTTTGTTTTGTTTTGGTTGTTATATTTTGCTCATTGTACTCAACTTTTTCCATGATTATTTGGGGCAGTGTAAACTATACGTATGTCATTGCCAACACACGATAGAATAATCCACTGATGGCCCTACAACTATTCTCCATGGCTTTTCCTTCCCCCCTTCTCCATGTTGTAGCCACCACTTAGTGGCCTGGGCGGGCCATGTCGCCTGGGGGGTGGAGACGCGACATACATGCCTTCCTGGCAGGGTGGGGAGACACAAGGGTCCTGCGGCTCCCTACGTGCCCACTAGGTGGACGCTACCCATATCCCTGCCAGCGGCATTCCGGATCCCCTCCGGACGCCTTGGTCGCCCGCGCATGCGTGATACCACGTGCGTGCGCGTAACGTCACGGCGCCTACGCAGTTGCAGCAGAGGTGACGGGTGTATCCGGGAGAACTTCTCTTCCGGAACGCCGAGGGAGTCACACCAAGACTCCCCTTATGGGGGAATGGATGGAGGGGGAGAGATACCTGCACCTGCGGGATATTTAGGCAAATTAGTTCCTCTACAAATTAGGTTGGCATTAGGGAAGGTCCAGTTGGATTACTTGTTTCCACTGGATGCTTCTGAGCTGCCTTATTATTCCACTTGGTGGTAAGTACATATTCTCCATTGATTCATACACCTTCTTACTGCCTTCATGATGCTTGGCCCACACCACTATTGTGATACTTTCTTTCATTTTGTCAGTAATTTTGATCTACCCGTTCAACATTCTGTGATATTATGGATTATTTCTGATCAGTTGCTTTGTGACCCAATTGATTTTACACTTATTGAATGCCCCCCTCACTCACTCCTTCCACCCCACACGCTTTTTTCACAAGTCACTCACTCAGTACACCTGCTTGGGGGTTGTTTGCTTTACTTTGCTTTGTTCACGTTTATCATTGTTGTTTTCTCACTTTTCACTCTTTTTGGCCCTTTGATGGGCCTCCCCCACACTTTCTGGTCTCTACACTCTTACACTTCAGTCTCAGCCTTCTCATCCACAAACATGGGCGTGATCTGGGAGTCGACCCATACAATATATATGTTCTTCCCATACCTACCATACCTTCCCCGCCTTTCCTTCCTCTTCTCCCCCCCCCCTCCATCCCATCCCCGTTCATCACTTATCTCCCCCTTTCTTCTTTTCCCTCACCCCCCCTCCTCCACTTTTTTCCTCACATTTTGCCATCCTTGATGTTTTCCCTTTTGTATGGACTCGTTATCCCATCACGCCCGCCATCTAGTTAGAACCCTTAGAATTTAAACAGCCAACAGACACATTCTTCTTTTGATTCTTTTGCTCTAGAAACCCCATTTTGGAATCTGTTACTCAATATATATTGTAATTTTACCGCAGGTGCAGTGTACACCCCCTCCTCTCCCCCCACCCCTTTGGGGATATACAGTGTGTGATTCCTTGTAAGACATGTGTGGGTGGCACTCGCCCCCCTTTGTGACTGGCCCACCCGCTAGGAGATCGGGGACACAATAAGAGGGAAACTCCTTCACATTATGGCCACCTGTAACCATCGAGTACATCGTGACTGGTAAAGATGCACCATATGGAACTGTTTATATATTCTTTTTCTCTTGGCTTTAAATCGTTTGACACATGTTTACATTTTTACAGTTTTTATATATATTTATCCTCTGAAGAAGACCCATTGGGGTTGAAACGCGTCAGCATCTCACACAATCAAAATCTTTATGTTATTGCATTACTGTTGCCTATGATGTAACCTTATCGTACACTGCCCTCTGTTATTGGTATTGTTTTCTCATTTTGTTCATCTTTGGATTTAAGTTTATGTCCCAATTTTTGTTGTCAGTACTTGCTGTATTAATAAAATAAAATAGCCATCACTACTTTTTTTGTAATTTGTTCATCATATACCACTGGCTGCATTAAAGCCCCATTAAGGGGATTTTCTGTTTTCCAAGTTTTCTGGCTGCTTGTCATTCAAACAGTATCTGCCCAGCAAGCGTGCCAGATACGGGGTCAAGATGTATGAGCTCTGTGACAGGGCCACAGGTTATACATATAGTTTTAGGGTTTAGGAGGGAAGAGTTAGTTACGTAGAGCCGGAGAACTGCCCAGACTACATAGGGAGCGCTGGTAAGATTGTGTGGGACTTGGTGTCACCCTTATTCAGAAAGGGGTACCACTTGTATGTGGACAATTATTACACAAGCGTGCCACTTTTTAGTCACTTGTTTGATCATCAAATTGGCGCATGTGGCACCATGCGATCTAATCACCGAGCTTACCCCAGCGGCTTGTAGATTCCCGTCTTAGGCTGGGGGAGAGAGCCTGCTTGAGATGTAATAATTTGCTCGCTGTGAAGTGGAGGGATAATAAGAATGTTTTCCTTCTTTCTTCCCTTCACGCAGACCTGACAGTGCAAATTCCTACAGCGACTGGTGTTGTGGAGAAACCCCTCTCGAAAAATGTGTCCACGAATATAACCTTAATATGGGAGGGGTGGACCTCAACGACCAGTTGTTGGCGCCGTCCCTAATTGCCTGTAAGGCCAGACGCTGGTATAAAAAAGTGTCTGTATACTTATTTCAATTGGCTTTGCTGAACGCTCATGTGCTATACAGAGCTTCAGGATGAACTGGATCCTTCGTTAAATTCCAGGAAGAAATCATCAGAGCCCTTCTGTTTCCAGACAGTGCTCTGGCCCAACTTCCCAACGCAAATGCAGTAAGCCGGCTGCATGAGAGGCATTTTCTGAATGTCCTCTCTGGTACCCCTACCAAAAGAAACCCCCAAAGACAATGTTGTGTCTGTAGAAAGCGCGGATTTAGGCGTGACACCCACTTTTATTGTCCCTCCTGTCCTCTCCAACCTGGTCTTTGCATTGGTGACTGTTTCGAACGCTATCACACACTAGTTGAGTATTAGTGTAGGGTACAGCACCACACAGTCAGAGGCACACGTACACAGGGTCTCGAGGTCTCGAAATATGTGATGGCCATCACATTTTGAGGGACCCTAATCTGCATTCAGTTTAAAGTTTTTTTTAAATTTTTTATAAAAGTGAAAAAAAAAACACACACAAAAACACTTAAATTAAAAAAATAACAATAATAATAGTTGTGGTTGTATTTTTCTTCTCTCTCTCTATTGTTCTCTCTCTTATGTTCGCTCTCTACTGTCCGTTCTACTGTTCGCTCACTATTGTTCTATATCTATCGTTCTCTCTGTTTTATTTTTACTATGTTTTATTGCATTTGCAGGTATGGTATGTTATACTGTAATGTTTGTTTTATTGTTAACCATCATTTGCTTAGCAGGTATGCCATTCAGCTGCAGCGCAGATTTATTTATCTTGAGAGCAACAGCGTTTGCTCCCACGATACATAAAGCCATGACTCCAGTGCTGTAGGAGGTGATTTCACCACCACAGTTAAAAAAGAGAGAATATATGCCGAAGCATGGGGGCAGCAGGGGTGGTGGAGCGATTTGCTCCTAACTTTTGGGGCGGATGCCCCCATGCTTCGGCATATATATATTTTAGGCACAGATTGCGTTAAAAAATGTTTTATTTTTCACTATGTTTTTTTTGTATTTGCTTTGCAGGTATGGTATGTCTAATGCCCCGTACACACGGTCGGATTTTCCAACGGAAAATGTGCGATCGGAGCGTGTTGTTGGAAATTCCGACCGTGTGTGGGCTCCATCAGACTTTTTCCATCGGATTTTCCGACACACAAAGTTTGAGAGCAGGCTATAACATTTTCCGACAACAAAATCCGATCGTGTCAATTCCAACCGTGTGTGGACAATTCCGACGCACAAAGTGCCACGCATGCTCCGAAGAAATTCCGAGACGGAAAAGCTCGGCCTGGTAAAATTAGTGTTCGGAATGGATAGAGCACTTTCGTCAGGCTGCAATCTTTAAAATTGTTTAATACAGCGCACTCTCTTCTTCTTTCTAATGCTAGAAGAATGAAGTAGTTTTGCTACTCATATTCACACAGACTTCTCACAAACTTATTTCTTTATTGTTTATTGTGATTCCCTCAATATATTTTGATTTGTCACATCTGACCAAAAATTATTTTTTTTTGGTTTTGTATTTTTTTCAAGGCTAATGTTTTAGCCTTGCGTCCTTTTCTTCCCACAAATAGAGCTTTCTTTGATGGTATTTGATCACCTCTGCGGTTTTTATTTTTTGCGCTATAAACGGAAAAAGACCGAAAATTTTGAAAAAAAATGATATTTTCTACTTTTTGTTATAAAAAAAATCCAATAAACTAAATTTTAGTCATACATTTAGGCCAAAATGTATTCGGCGACATGTCTTTGGTAAAAAAAATGTCAATAAGTGTATATTTATTGGTTTGCGCAAAAGTTATAGCGTCTACAAACTAGGGTACATTTTCTGTAATTTACACAGCTTT
Source organism: Lithobates septentrionalis (assembly GCA_037952835.1). Classification (NCBI taxonomy): domain Eukaryota; kingdom Metazoa; phylum Chordata; class Amphibia; order Anura; family Ranidae; genus Lithobates; species Lithobates septentrionalis. The sequence goes on along the minus strand of JBBDGP010000016.1, from coordinate 7,012,670 downwards.
TAGTTTATGACTGCCTATGTCATTTCTTGAGGTGCTAAAATGGCAGGGCAGTACAAAACCCCCCCAAATGACCCCATTTTGGAAAGTAGACACCCCAAGGAAATTGCTGAGAGGCATGTTGAACCCATTGAATATTTATTTTTTTTGTCCCAAGTGATTGAATAATGACAAAAAAAATAAATAAATATTTACAAAAAGTTGTCACTAAATGATATATTGCTCACACAGGCCATGGGCTTATGTGGAATTGCACCCCAAAATACATTCAGCTGCTTCTCCTAAGTATGGGGATACCATATGTGTGGGACTTTTTGGGAGCCTAGCCGCGTACGGGGCCCCGAAAACCAATCACCGCCTTCAGGATTTCTAAGGGTGTAAATTTTTGATTTCACTCTTCCCTGCCTATCACAGTTTCGGAGGCCATGGAATGCCCAGGTGGCACAAAACCCCCCAAAATGACCCCATTTTGGAAAGTAGACACCCCAAGCTATTTGCTGAGAGGAATGGTGAGTATTTTGCAGCTCTCATTTGTTTTTGAAAATGAAGAAAGGCAAGAAAAAACATTTTTTTTTCTTTTTTCAATTTTCAAAACTTTGTGACAAAAAGTGAGGTCTGCAAAATACTCACTATACCTCTCAGCAAATAGCTTTCGGTGTCTACTTTCCAAAATGGGGTCATTTGGGGGGTTTTGTGCCACCTGGGCATTCCATGGCCTCCGAAACTGTGATAGGCAGTGAAGAGTGAAATCAAAATTTCACGCCCTTAGAAAGCCTGAAGGCGGTGCTTGGTTTTCGGGGTCCCGTACGCGGCTAGGCTCCCAAAAAGTCTCACACATGTGGTATCCCCGTACTCAGGAGAAGCAGCAGAATGTATTTTGGGGTGTAGTTTCACATATTTCCATGGCATGTTTGAGCAATATATCATTTAGTGACAACTTTGTGCAAAAAAAAAAAAAAAATTGTCTCTTTCCCGCAACTTGTGTCGCAATATAAAATATTCCATGGACTCGACATGCCTCTCAGCAAATAGCTTGGGGTGTCTACTTTCCAAAATGGGGTCATTTGGGGGGGGGTTTGAACTGTCCTGGCATTTTATGCACAACATTTAGAAGCTTATGTCACACATCACCCACTCTTCTAACCACTTGAAGACAAAGCCCTTTCTGACACTTATTGTTTACATGAAAAAGTTATTTTTTTTTGCAAAAAAATTACTTTGAACCCCCAAACATTATATATTTTTTTAAAGCAAATGCCCTACAGATTAAAATGGTGGGTGTTTCATTTTTTTTCACACAGTATTTGCGCAGCGATTTTTCAAATGCATTTTTTGGGGAAAAAACACATTTTTTTTAAATTTTAATGCACTAAAACACACTATATTGCCCAAATGTTTAATGAAATAAAAAAGATGATCTTAGGCCGAGTACATGGATACCAAACATGACATGCTTTAAAATTGCACACAAACGTGCAGTGACAACAAAATAAATACATTTTTAAAAGCCTGTAAAAGCCTTTACAGGTTACCACTTTAGATTTACAGAGGAGGTCTACTGCAAAAATTACTGCCCTCGATCTGACCTTCGCGGTGATACCTCACATGCATGGTGCAATTGCTGTTTACGTTTGACGACAGACCGCCGCTTGCGTTCGCCTTAGCGCGAGAGCAGGGGGCAACAGGGGTGCTTTTTTTTTTTTCTTTATTATTTTTTTGCTTTTTTTATCTTATTTTTAAACTGTTCGTTTCATATTTTTTTTTTAATCATTTTTATTGTTATCTCGGGGAATGTAAATATCCCCTATGATAGCAATAGGTAGTGACAGGTACTTTTTTTTGAAAAAATTGGCGTCTATTAAACCCTAGATCTCTCCTCTGCCCTCAAAGCATCTGACCACACCAAGATTGGTGTGATAAAATGCTTCCCCAATTTCCCAATGGCGCTATTTACATCCGGCGAAATCTAAGTCATAAAATGCTCGTAGCTTCCGGTTTCTTAGGCCATAGAGATGTTTGGAGCCACTCTGGTCTCTGATCAGCTCTATGGTCAGCTGGCTGAATCACTGGCTGCATTCTCAGGTTCCCTGTTGAGACAGGAGAGCCAGAGAAATACACGGAAGACGGTGGGGGGGGGGGCATTCCCTCCCACGGCTTGTAAAAGCAGTCTAGAGGCTAATTAGCCACTAGGATTGCTTTTACATGAAAGCCGACCGCTGGCTGAAAAGAATGATACCACGATGATACCTAAACCTGCAGGCATCATTCTGGTATAACCACTCAAAGTCCTGAATGGCGTACCTGAAGACAAAAAAATGGTTAATAATAAAGCACAGTAAACGGTAAAGTATAAAAAATTGCATACCTGAAAGGCAAACATGATAAAACATAATAACAATAAAACATTGCAGAATAGAATACAGTAAAAAAGAGCAGAATAATAGAGAGAGAATAGAGAGAGAGAGAGAACAATAAAACGACAACTATTTTTTTTTTTGACACTTTTTTTGTAACTAACTTTTGTAACTGTAACAGGTTCCAGGTTTGGGTCTCTCAAAATGCAATGGCATCTTGGGAGACCCTGTGAAAGTGTGTCCTAGTCTGTGCAATGCTGTACCCTACGCTAATACTCAACTAGTGAATGGTAGCGTTCAAAACATTCACCAATGCAAAGACCAGGATTGTCAGGACAGGAGGGACAATAATAGTGGGTGTCACGCCTATATACGCGCTTGCTGCAGACACAACATCTTTTTTGGGGGGGTTCGTTGGGTAGGGGTACTCGGGAGGACATAAAAATGCCTCTCATGCAGCTGACTGCATTTGGTTGGGGATGTGAATGGGGGAAGTACGGGCGCTGCAGAAGTGGTGGGTTCCCAATTGGGATTGGCGAATGCAGCAGGAAGGGCATTATGGGCATGACGGGCCTGTGTTTGTCTTTTTGGTGGCAGTGGGACACTACTTGTGCTTGCCACCCCACCAGCTTGAACTGCACTTATGGGACTCGCCACGTCACCAAGTGTTACTGCAGTGCTGGTTTGACTACGACCGGGGTGTACTAGGCCGCTGGTGCTTGCCAGTTCAATAAAAAGCTACCAAAAAAACTGTTAGTGATCGCAGGGATCAGGCCTGACTCTGCGAACGCTGCAGTTATGCGTTAAGTGTTTTGTAAGTGACAGTGATCGATCGATACTGCAGTTGGGTGGGCTGGGCTGGGCTGGGCCGGGCGGAGGGGCAAAATGCAGGTGCTAGTAGGTATCTGGGCTGATCCCGCTAACACTGCATTTTTGGAACCCTAAACTGCTGGGGACGCTAGTATAGATCTGATTGGATCAGATATTGATCTGATCAGATACTATACCACTAAGGGAGGTGTACGGTGCGTGCGTGGGTGTTAGCGCTACTGGCGCTAACCTGACGCTGCCTGGGGCTGGTGCTTGCCAGTTCACCAAAATGCTACCAAAAAAACTGTTAGCGATCGCAGGGATTAGGCCTGACTCTGCGAACGCTGCAGTTATGCGTTTAGTGTTTTGTAAGTGACAGTGATCGATCGATACTGCACTTGGGTGGGCTGGGCGGAGGGGCAAAACGCAGGTGCTAGCGGGTATCTGGGCTGATCCCGCTAACACTGCGTTTTTGGGAACCCTAAACTGCTGGGGACGCTAGTATAGATCTGATCGGATCAGATATTGATCCGATCAGATACTGTACCACTAAGGGAGGCGCATGCTGCGTGCGTGGGTGTTAGCGGTACTGGCGCTAATCTGACGCTGCCTGGGGCGACGCATATCCCCGCCGGGCGATCAGGGGGCTAAACCTTTATTCGGTAATAAACGGCGGGTGCCCTGACACTATAAAAAATAAACGAACTAACCAGCGTCAACCGTAACGGTTATACGGTGATCAGTGGTGAAAGGGTTAACTAGGGGGCAATCAAGGGGTTAAAACATTTATTAGATAGTATATGGGGGTCTCTGACGCTATAAAACGCTGACGGCGAACCTAAATATTTACGTCCCTAACTAGCGTCACCAGCGACACTAATACAGCGATCAGAAAAATGATCGCTTAGTGACACTGGTGACGGGGGGTGATCAAGGGGTTAAAACTTTATTAGGGGGGGTTAGGGGGGGTACCCTAGACCTAAAGGGGGCTAACAGTAACTGTGCTAACACTGTAACTGTCACAAACTGACACCTAGCAGTAATCAGAAAAAAAAAAAAACCTGCTTGGTGTCAGTTTGTGACAGGGGGGGTGACTGGGGGGGGGATCGGGGGGCGATCGGGGGGGGGATCGGGGTGTTTTGTATGCCTGGCATGTTCTACTGTGTGTGTAGTGTTGTGCACTCACATTGATGTCTTCTCTCCTCGGCGCTGGAACGGAAACTACCGAGCCGAGGAGAGATGACATCATTTCCTTTGCTGCTGTTAAGCATACAGCAGCAAAGGAATGTTCCCATTGGCCGGCGGCGATCGCGAGGGGGGGGCCACGAACGGATGGCCTCCCCCACCCCTCCGATCGCCGGGGGAACAAAACAGGACCGCCTCGGGCACCGGGGGGGGTCCGATCGGACCCCCCACCCGCGGGAGGCAAATCACATACATGTACGTGATTTTGCCTGCCCGTGCCGCCTTGCCGACGTACATCGGCGTGAGGCGGTCCTTAAGTGGTTAAGGGCTCAGAACCAAACAAAGAGAGAGGCAATGCTGGAGAAACATCATAAATTGGCGAAGCCTTTGACCCCCAAGGCAGACATCAATTATTTTCCTGCAAAATTAGTGGCCTAAGGAGTCCATATCTAAGGGAGTGCAGTCTGGTCCAGAAGTCCCAGAGATCATGAAAGCAGCAGGTGACATCTGTGTCCCCACGCTGTGGCACTACAAGAGCCTGCATGTTTTGCCAGACCACACTGAACCCAGGTCATCACTCTCTGGTCTTCCTTCCACGCTTCCTTCCCGGCTGTGGCTCTGGTGTCGGAGATGTGGCAGGAGGAGGAGTAGGACCTGGAGGAGGAGGAGGAGTAGGACCTGAAGGAGGAGGAGTAGGACCTGGAGGAGGAGGAGGAGGAGGACTATGGGTGAGGTGACAAATGTGGGTTGCACATATGAGTTGGCCCCTCAACCCCTTATTTAGAGCTTCCAAAATTAAAAATTCACATAGGAGTCATTAGCCCTCCTCCATCTGCATCATTTTGCATGCAGTTATGCCAGCAAAATCCTCCTCCGCACTGTAGGGTGTTCTGAGAGCCTCAGTAGCATTCCAAAATAGGCCTATGGCAGCCTCCTCCAGGTTACTCCTCTTCCTGCCACTTTGTTTTTGAAGGCGGAGGGTAGGGACCTGGGTATCTCGCAGCCTGCTTGGCCCGGCCACCTTCTGGCTGAGACTTCCCTGGGTATGAAAAAGGGACATGGTTTTAGTTTTTGCTTCATCAATCACAATCATAAATTAGTACTCCAAAATAACATCTATTTAACATCATTGGTTGGACAACCAGAAATATTTAGAAGAATGCTATACCTGGCTCAAGCTGGGCTCCTCCACATGTTGCTGCCTGGAAGGCCCAGGTTGGGCGTCAGAAGGCTCAGCTGGGGGGGGGGGAGGAAGTGTGGAAGGAAGACTGGAGAGTGCTGGCCTGGGTTCAGTCTGACCTGCCAGAAAATGCAGCCTGTTATAGTACCACAGCCTTGGGACATAAATGTCATCTGCTGCTCCTGATCTCTGGGAATCCTGGACCTTCTTGTGCTCCCTTAGATAAGTGCTCCTCAGGCCACCAATTAGGATCTTCAAATAGGTGATGTCTGCCGTGGGGATCACCGACTTCACAAATTGCATCAAATTATCCAGCGCTGCCTTCCTCTTTGTTTGGTTCCTATAATCAGGGTGGTTTATCTGCCACAGACAAGGCAGCTCCCTGAACATATCTATGAAGATTGTCATAAAGTCATAATCCTTCAAGATATCAATTTTAACTGCAAGACACAACACAAGACAAACCTAAAGCCTAAAGTCTTCTAAACTTGTGCAAATACAGGCCTCAATCTAAAAGCAGTATAGGCCCAATGTTAAATCTTACCTTCACTATCACGATTAGCGCCTCTGTTACTCCTTCCTCCGCTCACAGATCGTACGTACTACGCACACATGTTACGCTTTATACCTACCCGCGCATGCGTGAAACTCCGCCCGCCCCTGACGTTCTTTCTAGTCTATTCCCCACCCCTTCTTGTTCGGCGCAGTGGGGGAAGAGCACATGGCGGAGACAGAGCAGGTGTCTGTTAATTACAGCAACGGGGAGGAGGAGACGATTTAAGGCATCAAATATGTCCTTTGTGGAGATGGTGGAGATGGTCGACATCCTGAAGAAGGCCGACTATGACGGGAAGTATGGACCTTACCCCAACCCCAATGTCCGAAAGGCCAGGATCATGGCGAAAGTGGTCAAGAGTCTGCACCGGAATTTTGGGGTACGACGGTCGAAAGATCAGCTCAGGAAGCAGTGCTCAGACCTGAAATTAAGGGAGCACAAGCAGTACAGAAGGATCCGGAGAGTGCTGCAAAAAAGTAAGTAGTTGTCCTGTGTTCCTATTCTTTATGTTTATTACGTTTGTGCTGCTCCATGTACTTTTCTTAACTGTTGTCCAGTTTAAAATGGCAACTTTCATGTTCATGGGCACATTATTCGTTCGTATGAAACATTGTTCATTCGGCCTAGAAAACACCATTGTTTTGGCCATATGCATTTGAATACATTTTTTATGGCCTACTTGTCTTAAAATAATTTGATTGTGTAGATTAGGCATGTGCAATTCGTTTCGTTCCGAATTCGTTTTTTAACGAATTTCGACAAATTCGTTAATTCGGGAATATCCGAATTAACGAAAACCCGTTTAACGAATTTTTTCCGAATATTCATAAATTCGATAAAATTGGACATTCGTAAATTCGGGCATTCGTACATTCGCAATTTACGAATGTACATTCGTACATTATTAATTTATTGAATTCGTAAATTTGTAAATTCGAAAATTCAGAAATGTGAAATAATAGTTAACTAATAATAACTTAACTATTAGTAATTACTAGTAACTTTTAAATGATAGGTATTGTAATTTCCTTTAAAATTTGGCTGTTTATCCGAAGTTATGAATGATCCGAAAAAACGGAATGGAACGTAATGAATTAATAATAATAAATAACAATAATAATAATAACGTTTTATTATTATTATTTATTAATAATTTGTTCTGTTCCATTAGTTTAGATGCAGCATTTGTTTTGGATAATTCGTAACTTCGGATAAATTCGTATTTGTTACGTTCACTGACAGTCAAATTCGAAAGGAAATTACAATACCTATAATTTAATGGTTAGTTACTATTTCAGATTTTTGAATTTTCGGGTTTTTGGATTTTCAAACTTCTAATTTACAAATGTACAAATGTGAAAATGTACGAATGTATGAATGAACGAATGTTCGAATTTACGAATGTACGAATGAACGCATTTACGAATTTACGAATGAACGAATTTACGAATCGCGATCATAACGAATGACCCGAAAAACAAAAAAAATAATAAACTAATGAAACGAAAACAAAAATGAACACATTTTTTGGCTGTGCACATGTCTAGTGTAGATGGGTTTGTAACTAGAATGTAATGCAAACTAGATTCTGTGTAAGGAGAGGACACTCAGCAGCAGTTTTCACATCTGGACGCTGGAGCACTAGTGTGGGAAACAAGAACACCCTTTTTATTAGGGGGCCCACACAGGTGATCCAGTGTATACTATAGGGGTGTCTCCATCTGTGAAGCTTGTACAAAACAGGTAAGTGTTGACAAAGGACAAAAATATTTCTTCATCTTGCAACTCTGCCAAAAGAGACAATTGTACCCTTCTTCCAAGCAATGTTTCATATTTCTATTTCTGCCAAGAAATATCTGTGTGCTAAGTATACCTATTTTTTTTTACATAGGGGATAAAAGACTCGGAGGACACCCCTCATCCGAGGAGACCACAGACCCCCCACCTCTGGAAGAAGGGGAAATCCCACAAAGACAACAGGAGGAGGAGGAGGAAGGAGACGTGGTGGAATTAGTCACCACAACAGGTGAGTGTCTGCGACCACAGGCTCAGGTAAGAGATGGATGCCGGCATATTTATAATACATGGTGTGTTTTTGTTTCTATCTTTTTAGGTGATCGTGATGTTGTGGATCGAGATCATTTTACCTCTGAAAGTGCACAGATCCTGATCGGGGAGATCATGGGGTGTAATAGGGACTTGGAAAACATCCAGAAAAACATCAATGATGTTCAAAAAAAATGAACATCATTGATGTTTTAGGGAGAATTTTAAACATGTGTCAACATGTGCTATCTGCCATCATGGGAGATCAATGGATGCATTTTGGGGGTGCAACCCCTTCCTCAATAATAAAGTAGCTGGGAGGAAGGGGTTGCACCCCCAAAACACGTCCCTTGATCCCCCGTGATGGCAGCTAGCACATGTTGACATTCGGCAATTTGTGTGCATCTTCAAAATTTGGCTTTTCCTGGGGTGACTTCACCCCATCTGAACGCAATATCAAGCACAGTTTGTAAATACTCATGTCTGATATTGCCTTCAAGTTCTACAAAAGTTGAACTTTGTAAGTTCAAGATTTGTGTCTTTCTTGTTGGTTTTAAACATGCCTGTTTTATCTTAAATGGACATTTCTACTTTTTCTAATGTGACCCAAAAAATTGTTATACAACAAACATGTTGGTTTGTTTTAAAAACCTTTTCTAAATGCACATGTGATTGCGCTGGTATTAAAAATATTGATAATCATGAATGTGTGGATTATTGTTTAAACGCTCCAAAACTTTTGTTGTGCTCTAATTGGTGTTTTCTGTGACAATGGGGGTTATTTCCTAAGGGAAAATCCACTTTGCACTACAAGTGCAGTTTCAGTGCAGTTTCAAGTGCACTTGTAGTGCAAAGTGTCTTTGCCTTTAGTAAATAACACCCAACAGTGCTTTGTAATGTTACACAATCACCACGTATCGGACGCGGTAGTGGTGCGCATGCGCGACCTTGCGGCGTCATTGGTTTCCGTGGTGACGCTCAGCGTCACCACGCTCAAGCATACTGAAGGGCGGTCAGGGCTTGTGAGCCGCACCATTGGTTGGCGCGGCAGCCAGCCCCCGCCCACATCACATAAAGGACGCCTGAGATGGCAAGATGGCGTCATTCCCCCCCGGGAACCACCGAGGGATGTCAGGGCAGACGTTTGGCCCAATTTTCTCTACCATCCCTGGAGTTCTTCTCGCTTGACATCTGGCAACAGTAGGTGTTCATTTTTCCAACTTATCTGACTGTTGCAAATGGGAAGTTTGTAAACCTTTTTTGCCTTAGGGAGGAGGTTTGGGGATTTGGAAGATGGTGAGGGGTCCGTGTGGATGCACAGGGGCTGGGGGATTAGATGTGTCCCCCCCCTCCAATTCCTGTCCTTTCCCCTCCCTCCCCCTTCATTGCTTGTGGCCTCTTTTTAACTATGCCCCCCCTTTTTTACACAGCTATCACTACTTGATGCTGAATACGCCAAATATTTGGATTCAATGCATATTTCCAGCCGTCTTGTAGGAGTTATAGGATACTTAATCTTTGGAGACTTGGTACTTTCCACCCTTGTTGGGAACCTCTGTTTGTCCACAAGATATCCGGGAAGGATGTGAGTGTTAGAACCTCTGCATATTGCAGGAATTATAATACATTGACTAAGAGTAATATAAATAGTAATATGACGTTTTTTGATTTTCTAGAATGTGATGCATTTCCCTGAAGAAGACTTATCATAAAAACATACAGGTTGAAACGCGTTGGAAATTCACCACTCAACGCCACGGTTCTCATCTGTGGTGATTGTATTGAGTGGTGTGCTGTATCACCTTTCTTTGATATTGTTTTTATAGCTATGCACTATTAGCAATAGGAATTTTTTATACCAACTTTTTCTACTTATCTTGATTTTGTATAAATAATTTTTCTTGATCCACAATAAAATTGATTTTAAGTAAATTTACAAATTTTCATTGCCTTAAAAATCCCGTTAGAGGTTATATATAATGTTACACAATCATGCCATTTTCAGGACTACCCACATTTCAGTCAGGGTCAGTTAAAAGAAACACCAGCAGTAAATGTCACCAAATATTTTAATAGTTAAAATGATTTTTTTATTTGAAAAAGGTTTCAGACATTGTCTGGCATATTGATGGCCCCCCTACCCGTAAAGTATTCAAAGTATCTTAGACGGACCTCACGGGCACTCAGGGGGGGCAAGCCAGGACGGCCACTTTCAAGCGCCGTCAGGGTTGGTTCATTCGGAATTCCGGCCTCAGGCCCAACTGAGCCAGCATAGTTGGCAGAATGTTGGCGTAAAAAGTTGTGTAGAACACAGCACGCCAGGATGATATGATTCAGTTTGTACTCCGCCATGTTTATGGGTGTAAGAAATAGGCGGAACTGGCTGGCCATGATTCCAAACGTGTTCTCCACCACTCTTCTGGCTCTGGCCAGCCGGCAATTAAAAACCCTCTGGTCCGGGGTGAGGGTCCTCATCGGGAATGGCCGCATAAGGTGGTCCCCCAGCGCAAATGCTTCACCTGCAACAAAGACGAATATGAGTCCTTCCGCATTGTCTTCTGTTGGTGGAAAGTCCAAGCAGCCATTCTAGAGACGCCTGTAGAACTCCGTATGGGCGATGACTCCACCATCGGACATCTGGCCATTGTTCCCCACGTCCACATACAGGAACTCATAAGTAGTCGACACCACTGCCAACATCACAATACTATTGAACCCCTTATGGTTGAAATAGTATGACCCCGAGTTGGGTGGTGGGACGATGTGGACGTGTTTCCCATTAATTGCCCCTCCGCAGTTAGGAAAGTCCCACCACTGGGTAAAGTGGGAGGCCACAGTCTGCCATTCCTTTGGGTTGGAAGGAAACTGTGGAGTCAAACAAGAAAAAAAATTATTCATTTTGCACATAAACAGGGAAAGCAGATTAGACACAAACCAAGGTATAAGGTACACCTATCAGATTCCCCCACCCCCCTCTCATGGGCCATTTCTAACATTATAGGGGTGAGCTCTTGGACAGGTAACCCTCTCCACTTCAGTGCGAGATGAATGCCTAAATAATGTGTATTACTTTGGCCAGCCCCTCCTTAGTTACACTATTGACAGCCCACTGGACAGGTAAGAGGTGTCAGAATAAAAAGATAGAAATACACATTGTACGCATTTGAGCACATTTGGACATTCTGCTATTACCTATCAAGATAATAATAGTATACCAAAACTTTAAACAGTACCATTTGAAAGTATACAGACATTCTTTGGGTAATTCATCCATACATCTGACCACAAAAGAGATGGGTATAGTGTGTATGGGTTTGGCAAAGTCAGCAGATAGATGATTGAGGATAGATAGAGAATTGGTATCAGATGACTTAGCGGTTGGGGGGGAGGGAGGGTTCAAAGTGATTTGGGGACCCCAAAAAAAAGCCTCTGGCACTCTGCCTGAATTTTAAGCACAAATCACATTTTAAAACATTTTAGGGGGTGTTTGGGGTAAAGTGGAGCTGATAAAATGGAGCTGATAAAATACATTGTTAAATGACTACATGGGGTGAATATAGGGCCAGGAGAGCATGCTGGGGAGGTAAGTGAAGGCAAATATGTATGAAGGACAAAAAAATAATTACATAAAAATCCAGCATGCATGAGGACAAAGGGGACATTCACAGCATATTACAATCATGGTAATTAGGGAATGAGGAAAGAAATACAATATATTATCAAACATTAAATACAATAAAATGTGATATTAACCACTTCCCGCCCGGCCCATAGCAGATGACGGCCGGGCGGTGGTTCCGTTATCCTGACTGTGCGTCATATGACGTCCAGCAGGATAAAATGCCGCCGCGCGCCCGTGGGGGCGCGCATCGCAGCGATCGGTGGATCGGTGGAGGCTCTTTACCACGTGATCAGCCGTGTCCAATCACGGCTGATCACGATGTCAATAGGAAGAGCCGTTGATCTGCTTTTTCTCACTCGCGTCTGACAGACGCGAGTAGAGGAGAGCCGATCGGCGGCTCTCCTGACAGGGGGGGTCTGCACTGATTGTTTATCAGCGCAGCCCTCCCTCAGATCACCACACTGGACCACCAGGGATCGCCACTAGGACCACCAGGGAAGGGGCAACATGTGGATGGCCAGGTATGTACCCCATGGTCATCCACATGTCCCCAATCTGTGCCAATCAGTGCCCACAAATGGGCACTAATTGGCACCATTATGTTTCAGTTCTGCCCAGCAATGCCACCAATAAGTTTTATCAGTGCCACCAATCAGTGTCATCAGTGCCACCTGTCATTGCCCATTGGTGCCACCTGTCAGTGCCCATCTGTGCCCATCAGTGCCCACCTATCAGTGCCCATCAGTGCCACCCATAAGTACCCATCAGTGCCACCCATATGTACTAATCAATGCCACCTACGAGTGCCCATCAGTGCTGCCTATGAGTGCCCATTGGTGCCACCTATGAGTGCCCATCAGTGCCGCATACCAGTGCCACCTATCAGTGCCCATCAGTGCCACCTATCAGTGCCCATCAGTGCCGCCTATCAGTGCCCATCATCAGTGCCCGTCAGTGCCACCTCATTAGTGCCACCTCATTGGTGCCACCTCATCGGTGCCCATCAGTGCTGCCGTATCAGTGCCCATCAGTGCAGCCATATCAGTGCCCGTCATTGAAGAAGAAAACTTACTTATTTACAAAAAATGTTTACAGAAACAAAGACAAACTTGTTTTTTTTCAAAATTTTCGGTCTTTTTTTATTTGTTGCGCAAAAAATAAAAACCGCAGAGGTGATCAAATATCACCAAAAGAAAGCTCTATTTGTGGGAACAAAATGATATAAAATTTGTTTGGGTACAGTGTAGCATGACCGCGCAATTGTCATTCAAATTGCGACAGCGATAAAAGCTGAAAATTGGCCTGGGCGGGAAGATGTCTAAGTGCCTGGTATTGAAGTGGTTAAAGGATAAATCTTACCTTAATATACTCCTTCTGCAGGACCTGGATGATGGCAGAACAGGTCTCTGGGATAATGATCCCCAGAGCCTGGGGGGAGATGCCTGTCGAGAACTTGAGGTCCTGCAGGCTTCTCCCCGTCGCCAAGTACCGCAGGGTGGCGACTAACCTCTGCTCCGGAGTGATGGCTTGCCTCATGCAGGTATCCTGCCTGCTGATATAGGGGGTCAGCAAAGCCAACAGACGGTGAAATACGAGGTCCGTCATCCGGAGAAAGTTCCTGAAACCATCAGGATTATTCTCACGGATCTCACGGAGAAAAGGCATATGACAGAACTGGTCACGCTGGAGCAACCAATTCTTGGTCCATGAACTCCTCCCCACCCTGTTCATGGACTGGACTTGTGTCAAGGTCAGGACCCCAACACCAAGCCCCCGCACAGCAAGAACTTTACGAGGAGTACGTATACGCAACATGGCTAGAAAACGGTCGGCTGCTCAGAACGAAGTAACAGAACACACTGAAGAACAGCAAGGCCTGTGAAGAGCGACCTGTAAAACAGCAAGGAGCGGACAAGATCGCACAGAAAACTCCAAAACGGACTGACTGTATGCACTGGAGAGCAGATACAAACCCACAAGCACAAACTGAACAGCAGAAAACGATCTGAAAACCACGAGTCTGAAAAAGCGTGAATCGTCTCTCACCAAACTTTTACTAACACGAGATTAGCAAAAGGAGCCCAAATAGGTAGTGAGGAGTGAAATCAAATATTTACGCCCTTAGAAATCCTGAAGGTGGAGATTGGTTTTCGGGGCCCCGTACACGGCTAGGCTCCCAAAAAGTCCCACACATGTGGTATCCCCATACTCAGGAGAAGTAGCAGAATGTATTTTGGGGTGTATTTCCACATATGCCCATGGCATGTTTGAGCAATATATCATTTAGTGACAACTTTGTGCAAAAAAAAAAGTTTGTAATTTTCCCGCAACTTGTGGCAAAATATAAAATATTCCATGGACTCAACATGCCTCTCAGCAAATAGCTTGGGGTGTCTACTTTCCAAAATGGGGTCATTTTGGGGGGGTTTGTGCCATCTTGGCATTTTATGGCCTTAAAACTGTGATAGGTAGTGAGGAGTGAAATCAAAAATTTACACCTTTGGAAATCATGAAGGCAGTGCTTGGTTTTCGGGGCCCCGCACGCGGCTAGGCTCCCAAAAAGTCCCACACATGTGGTATCCTCGTACTCAGGAGAAGCAGCAAAATGTATTTAGGGGTGCAATTCCACATATAACCATGGCATGTGTGAGCATATACATTTAGTGACAACTTTTGTAAAAAAAAATTTTTTGGGTCATTATTCAATCACTTGGGACAAAAAAATTAAATATTCAATGGGCTCAACATGCCTCTCAGCAATTTCCTTGGGGTGTCTACTTTCCAAAATGGGGTCATTTGTGAGGGGGGGTTGTACTGCCAATAAACCAATAAATATACCTTTATTGACTTTTTTTTTACCAAAGACATGTGGCTGAATACATTTTGGCCTAAATGTATGACTAAAATTGAGTTTATTGGATTTTTCTTATAACAACAATTAGAAAATATCATTTTTTTTCAAAATTTTCAGTCTTTTTCCATTTATATCGCAAAAAATAAAAATCACAGAGGCAATCAAATACCATCAAAAGAAAGCTCTATTTGTGGGGAAAAAAAGGACGCAAATTTCGTTTGGGTACAACATTACATGACCGCGCAATTACCAGTTAATTCAGCGCAGTGCCAAATTGTAAAAAGTCCTCTGGTCTTTAGGCAGCCAAATGGTCCGGGGCTGAAGTGGTTAAAGGGCCAGTATTTATTTATTTATATATATATGGAAATATATATTTTTTTTTATAATGAGTAGTTTTGTGGGGGTGTTTTGTGGCGGCGGCGCCCCTGCACCTCCTATTTTCAGTGATTGCAGCACGTCATGCTTCCCATACACCTGTATTTTTTAAAATTTATTTTTCTATATTTTTTTTATGATGAGTAGTTTTGTGGGGGCGGCACCCCTATGGGCAGGCCGGCACTGCTCCAACCATAATTGTAGGTCTTGTGCATCTGGGGCTGCCAAGTACATCCAGAAAGAAAAAAAACTCATATAGTGTGATATTGTTTACAAATAGTTATCACACCCAGGTGTGCTCTATATGGCTCTGCGTGTTACCAACACCAGCTAGCAACCACGGCCCCCTTAGTAGTGCGCACTCATCATCATATAAAAATGAAATGCCAAAAAACAATAGAAGCATCTGAGAAATCACGAATAATGGCACACCATGCCATTATTCGTGTTATTACCGCCAACCAGTGGACACCATTCCCTATGCAGTGCACACT
Organism: Lithobates septentrionalis; assembly: GCA_037952835.1. NCBI lineage: Eukaryota > Metazoa > Chordata > Amphibia > Anura > Ranidae > Lithobates > Lithobates septentrionalis. The sequence goes on along the minus strand of JBBDGP010000016.1, from coordinate 6,997,197 downwards.
CACCGTGGTGAGAATCTCAATAGTAGGGTATGTATGATAACTGCAGGCATCTGTATGAAATCCTCCAAAGAATCCTCTCTCTTCAGATATGCAAACTGAATAATACTTATGAGAGGAAGAGAGAGGATTCTTTGGAGGACTTCATACAGATGCCTGCAATTATCATACATACCCTACTATTTAGATTCTCACCGCGGTGAGTGTGCACTGCCTAGGGGATAGTGATCACTGGTTGGCGGTATTAACATGAATTTTTCATGGTGTGTCACATTGGATTTTACATGGATTTTACAGATCCTTCTATTGTTTTTTGGCATTTCTTTTTTATACTATTATTGACTCAAAAAAAAAAGCACGTTGTTTTTACCTGCAAAAAATTAGCTTTTTTTTAAAAATTTTTTAAAGGCAAACCTATCCTTTAATTTCAGCACTGGAAGGATTTACCCCCAGCCCTTTTTTGCAATATGGTGCGTCGTTTTAACTGATAATTGCGCGGTCGTGCGACATTGTAACCCAACACAATTCACGTCCTTTTTTTCACACAAATAGAGCTTTATTTTGGTGGTATTTGATCACCTCTTCGTTTTTTGTTTTTTTTTGCGCTATAAACAAAAAAAAAGCGACAATTTTGAAAAAAAACAATATTTTTTTTACTTTTTGCTATAATAAATATCCCCAAAAAATATATAAAAAACATTTCTTCCACAGTTTAGGCCAATATGTATTCTTCTACATATTTTTGGTGAAAAAAAAAAATACGCAATAAGCGTATATTGATTGGTTTGCGCAAAAGTTATCGCGTCTACAAAATAGGGGATAGATTTATGACATTTTTATTAATATTTTTTTCAGTAATGCCAACAATCTGCGATTTTTATCGTGACTGAGACATTGTCGTGGACAGATCGGACACTTTTGACACTATTTTGGGACCATTGGCATTTGTACAGCGATCAGTGCTTTAAAAATGCACTGATTACTGTAAATGTCCCTGGCACGGAAGGCGTTAAACACTATGGGGCGACCAAGGGGTTAACTGTGGACGATTTATTGCAGCTATCTGCAGCTATCTGCACATAACCGGAGGTAATCGCAGTGTACTATTTCTCCTGAAGAAAGCGGCAACAAGGAAAGAAAAACAGGAAGCACATCAGAAATGGCAAGAATGTTCCAAGGCAGCTAAACACAGCCACATGTAAACACATGTAAACCCAGCTAATCGCAGTGTACAACTGCGTACATGTAAATGCTGTGCCAGGATTCTCTGAATTTCACAATAATAAAACATGCTTTTAACAGCCGCCTGTGTGAAAGGGGCCTAATGCTGCGTACACCTGATCGCACATTCCGACAACAAAATCCATGTTTTTTTTTCCAACGGATGTCGGCTCAAACTTGTCTTGCATACACACGGTCACACAAATCTTGTCGGAAATTCTGATCGTCAAAAACACGGTGATGTACAACACATACGATGAGCCGAGAAAAATGAAGTGCAATAGCCAGTGCGGCTCTTCTGCTTGATTCCGAGCATGGGTGAAATTGTTGTCGGAAAATTTGAGATCCAGATATCAAATTTTGTTTGTCGGAAATTCCGACAAAAAATGTCCAATGGAGCCTACACACGGTCGGAATTTCCAACAACAAGCTCCCATCGAACATTTCCCGTCAGAAAATCCGACCGTGTGTACGCGGTATTATAGGGCGTACACACGGTCGGACTTTGTTCGGACATTCCGACAACAAAATCCTAGGATTTTTTCCGACGGATGTTGGCTCAAACTTGTTTTGTCTACACACGGTCGCACAAAGTTAACGGAAAATCCGATCATTCTAAACGCGGTGACGTAAAACACATACGTCGGGACTATAAACGGGGCAGTGGCCAATAGCTTTCATCTCTTTATTTATTCTGAGCATGCTTGCCACTTTGTCCATCGGATTTGTGTACACACGATCGGAATTTCCGACAACGGATTTTGTTGTCGGAAAATTTTATCTCCTGCTCTCCAACTTTGTATGTCGGGAAATCCGATGAAAAATGTCCGATGGAGCCCACACACGGTCGGAATTTCCGACAACACGCTCCGATCTGATATTTCCATCGGAAAATCCGACCGTGTGTACGGGGCATTAGAGTTTAGAAACATTTTCATGGTGCAATGTCTGCTGAGAGCAAAGCTACAATTTGTAAATATTGTGAGAAGACATATTCTTTTCCAAATGCTACAAGGATGACACGACACGTTCTTGCATGCCAGAGGTGCCCTAAAGACATTAAAAAATACTTTCTGGAATGAAATGATGAGAACCAGAATGAAAGTGCCTGTAGCATTTCCCTCCAGAATTCTCATTCCAGAAACACTCTTTTTACTGCTTCTGGATTATCATGAACATTTTTTTTCTTTTGTTTTTTTGTATAATCTTTATTTTTGCATATATAAAATTTTTTACAAGACAAACAGACATGAGAGTACAGAGAAGTAAATCAGTCCCAGTAGGTATTGATCATTTCACAAAACCAAAGGTCTGAGAGACCATTTCACCTAAAAGGAAAGAGCAAAAGAGCAAAAGTCGTGATGTAACTATTATCAAACATATGAACTATAACATCATTATGTTGCCCAAGGCCTTTCCATGTGTCATCAGCTCTAGGTAAGACTGATACTAAACGTTGGGTCCAGGTAGGCATAAAATAACAGGAAAGGAAGGGAATAGAGGGGAGGGGACAAACAAATATTAAAGGAAAAGAAAAAAAACTACTCTGTCATAGTTGTAAGTTATCCTATTTGGCACAGTATATTATTGGTCAGGCTCAGGCTATTTAGACATGTGCAGGATGAAAACATTTGTTTAGTTTAGTTTTGTTTTGATTTGTTATTTAACTAAATTTGTTTAGTTAAATTCGTTGCATTCTTTACATTCGTTTTCGGGATTCGTTTAGTTTCGTATTTGAATTCGAAAAAATTTGCCCGCATTCGAAACAATTCGACCGCATTAGAAAAAAACTCGAAAAAATTGGATTGAATTTGAAAATCAAAAGTAAAAAAAAAAGTAAAAGTAAGTAAACTAGTATACATAACCATTTTGCGAAATTCGAAATTCATATAGAAAGAAATTGAATTTGAATAGAAAAGATTAGAATAGAATCGAAAATACTGGAAAAGAATAGTATAGAAAAAAATAGCACAGAGCAGAAAAAATATTATATATATATATATATATATATATATATATATATATATATATATATATACAGTGGGGATGGAAAGTATTCAGACTCCATTAAACTCTTTGTTATATTGCAGCCATTTGCTAAAATCATTTGAGTTCATTTTTTTCCTTATTAATGTATACACAGCACCCCATATTGACAGAAAAACACAGAATTGTTGACATTTTTGCAGATTTATTTAAAAAGAAAAACTGAAATATCACATGATCCTAAGTATTCAGACCCTTTGCTGTGACACTCATATATTTAACTCAGGTGCTGTCCATTTCTTCTGATCGTCCTAGAGATGGTTCTAAACCTTCATTTGAGTCCAGCTGTGTTCGATTATACTGATTGGACTTGATTAGGAAAGCCACACACCTGTCTATATAAGACCTTACAGCTCACAGTGCATGTCAGAGCAAATGAGAATCATGAGGTCAAAGTAACTGCCTGAAGAGCTCAGAGACAGAATTGTGGCAAGGCACAGATCTGGCCAAGGTTACAAAAAAATTTCTGCTGCACTTAAGGTTCCTAAGAGCACAGTGACCTCCATAATCCTTAAATGAAAGACATTAGGGATGACCAGAACCCTTCCTAGAGCTGGCCATCCAGCCAAACTGAGCTATAGGGGGAGAAGAGCCTTGGTGAAAGAGGTAAAGAAGAACCCAAAGATCACTGTGGCTGAGCTCCAGAGATGCAGTCGGGAGATGGGAGAAAGTTGTAGAAAGTCAACCATCACTGCAGCCCTCCACCAGTCGGGGCTCTATGGCAGAGTGGCCCGACGGAAGCCTCTCCTCAGTGCAAGACACATGAAAGCCCGCGTGGAGTTTGCTAAAAAAAACACCCGAAGGACTCCAAGATGGTGAGAAATAAGATTCTCTGGTCTGATGAGACCAAGATAGAGCTTTTTGGCCTTAATTCTAAGTGGTATGTGTGGAGAAAACCAGGCACAACTCTGTGACTGTTCTTGAATGGCCCAGCCAGAGCCCTGACTTAAACCCAAATGAGCATCTCTGGAGAGACCTAAAAATGGCTGTCCACCAACGTTTACCATCCAACCTGACAGAACTGGAGAGGATCTGTAAGGAGGAGTGGCAGAGGATCCCCGAATCCAGGGGTGAAAAACTTGTTGCATCTTTCCCAAAAAGACTCATGGCTGTATTAGTTCAAAAGGGTGCTGAAAAGTCCGACCAAAATCCGACCGTCCAAACGTCTTGAAACCACGGAGGGAGGAGTCTCGTAATGGCGCTGAGTAAGAGAACACCGTAGGAGCGCTGGGTCTCCAGCCCTACGAGTCCTTACTAATGGATCCCCTCTAGGTATTTTTTTTCATCTTGCAGCCCGCCCGCACGTCCAGCCAAAACCCCCTACCTGATTCACCAGGAGTTTCCTCGAACAGATCAGAAGCATTGTACTACCGAACTTACAGTGGAGGGATGTGTGGGAGGCTGGGTTGGTGATCGGAGATTCTGTGGCGGCTCCCGGCCGCTGTGTGTGTGATCGCCGGTGTTGATCCTCTTTTCCCCTGCCCTCATCTGGAGACACTGGAGGTCGGATTGCGTGGTCAGCCTGGGGAGCGGGGAGAGAGGCGGAACCAAGAGAGCGAGAGACAGATCGGGGAAGCACAGGGAAGTATTTCATTCCTCATCTCGCTCTCCCTCTCCTGCACCCGATCCCTCACCTGAGCCGTTGAACCCGGTGTCTAGAGCTGAGCCGTCGGGGAGTAGGAACGGATACATCTCGTGGAGACAGGAGATAGGAGACCCCTCGAGGAGAGCAGAATCAAAGTTAAGTGGGGAAAGCCTGCATCTGAACAGGAAACGGACTACAGCCCCCCTCAGAATGGTAACAAGTAGTAATCATATGTTAAGATTTTTTACATGAAAAAGGGGACACTGTCGATTTCTGCACCTGACTACTGCACTGGTTGTGATAAATCCATTATAGACTGCCTATAGTGTAACAATTAACAGATCCTGTAAAGGGACATAACTGCACTGAAATTCTGGTTGATTTTTCTGGTTGAAACATTCAAGGTGGTCTCACCAACCCTTTACTGGGTGAGATAAACAGGCAGTTGTATACTGTTCAATCTTCTATCCCCTGCATACCCCCTTTTTTTTTTCTCTTTGTTTGTAGGGAGGGAAATGAGGGGTAAGACTGGAAGGGGTGGAGGGGTAGTGGCGAAATCCCCACACCCTAGTGTAAGCCCCACCTCTGGACCGATGAATAAATATGTGACCCAGGGAGGAGATGAAGAAGGGGCAGTAATGGCCTCAGAAAAAAAACAAAATTCTAAAGTGAGACAGTTAGAGAATAAGGAAAAAAAAAGATAAAAAGGGTCACAACAAAACATTTTATGGACAGCAGTATGCTAACAGACAATAGAGTAGAGCAAGATGTGGAAATAGAAACCCTTTCTAGAACATTGGGTGATCAGAAAACGGTCCAATTACCAACAATGACAGATATGGAAAGAATGTTTGCGGCCCTAGAAAACTCATTAAAATCAAAATGACAAAACTCCATAAAGATATGGGACACATGCTCGCTAGAGTAGAGGAAGTGGAAAAAAAACAGATATGCACAAAAGAAGGATAAAAGAGTTAAAAGGGGAAATTAAAATATTAAAACAAGAACAACAGGAGCAGACATATACATTTGAAGATCAGGAGAACAAGGAACGGAGGAAGAATCTAAGAATTTGAGGACTCCCGGAATCTTCCCAAACAGAAAATCTAAAAGATGTAATAGTGCACGTCTTTAACCTAATTATCACCAAAGAAGCAACAAACGAAATAAAGATGGAAAGAGTTCATAGAATAAGAAGGCCATTAGGCCTGCCGAGCAAGACCCCTAGAGAAATAATAGTCCGATTTGAAAGCTGGGAAGAAAAAAGTCAAATTTGGAGAAATTTAAAGGGAAAACCACCAATTGTTTATGAGGGAAATGAAATCCAGATCTTTCAGGACCTCTCGCAAGATACCTTGAGAAAAAGGAGGACATTAAAACCTTTATTAAAAATTTTACAAGAAAGTGAAATTCAATATAGTTGGGGTTTTCCAGCGTGCCTGATTGTTAAAAAAAATGGAACAACCACGAAACTGAGATTCTTGGAAGATATCCCTGATTTTTGTAAAACTTTGGAAATTCCACTACCAAAAAATATGGAAGAAGCAACCAGAAGAACAGATAGACAGACAGGGGATGAAGCACATTGGCAGCTGGTATCCAGGAAATAGACCATTGGGGAGAGGGGATGATGGTGGGGGGGCGGGTGGCAGGGTAAAATAATGGATAGGAAGAGAAGGAATAGAGGAGGAGGCGTTGGCAGGGAGGGAGGGGAGGGGACCTGGAGCTCTCTGAAGTTACCATCCTAACTGTATAGGAGAGGGTGGTTTGAAGTGCCAAGTAGATTTCCACCTCAAATAAAGGAATAGGATTAAATAATCTCCTAAATCAAAGGGCATCTACTCATGACCAAGAGGTCAAATGCACAAAGGTTCAGGGGTTGGGAGGGGGGTGGGAAGGGGGAAGGGGGGGTGGCTGGAGAGAAGGGGGTTAGGGAGTTGGGCAGGAGGGAGGGTGTGGGAGAGTTTAGTATTATTTCTCTAGGAAAACCCCGTAACCTGATTGCCTTTCTAAGTTTTGAAGTGCTCGTGTCGTCCCACATGTGGGGGCCCTCTCTCGTTACCCCTTTGGGGATAAGGTGGGGAGAGATGCCCCTAAAGGGGGACGCACGGGTGTCTAGAGATTAGAATGGAGGATATAAACAAAGTCAAAATCCTGACATATAATGTGCGAGGATTAAACTCAACTGAAAAGAGACAGGTAATACTGCAAGAACTAGAACGAACTAAGGCCGGAATAATTTTTCTGCAGGAGACGCATATCACGCAGGACTCAAAAGTCAAAATGTACTCAAGAAATATCCAACTTGGTACTATGGGGATTCACCAATTAGAAGGTCAAAAGGGGTTGCAATTGGTTTTGGGAAAAACATCTGCTTTGTTATTGAAAAGAGAAAAGCTGACCCAGAAGGACGTTTTTTCTTCCTCACAGGGACAATACAGGGTACGAGGTACACGTTAGTTAACATCTACTGTAACAACATAAACCTTAAAAATACCTAGTGGAGAATCTGAAGACCTGCTTGAATTTAAACAGGGTAAATTAATAATGGCAGGCAACTTTCATTTTCCTATGGACCATAAATCAGATACTACATCTACCGCACCGGATAGAGAAATAAAGCAACTAAGGAAGATCAAAAAGAAATTATATGAACATCAATTAGTAGATGTATAGCAAGTACAACACCCAAGTATAAAGGATTACACATATTGCTCAACAGTTCATGGCACATATTCTAGATTGGACTACATCATGGTGGAACATAGATCATCGGAGGAAGTATTAGAGACAACAATAGGAATAGCATCAATTTCAGATCTTTTCCCAGTTTCGCTGAAGATGAATTTTCAAGGAGAGTCCATGGGAAGAGGTACATGTAGAATAAATGAAGACTTACTAGAAGACGGTGAAACTGTAAAAACTATAATAGATGAGACTGAAAAATACTTCCGGGAAAATGACACCCCTGAACTATCAAAAGCAACTCTATGGGAGGCGCATAAGTCCGTTATCAGAGGTAAATTAATATCGATAGCGGCAGGAAAAAAGAAGGAAAGAGGAAAATATATGATGAGACTTTTAAATGAAATTCACAACTTGGAACAAAGACATAAAAAGCAAACCGAAAAGGAAATATATCAGTCCCTGATTCTAAAAAGAGACCAATGAAAAGATCTGATGGAACAAGAAAACAGAAAGGAGCTTAATAGGATATTACAAGAGAGGTTCACGAAGGGAAATAAAGCAGGTAAACACCTTGCGAATATTTTAAGAAAAAGGAAGACCCTAAACTATATAGAGAAGATAAAAAACGATAAGGGAGAAATAAAAAATAAGACTAAGGATATTGCACAAGCTTTTGCACAATATTATAGCTCACTTTATGCAATAAAAAAGCAAGAAACAAATCAACAAGTATAAAAAAGAAGGAAGAAGATAAAAATTTACTTAAAAAAGGCCAACTTGCCAAAAATCAAACCCGAGTTATTAAAAGATCTAGAAAACGAGATAACACAGGATGAAATCAAAATGGCCCTGAAGGATACCCCCATTGGTAAAAGCCCTGGGCCAGACGGGTTTACGATTAAATATTACAAAAAGATTCAAGAACAGCTGATTCGAAGGTTCTGTGAAAACTTGAATAAAATAGGAGATGATGAAGATATAAGAAGAGAGTCACTCTTGGAACATATCACAATAATACCTAATGAGGGAAAAGACAAAACCAACTGTTCAAGCTATAGGCCCATTGCCTTATTAGACACGGATACTAAACTCTATGCTAAAATATTAGCCACTAGAATAAAAAAATTAATGCCTCTATGGATAAACTCGGACCAGACTGGATTTGTCCCTGGGAGGGAAGGAAGAGATAACAGCATTTAAACAATTTTGATGTTGCGAAAGAAGAATCTGCTCTTGTCACCTGATGCAGAAAAAGCATTTGACAGAGTAGACTGGGGATTCATGATGGCTATGTTACAGCACTTAGGACTGGAGCTTAAAATAATGAAGTGGATCACAAATCTCTACAATGGGCCCACAGCAAGGGTAAGGGTAAACTGGAAAATGTCACCCGTGTTCGAGATGTTTAACGGAACGTGTCAAGGTTGTCCGCTCTCGCCTCTTCTATATGTATTGTCATTAGAACCTTTTCTACCAACCCTACGAAACAATAAGGGGATAGCGGGGGTGAGAGTGGAGGAAAAAGAACATAAAGTTGTGGCGTATGCCCATGATATCCTAATGTATGTGACTAATCCCAGGGTGACTCTGTCAAATATTCTGAAAGAAGTGACTGAATATGGAGAACTCTCCAACTTTAAAATAAATCCTATAAAAACAGAAATATTGAACATCGGACTGGGGAAAAAAGAAGTCCTTGCCCTTCAAAAAGAAGTCCCATTCAAGTGGGTAAAAGGCAAATTATCTTATCTGGGAATTAAACTAACATCATCATTTGAGAAAATTTATTCTGCAAACTATATTCCATTATTAAATGAGATTAAGGCAGAAATAAAGAAGATGAGTACACAACCAATATCATGGATTGGAAGAATCAATACGCTTAAAATGGTGATACTACCAAAAATAATGTACAAATTCCAGATGTTACCAGTAGCTTTTTCAAAATTATACAAAAAATACTGTCAAAGTACATCTGGCAAAATAAGAAACCGAGAATAAAATTTGCACTAATTTCTAGGAAAAGACAGCACGGGGGGTTGGCAGCTCCCAATATTTTTAGGTATTATAAAGCGGTAATCTTAGCACGTATGATTGAATGGACAAAAGAAAATAAAGAAAAAAAATGGGTTGAGATAGAAAACACTTTTAGTAGAACCACGCTTCACAAAAACATTTGGATTTTAAATAAGGTTAGAACACTAGATCCAGATTCTCACAAATTGACCAAAAATGTATTTAAAATATGGGATGCACTTCGCAGAGAAGGAAAAATGGGTATACAACTCTCACGGGAACAAACTTTTTTACACCTGGAGAAGATATATTCTGTAGACTTGGAATAAAGAATCCACAAATCAAAGATATTATTACAAAGGGGAAGATGAAATCTGCACAAGAATTAGAGATAATATTCGGCGGGATGCTGCGTGAGTGGAAATTTTTTCAATTGAATCACTTAGTTAACACATCATCACACTTGTTTAGAGATGGAGAGGGACTAAATCGGTTGGAAAAGCTTTGTACAACATCAACGCCATTGAAAAAGTGTATTTCGAAAGTTTATGAAATATTGACAGACCTTAAAGGACAGGGAAGACCCTCCTTTATAGAAAAGTGGGAAAAAGAACTGGAAGTAAAACTAGAAGACCAGCAAGTCGATAGGATGATAGAAGCAGGATATAACCAAGCTTGGGATATGAATACCTTCGAGATGAACTACAAATTCCTGGTCAGGTGGTACTTAACCCCGGAGAGAATCCATAAAATTAAGCAAGATGGATCGCCATGGTGCTGGAGAAATTGTGGACAAAAAGCCACAATGACACATATATGGTGGGATTGCCCGAAAATAAAACAATTCTGGCAGGAAATAATCAGTTGTATAAAGGAAATAACGGGCGAGAAGATAGATAATAACATACTGACATGTTTGTTTCACGACTCCAACAGTCCTAAAAAGCAATATATGAAAACAGTGATGCCAAAACTTATGAACGCTGCAAAGGGAGGTGGGTTGGGTAGAAAGGAGAAAGGGGGAAAATTCTTGTAGTTTTTGTATAAATATAAATAAAATTTTCTAAATAAATTCTTCTTTTTTATCGACGCTACAATGATGTGAAATTGAGAAGGGACAAAATTGGAATAGCAAGTTGAAATAAGTCTCTCAAAAGTGGAAAAGTGGAAAGAAAACAAAAAAAACAAAAACAAAAAAAAAAAAAGATCAAAAGGGTGCTTCTACTAAATTCTGAGCAAAGGGTCTGAATACTTAGGACCATGTGATATTTCAGTTTTTCTTTTTTTAATAAATCTGCAAAAATGTCAACAATTCTGTGTTTTTCTGTCAATGTGGGGTGCTGTGTGTATATTAATGAGGAACAAGATGAACTTAAAGGATATTAGCAAATGGCTGCAATATAACAAAGAGTGAAAAATTTAAGGGGTTCTGAATACTTTCCATCCCCACTGTTTATATATATATAAAACATCTTCTGAAATTCAAATTTCTTATAGAATGAAATCAAATCCCAATAGAAAAGATTAGAATAGAACAGAAAATAATATAAAAGAATAGCATAGAAAACAATAGAACAGAATAGAAAAAAAAAAAATATATATATATATATATATATATATATATATATATATATATATATATATATATATATATATATATATATATATATATATATACCATCATCTGAAATTGGAATTTTGTATAGAATGAATGTGAATTTGAATAGAAAAGATTAGAATAGAATGGAAAATAATAGAAAAGAATAGCATAGAAAAACAATAGAACAGAACAGAAAAAAAAAAAAAATATATATATATATATATATATATATATATATATATATAAAACCATCTTCCGAAATTCAAATTTCGTATAAAATAAATTCGAATAGAAAAGTTTAGAATAGAGTAAAAAAGAATAGACTAGAAAAAAAATAGAACAGAATAGAATAAAATATAATATTTATATATTATATTTTATTCTATTCCATTCTATTGTTTTTCAAGTTTATTCTTTTCTCTTATTTTCTATTCTAATCTTTTCTATTCAAATTCGAATTCATTCTATATGAAATTCGAATTTCAGAAGCCATCTTCCGAAATTTGAATTTCGTATAGAATGAATTCAAACTTGAATAGAAAAGTTTAGAATAGAATAGAAAAGAATAGCATAGAAAAACAATGGAACAGAATAGAAAAAAATATATTATATATATATATATATATATATATATATATATATATATATATATATATATATATATATATATATATATATATATATATATATATATATATATATAAAACATCTTCTGAAATTTGCATTTCATATAGACTGAAATCAAATTTGAATATAAAAGATTAGAAGAGAATAGAAAATAATAGAAAAGAATAGAGTAGAAAAACAATAGAACAGAATAGAATAAAATACAATATATGTTTTACTAGTTTATTCTTTTCTATTATTTTCTATTCTATTCTAATCTTTTCTATTCAAATTCATTCTATACGAAATTCAAATTTCAGAAGGTGCTTATATATATATATAGATCTATATATATATATATATATATATATATATATATATAATAGATCTATATATATATATATATATATATATATATATATATATAGATCTATATATATATATATATATAGATCTATATATATATATATATATATATATATATATATAATATTTTTCTATTCTGTTCTATCATTTTTCCAGTCTATTCTCTTCTATTCTTGTCTATTCAAATCTTTTCTATTCAAATTCATTCTATACGAAATTCAAACTTCAGAAGACATGTCATGAAATACGAATTTTGTATAGAATGAATTTGAATTTGAATAGAAAAGACTATTATAGAATAATTTTCGTTTAAATTAGGTACTTTTGTAATTCGGAAATTCGGATGCATCCGAATTTCCGAACAATGAAAAATTTGTCAGAATTTCGATTTGGAACAAAACGAACTGCACATGTCTAGGCTATCTCCAATACATTGAACTGTCACAGAGGTTATGGATTTGTTGGTTGTACATCTGCTGGAGCCCCACCAGTGTAGTGAATCCATGTGGCCCATATGGTATAGAATTTATTATATCTACTTTTACAGTTCGCCATCCATTCCTCCGCAGCCATAATATCATTTACAAGGCGGATCCAATCTGCTCGGTCAGGAATATGAGTTTTTTTCCAGTGAATAAGGATTAGACGTTTAGCCACATTCAAAAGATAGGGCAGGACTGACTTTCGGTAATGGCCTAGAGGAATGGCAGGGACATGCAGCAGATGCTCCATAGGGGAGTCGGGTAAATCAACATCCAAATTAATTTTGATCTGGGACCTGATATCCCGCCAACAGGGCTGTAGCTTTGGGTACCCCCACCAGCTATGGAGGAAGGTCCCCCATTGTCCACATTCCCGCCAGCAGGCATTCGAAGAAGCAGGAAAAATCTTTTTGAGTTTGGATGGGAGTCTATGGAATGGGTAAAGCAGTACAGCTGATCAAGTTGTGGCTCCGTAAATGTATGCTGCAGGTCTCTCTCCCACTCCCTCACGTACAGTGGCTTGCGAAAGTATTCGGCCCCCTTGAACTTTTCAACCTTTTGCCACATTTCAGGCTTCAAACATAAAGATATAAAATTTTAATTTTTTGTGAAGAATCACCAACAAGTGGGACACAATTGTGAAGTGGAACGAAATCTATTGGATATTTTAAACTTTTTTAGCAATTAAAAAACTGAAAAGTGGTGCGTGCAAAATAATTATTATTATTGAACTGCAGAGAACTACAGCTGAGGTGGGAGAGTCTGTCCATAGGACAACAATCAGCCGTACACTGCACAAATCTGGCCTTTATGGAAGAGTGGCAAGAAGAAAGCCATTTCTCAAAGATATCCATAAAAAGTCTTGTCTAAAGTTTGCCACAAGCCACCTGGGAGACACACCAAACATGTGGAAGAAGGTGCTCTGGTCCGATGAAACCAAAATCGAACTTTTTGGCCACAATGCAAAACGATATGTTTGGCGTAAAAGCAACACAGCTCATCACACTCAACACACCATCCCCACTGTCAAATATGGTGGTGGCAGCATCATGGTTTGGGCCTGCTTTTCTTCAGCAGGGACAGGGAAGATGGTTAAAATTGAGGGGAAGATGGATGCAGCCAAATACAGGACCATTCTGGATGAAAACCTGTTGGAGTCTGCAAAAGACCTGAAACTGGGACGGAGATTTATCTTCCAACAAGACAATGATCCCAAACATACAGCAAAATCTACAAAGGAATGGTTCACAAATAAACGTATCCAGGTGTTAGAATGGCCAAGTCAAAGTCCAGACCTGAATCCAATCGAGAATCTGTGGAAAGAGCTGAAAACTGCTGTTCACAAACGCTCTCCATCCAACCTCACTGAGCTCGAGCTGTTTTGCAAAGAAGAACGGGCAAGAATTTCAGTCACTCGATGTGCAAAACTGATAGAGACATACCACAAGCGACTTGCAGCTGTAATATCAGCAAAAGGTGGCTCTACAAAGTATTAACACAAGGGGGCCGAATAATTTTGCACGCCCCACTTTTCATTTTTTTATTAGTTAAAAAAGTTTCAAAAATCCAAAAGATTTCGTTCCACTTCACAATTGTGTCCCACTTGTTGGTGATTCTTCACAAAAAATAAAAATTTTATATCTTTATGTTTGAAGCCTGAAATGTGGCAAAAGGTTGAAAAGTTCAAGGGGGCCGAATACTTTCGCAAGCCACTGTATACTGGCTTCCCACCGGGTTCCAATGTTTGCAATAGTGCATATAGGACTGAGATAGAGTATAGATACAGATAGTCCTCTGTACTCATGAGGTAGCCAGGGTGCATGGGCTAGGTTGCGTACAGCCAAGAATTTTTCCAAGGAGACCCATAATTTGGTGGTGACATTGAGGTGTCAGTCCAATATCTGCTGCAGGGCGATCGCCTCGTAATATTTACATAAAACAGGTACACCTAAGCCGCCCGTCTGCTTAGATCTCTGCAGGGTGCAAGTGTGGGCCTCGCTTATGCCAGGTATATTTTATAAACAAACTGTTAAGAGTTGAGAAGAAAGACCTGGGCAGAGAAATGGGCACCATTTGTAAGAATAAAAGTATTCTGGGTAGCACATTCATCCTCTAAAACATTGACTCAGCCCATCCATGAGAATGTGTTTCGAATCCAGTTTTGCAGATCCGCCCTGACAGTGGATAATAGTGGAGTATAGTTACTAGTTTACAATTGTGAGCAGTGGGGGGTAAGGTAGACCCATAGATATTTTAGGGAGGTATGGCACCAAGTGAAGGAGAACGAGGATTGCAGCTGTGTACGCAACTCCTGAGCTATGTTCAAGGGTAAAATCTCAGACTTGCTTTAATTAATCTTAAAGTTGGAGAGCATGCTAAATCTCTGTAACTCTGCCATAATGTTGGGTTGAGAAATCAAAGGGTCTGCCACATAATACAGAACATCATCCGCATAAGCGGATAGCTTGTGTTCTCTAGTCCCTACACTAAATCCCTTAATATCAGGGTTCAGACGTATCTAATTGTGCAACGTTTCCAGGTTGAGTGCAAAAAGGAGGGGGGGACAGCGGACATCCCTGCCTGGTTCCATTACAGATCGGAAACATGTCAGAGAGGGTACCATTTACTTTAACCCCTGCTGCCGGATGGCTATACAGTGATGCTATCCAGGAGAGCATGCTGGGCCCAGGCCTAAACTCGTCAGCACAGACTGGAGATATAACCAATCCACACTGTCAAATGCCTTTTCGGCATTAGTAGAAAGGAGAAGACAGGGAGATTGCTCCGTTCGCGATTGGGCCCAATGTATCAACTGAAGTGCGCGGTTAGAGTTATCTTGTGCTTCTCTTCCAGCTATAAGAAAAGAAAAAAGACCCCTCAGAGAGTGGTGGGACTTTGAAGGCAACGGAAATGAGAATAAAAAAGCAGGTTTTATTAATACAAATATATAAAATTATACATATTGAAAAGAATTTTTACAGATACAAACATGTGAATCAGTTGGACAATAAAAACAGTATTCTGCTGGTGAGCGAACAACAGGTGTATTCATGTAGTCTTCTACCTGAGTCTACGCGTTTCGGGACTGCTGAAGTCCCTTCATCAGGGGCAAAATGGTAAGCAGACTTTACACTAGTAAAACATGAAATATCATAATTAGGTACAATTGTATTAAACATGTTTACTGCATTTAACATCATTCTAGGAAAGAGAGGAGGAAAAAAAAAAAAAAAAAAAAAAACTACACACCCAAGCATGAACAGGAGAAGAGGCCAACCGTCGGAAGCACTCACGGGGGCAACCACACATCGGACGCCAGAAAACCAAATTGGGAAACGGGCGTGTCTCTGGCCCCACCTTCTCCACACTGGTCCCAGTGTATCACCACAAAGGGGGAACAACGCTACCCCGAGAGGTCCCAGCGACCAGAAGATCAGAGGGGGAGAAGCGGGAGAAGAGGGAATTGTCTTACATTACCCCTTGGGGGTAAGTTATATATGCTGAGATTTCTTTTTAACCCCTGTCTTTTATGAATACCCGCACACCGTGCGGTTTGCATGCATCTTAAGTGTATGGTTATATTGCTGCTCCGACGCATGTTATTTATGTGTCTTTAGCAGTTATACATCTAATTACTTTATAAGTCCCCCCTCCCTAGCATCTCAGCACATAAGGCTTTTTCTTCCCCCTTTTTGTATTTTCAGACAATTCCCTCTTCTCCCGCTTCTCCCCCTCTGATCTTCTGGTCGCTGGGACCTCTCGGGGTAGCGTTGTTCCCCCTTTGTGGTGATACACTGGGACCAGTGTGGAGAAGGTGGGGCCAGAGACACGCCCGTTTCCCAATTTGGTTTTCTGGCGTCCGATGTGTGGTTGCCCCCGTGAGTGCTTCCGACAGTTGGCCTCTTCTCCTGTTCATGCTTGGGTGTGTAGTTTTTGTTTTTTTTGTTTTTTTTCCTCCTCTCTTTCCTAGAATGATGTTAAATGCAGTAAACATGTTTAATACAATTGTACCTAATTATGATATTTCATGTTTTACTAGTGTAAAGTCTGCTTACCATTTTGCCCCTGATGAAGGGACTTCAGCAGTCCCGAAACGCGTAGGCTCAGGTAGAAGACTACATGAATACACCTGTTGTTCGCTCACCAGCAGAATACTGTTTTTATTGTCCAACTGATTCACATGTTTGTATCTGTAAAAATTCTTTTCAATATGTATAATTTTATATATTTGTATTAATAAAACCTGCTTTTTTATTCTCATTTCCGTTGCCTTCAAAGTCCCACCACTCTCTGAGGGGTCTTTTTTCTTTTCTCATATGCTAGGGATGGTGGCAACTCTTGTGACACCGTTGGATGGTACCTTCCCCTTTTTCTGATTCTCTTCCAGCTATAAAGCCTGTTTGGTCTAGGTGGATTACCGTTGGTAAAACTGGTTTGAGGTGGTTAGCCAAGATTTTTGCTAAAATCTTGATATCAGTATTCAGTAGCGAAATTGGTCTTTATAGTTGCTAGGAATGGTCTTTCCCCTCCTTGGGAATAACTGTAATATGCGCGAGGAGCCCCTCTTTGGGTATCTGTGCTCCTGAAGCTAGAGCGTTAAGGTAAGCACACATCGGGTTGGACAATAGCGTATGGAACGAGGTGTAATAAGCATTTGTGAAGCCATTGTGGCCCGGGCTCTTCCCCTTCGGGAGATCTTTTATGACTGTCGACAGCTCTGTCGGCCTAATAGGCTCTTCTAACTGTTTGCTAACTTGTGTAGTGAGCTGGAGTGACTGGGCTTCCTCTAGGTATTGCAGAATACGTTCAGTCTTTTGAGTTCTTGTGGTACCAGGTTGTGTGTTAGATAGGCAATAAAGCTGAGTGTAGTATTCCTGAAAGGCCGTAGCAATTTTAGAGGAGTGTATAATCAGTGTGCCCATCGCCGCTTGAAGTTTATGGACATGACCCAAGACTCGTTGTCATCTGAGAGCCCTGGCAAGCAATCTGCCACATTTGTTCCCAAACTCACAAAATTTGTGAAAAATATGAAAAATGAGTCTCCTGTAATAACAGAATATGTGCCCCCAGGCATTTCATCTCGAGCCACAACTTACTGCGTTTACAAGGTGATCCCAATCCCTGGACATTGTATGATGCAATTTTTAAGGAAGTCATTCTGAGGGAATGATTAGGAGGCTCCAGATGCTTGGTTAGTGTGGAAAGAGACCTGCAACCGACAGAACCATCAGTTAGAGAGTGCTGAAAAGAGTGATAAAAAGATGATTATTTCCCGCCTTGACTACTGCAACTCTCTCCTTAATGGCCTAACCTTACGCAGGCTATTCCCCCCTTCAGTCTATTATGAATGCTGCTGCTAGACTAATACACCTCACTAACCTATCTGTGACTGCTACCCCTCTCTGCCAATCCCTTCATTGGCTTCCCTACCCCACCGTATAAAATTCAAAATGCTAACCACAACATACAAGGCCATCCATGACATCGCCCCCAGCTACATCACCAACCTCATCTGCAGATATCGCCCTAATCATCCCTTCTGCTCCTCCCAGGACCTCCTGCTCTCTAGCTCCCTTGTTACCTCCTCTCATACTTGCCTTCAGGACTTCTCCAGAGCCTCTCACATCCTCTGGAGCTCCCTGCGCCGGTATATCCGATCAGCCCCTAACCTGTCCACTTTAGGAGATCCCTGAAAACTCACTTATTCAGGAAAGCCTATCCCACACCCACCTAACAACTTTCCCTGAGCCACCCCCATAAAATCATTCCCCGCATCTATTAACTTTTGTACAACCACCCCCTCCCTTTAGAATGTAAGCTCTACGAGCAGGGCCCTCCTGTCCCTTCTGTATTGAACTGTACTGTAATTGTGCTGCCCCCCCTCTACATTGTAAAGCGATGCATAAACTGTTGGCGCTATATAAATCGTGTATAATAATAATAATAATAATAATAGTAATAATAATAATAGAAAACCCAAATAAAAACCTTGATAACAGAAACATAAACCAACAATAAGTAAAGAGAAAGACAGTGCCTCGCGGGCTT
The DNA here is from genome assembly GCA_037952835.1 of Lithobates septentrionalis. Classification (NCBI taxonomy): domain Eukaryota; kingdom Metazoa; phylum Chordata; class Amphibia; order Anura; family Ranidae; genus Lithobates; species Lithobates septentrionalis. The sequence continues at coordinate 6,978,542 of JBBDGP010000016.1, read as the reverse complement.
GCCAGTATGTCCAAACGGTGCTAGTTGGGAGCCTCCATCCAGTCCCAAGTACAGGGAAGGGATGAAGGCCAGCAAGCAGCACGTAGCCCCAAATAATGGGCATAACTCCGTGGAGTCGACCTATTGGGGGTAAATGGTACAACATCAGGCGTGAGTCCACCAGGGAGCTCGCTTTAGGTTAGATGTAGGAAATATGCAAAACATTTTACCACAGCAGCATTAAGAAAAATTAGGTAACAGCGACTGTAAGTTAGAAATTGAGGGGGGGGACCCCAAAAAATAGGCTCATCCCGGGCTCAAGACCTCATCCCAGGAGAGGAGGGTGGCGATGGTTGTGCAGCGGGGTGAACAAAGTCTTCTCTGCGCCGGTTCTGTCCTCTGCGGTGAGCAGGGCACCAGGGTTGGGGGCGAGATGGTAATGAAATCTCCGGCGAGGATCGCCAGTCTAGAGGGTAGACCAAGACTTTTCAAAGAGTGAGGCAAGTCATCCTTATTCTGCAGGGTAAATTGTTAACCATCCTTGTTAACCGAAAGGCTTAAAGGGAAAGCCCCATCTATAGACTAGCTGTGCATCTTGCAGGGTTTCCAGCAGCGGCTTAAGGGCACAGCATTGCATCAGTGTGCACCTGGAGAGGTCAGGAAAGAAGGATAGTTTAGCCCTATCAAAATCCACGTGTCGAACCCCTCTGATGTGATTACAGAGCTCTATAAGCTTGATTGATTTCTATATGATCGGGTTCCTCCCGACCCAGAATTTGCTTAAAGACTTCCTGCAGAGTGAGGACTATGTCCCTGGAGGCTATTACTTCTGGCAGGCCTTTAATACATTTGTATGGAAGTGGATCTCTGTTATTGTCTATGAAGCAGGACATGTGGATGGTTCTCCCTTCCCCCCTTCTTCTCCTTATTTTCTCTCCCCCAGTTTCCCTCCATCTGTCCATCCCCCTGGTGGGAAGATGCTCAGTTGGTTCTGGGATGCGTTGAGCGGTGTCCCCCCGTCCCGGGGGCGCGCTCCAGTCATACCCGCCTTCCTGGCAGGGTAAGAGGGTTGGCGCAGGGCCCTGCGCCTTCTTGATGCATCCACCGGGTGGCAGCACCCACTGTGGACGCTCTCCTCTTCCCTGCCAGCGCGTCCCGGATCCACTCTGGGTGCCGTGCTCACGTTCGCATGATGCATTGCGCATGCGCGTGATGTCACGGCGCCTCGCAGTTGCGGCGGAGGTGTCGGGTGTTCCCGGAAGGATCCCTTCTCCAGAACGCCGGGGGGGTCACACAGCAGGCGCCCACAGACGCCACCCCTTCCTTTGGCTGGGAAGTCAAGGAGTGGGTTAATTTCTGCACTTGCAAGCAATAAACATCAATCAGCATCTAGATAAATTAATCGGGCGGCAGAGGAGGTTCACTTCAACCTCCACTTGCCGCCGAACACTCGCACACTATTGGTATAAGCTGATTGGCGAGTAACTGACGTTATGTCTTACTGATTTTCTGCTATCTTATATGATGGTTATCTTTCATTCGCTATTTTGACCTATTCATTTAACAATGCCATCATGCTCATAACTTTTCAGAGTTGCTGGCATTTCTATTTCATCATTGCTTCTTATTTAAGGTAACTCTGGTTGCTCCTATCATACCTTTTCCCTTTGGCACATTTAACACCTTTGGTTTGTTGCTTGTCACTCATTTGTTTGTTCACCTTGTTGCGTCACCCTCCTCTATTATCACATCCCTGGTGTCCCCCTTTTTCCCCATCACTTCTCTCCCTCACTTTTCTTGTCTAATCTCTTTTCTTTTCAGCCATGCAGGCTGATCTTACTGCACCTTACAATTGTTTCTTTCATTTCCTAGTCTGATCTCTGGTCATTTCCCACATACCCTTTTTGGTAGTGGACGGTCCATACCTGTTTGCAGGAGCCTTTTTTATTCCCATCCCTTTCTTTCCTTCCCTGCCCCACACTCATTCCCTCACTCCTTTCCTTTCCCCCCCCTCCTTTTTTTTTTTCCCCTCCTCTCTCCCTGCACACCTATGGACCTGTCCACAAACCCCTATGCACATTTATTTCACTTATTGCCAACTCAATACCTGCTTATTGACTTTGGGAATAGGAAATCCCTGTTATGCTCCTTTTTCCAACCCAGTACTATTGTTACTTGACTACAGGTGCAGTGCGGGCATTCCCCCTCCTCCCCCGGTCCTATAAGGGGAGTCTCTGTGTGATCCCTTGTAAGGTGCGGTGACTTGGTGCTCGCTTTCCCCCCGGGGGGGTCAGTTTACCGTCTGGCGGATGGAGAAGAGGAGAGGGGGGAGGTGTTGACTTCCCCACACCACGGCCAACTATCAGAAGCAATTCAATTGGTAAATATATACAATGCACAGAGATGTAACATGTACGGATATAAATGCTACGTATTTATTGTATATTATCATATGTACATATATATATATTTTTTGCCATTTTTTGACTGCTAATGTTGCACTGAGTCACACATTGTTGTTTTTTTTAAAAATCTTGTGATGTATGTTTACATTTCCACAGTTGTTAATCATCTGTCCTCTGAAGAAGACCCCCCAGGGTCGAAACACGTCAGGATATCAATAGTGAATTTGATCTGTTTGCTTTGGATATATTGTACTGTATATTGCTGCTGGCTTTTTAACAATTTTATGTACCACAGTTCATGTCTTGACTTTCAATATCAGAAGTCATCAATTTTATTTTATAATTTTTGTACCAATAAATCAATTTGACCATCCTATTATTCTTCTCCATCATTGGCTGCATTAAAGCCCCGCATAGGGGGTCTTTCTCGTTCTTTTTTAAGGCCTCTAATACATATGTTCACCCTGCGGCTTCTATTCTCAAAACATCCATCTGGTCTAATAGGGATCCTGCGATATTGTGACTTGCATCTATCAGTAAGCATTTGCAAGGTAGGTTTAACTAACTCCCACTGTGTTTCGAATGGCTCAACTCTACCTCCAATGTGGGCAGCGTCGGACTGTAAGGCCTCAATATCTTGCCTCAGGGCCTTTCTATGGGCAAACAGCTCCAGGTCAGCTTTTGTGGGAAGGGACAATATATGGGACCGTAAGTCTATGTCTCTGAATAGCTCGCCCACATCAGAAGAGCCATCGTGGCTGACTGAGCCTGAGCCTGATTGACCCTGAGGGTGAGGCAGGAGGAGGGAGTGAGAGAAGAGGCATGTGCAGTGAAGGGATCGGGGAGACTGCTCATGGAGCATTGGATTTTGTCCCCGGTGCCATCTTGGAAGTACCTGCATGTCCGTGCCAGGAAAGTACACACCAGAGACCCAGAGCTGCTCCGAGGGGCTCTCTGAGGTGGTGGGATGGCTTGTGTTTAGAAGGCATGGTATGGTGCGGGTGATACTTCCCAACGGCTGCTGTGGATGCTGTATAGTAAGCGGGCTCACAGGGCTCCTCTGACGTGTGTCCTCACTCTCTCATGTCGCAGCCACGCTCATCAAAATGTTTCTTCACCAGCAAAATCTTAAGCATCAGAAAGGAAGTGTTAGAAACCACAGCCTCCACCCGCAAGATGTCCTCCAAATTTTCACTTCCTTCTACAAAAATCTTCTCCCTGGCCCTCAAACACATCCCCAACCCTCTAATTTGGATTGGTTGAATGCCCTACAACTCCCAAAACTCAATGAACATCAAACCTCCTCATTAAATGCACCATGCACCGATGCAGAAATCACCAATATAATAAAATCCCTTAAAACCTCAACAGCACCTGGCCCTGACGGCTTCACGGCAGCATATTACAAAAAATTTGCTCCCCTACTGACCCCTAGCCTCACCAAATGCTTTAACCATATCATGCTGGGTGGACATTTTCCAGAAGATATGCTGCTAGCTAACATGTCTCTAATACCCAAAAGTCAAAAAGACCATACCCTACCTCAAAATTTCCGCCCCATCTCGATCCTTAACAACGACCTCAAATTGTTTAGCAGATTATTAGCAGATAGATTGGCCTCAGTAATCACCTCCCTGATTCACACCGACGAAACAGGTTTTATCCCAGGCAGGCAAATAGTGGACAACATTAGATTAGTCACAAACATCATCCAAGATGCTAACCTCCACCCCCGCCCCCTATGTTTACTTAGCCTTGACATACACAAGGCCTTTGACAGTGTTAACTGGCCATATTTAAATCACCTCTTACCTAAATTCAGCATTTCAGAGAAATCTATACATGGCTTTAATGCCCTATATCATCTTCCTCAAACCAGAATTAGAATCCAAGATAATAACTCAGAGTTCTTTCCCCTGAGCAGAGGAACCAGACAAGGCTGCCCGCTTTCCCCCCACCTCTTCGCATTAGCCATTGAACCCCTAGCACACGCCATCAGAAACAATATCAACATTAAAGGCTACCGCAAAGATCCATACCATTTCAAACTTAGTCTATATGCAGATGACGCCCTCTTATTTTTAACAGACCCACTCATTTCATTACCTAACCTCCTCTCAGAACTCCATTCATTCCACAAACTCTCTGGTCTATATATCAACACAAACAAATGTTCTATTTTGCCCATCAACTGTCCCCCAGATCTAATATCTCTATTGAAAAATAAATTTAATTTCATACGGTCCCCACAACCACTTAAATATCTTGGAATTTATATCACTTCCTCCCATAACCTGCTATACAAAATGAATTACCTCCCCCTTTTCTCTAATATCAGCTTACTATTAAAAATATGGTCTTCTTATTATATCTCCTTTCTCGGTAGGATATGTGCATTTAAGATGACCATCCTTCCCAAATTACTTTATTAATTTAGGGCATTACCTATTAATGTCCCAAAAACAAGAGTGGAAACCCTCCAGCGTGAAATAAACAGATTTATCTGGAATAACAAAAAACCCAGATGTAGCTACTCCCTCATGCATAGAACACAACACAGTGGTGGAATGGGACTTCCAAACCTCTGGCTATACTTCTTAGCGGGCAGACTAGTACAGTTGGCTCAATGGTTCTCCTCACATACCAATATATCCTGGTTAAATTTCGAAACCACCTCTATTCTTCCCCTAAACCTGAAAGGTATCTTATGGTCCAACACGAAGACACATCATACCCTACCCAAACGAAACACAATAGTAGCTCATTTTATACAACTATGGAATAAAATTAAAGACAATTTCAAACTCTCCTCAGAAACCCCTCCATTAGCTTCACACATTGGGGACCCCAGATTCCCTGTAACATTTTCAAACAGTGCTCTCTTTCTTAACTGGATCAAAAATGATCTCACCACATTAAAATCACTTACATTCAATATGAAATTCCTTTCATTTATCTCACTACAGTCAAAGTTTAATTTTCCCCCCTCAGAACTCTCTCAACACACTCCAATCCATGACTTCTATGCAACACAATACTCTCTATCCATCAACCCCCTGAGTACATTATTTGAACATATTTGCATATCCACCCCTAGAGATAAAGGTTTAATCTCCCAATTATACAGCTACCTCAATAACCTACACCAACCTGAGAAGTCTGGTCCTATGCTGGGATGGGAAGCCGATATCGACTGCTCATTCTCTACTAATTCCTGGTCGATTATGGTAGAAAACCTTCGTAAAAGCAACTGTGCAGCGACATTCAGGGATTCCCCATTGAAACTCCTCACCAGATGGTATATGACTCCGGCCAGGATTCACTCCTTTTACCCCACAGCATCCCCAGACTCTTTCAGAGGCTGAAAAACTTTATTCCCTCGGTCTCCGTGACTGTGCTATTCAGTGGCTCTCATCCTACCTATCCCAACGCACCTTCAGTGTCACTTACAATTCTACTTCCTCCACTCCTTCCCTTTTCCGTTGTGGTCCCCCAAGGTTCTGTTCTTTGACCTCTTTTATTTTCAATCTTCACCTCTTCCCTGGGTCAGCTGATAGCCTCTCACGGCTTTCAATATCATTTCTACGCTGACGACACACAAATCTATCTCTCCACCCCCCCAACTCACTCCATCAGTCTCCTTACGCATCACTAACTTACTAACCAACATATCAGTATGGATGTCACACCACTTCCTCAAACTCAACATGTCCAAAACTGAGCTTATAATATTTCCTCCCCCATGTGCCTCTTCCCCTGACTTGTCTGTCAAGAGCAATGGTACAACCATCCACCCCTCCCCACATGTCAGGGTGCTAGGTGTTATCCTGGACTCTGAACTCTCCTTTCGGCCCCACATCCAAACACTTTCCAAAGCTTGCTGCCTCAACCTCTGCAACATCTCTAAACTACATCCTTTTCTAACCAATGAAACCACAAAGCTCCTGATTTACTCCCTGGTCATCTCTCGCCTCGATTACTGCAACTCCCTCCTCATTGGCTTACCTTTAAATAGACTATCCCCCTTCAGTCCATCATGAATGCTGCTGCCAGACTCATCCACCTTACAAACTGCTTAGTGTCTGCTACCCCTCTCTGCCTTCCCTCCATTGGCTGCCACTCGCCCAACTAATTCAATTCAAAATACTAACAATAAGTTACAAAGCCATCCACAACTCTGCCCCCAGCTACATCACTAGCCTAGTCTCAAAATACTAACCTAATAGCCGTCTCCATTCCTCCCAAGACCTCCTGCTCTCTAGCTCCCTCATCACCTCCTCCCATATCCGCCTCCAGGACTTCCCTACCCCAATCTGTCAGACTGTCTCCAAATTTATCCACTTTTAGGCGATCCCTGAAAACTTTCCTCTTCAGAGAAGCCTATCCTGCCTCCATCTAACAACTGCACTGTTTTCTCCATTAGCTCATCCCCCACAACTATTACCCTCTTGTATAACTTGACCCTCCCTCCTAGATTGTAAGCTCTAATGAGCAGGGCTCTCTGATTCCTCCTGTATTGAATTGTATTGTAATTGTACTGTCTGCCCTAATGTTGTAAAGCGCTGCGTAAACTGTCGGCGCTATATAAATCCTGTATAATAATTATATATATACATATATATATATATATATATATTGCCTTTGAAATTTCGCTATACGCTGCACATAATCCATGTCACTTTCAGCCTTTTGGTATAATGCATCTTAGTACGACCCTGTTTCCCGTTTCTTCCCAAGTAACACAGACATGACCACCATTCTTACATCCTTGGCTCCACAGCTTGACTGTCTGCCCTCACAAGCACAGGCACTTTGTTTTTATTTATCGGCAGCAAAAGGAATGACAAACAGGAAGTCATGGCCCCAACAGCTAATCACTTCCTCCATGCAAAATGACAACACAGGAAATGACAACAGTAAAGGGGAGGGCATCCACAGGAGTGGGGGGGGGGGAGTGCACATGTCCCACCCACTTGAGGCATGTACACTGTCCCCCGCCCAGCCACATGCATGCACATCCACCATCTTGGTCAGCAAGGAGCCTATTCAATACTGCTCAGAGTAACCAGTATCTAGTAAGATCATTCTACTTGTTCTTACAGGCTTGAGAAGATCTGCAGGCACTTTGTTACTGCTGTTGTCAATATATGGTACGAGTATACCAACAAGGCAGATATCAATGTCCTCTTATAAAAGCAGATATGTGTCCCAAAGGGATAGCATAGCCACAACAGAGATATAATATGTTTCCCTCGTTATGTGGACTTCGCTTCTCTAATGTGCATAGACAATTGAATGCAAGAAGTCCAACACATTGGGCTTGATACTTACAAACCGGCAAAAGCCCACACACACACACAGAACACATCTCCAAGCCCATGAGAAGGTTTTTATACTGACTGTTTAACCGCTGGTCCCGATTCAACCCAAATGCGCTCTGCTAGAGCACTCCTCTGTTAAATAAGATACAGGGAAACAGATGACAATCTAAAAAACACACATCCTAGAATAAAATGTCCACATGAGTCCATATAATAAAATTTCCACAACAATATATATGTGTAAGGCTGACAGCAGGTCAGCCTGTTATTGTAGGAAGAGTCAGGCTGCATAAAGCCTGCCCTCCTTCTTCTCCTTCCTGTGGTCGTAGGATCTCGTGTGCGTCGGACGTCACTTCTGGGTTTTCGTCTCAGCAGGAAGATGTGCGGCTGCGAGGAGCGAGTCTCCTTATTTCAGCGGCGGGGTTACAGGTTTGGGAAGGGGGGGCACCGCTCGTAGTGGCCGCTCTCCCTCTCACAGCGCTACAAACTCGGAGCGACGCGGGCGGCCCTCTAAGTTCCCGTCCTCCGTCATAGGAGCCGTGCCGGTGTCCGCACATACACACTCACCTCTGTCCTCCTCGCCCAGCTCGGCGCCCCTGTGGTACTCGTCTCGTACTCGAAGAGATAGTCGAAGTCCAGCTCGGGCCCGTCCCCGGGGGGCGCTCATGTCTCCCGGCTGGTGAGAGGCAGTGTGTGCGCTGCGGGAAGCTCTCGGTCACTCTCTGAGCGCTCTCTCTCTCCCCTCCTCCTCGCCGGGGACCTGTTGCTGAGGCTGTCTCTGGCCCCGCCCCCTCTTCTGCTCTGTGTCAGTAGTGACTGAGGCTTCCTCACTTCACAGCTCCTCCTGTGTGCCAGTGTGTGCTGTGTGCTACTTATCGCTGTCATCCAGACACATGATCACCCTCCCCCTCCCCCTCCTCCTCCCCGATCATCACCTCCAACTTACTTTTATTTTTATTAGCCATCTGTGTCCCCAACCACGAGATTCCATTCACTTCCTGTCCCACAACAGGAAGTCACTAGTTGTTCCTAGATCTAGCTCTCCCCCTGCACGTTAATCTTTTTACTATGTGATCCGATTCGCTATTAGTGCTAAAGGATGCAGGAGATCTTGCTACTTAAGGTTCAGGGGTATTCAGGCGGTGGGGTTGCCACGACACTTGCTCATTCGCCTGTCATCTCATCATATTCTGTGGGGGTCCTTTGGGGGCTTGTAAATTACGATTTCTAAGGTAATTATGGTTCTCATGCATGTACGGTTTTGGCATTTACGGTTCTCATACAATTACGGTTTCTTATGCATTTCATGGTTTTCTTGCAGTTTACGATTTCTCTTTCATTTTACGGTTTCTTTCAATTTACGGTTTCTTATGCATGTTACAGTTTCGCAGGTATTTTTGGTTTCTCATGCATTTTACGGGTTTGTTCATGCATTTTGCGGTTTCTCATGCATTTTGCGGTTTTCTCATGCATTTTGCGGTTTTTCTTATGCTTTTTTTCGGTTTTCTCATGCATTTTTCGGTTTTCTCATGTATTCTACGGTTTCTCACGCATTTTACGGTTCTCATACAATTTACGGTTTCTCATGTTTTCCATAGTTTCATGCAGGTTACGGTTTCATGAAAATTTACGGTTTCTCATGCATTTTACCATTTCTCATGCTGTTTACGTTTCTTATGCTATTTACGTTTCTCAAGTAATTTACGTTTCTCGTGCAAATTACGTTTCATGCAATTTACGGTTCTCATGCAATTTACGCTTCTCATGCGATTTACGGTGTTCTCATGGAATGTACGATTTCTTATGCAATTTGTCATTTCTTATGCCTATATGTTTCTTTCATTTCTCACGTTTTTCATGATTCTCATGTTTCTCTTGGTTCCCATCTTTTTCCCTTGGTTCTCACGTTTTTCCATGTTTCTCACGCTTCCCACGTTTCCATGCCTCTCACATGTTTCGTGCTTCTTATGTCTTCCCATGCTTCTTACGTCTTCCCATGCTTCTTACGTCTTCCCGTGTTTCTTACGTCTTCCCGTGTTTCTTACGTCTTCCCGTGTTTCTTACGTCTTCCCATGTTTCTCACGTCTTCCCATGCTTCTCACGTCTTCCCGTGTTTCTTACGTCTTCCCGTGTTTCTTACGTCTTCCCGTGTTTCTCACGTCTTCCCATGTTTCTCACGTCTTCCCATGTTCTCACGTCTTCCCATGTTCTCACGTCTTCCCATGTTCTCACGCCTTCCCATGCTTTCACGTCTTCCCATGTTTTCACGTCTTCCCATGTTTTCACGTCTTCCCATGTTCTCACGTTTTCCCATGTTCTCACGTCTTCCCATGTTCTCAAGTTTTTCCATGTTTCTCTCGTTTTCCATGTTGCTTTCGGGTGCTTCTCTCGTTTTCCCATGCTTCTCTCATTTTTTCCATGTTTTTTCTTATTTTCACAGGTTTATTTTGTTTCATGTCATGTGTTTTTTTATGTCATGGTCTGTCATTTGTTTCACAGTGTTTCATGCAGTTCACAGTGTTTTCATGCAGTTCACAGTGTTTTCATGCAGTTTACAGTGTTTTCATGCAGGTTACAGTGTTTTCATGCAGTTACAGTGTTTTCATGCAGTTTTCAGTGTTTTCATGCAGTTTACAGTGTTTTCAAGCAGTTTCAGTGTTTTCATGCAGGTTCAGTGTTTTCATGCAGTTTCAGTGTTTTCATGCAATTTTCACAGTGTTTTCATGCAATTTTCACAGTGTTTTCATGCAATTACGGTTTCTCGTGCAATGTGTCACTTCTTATGCCGTTTCATGTTTTCTTACATTCCTCATGTTTTTCTTACTTTTCTCATGTTTTCACGTTTTTTCCCTTGGTGCTCATGTTTGATTCTCTCGTTTTTCCTTGATTCTCACGTTTTCCTTTGATTCTCGTTTTCCCATGCTTCTCTCGTTTTCCCATGCTTCTCTCGTTTTCCCAGGCTTCTCTCGGTTTCCCAGGCTTCTCTCGGTTTCCCAGGCTTCTCTTGGTTTCCATGCTTCTCTCGGTTTCCCATGTATTTTACGTTTATGTCATATGTTTTTTTTTTTGTTTTTTTTTGTCACAGCTTTTCATTCGCTGCATTTCCGTTAGCTAGTGCTCACATTCAGGGTCTGTCACGTCTACAGATCTGTACAGGCTGAGGTTTCATTTTTTAATTGATTGTTGTCCCACAATCTTCTCGCCTGTTTTCCATACGTCATACATGCACGTTCACCATTACACATTTACTTCTACCCACCACGGTCTGTGGGTATCTTAGCCCTGAGTGTTCGTTTTTAATTTCCTTTCCAGGCGCTGCAGGTTGCTCGGGCTCACTCACTGCATACAGTAGGGGGGTGTCATCATTAGGTTCACATTCTTGCGCTATTGGTCTTGCCATTCCTGCACCCACATCATCATTGTCAGGTACCAGGGGTGTTATGTCTTGGGGCTGGTTGTATGTAATGTTATTTGGTTGCTTTCAAACAGCTGGGTTGTTCATGTTCTACCACTGCAGATTACCCATCACGTCTATGGGTTGACAGATTGAGGTGATCGTTTTTAATTGGCTTGTTCGGTGGCAAGTCTCCTCTTCTGTTCTTACGCTGTTTTTGTATTTCATACAAACTCACGTCTCTTATGCAATTTACGTTTCTCATGCAATTTACGTTTCTCATGCAATTTACGTGTTTCACGCAGTTACGTGTTTCATGCAGTTACGTGTTTCATGCAGTTATGTGTTTCATGCAGTTACGTGTCTCATGCAATTTACGTGTCTCATGCAATTTACGTGTCTCATGCAATTTACGTGTCTCATGCAATTTACATGTCTTTTGCAATTTGTTGTTTCTATGATAATCTCACTTTTATTTTTCTCTCGTTTTTCTAGGTTTTTCTCATGTTTTCCCAAGGTTACTCTCGTTCTCATGTTTCTCACGCTGTTCATCAATTCACGTTCTCGTGCTACCGTAGTTTCTCATGTAGTTTGTGGTTTCTTGCAGCCTCGGTGCTTAGGCTGCTCACGTTTCATAGCTCGCATTATACATGTGTTTCGTTCCTTCACGCAGCTTACGTTTCTTGCGCAGGTTCTCAGCATGCTCACGTTCTTTCGTAGTTCATGTTGCTGTCCCAGTGGCATGTCACTTACGCGGAGTAGGTTACCCAGGGGACTGGTTTTTCCCTCTTGTATGCACACGACCTTTTATTTCCTAGTTACTTTTGGCTAGGGTTGGCAGAAGCATGGAACTATGGTAAGTCAGCCATGGCAGCTCCAGCAGCTTTTACAGGCTCAGGGGGTTTAGTGGATTCCAAATTTTCTCAGTCTCTAGGTCAGGATCAGTAGGCTTCCTACTTGGTTCGGTTTTTGCCCCTTTATCTCATATCGGCATGGCATTGTCAGGGCGTATCTGGTTGGACTCAGCATTTCATGTTTTTGGAGACCCGACAGACTTTATTTATTTGCTGCGCATTCTATAAGCAATCCTCAGGGTTCTTGAAGAGTAGCCCTCCTGCTGTGATCAGCTGACTTCTCATCATGGGTCATATTTTCCTTGTGGTATCTATCACATTCCCATGGTCTCCTTCATGTTGTGTACCAGCTCGGTGCTCAGGGCAGGCTTATACCCGGGGTTTGGGTCATAAGAGATAGGAGCAGGTTCGGTGTATTTGTGCCAGGGACCCCAGCCCGTTGGGTAGGTGGAGGTCATCTTGTTTCTCTGGGTTTGGCCCAGAGCCACTTTTTGAGATACCATAAGCGTTTGTAATTTGATAGATTATACGTAATTTCAGTGGGCTATAATTTGGCATCATATTCATCCTACTAGTCATTTTTGCCCCCTTTCAGGCATACTGACCACTTGACCAGGGCACAACTCAGGTCTATGTTTTTGTTGCTTTTTGTTCCTTTTTTACACTATCACAGATTGACTCCGAGTACAAGTGTAAGGCTGACCGCAGGTCAGCCTGTTATTGTAGGAGGAGTCAGGCTGCATAAAGCCTGCCCTCCTTCTTCTCCTTCCTGTGGTCGTAGGATCTCGTGTCCCACCCACCCATTCCCTTTTTCTTTTCTTTTTCATTTTATTTCAATTCATACTTGGGTATGCCCCCTTTCAGGCATACTGACCACTTGACCAGGGCACAACTCAGGTCTATGTTTTTGTTGCTTTTTGTTCCTTTTTTACACTATCACAGATTGACTCCGAGTACAAATATAGTTATATAGTTATATATATATATATATATATATAGTTCACAAAAGTGAGTACACCCCTCACATTTTTGTAAATATTTTATTATATCTTTTCATGTGACAACACTGAAGAAATTACACTTTGCTATAATGTAAAGCAGTGAGTGTACAGCTTGTATAACAGTGTAAATTTGCTGTCCCCTCAAAATAACTCAACACACAGCCATTAATGTCTAAACCATGGGTCTTCAAACTATGGCCCTCCAGTTGTTCAGGAACTACAATTCCCATCATGCCTAGTCATGTCTGTGAATGTCAGAGTTGTACAATGCCTCATGGGATATGTAGTTTCACAACAGCTGGAGGGCCATAGTTTGAGGATTTTTGATCTAAACCACTGGCAACAAAAGTGAATACACCCCTAAGTGAAAGCATCCAAATTGGGCCCAAAGTGTCAATATTTTGGGTGGCCACTATTATTTTCCAGCACTGCCTTAACCCTCTTGGGCATGGAGTTCACCAGAGCTTCACAGGTTGCCACTGGAGTCCTCTTCCACTCCTCCATGACAACATCATGGAGCTAGTGGATGTTAGAGACCTTGCGCTCCTCCACCTTCCGTTTGAGGATCCCCTACAGATGCTCAATAGGGTTTAGGTCTGGAGACATGCTTGGCCAGTCCAGCACCTTTACTCTCAGCTTCTTTAGCAAGGCAGTGGTCATCTTGGAGGTGTGTTTGGGGTCGTTATCATGTTGGAATACTGCCCTGCGGCCCAGTCTCCGATGGGAGGGGATCATCCTCTGCTCCAGTATGTCACAGTACATGTTGACATTCATGGTTCCCTCAATGAACTGTAGCTCCCTAGTGCCAGCAGCACTCTTGCAACCCTCAGACCATGACACTTCCACCGCCATGCTTGACTGTAGACAAGACGCATTTGTCTTTGTACTCCTCACCTGGTTGCCCCCACACACTCTTAACACCATCTGAACAGACCACAGGACATGGTTCCAGTAATTAATGTCCTTAGTCTGCTTGGCTTCAGCAAACTATTTGTAGGCTTTCTTGTGTATCATCTTTAGAAGGGGCTTCCTTCTGTGATGACAGCCATGCAGACCAATTTGATGCAGTGTGTGGTATATGGTCTGAGCACTGACAGGCTGACTCCCCACCCCTTCAACCTCTGCAGCAATGCTGGCAGCAATTATACGTCTATTTCTCAAAGATAACCTCTGGATATGACTCTGAGCATGTGCACTCAACTTCTTTGGTTGACCACGGAGAGGCCTGTTTTGAGTGGAACCTGTCCTGTTAAACTGTTGTATTGTCTTGGCCACCGTGCTGCAGCTCAGTTTCAGGGTCTTGGAAATCTTCATATAGCCTGGGCCATCTTTATGTAGAGCAACAATTCTTTTTTTCAGATCCTCAAAGAGTTCTTTGCCATGAGGTGCCATGTTGAACTTCCAGTGACCAGTATGAGAGAGTGAGAGCGGAAACACCAAATGTAACACACATGTTCCCCATTTACATCTGAGACCTTGTAACCAGGGCCAGATTAAGAGCAACATGGGCCTGGTGCTAAGGATTTTAGTGGGCCTTTTTATGGAAATAAATAAAATGAAAACAATTTTTTGTTAAATTTAAATTAAAGAGAGAGAGGGGTTTGAGAGAGAGAGGGGGGTTTGATAGCAAGATGGGGGGGATGAGAGGGAGGGGGAAAGAGAGAGAAAGGGGGTGAATAAGAGAGAGAGAGGGGGTGAGAGAGAGGGGGTGAGAAAGGTGAATAGAGAGAGGGTGAAAGAGAGAGAGGGTGGTAGGGGAGAGGGTGGTAGGGGGTGAGAGAGAAAGGGTGAAAGAGAGGGGATGAGAGAGAGGGGGGTGAAAGAGAAAGGGGGATGGGAATGAGGGGGTGAGTCTGTGGCAGGCACAGCATAGTACATAACACGGGGGGGGGGGTAGCACAGTACATTACATGGTTGGCACAACAGATTACATGGTGGATACATGGATACAGCACATTTAATGGTGGGCAAAGCACAGTACATTACATGGTGGGCACAGCACATTACACGGTTGGCACTGCCCAATACAGCACATTACAAGGTAGGCACAGTTCATTATATGGTGGGCACAGCACATGACATGGTTGGTACTGCACAACACAGCACATTACATGGTGGGCACAACACAGCACATGCACACGGTGGGCAGAGGACCTTATATGATGGGCACAGCACATGACATGGCGGGCACAGCTGGGCACATTACATGGTGGGCACTGCACATTACAAGTGGGCACTGCACAGCACATTATATGGTGGGCACAGCATATTATATGGTGGGTACTGCACATTGCATGGTGGGCACTGCACGACACAGCACAGCGCATTACATTGTGAGCACAGCACATTAAATAGTGGACACCGCACATGACATGGTCAGCCCTGCACACCACATTCCATTGGGCACATTGGTGGGCACTGCACGACACAGCACATTACATTGTGAGCACAGCCCATTAAATGGTGGGCACTGCACATGACATGGTGAGCCCTGCACAGCACATTCCATTGTGGGTACTGCACATGTCATGGTTGACAATGTACAGCACATTACATGGTGAGTACAGCACATTAGATGGTAGGCACTGCATGGTGCAGCACATGACATGGTGGGCACAACACAGCACATGACATGGTGGGCACAACACAGCACATGACATGGTGGGCACAACACAGCACATGACATGGTGGGCACTGCACAACAATTTACATGGTGGGCACAGCACATGACATGGTGGATACAGCGCATTACATGGTGGGCACTGCATGGCACAGCACATGACGTGGTGGGCACAGCGCATTACATGGTGGGCACTGAATGGCACAGCACATTACATGGTGGGCACAACACATTACATGGTGGGCACTGCATGGCATAGCACATTTCATGGTGGGCAATGCAACTCCACATTACATGTTAGGAACTGCACATGACATGGTGGGTACTGCTGAACAGCACAGCACATTACACAGTGGGCACAACACACTACATGCTGGGCACAACACATGGCAGGGTGGGCACAACACATGACATGGTGGGAACTGCACATGACATGGTGGGCACTGCATGGCACAGCGCATTACATGGTGGGCACTGCACATTACATGGTGGGATCACTGCATGGCACAGCACATGACATGGCGGGCACTTCACATTGCATGGTGGGCACTGCAAATTACATAGCGGGCATTGCAAGGCACAGCACATGACATGGTGGGCACTGCACATTACATGGCGGGCACTGAATGGCACAGCCCATGACATGGTGGGCATTGCACATGACATGGAGGGCACTGCATGGCACATCACATGACATGGTGGGCACTTCACATTGCATGGTGGACACTGCAAATTACATAGCGGGCATTGCAAGGCACAGCACATGACATGGTGGGCACTGCACATTACATGGCGGGCACTGAATGGCACAGCCCATGACATGGTGGGCATTGCACATGACATGGTGGGCACTGCACATTACATGGTGGGCACAGTGCATGACATGGCGGGCACTGCATGGCACATGACATGGCGGGCACTGCATGGCACATCACATGACATGGCGGGCATTTCACATTGCATGGTGGGCACCGCAAGGCACAGCACAACATAGGGGGCACTGCACATCACATGAAGGGCAATGCAATGCACATCACATGACATGGTGGGCACTGCACATTACATAGTGGGCACTGCAATGTACAGCACATGACATGGTGGGCACAAGAGAGCACATTACATGGGGGGAAGCAGCAGTCTATCCCCTAGCACAATAATTACACAACATCTCCCTAACAAGTGTACTAACCTTATCATAACAGCATGGGAGATGTCCTTCCTCCCGGGCTCCTGCTGGTTAGGAGAACATCAGCGCCCCTCCGCCAGACACTGAGGAGGATCTGTGTGAGTGGAACAGATCCTGTGATAGGAGTCAGGCATCGGTAGAGACTGGACTCGGCTGCACTGACTAACTCTTGTCTCCTCCATGTGTGCACAGAAGGCTCCTCTTCCTTCAGGAAGACACACAGATATTGATAAGTCACTGGCATGGGCCTATATTGAGGGAGGGGCCTGGAGCTGCAGCTCCACTAGCCCCTATGTTAATCCGGCCCTGCTTGTAACACTAATGAGTCACATGACACCAGGGAGGAAAATGGCTAATTGGGCCCAATTTGGACATTTTCACTTAGGGGTGTACTCACTTTTGTTGCCAGTGGTTTAGACATTATTGGCTGTGTGTTATTTTGAGGGGACAGCAAATTTACACTGTTATACAAGCTGTACACTGCTTTACGTTGTAGCAAAGTGTAATTTCTTCAGTGTTGTCACATGACAGGATATAATAAAATATTTACAAAAATGTGAGGGGTGTACTCACTTTTGTGAGATACTGTGTGTATATATATATATATATATATATATATATATATATATATATATATATATATATATATATACACTGCATTTCACATTCCCATTGTAACAAAATGACCTTTAATTTGTAAAACTACTCCACACCGATTTTTTCCCCCCAATTTTTTCCAGAAAAAAATGTGTTTTCCCATGGCTTTAAAATTTCCAGAAATTTTACATCCCTAGTCTAAGACATTAAATTATGATAATGGAGAATTTGTTTTACAAATGTGCTGCGTTTTTTTCCTTTATAAAGTTCCTTTATGGGATTCATATACTGCATTCAACAAATTCTCTATGTTATAGTTTGCTTTTCCTGGATACCTTTCATTTACATATTAGTAATTGAAAGTGTGGTTACCTAATGACATATGTATTATGCCCCGTACACACGGTCGGATTTTCCGACGGAAAATGTGTGATAGGACCTTGTTGTCGGAAATTCCGACCATGTGTGGGCTCCATCACACATTTTCCATGGGATTTTCCGACACACAATGTTTGAGAGCAGGCTATAAAATTTTCCGACAACAAAATCCGTTGTAGGAATTTCCGATCGTGTGTACACAAATCCGACACACAAAGTGGCACACATGCTCAGAATAAATAAAGAGATGAAAGCTATTGGCTACTGCCCGTTTATAGTCCCGACGTACGTGTTTTACGTCACTGCGTTCAGAATAATTGGATTTTCCGACAACTTTGTGTGACCGTGTGTATGCAAGACAAGTTTGAGCCAACATCCGTCGGAAAAAATCCTAGGATTTTGTTGTCGGAATGTCCGATCAATGTTCGACCGTGTGTACGGGGCATTACAGTTCTGTTCTACTTCCTCCCATCATGTGCATTTGCTTTATGTGTTGTAAATGTATACTGGTCCTATAAATTTCTCCTTAATACTTGGCATGTAACAAAAGCCTAGCACACCATTTACCACACAATGCTCTGTGAGGAGCGGAGCATACATTTCAACTTAAGAAATAATAAATACAACACGTGGAGCATGATACAGACTGTTGAAAAAACTGAGCATGGCACCATTGTGCAGAATATTGGATGTGGCTAAAAAGGGGCATGGGTAATAGGAGTCTGAGCCTACTCACTGTATACTTTGCATACATACAACACTGACCTTGTACCCACAAAATACTTCATAAAGTATATATCCAATCAGAACATTTTTTTCCATAGGGTGGGAATGGATTAAAACCCTCTTTATTTTTAATGAATTCCAGGCTCCATTAGAGAGATTCCCCATAACTTACTGTTCTGGTGAGCACGGATTTATCAGACAGCAAAAGGGACAATCTTTAACACAGCCAACTATGAAACCTTACAGGGGGTTCTAGCCTCCCCTTACTCTATAATAAAAATGCATTCTTATTTCTTATCTTGTTGCTGTAGGAGGTTTCCCATCACTCCCTGTCTAGTAAAATTTTTGTCACCAGGATATGTCAGAGTAAGAGGAAATCTCTCTAACATAGCCCTGGATAGTAGTAAAAAATTAAACAGGCTTTAAGTCTTCCTCAAGCTATCGAAAACTAAAAAGAAAAGTGTGGCTGGTCATACACTTTAATTACTGTGCCATGAAGTGAATTTTAAAGTGAAACTCTCTTGTTACTTATGCCTTTCACATTGGGGCGCTAAAAATAGCGCCTGCAAAGCGCCTCGAAAGAGCCGCTCCCGTCTCTCCAATGTGAAAGCCCGCGGGCTTTCACACTGGAGCGGTGCACTGGCAGGACGCTAAAAAAAGGCCTGCTAGCAGCATCTTTGGAGCGGTGAAGGAGCGGTGTGTATACCGCTCCTCCACCGCTCCTGACCATTGAAATTAATGGGCAGCACGGCTATACGGCCGGCAAAGCGCTGCTGCAGCAGCGCTTTGCGGGTGTTTTTAACCCTTTCTCGGCTGGTTTTAACCCTTTCTTGGCCACTTAGCAGCAAAATTGGCGGTAAAGCGCCGCAAAAAGTAGCGGCGCTTTACCGCCGACAAACCCACAGCCCCAGTGTGAAAGAGGCCTACAGATCATTCATAGAGTTCAGCTTTAATAGCAACTGTTTAAACCATGAACACTTTGCTCAGAACTAAGTAGAGGAAGGGATAGGGGGAGAGAAATAATGGCAATGGGAGCGGGGGAGAGAGAGATTGGGAGGGTGAAGGGGGAGGAGAGAGAGAGAATGAATAAGGGAGAGGAAAGAGAGAGGAAGGAGCAATGAGATATAGGGGAGAGAGAGAAGGGAGTAGAGGGAGAGTGGGCAAGAAAGAGAGGGTGAGGGAGGAGGAGGGGGGAGAGATGGAGGAGAGAAGATGCCATGGTTAGGCACGAGGTCTTAGCACTAACTGGTCTTCACCAGGTAGAGATGGATTTTGCTGCATGCCAGTACCAGGTTGCAGTCCTTCGGGATTGCCCCACCAGGAGTTGAGCAAGCCGGGGTCTGATAACAGATATAGCAGGTACGGATCAAGCAGATGGGCACAACACAGCACATGACATGGTGGGCACAACACAGCACATGACATGGTGGGCACTGCACAACAATTTACATGGTGGGCACAGCACATGACATGGTGGGTACAGCGCATTACATGGTGGGCACTGTATGGCACAGCACATGACGTGGTGGGCACAGCGCATTACATGGTGGGCACTGAATGGCACAGCACATTACATGGTGGGCACAACACATTACATGGTGGGCACTGCATGGCATAGCACATTTCATGGTGGGCAATGCAACTCCACATTACATGTTAGGAACTGCACATGACATGGTGGGT
This sequence comes from Lithobates septentrionalis, assembly GCA_037952835.1. Classification (NCBI taxonomy): domain Eukaryota; kingdom Metazoa; phylum Chordata; class Amphibia; order Anura; family Ranidae; genus Lithobates; species Lithobates septentrionalis. The sequence goes on along the minus strand of JBBDGP010000016.1, from coordinate 6,958,398 downwards.
ACTGCTGAACAGCACAGCACATTACACAGTGGGCACAACACACTACATGCTGGGCACAACACATGGCAGGGTGGGCACAACACATGACATGGTGGGAACTGCACATGACATGGTGGGCACTGCATGGCACAGCGCATTACATGGTGGGCACTGCACATTACATGGTGGGATCACTGCATGGCACAGCACATGACATGGCGGGCACTTCACATTGCATGGTGGGCACTGCAAATTACATAGCGGGCATTGCAAGGCACAGCACATGACATGGTGGGCACTGCACATTACATGGCGGGCACTGAATGGCACAGCCCATGACATGGTGGGCATTGCACATGACATGGCGGGCACTGCATGGCACATCACATGACATGGTGGGCACTTCACATTGCATGGTGGACACTGCAAATTACATAGCGGGCATTGCAAGGCACAGCACATGACATGGTGGGCACTGCACATTACATGGCGGGCACTGAATGGCACAGCCCATGACATGGTGGGCATTGCACATGACATGGTGGGCACTGCACATTACATGGTGGGCACAGTGCATATATATATATACACTGCATTTCACATTCCCATTGTAACAAAATGACCTTTAATTTGTAAAACTACTCCACACCGATTTTTTTCCCCCAATTTTTCCAGAAAAAAATGTTTTTTCCCATGGCTTTAAAATTTCCAGAAATTTTACATCCCTGGTCTAAGACATTAAATTATGATAATGGAGAATTTGTTTTACAAATGTGCTGCGTTTTTTTCCTTTATAAAGTTCCTTTATGGGATTCATATACTACATTCAACAAATTCTTTATGTTATAGTTTGCTTTTCCTGGATGCCTTTCATTTACATATTAGTAATTGAAAGTGTGGTTACCTAATGACATATGTATTATGCCCCGTACACACGGTCGGATTTTCCGACGGAAAATGTGTGATAGGACCTTGTTGTCGGAAATTCCGACCATGTGTGGGCTCCATCACACATTTTCCATGGGATTTTCCGACACACAATGTTTGAGAGCAGGCTATAAAATTTTCCGACGACAAAATCCGTTGTAGGAATTTCCGATCGTGTGTACACAAATCCGACACACAAAGTGGCACACATGCTCAGAATAAATAAAGAGATGAAAGCTATTGGCTACTGCCCGTTTATAGTCCCGACGTACGTGTTTTACGTCACTGCGTTCAGAATAATTGGATTTTCCGACAACTTTGTGTGACCGTGTGTATGCAAGACAAGTTTGAGCCAACATCCGTCGGAAAAAATCCTAGGATTTTGTTGTCGGAATGTCCGATCAATGTTCGACCGTGTGTACGGGGCATTACAGTTCTGTTCTACTTCCTCCCATCATGTGCATTTGCTTTATGTGTTGTAAATGTATACTGGTCCTATAAATTTCTCCTTAATACTTGGCATGTAACAAAAGCCTAGCACACCATTTACCACACAATGCTCTGTGAGGAGCGGAGCATACATTTCAACTTAAGAAATAGTAAATACAACACGTGGAGCATGATACAGACTGTTGAAAAAACTGAGCATGGCACCATTGTGCAGAATATTGGATGTGGCTAAAAAGGGGCATGGATAATAGGAGTCTGAGCCTACTCACTGTATACTTTGCATACATACAACACTGACCTTGTACCCACAAAATACTTCATAAAGTATATATCCAATCAGAACATTTTTTTCCATAGGGTGGGAATGGATTAAAACCCTCTTTATTTTTTAAATGATTTCCAGGCTCCATTAGAGAGATTCCCCATAACTTACTGTTCTGGTGAGCACGGATTTATCAGACAGCAAAAGGGACAATCTTTAACACAGCCAACTATGAAACCTTACAGGGGGTTCTAGCCTCCCCTTACTCTATAATAAAAATGCATTCTTATTTCTTATCTTGTTGCTGTAGGAGGTTTCCCATCACTCCCTGTCTAGTAAAATTTTTGTCACCAGGATATGTCAGAGTAAGAGGAAATCTCTCTAACATAGCCCTGGATAGTAGTAAAAAATTAAACAGGCTTTAAGTCTTCCTCACGCTATCGAAAACTAAAAAGAAAAGTGTGGCTGGTCATACACTTTAATTACTGTGCCATGAAGTGAATTTTAAAGTGAAACTCTCTTGTTACTTATGCCTTTCACATTGGGGCGCTAAAAATAGCGCCTGCAAAGCGCCTCGAAAGAGCCGCTCCTGTCTCTCCAATGTGAAAGCCCGCGGGCTTTCACACTGGAGCGGTGCACTGGCAGGACGCTAAAAAAAGGCCTGCTAGCAGCATCTTTGGAGCGGTGAAGGAGCGGTGTGTATACCGCTCCTCCACCGCTCCTGCCCATTGAAATTAATGGGCAGCACGGTTATACGGCCGGCAAAGCGCTGCTGCAGCAGCGCTTTGCGGGTGTTTTTAACCCTTTCTCGGCTGGTTTTAACCCTTTCTTGGCCACTTAGCAGCAAAATTGGCGGTAAAGCGCCGCAAAAAGTAGCAGTGTGAAAGAGGCCTACAGATCATTCATAGAGTTCAGCTTTAATAGCAACTGTTTAAACCATGAACACTTTGCTCAGAACTAAGTAGAGGAAGGGATAGGGGGAGAGAAATAATGGCAATGGGAGCGGGGGAGAGAGAGATTGGGAGGGTGAAGGGGGAGGAGAGAGAGAGAATGAATAAGGGAGAGGAAAGAGAGAGGAAAGAGCAACGAGATATAGGGGAGAGAGAGAAGGGAGTAGAGGGAGAGTGGACAAGAAAGAGAGGGTGAGGGAGGAGGAGGGGGGAGAGATGGAGGAGAGAAGATGCCATGGTTAGGCACGAGGTCTTAGCACTAACTGGTCTTCACCAGGTAGAGATGGATTTTGCTGCATGCCAGTACCAGGTTGCAGTCCTTCGGGATTGCCCCACCAGGAGTTGAGCAAGCCGGGGTCTGATAACAGATATAGCAGGTACGGATCAAGCAGAAGCATCAGTAAAGAAGCCTAAGGTTAGTGAGTGGTTGCAGGTTGGGATCAAGCAGAGATGTAGTTGAAGAACAAGCAAAGGTCAATAACAAATGGTTGCAGCTTGGGATCAATCGGAAGCATAGTCGCGGAACAAGCCAAAGATCAGTTACAAGTGGTAGTTAAGATACGGACAACAGCAGGAAAGAAAGAAGCAAGATATTGACTGGAGAAGAGCACAATAATCTGGCAAACAGGAAGTGCAGAGACATGACTTAAATCAGTAAAATAACTAATGCGCAAAAACCACACTATTAAATAAAATAGACAAGTAGCCACCAACATAAGATAGTGTACTCACATAATCCTAATAAACAAGTGTAATAAGATATGTAGCACTACCTCAGTCTCGGTGTGATAAAATAAAAAGGATGGTGTCAGGAAAGTCCTGTCAGTATCAGACGCCCTGTGTGGGCAGTCGCACGCATGCGCGCGCGCACCAGGCGGGCTATTTAAACTGATCTGTCACATGAGAATCTTGCTGTCTGCTCTACAGCGTTACGTGTGCACTTCCTGAGAACACTTCCTGTTTCCTGTACCAGACCCGGCTTGTTCCTGATTATCCTAGCTGTCTGCCTGCATCTGATCCCGGCTTGTCTCCGACCATCCCTGCTTTCTGCCTGCATCCGACCCCGGCTTGTCTGACCACTCTTCTGCCTGACCCTTTGGCTCATCTACAGTCCGCCTGGCTATCGATCCAGCTTGTCTGACCTTCCAGTCTGCTGCACCAGTGTTCCAGTCTGCTGTCCTGTGTGTTCCAGCCTGCTATCCAGTTCCAGTCTGCTGTGTGGTTCCAGTCTGCTGCACCAGTGTTCCAGTCTGCTGTCCTGTGTGTTCCAGTCTGCTATCCAGTTCCAGTCTGCTGTGTGGTTCCAGTCTGCTGCACCAGTGTTCCAGTCTGCTGTCCTGTGTGTTCCAGCCTGCTATCCAGTTCCAGTCTGCTGCACCAGTGTTCCAGTCTACCTACCAGATCAGCTTAATCTCCACTGCACAGTGTTTCCAGATTTCCAGACCTACCTCCTGCTGTTGATCCTGCCAGGCACTCGTGCCACTCCTGACTCTTGTGCTTCCTGTATACCCTACCAGGGCCCTCGAGTCGGAGCCGCAAGAGAGGCCATCCCCTGCAAGTCGGGCTCGTCCACAAGGTACGTGACAGTAGCAGGGAGCCATGACCAAGCCCGAGCAGGGAGCCTCTCCTATGGAAGAACTTTGTATGCACCTGGCCGGCCTTACACAGGCTGTTAAGAGTCTCCAGGAAGGATATACACGTCTGGAAGAATGGGTCCAAGTACTGTCTGGTCCCACTGAGACCCAGGGATCTTCTCTGCCATCTACCTCTGCTAGCAGTACTACTTCCCCTACAGTAGTGATGCTGCCCCCTGAACCAAAGGTTCCCACTCCTGAAAAGTTTTCTGGAGAACGAAGTAAATTCAGGGCATTCCGGAATGCATGCGAACTGTACTTCGCCCTTCAATCTCGCACCTTCTCGCTTGAAGCCACCAAAGTAGGTTTTGTGATCTCACTACTCCTGGGTGACCCCCAAACATGGGCTCACCGCCTTCTGGAACTGAAACCTGAGGTGTTGACCAATTTAACCACCTTCTTTGATGCAATGGCCCAGCTATATGAGGACTCACAGCTTTCTGCAACCGCAGAAGCCGCCCTGCACACCCTTCAACAAGGGCGTAGGGCAGTAGAGGACTACGTTGCGGAATTCCGCCGATGGAGTGCAGACACGGACTGGAATGACGCTGCCCTCCGCTACCAGTTCCGTATGGGACTTTCCGACCCTTTAAAAGATGAACTGGCCCGAGTGGGAATTCCTCTGACTCTGGATGCCTTGATTAATCTTGCCATACAGATCGACCGACGGTTGAGGGAGCGAAGAGCAGAAAGAGGTGCTGGGCCTACTTGCCCAACCTGGATGTTGCCTAGGGTCCCCAGCTATACCCATCCTGCACCCACCTCTAGTCCTGCTGTTTCACCTGATACCTCTGAGCCCATGCAACTTGGAGTCCTCCGCCCATCTCTTACAACGGAGGAACGCCAACGTCGCCGGGCTAACAACCTGTGCCTGTACTGCGGGGAACCCGGACACTATGTCAGGAACTGTTCTAACAAACTCCGTAAGTGCCTGTCTATCTCCTCTGGTGATGTCATCTGGCCGATGGGTCTGCAATAAAATCTGGGCCGGTTATACAAGAATCCGCTCCCCTTCCAGTCACCATCTTCAACTTGCACCAAGAACTGCTTCGCCTGGACATCATCACTTCTCCTTTATTTCCTATTATTCTTGGCATGCCGTGGCTACAAGCCCATAACCCTACTATCAACTGGGTCACAGGAGAAATTACGTTTTCCTCTCAGTACTGTCAACAGTTCTGCACTTTGAAGGACTCTGGTGAATCCCCTGCTCTGTTATGTCTCAACACTGATTCTGAGTTATTCCAGGCCGTCCCCAAGGTCTATCATGACTTTTTAGATGTCTTTAGTAAAAAAGGGGCTGAAACCCTTCCTCCTCATCGGGCTTACGATTGCCCCATCGAGCTCCTTCCCGGAGCCGAAGTTCCCTTTGGCAGGATATTTCCTTTGACCGAGCTGGAGCAAGGAGCACTAAAAGCATACATCAACGAGAACCTATAAAAGGGTTTCATCCGGCCCTCTACATCCCCAGCAGGTGCAGGCATCTTTTTTGTTGAAAAAAAGGATCACTCTCTTCGTCCTTGTATAGACTACTGCGAACTCAATAAAATAACTGTTAAAAATCGGTACCCTCTCCCCTTGGTACCAGAATTATTTCAGAGACTGGGGACTGCTACTATTTTCACCAAATTAGATCTCCGAGGGGCTTACAACCTAGTTCGCATCAGAAAAGGGGATGAGTGGAAGACAGCTTTCCGCACTCGCTTCGGGCACTTTGAATACATGGTGATGCCCTTTGGACTATGTAACGCCCCTGCAACTTTTCAGTACTTCATAAATGATGTTTTCCGGGACTATTTGGATCTATTCGTCATAGTCTACTTAGATGACATTCTCATCTTTTCTTCTTCCCTGGAATCCCATCGCAGACATGTTAAATGTGTTTTAGCTCGACTCCGGCTACATGGCTTGTACGCTAAGGCTGAAAAGTGTGAGTTCGAGCAAGAGAGTATTCTTGGGGCTAATTATCTCAGTGGAAGGGATCAAGATGGATCCCCATAAGGTTGCTGCAATTCTTGACTGGCCAGCCCCTACTGACAAGAAAGGAGTCCAACGTTTCATTGGCTTTGCCAACTTCTATAGAAAATTCATTAAGGGGTTCTCAGCCATCATTGAGCCCATCACTCAATTGACCAAACAAGGGGTGCGTTTTCATTGGTCGCCCGAAGCTCAATCCGCCTTTGAATCTCTCAAAAGACCGTTCACCTCTGCTGCTGTTTTGAAACATCCCGATTCCTCTTTACCATTTGTCCTGGAAGTGGACGCTTCTGAGAGTGCTGTTGGTGCGATTCTTTCCCAGCGACAAGGGACCAAAGCTCTGTTATACCCTGTAGCCTTCTTTTCTCGTAAACTATCATCCGCAGAAAGGAATTATGATGTAGGAGATCGGGAACTACTGGCCATAAAATCTGCTCTGGAAGGGTGGCGGTATCTTTTGGAAGGAGCTGCTCATCCTATTCTGATCTACACAGATCACAAGAACCTGGAATATCTTAAATCCGCAAAGAGGTTGAGACCACGACAAGCCAGGTGGGCCTTGTTCTTTTCCAGGTTCTCCTTCCACGTGACCTATCGGCCAGGCTCCAAGAATATAAAACCTGACGCTTTGTCTAGGATGTTCCACAAGCCTCAAGAAACCTCACCTCCAGGTACGATCCTTTCTCCTGGAAATTTTTTCCTGTTGCAAGAAGACCTACTTTCCCGGATTAAGCAAGCTTCAGTAGGGTTGGTACCTGCTATGAGAACAAAACTACAAGAAAAGGATGGTCTGCTTTGGTTCGGGAGTAAGATCTTTGTACCTGAAGGCCTACGGGTCACAATTTTAGAACTTTGTCATGATCACGCACTAGCAGGACATTTTGGTGTTACCAAGACGGCTGATCTTGTCCTGCGCACCTTCTGGTGGCCCCAAGTGCCTAAGGACTGTAAGAAGTATGTGGAATCCTGTACCATCTGTGCTCAGAATAAAGTCAGTAGAACCAGGGCCTGGGGATTACTGAAACCTCTACCTGTCCCAGACAGGCCATGGAAGATGCTGTCTATTGACTTCATTGTCGAGTTGCCTCCGGCTGAAGGGCACACTGCCTTTTTTTGTGGTGGTATCGGTTATCTAAAATGGCTCATTTCATTCCAATGAAGGGTACCCCCTCTGCTCCTGAAACTGCACAAACGTTCATTAGAGAAGTGATTAAACTCCATGGAATTCCGGCTAATATCATTTCTGACCGAGGAGTACAATTCACTTCCCGATTCTGGAGAGCCTTGTGTAAAGCCCTAGGAATTGAACTATCATTTTCCACCGCCTATCACCCCCAGACGAATGGCCAAACGGAGAGGACCAACCAGACTCTCGAGCAATATCTTCGTTGTTTCTCTTCCTTTTCTCAAGATGATTGGTTCTCGTTGCTCCCCTTGGCTGAATTCGCCTATAATAATGCTGTCCATTCTGCCACAAAGCAAAGTCCGTTTTTTGCCAATTACGGGTTTCACCCTACCTTTTTGCCCAGCTCCATTCCTGAAAGTTCCGTACCAGCAGTCCAGGAAACAATAAATTTTTTCTCTGTCAATAACCAAATATTACAGGAAACCATGACGAAGTCCCAAGAACGTAACAAGGTAACTTTCGACAGGGAAAAGACGTGGGGAATTGCTACTCGAACCAGGTGATCTTGTATGGTTATCCACTGTAAACCTGAAACTGACTTGTCCCTCCAAGAAGTTGGGTCCTAAATTCCTGGGTCCTTTTCCTGTAAAAAGGAAAATAAATGAAGTAGCTTTTGAATTGGAACTCCCGGACTCACTCAGAATTCATCCTGTTTTTCACGTTTCCCTGTTGAAACCTTTTGTCTCCAATCCTTTTCCTGAACGAAATCTGAATCCTCCAGATCCTGTAATAGTGGATGGTGAGGAAGAATTTGAAATTGAAGCCATCCTTGACTGCAGGAAAAGGAACAATCAAGCCCAATTCCTGATCAAGTGGAAAGGGTATGGCCCGGAAGAGAACTCGTGGGAGCCTGAGGAGAACATCCATGCTAAAAGCTTAGTTCAATCCTTTAAGAGAACCCATCCTGAGAAATGGGCCCGGTTGGGCATCCGGAGGCTGCCCCTTGGGGGGGGGCAATGTCAGGAAAGTCCTGTCAGTATCAGACGCCCTGTGCGGGCAGTCGCACGCTATTTAAACTGATCTGTCACATGAGAATCTTGCTGTCTGCTCTACAGCGTTACGTGTGCACTTCCTGAGAACACTTCCTGTTTCCTGTACCAGACCCGGCTTGTTCCTGATTATCCTAGCTGTCTGCCTGCATCTGATCCCGGCTTGTCTCCGACCATCCCTGCTTTCTGCCTGCATCCGACCCCGGCTTGTCTGACCACTCTTCTGCCTGACCCTTTGACTCATCTACAGTCCGCCTGGCTATCGATCCAGCTTGTCTGACCTTCCAGTCTGCTGCACCAGTGTTCCAGTCTGCTGTCCTGTGTGTTCCAGCCTGCTATCCAGTTCCAGTCTGCTGTGTGGTTCCAGTCTGCTGCACCAGTGTTCCAGTCTGCTGTCCTGTGTGTTCCAGTCTGCTATCCAGTTCCAGTCTGCTGTGTGGTTCCAGTCTGCTGCACCAGTGTTCCAGTCTGCTGTCCTGTGTGTTCCAGCCTGCTATCCAGTTCCAGTCTGCTGCACCAGTGTTCCAGTCTACCTACCAGATCAGCTTAATCTCCACTGCACAGTGTTTCCAGAGTTCCAGACCGACCTCCTGCTGTTGATCCTGCCAGGCACTCGTGCCACTCCTGACTCTTGTGCTTCCTGTATACCCTACCAGGGCCCTCGAGTCGAAGCCGCAAGAGAGGCCATCCCCTGCAAGTCGGGCTCGTCCACAAGGTATGGGACAGATGGTCTAAAAACCTAAATAAAATACCAAAATAATTAATGAAAATAAGTGAAAAAGTGATATGTAAATATACCAACAAAGTGCAGTGTGCACACAATGAAAAAAATACACAATGTTATGCAACAAGTAAATGGAAACAATCAATGTGAACAATGTCACATGATATAGTAAGTGTCCAATCAAATGTGAACATCTAGCGTAAACTGACATCAAATGGAATAATAATACATGTGAAGGTAATAAAGTGCAATTCACAAACATGCAATGCGATTTTAAACGCGACTCCCAAAGAAGAAATTCTTACAAAGTGCAGTGTGCATACAATGAAAAAATATGCAGGCAAGCAAATAGAACAAATAATGTCAGTATTGCCATGTGGTATAATTTGTGTCCAATCAACTGTGAACTGGTACCATAAAAATAGCATCAAACGAAATAAAGGTGAAAATATAAAGTGCAGTCCAAAACCATGCAATGCAACTCCCAATGTCAGCAGGAGGAAATCTTCTGAAATTGAGAAAAGTGCAAGTGCAGTGGCAGCAAATGTCTATAAACAATTCATCCAATCTTGTTCCGATGTGCGGTGACCATTTCCCCCAGCCTCTCACCTGTAGTGGCGGCCCCCAGTGGGCTGAATCAAGCTTAAACCCACAGGTGGGTAGGAATGTAAACACCGGAAAGGCTTCCAGAATCGGCTTCCAATCGTGGTCCCAGTTCCCAGGGGAGTATAGGTTGGTACACAAAGTATACCACATGGCAATACTGACAGTGGGTTGATTTGGGTAGAGATCTGGAAAGGTCCCACAAACTTTCGACTAAACTTAGCAGATGGAACATAAACCTTCAAATTTTTGGTAGATAACCAAACTTTTTTTCAGCTGAAGAAAAATATGAGAGAAATAAGCACAAGGATGAAGCCAAACCTTTTTTCTCTTTGCTGAGAAAGGATAACTCCCCGCAGCAGAGTCTGAAGCATCCACTTCCATGATAAAAGGTAGTTCAGAATGTACCAATATTGGTGCAGAAGTGAAAAGAGTCTTTAGCTTACTAAAGGCAGTCTGTGCCTCAGATGACCAATTAAAGGACATCTGTAGAAGTTTCTGTAGATGTCGACCAATCCAACAAATCATTGTGTTTCTTTAATATTTCTAGGGTAGGCCAATCCACCCTTGCTTTGATCTTCTCTGGTTCCATGCTCACTCCTTTTGGAGAAATAACGTATCCCAAGAACTGAATCTGGGTTTGTTCAAACTCATATTTCTCCAGTTTAATGTAAAGTAAATTCTTCCCTAATCTTTCAAAGACAGTGCAAACATGCTTGCGACGCTACTCCAGGTTATCAGAAATGTCATGACTTCAGCCTATAAAGAAAAAATAATATCTTCTGGACTTGCAATATCAACATTGCCCACTAGATGCCACTCTTAACAAAAGACTATTGATGGGTAGTGTTCTATGATTAACAGACATTTCCTGTCATATCACTAGATACTAGCCCACTTCCTATTACAACTCTTTCATCTGTTCCATGAGGACAGACTGCATGGAACCCAGCTAAGCCTAAACTACATGTTCAGAGGAAATCCTAATCCTTCTAAGGCAGCATCGCTGTTATGCTAAAGACTATTTATTTGTATACCTAGTAGACATTTGTTATGTTCATGTAATTCTTATATATGTTCATTTGTCTGTTTATTTCTAGTTTCACAATATCATATCCTATCATATCATATAAACACATCCTATTCTTATATGACCACCACCTGTTCATGGTAATAAAGATCCAAAGTTACAGACAGTCTGGTTATTGTAGTATTCAAGGTTTAAACTGTATGTTGAACTACATACACGCCAGGGGCAAACGTGTAGCGAGAACAGAACAGTGAAACAGCGGCTATCCAGCAAGTGGGATTTAGGACAGTGACTACAGAGAGGCCTGCTACCCTGTCAGTGCAGTCACCTGCATAGGGCAATACAGCAGTCTCTACACAGTCAAGCTTACCTGCAAGCAACACGTCACAAAGCCAGGCATCCTCACGCAAGAAAAGGTCCCAAGTTTTCGGCTCCTCTAGATCCTCCTCCACAAGCAATGCACTCGCTATCGCACGTGCAAAAGCTGAAGCTGCCAAGGCCCGAGCAGCCTTTGCTGAGCAAGAAATGCAGATTAAAAAGGAGAAAGTGAGGCTGAAGACAGAGAAAGCGCAGCAACAGTTAGAGGCCGAGGAAGCCCTCCTAGAAGTATCCCTAGCGCAAGAAATGCAGATTAAAAAGGAGAAAGTGAGGGGGCGTGGCCTGAAGCTGTATGGAGTAAGGAGCGTAGTGTGAGAGCTCCGGCCAAACTTATCCTCCAACTTTATCCTCCGGGGCCAAATCACCCCTAAAACTGACAATACCTGCTTCGGATACCTGTGACTACTCCCGGGACCATGTCGCTGCCCAAAAGAACCACAGAGACAACTGGAAAGCTGGATAAATACCGCCACGAGGAGCGGGACCCTGTGAGTGAAGATGGCGCCCCATCCCAGCCGCAGGGGAAGAGACTACGCAATCGGGAGATACGGCCCGAATCCTGGAAGCAGTATCCCTCTGCCAAACGACCCTTACATCTAAGATAGAGGAAGTCAAAGTCGATATCTCCCTAATCCGCCAAGATATCCTTAAACTAAGAGAGAGAGTAACCGAAGCAGATGCAGGCTCGGGCAGGCGGAAGACGAAATACCTCCATTACAAATCACCACGGAGAGGCTACAATACCAGCTCAACACAGTCCTGAGTAGATAGGATGACATGGAGAACAGGCTACGCCGCTGCAACCTCCGATTTGTGGGGCTACCGGAAAGGTCGGAAGGCTCCGATCCCCCCACATTTTTAGAGAACCTCCTAATCACCACCTTCGGCAGAGAGGCCTTCTCCTCCACTTTTGTGGTGGAGCGCGCGCATCGGCTGGCAGCGCGGCCCCCACCCTCCAGAGCTCCCCCGAGAACCTTCATCGCAAAGCTTCTGAACTACCGCGACAGGGACACTATCCTCCTTGCAGTATTCCCTGACTTCTCCGCAGAAGTTCAGAAGAGGCGGGCGCAATTTTCAGAGGCCAAGCGCCAACTGCGAAACCACCACCTAACCTACGCAATGCTGTTTCCAGCGCGCCTCCATCTGATCCGAGACGGAAAGGCCTATTTCTTTGAGGATCCCTCGGCGGTTATGCCTTGGCTGGAACATCGCGCCGCAGCTGGCCCGCCGCCATAGCAGTCTGCATCACGCTCCACTGCCCTGTTGACCCGCACCCAGATGAAACTCTCGACTCCAAACCGAGGACTTACGCCACCAAAACAGTGAGTCTGACTACCCTTACTTTCCCCCTCTTTACATCCTGGCGTATGCCATCCTACACACGGACTTCCCTACACACTGTCTGTCTCTCCCTTCTCACCCAATAAGTTATCCATACAACGCCATCCTTGCTACCTGTAAAGCTATTTGGCCCCGCAACAGAGCCATCTACCCAGCCGGGCTCAATTAACTCCCCACACCCCCTCCGCAAGCCCGGATGCTTAATTGTTTAGCACCGCTGTGCTCTTCTGTTGACTATTGTTCGCCCTCAGCGGCGCCCGGGGAGATACCCAACCCTCTTTCTGCTTCACCCAGATGCATCATTTCTCCCACACCGACCGGATCGGGTTCCCCCCTGCAGTCGCAAAAATAAATGTTTCCCTGGCCAGCTGCAGCCCCCACGGCCGTGGAGGGTTGCTATGAGTTTGCCTTGCTGCGCTGGTCCAGAGTTGGCAAAGTTCAGGTTTTATTTGTTTTGTTAGTTCATTTTTTAATTTGTTTTCCTTTTCAAATAATTTATTGAGAATACAACAATACAATTTTACAGTACTGGTTTTAAATTTATGTAAGGTTACAAAATATGAGGAAAAGGAACTTCTCAATAATAACTTAGAATAATAATACTTAAGTTATCTTGTAGAAATCAGTAAGAAAATCTATTATCCAGTGTACATATCTGAATTATATGGTTATAATAATTAATAGAGCTTTTGTAATTGGAAAAATAAATAAATAAGTAAGTAGATTAATATATATATAAAAAAAATACAATATGTCACAATAGTGAGACATAAAATGCAACTAAATTAGATAAATTGGGTATTAATGAGATGACCTAGAGAGACACCCAAACAACCAGGGCCAAGGTCCGGCTATTTGGCCCGGCATATCCCGCGTGTATGGGTGTCCCTCCAAAGCATCCCCATCAAAGGTATAGATAGTTTGCATCCGAAAAAGACATAGTTTGCCTAACCAAATAATTATTTAATAGAAATGGATAAAGACATATTTTATTATTATACATCACTAAAAATAAAATTTAATAAGTGGGAATATGTGGTGGGATCTGAAATGGTTATGGAGGGAATTTGGGGTCTCCAGAGAGAAGCGAGTGTTAAATATTTATGGGAACATGTAATAATATAGACCGTGAAGGTGGTAGATCTCATTAGTAGGGATGAGCCGAACACCCCCCGGTTCGGTTCGCACCAGAACCCGCGAACGGACCGCAAGTTCGCACGAACGTTAGAACCCCATTGACGTCTATGGGACTCGAACGTTCGAAATCAAAAGTGCTCATTTTAAAGGCTAATTTGCATGGTATTGTCCTAAAAAGGGTGTGGGGACCCGGGTCCTACCCCAGGGGACATGTATCAATGCAAAAAAAACTTTTAAAAACGGCCGTTTTTTCGGGAGCAGTGATTTTAATGATGCTTAAAGTAAAAAAAAAAAAGTGAAATATTCCTTTAAATATCGTACCTGGGGGGTGTCTATAGTATGCCTGTAAAGTGACGCGTGTTTCCCATGTTTAGAACAGTCCCTGCACCAAATGTCATTTTTAAAGGAAAAAATCTCATTTAAAACTGCTTGCGGGTTTAATGTCATGTCGGGTCCTGCCAATATGGATGAAAATCAGTGAGACAAACGGCATGGGTACCCCCCAGTCCATTACCAGGCCCTTTGGGTCTTGTATGGATATTAAGGGGAACCCCGCACCCAAATTAAAATAAGGAAAGGTCCCTATATACTCTGAACAGCAGTATACAGGCGGTGCAAACAAGACAGGGACTGTAGGTTTGTTGTTAAGTAGAATCTGTTTGTAATTTTGAACATTTTTAACGTGTTTAGCTCCAGCCAAAAAATCTTTTCTAAGCTTTTTGGAAAACATAGGGAAGGGTTATCACCCCTGTGACATTTGTTTTGCGTCTTTCCTCCTCTTCAGAAGATTTCACCTCACTTTTTTGTCCCAATGAAAAATGTTTTTTGAAAATTTGGGTTTTTTTGTGGAACAAGGATTGGAAAGCATCAGTGGAAAGGAGAAATTGTTTTCCCATATTAACTCTTACATGAGAGAATTTCCCTTCCTAGGGGTAGATTTCATCTCACTTCCTGTTGTCTCCTTCCGTTTGCAAGTAGGAGTCGTTTGTAAGTTAGATGTTTGAAAGTAGGGTCCTGCCCTATATACTCAGCAGAAATTTGGGCCTTAGGTGTTGCTGTGGCCAAAACACTGTAAGCCCTCACAGGGCCCTGCTGTGAAATATTAGATCAAGAATTGTAATTACATGCCCCTGTTGAACAGGAGCTGAAAAATTAGGCCTTAGGCACTGGTGCTGGTGCCACAACACTGCAACCCCTCACAGACACTCTAGTTGGAACGCAGGAACGAGCCCTGCTGCAAAGTATTGCATCAAAAATTGTAATTACACGCCCCTGTTAGACAGGGGCAGAAAAATTGGGCCTTAGGCACTGGTGCTGGTGCCACAACACTGCAACCCCTCACAGACACTCTAGTTGGAACGCAGGAACGAGCCCTGCTGCAAAGTATTGCATCAAAAATTGTAATTACATGCCCCTGTTAGACAGGGGCAGAAAAATTGGGCCTTAGGCACTGGTGCTGGTGCCACAACACTGCAACCCCTCACAGACACTCTAGTTGGAACGCAGGAACGAGCCCTGCTGCAAAGTATTGCATCAAAAATTGTAATTACACGCCCCTGTTAGACAGGGGCAGAAAAATTGGGCCTTAGGCACTGGTGCTGGTGCCACAACACTGCAACCCCTCACAGACACTCTAGTTGGAATGCAGGAACAAGCCGTGCTGCAAAGTATTACATCAAAAATTGTAATTACACGCCCCTGTTATACAGGGGCTGAAAAATTGTGCCTTAGGCACTGGTGGTGGCGCCCAGAACCAAAAATGTTCTTACAAGCTATCAGCGTGATGATTGAGGAGGAAGAGGATAATTACTCAGGGATAGTCACTCAGCATCAGCATAGGCAGTCTTTGAAGGGATCTGAAAAAAATTATTCAGTTACATCAGCATCAGGTGCTTGGTAGCTGGTGGTGATCCAAGACTGATTCATTTTTATGAAGGTCAGCCGATCGACCGAGTCAGTGGACAGACGCACCCTGTGATCGGTTACCACGCCTCCAGCAGCACTGAATGTGCGTTCCGAAAGAACGCTGGATGCAGGACAGGCCAGTAGCTCAATTGCATACTGTGCAAGCTCTGGCCAGTGATCCATCCTCAAGACCCAGTAACCCAGAGGATTTTCGGTGGGAAAGGTGTCCAAGTCTGATCTTGCCCCTAGGTATTCCTGCACCATGTAAAACAGACGCTGGCGATGGTTGCTGGAACCGATCATACCTTGGGGCTGCGGACCAAAAAATTGTCTGAACGCATCGGTCAGACGGCCACCTTCTCCACCGCTCCTTCTTTGACTGACCGAAGCCTCAGCAACACGTTGTCCAGAAACAGGAGTTTGTAACCTCCCAGTCTCTGGGAACGCGTTGCACAGACCTTTCTGCAAGGCCTCCCGAAGATGTTTCATCCTCTGCTCCCTCTGCGATGGCAAGATAAGGTCCGCAACCTTACCCTTGTAACGTGGATCAAGGAGGGTTGCCAGCCAGTATTGGCCCTTCTCCTTGATACCACGAATACGAGGATCCTTACGCAGGCTTTGCAGGATCAGGGAGGCCATGCAGCGTAGGTTTGCTGAGGCATTCGGTCCGGAGTCCTCTGGGTCACTAAGGACAACAACGTCCGCAGCCACCTCCTCCCAGCCACGTACAAGTCCATGTGTTCCTTGGGACTGATCCCTTAAAGACTGCTGATGCTGAGTGCCAGGCTCCACCTCCATACTGACACAATCTTCCTCCTCCTCCTCCTCCTCCTCCTCGTCCTCTTCCTGTGTGATCGGCGGGCACGCAGGAACACTGTCTGGATAAAGGGGGCCTTGAGAGCTAAGGAAGTCCTCCTCTTCCTGCCTCTGTTCTGCCTCAAGTGCCCTGTCCATTATTCCACGCAGCGTGTGCTCCAACAGGTGGACAAGGGGGACAGTGTCACTGATGCATGCACTGTCAGTGCTCACCATCCTCGTGGCCTCCTCGAATGGTGACAGGACAGTGCATGCATCCCTGATCATGGCCCACTGGCGTGGGGAAAAAAAACCAAGGTCCCCTGACCCTGTCCTGGTGCCATAGTCGCACAGGTACTCATTTATGGCCCTCTGCTGCGTGTGCAGCCGCTGCAGCATGGCCAATGTCGAGTTCCACCTGGTGGGCATGTCACAGATTAGGCGGTTCTTGGGCAGGTTAAACTCCTTTTGGAGGTCCGTCAGCCGAGCACTGGCATTATATGACCGGCGGAAATGCACACAGACTTTCCTGGCCTGCCTCAGGACATCCTGTAAGCCCGGGTACCTGCCCAAGAACCGCTGCACCACCAAGTTAAGGACGTGAGCCAAACAGGGCACATGGGTCAGTTGTCCCTGTCGGAGGGCAGAGAGGAGGTTGGTGCCATTGTCGCAAACCACCATTCCTGCCTTAAGTTGGCGTGGCGTCAACCACCTCTGAACCTGCCCCTGCAGAGCTGACAGAACCTCTGCCCCAGTGTGGCTCCTGTCCCCCAAGCACACCAGCTCAAGCACCGCATGGCATCTTTTGGCCTGCGTACTTGCGTAGCCCCTTGAACGCCTACGGAGCACCGCTGGTTCCGAGGAAGAGGCCATGGAGGAAGAAGAAGAGGAGGGGGTGGAGGAGAGAGGTGTGTCACAATCAGCATTTTGGAGGCGTGGAGGCGGAACAACCTCCAACACTACTGCACCTTGTCCTGCATCCTTCCCAGCTGCCAGCAGAGTCACCCAATGCGCCGTGAAACTTAAGTAACGTCCCTGTCCATGCCTGCTGGACCATGAGTCAGCGGTAATATGCACCTTACCGCTGACCGCCCTGTCCAGCGAGGCATGGACATTGCCTTCCACATGCCGGTAGAGAGCTGGAATCGCCTTCCGTGAGAAAAAGTGGCGTTTGGGTACCTGCCACTGAGGAACCGCACATTCCACAAACTCACGGAAGGGGGCAGAGTCTACCAACTGAAAAGGCAGCAGTTGAAGTGCTAGCAATTTTGCCAAGCTAGCATTCAACCGCTGGGCATGTGGATGGCTGGGAGCAAACTTCTTTCGGCGGTGCAGCAGCTGGGGCAGGGAAATTTGCCTGGTACAATCTGGCGTCGGTGTACCAAAAGCAGATTGCCCACAAGTACTTGGCTGTAACACACCTAATTCTACACCTTCATTCCTCTCACTGCAGGTCTCAGAGAGGACTGAAGGTCTAGTGGGGTTGGAAATCTCAGCTGATGAGGAGCAAGGAGAGATCCTCTTTGTTCTTTGGTGTGGGTCTTTTAGATATGCTTGCCAACGAACTGCATGGCAGGTCAACATATGTCTGGTCAAGCATGTGGTACCCAAGCGGGAGATGTTTTGGCCACGCGAGATACGCTTGAGACATATGTTGCAAATAGCAGCGGTGCGATCTGATGCACTCGTCTCAAAAAAGGCCCACACCAAAGAACTTTTTGAATAACGCGCAGAGACTGCAGCGCCCTGCACATGTGGAGCTTTGGGGTGTGATGCAGTCAATGTGCTGCCCTTAGGCTGGCCCCTGGAGGGCATCCTGCCTCGTTGGTGATGTGCCGCCTCCTCCTCCTCCTCCTCCTCCTCCTCTCTCCTATCAGGCACCCACGTTGAGTCAGTGACCTCATCATCCCCTCCCTCCTCATCACTGGAGCAAACCTGGCAGTATGCTGCAGCAGGGGGAGCATGACTGCCAGATTGCTGTCCTTCTTGGGCACCCCCTCTGTCCGTGCTCATGTTACTGCCTTCATCGAGCTCAGTATCATCATCAGAGCCTTCCAAACGCTGGGCATCCTCCTGGAGCATGTACCCAACACTGTGGTCAAACAGTTCGAGGGAATCCTCATGAGGACATGGTGGAGCTAGGGAAGGAGTCACTGATGACATTGAGCTGAGGGAAGAGGCCGCTGCTTTGCCAGACAAAGCACCCTGGGCATGGGTGAGAGAGGATGAGGAGGATGAGGACGGCTTGGTCATCCACTCGACCAAGTTTTCCGCATGTTGCGGCTCAACACGGCCAGCTGCCGAAAAAAAGGCCAAGCGTGTCCCATGGCCACGTGCTGATGAGGATGCACCGTCTCCACGACCAGCACTAGACACAGAGCCTGCTTGCCCTCTCTTATTGGCTTGTGACTGTCTGCCTCTCCTTCTTGGCCTTCCAGACATACTAATGGCCTGTAGCTGCACTAAGCTGGGATAGAACACCTGTAATTTTCTTCAGGTAGCTTTATATACTGTAACCAGACAAGCCTGCCTGTCAGTAGGAAGATAACAGGAACGGATCTAGCTGAACACTGTGAGCAGGACGCACTGCACTAAATGTAAATAGCAGGAACGGATCTAGCTGAACACTGTGAGCAGGACGCACTGACTGCACTAAATGTAAATAGCAGGAACAGATCTAGCTGAACACTGTGAGCAGGACGCACTGACTGCACTAAATGTAAATAGCAGGAACAGATCTAGCTGAACACTGTGAGCAGGACGCACTGCACTAAATGTAAATAGCAGGAACGGATCTAGCTGAACACTGTGAGCAGGACGCACTGACTGCACTAAATGTAAATAGCAGGAACGGATCTAGCTGAACACTGTGAGCAGGACGCACTGCACTAAATGTAAATAGCAGGAACGGATCTAGCTGAACACTGTGAGCAGGACGCACTGCACTAAATGTAAATAGCAGGAACGGATCTAGCTGAACACTGTGAGCAGGACGCACTGCACTAAATGTAAATAGCAGGAACGGATCTAGCTGAACACTGTGAGCAGGACGCACTGACTGCACTAAATGTAAATAGCAGGAACAGATCTAGCTGAACACTGTGAGCAGGACGCACTGCACTAAATGTAAATAGCAGGAACGGATCTAGCTGAACACTGTGAGCAGGACGCACTGACTGCACTAAATATAAATAGCAGGAACGGATCTAGCTGAACACTGTGAGCAGGACGCACTGCACTAAATGTAAATAGCAGGAACGGATCTAGCTGAACACTGTGAGCAGGACGCACTGCACTAAATGTAAATAGCAGGAACGGATCTAGCTGAACACTGTGAGCAGGACGCACTGCCCTAAATGTAAATAGCAGGAACGGATCTAGCTGAACACTGTGAGCAGGACGCACTGACTGCACTAAATGTAAATAGCAGGAACAGATCTAGCTGAACACTGTGAGCAGGACGCACTGACTGCACTAAATGTAAATAGCAGGAACAGATCTAGCTGAACACTGTGAGCAGGACGCACTGCACTAAATGTAAATAGCAGGAACGGATCTAGCTGAACACTGTGAGCAGGACGCACTGACTGCACTAAATGTAAATAGCAGGAACGGATCTAGCTGAACACTGTGAGCAGGACGCACTGCACTAAATGTAAATAGCAGGAACGGATCTAGCTGAACACTGTGAGCAGGACGCACTGCACTAAATGTAAATAGCAGGAACGGATCTAGCTGAACACTGTGAGCAGGACGCACTGCACTAAATGTAAATAGCAGGAACGGATCTAGCTGAACACTGTGAGCAGGACGCACTGACTGCACTAAATGTAAATAGCAGGAACAGATCTAGCTGAACACTGTGAGCAGGACGCACTGCACTAAATGTAAATAGCAGGAACGGATCTAGCTGAACACTGTGAGCAGGACGCACTGACTGCACTAAATGTAAATAGCAGGAACGGATCTAGCTGAACACTGTGAGCAGGACGCACTGCACTAAATGTAAATAGCAGGAACAGATCTAGCTGAACACTGTGAGCAGGACGCACTGCACTAAATGTAAATAGCAGGAACGGATCTAGCTGAACACTGTGAGCAGGACGCACTGCACTAAATGTAAATAGCAGGAACGGATCTAGCTGAACACTGTGAGCAGGACGCACTGACTGCACTAAATGTAAATAGCAGGAACGGATCTAGCTGAACACTGTGAGCAGGACGCACTGCACTAAATGTAAATAGCAGGAACGGATCTAGCTGAACACTGTGAGCAGGACGCACTGCACTAAATGTAAATAGCAGGAACGGATCTAGCTGAACACTGTGAGCAGGACGCACTGCACTAAATGTAAATAGCAGGAACGGATCTAGCTGAACACTGTGAGCAGGACGCACTGACTGCACTAAATGTAAATAGCAGGAACGGATCTAGCTGAACACTGTGAGCAGGACGCACTGACTGCACTAAATGTAAATAGCAGGAACGGATCTAGCTGAACACTGTGAGCAGGACGCACTGCACTAAATGTAAATAGCAGGAACGGATCTAGCTGAACACTGTGAGCAGGACGCACTGACTGCACTAAATGTAAATAGCAGGAACGGATCTAGCTGAACACTGTGAGCAGGACGCACTGACTGCACTAAATGTAAATAGCAGGAACAGATCTAGCTGAACACTGTGAGCAGGACGCACTGCACTAAATGTAAAGAGCAGGAACGGATCTAGCTGAACACTGTGAGCAGGACGCACTGCACTAAATGTAAAGAGCAGGAACAGATCTAGCTGAACACTGTGAGCAGGACGCACTGCACTAAATGTAAATAGCAGGAACGGATCTAGCTGAACACTGTGAGCAGGACGCACTGCACTAAATGTAAAGAGCAGGAACAGATCTAGCCTAATCTAGCTCTCAAATCAAATGACACTGTCTGTCTCTCTCTCTATCAGCACACCGGAACACACTACACAGGGCCGCCGTGCAGGCGGCCTTATATAGTGTGGGGCGTGTACTAAATCCCCTGAGCCATAATTGGCCAAAGCCACCCTGGCTTTGGCCAATTACAGCTCTCTCTACTGACGGCGCTGTGATTGGCCAAGCATGCGGGTCATAGTGCATGCTTGGCCAATCATCAGCCAGCAATGCACTGCGATGCCGCAGTGAATTATGGGCCGTGACGCGCCACACGGATTTGGCGCGAACGGCCCATAACGTTCGCAATTCGACGGACGGTCGAACAGCCGATGTTCGAGTCGAACATGGGTTCGACTCGAACACGAAGCTCATCCCTACTCATTAGGGTAAAAGAAGTGAATAGTTCAAATCCGGTGGTAGTATGTGTGTTATCCATGGAAGCCAAAGAGATTCAAATTTGTCCAGTTTATCAAGTATGATTGCCTCCATTTTAGCATTAATCATAGCTTGAGTTACACGTTGTTTTACAGATATGTCACAAAGCTTATTGGTTTTCCAGGCTTTTGCTATCGATTGTTTTGCAGCTGTTGTGACATATAGTAAAAGTTTAAATTGACGTTGAGTTATGTTTCGTGGCTTATTATTTAGGAGGGCTACCAATGGATCCAGTTGTAATGTGGTTTCAAACATTGTAGAGAGAATTTGAAATATTTTTGACCAATATGTTTGGACTATTGGACAAGTCCACCAAATATGCAGATGTGTACCAATGTCGCTGCATCCGCGAAAACAGTGAGGGGGGTATTGGGGAAGGTATTTTGATATACGTGCTGGCACTAAATACCACCTGGTAAGAACTTTATAATTTGTTTCTAGGGCAACTATGTTGGGTGTGGCTGATTTTGTAGATTGCCAGATTTGTGACCAATCCAGTGAGTCTGGAGGAAGGTTTAAATCAGCTTCCCATTTGGTAGTATAAGACAGGGGAGAGGAATTTGTTTGTGAAAGTAGTTGAGCATATATGTCAGAGATAAGTCCTCGTCTGTGTGGATCTGACATACATGATCGTTCAAATTAAGTATATTCTGGAGTTGTCAAGTTTGTGGGGATGTTTTGGGATAAAAAGTTTTTAATTTGTAAGAATCTAAATGTTTCATTACTGGGTATGTTGTGTGTCTTGCTTATTTTAGGAAATGAAATAAGTTTATCAGAGTCGTAGAAGTGATGAACTCGTGTAAGACCCACATTTATCTAAGCTTTAAAGGAGGAAAGTAAAGTCCAAGCTGGGTAGAAGGAGGGGTTTTTTTAGAAAGGAGAGGAGAGGGTTTACTGGAGATTGGAGACCAAAACGGAATTTAAGTCTATCCCATATTGAGAGGCTATGTTTTGTGACTAGATTTGTTATTGAACGTCGTTGGGGTGGTGAAAGCCATAACAGATTTGATATAGAAAGTGGATCACATTCCACCAATTCTATAGTTACCCAAAGAGGGATTTCTTTAGTGGCATGGTATTTAATAATTTGTGCTAATTGAGAAGCATAATAGTATTTTGAGAAATTTGGAACACCCAAACCTCCACAGGTTCAGGCCATATGTAGTGTATTTTGTGGTAATCGTGGTTTAAGTTTGCCCCAAATAAATTGGGCTGATTTGCGTTGTAGTATTCGGAAAAAATAAGCCGGAACGTTTTTTTAGGAAGTACACGGAACAGGTATAGGATTTTAGGCAATATGGACATTTTTACTACTGTGATTCTACCCATCCATGCTAACGGTAAAGAAGACCATTTTCTCAGTAAGGTTGATAATTGAGTTAGCATGGGAGGATAATTTGCAGAGTATAGGTCAGCGGGATTAGCCGTTAGTGAGATCCCTAAATATGGTAAATGTTTTGTTGACCATGTAAATGGAAGGGAGTCTTGTAACTGTTTCTGTAAATCAGGTGATAACGATATATTTAGGGCTTTTGATTTTTGCTGATTTATCTTAAGACCAGATATTTTACCGAATTTTGTAAGAATTTCAATGAGGTTTGGAGCTGATAGTAGGGGCGAAGTAAGAAATACTAAGACGTCATCGGCAAATAAACATAACTTATGTTGGCGACCACCTAATTCAAGTCCTTTTATATTTATATTGGATCGAATAAGTTGAGCTAGGGGCTCAATAGCCAAGGAGAATAGAAGAGGGGGTAATGGACATCCCTGCCTGGTTCCTCTTTCAATATTAAAGGGGTCTGAGCGGTAACCTGAATAGGTTATATACGCTTTTGGATTATGATAAAGAGAGGAAATCCATCCCTGGAACTGCTCACCAAATCCCCATTTATGAAGAATGGCTTTAAGATAAGACCATGACAGAGTGTCAAACGCCTTTTGTATATCGATAGAGAGGAAAAAGGCAGGGATTTTGCGAGACCTGGGTATATGAGCCAGTAGGGTAGCACGCCGTATGTTATCACCTGCTTGTCTGAAAGGTATGAAACCCGTTTGGTCTTTATGAATTAATGTGCCAATAATTGGATTAAGTCTATTAGATAGAATCTTTGCTAATATTTTTATGTCTATATTAAGGATTGAGATTGGTCTGTAATTGGACCATGACGTGTCATCTGCATGCGGTTTTGGAATCATGGATATTGAAGCTAGTAGGGATTCCGCGTTAAAGGCACAGCCTTCTAATAGAGAATTAAATGCGTTTGTCATAAGTGGGGCTAGTAGTGTAGTAAAGTGTTTATAAAATGTAGCTGAGTATCCATCAGGGCCGGGGCGTTTATGCAATTTTAGGGATTTTATTGCTGATATGACTTCCATATTAGTGATCTGCTTATCTAAAGTTTCTTGTTGGGTAACAGAAAGGGTTGGGAGAAGAATAGAAGATAACAGTGCGTCTAATTTTGTTGAGTCTAATGTTTGTGTATTTTGGTATAAATCTTTGAGTTTCCTACGGAACTCATTGATAATTTTCTGTGGATTACTTGTAAAATTGTTTTTGGTGATTTGTAGCCGAATTGGTTTCGGAATGTGGTCTGCTCTGCATAGAGTTAATGCCAAGAATATGGTTGGCTTATTAGCTTTCATATATATTGTATGTTTAGTTTTGCGAAGAATCTGTATAGCTGAGTCTGTTAAAAAAAGATCAAGCTCCAACTTTGCTTTATCATAGTCTAGCTTTGTAGTTTGAGAGGGCAAATTTTGGAAAATTTCAGAGGCTTTATAATAAGCTTCCTCTAATTTGTTTTGCATTTGCTGTTTCAATTTACGTCGATAAGACGACTGGCTGATACAGACTCCTCTAATGGAAGGTTTAGGAGCTTCCCATAGATTCAGTGGATTAGTATCTGTTGGTAAATTATTAGCGATGTAATCTTGTATGACTGTTTCTATTTTTAGACGGTATGTTGGGTCAACTAATAAATTATCATTTATAGTTCAGGATCTATGGCTAGGCCTCGGGATCAAGGATGAGAAGGATGTCATAACCGCATTGTGATCTGACCATGCGCATGGGATGATTAAGGAATTATGTATTTGTGGTAACGTGCCAATGTGGACGAATTGGTGGTCTATACGAGAAAATGTTTTGTGGGGATGGGAATAGTAAGTGTATTGTTTTCTTCTAGGGTTTTGTTCACGCCAAGAGTCAATAAGAGAATGTTGTTCAAGGAGTTGTCTGAAATTAAGGCGTTGAGGTTGTAGTGGGGTAGGGGATTTGTCTAAAATTGGGTATAAAACTTGATTTGAGTCTCCACACATCATGAGGGTACCTTTTTTATGAGATTCAACTACTGAGAACAAGTGTGAGAGGAACGAAAGAGGATTTCTGTTGGGAGCATAGTAAGAAACTATAGTTATTTCATTATCTAACAGGAGACCTGTAAGGATTATATAGCGACCCTCAGGATCTTTTATTTCTCTATGTAAAGTGAAGGGGGTTGTGTTATTAAATGCAATCAGCACTCCTCTTTGTTTTGTAGTGGCCGAGGCCATATAGACTTGTGGGTATTGGCGACTTATAAATTTAGGGGAAGACTGTGTAGAGAAGTGTGTTTCCTGCAGACATATTACATGTGCAGAAAGTGAAGAAAAGGAATGAAAGGCTTTTGTTCGTTTTGGTGGGGAGTTGAGACCCTGGACATTAAGTGTTAGTACATTTAAAAACATTTTTGAATAAAGGTATTAGGGATTATAATACATTCTTAATGTGATAATATCCAAGAAGGTTATACTCTGGAGGGGCGAGAAAAAACAAAAAAACAAAACACAATAAAAAAAAAAAGGGGGGGGGGCAGGAAAGGATGGGTAAAAAGAATAAAGGGGGATGAATAGGACAAGTAGAATAAGTAAAATTCCTGTTTTAAAGCAGTAGATGAGAAGTTGTTTTTAAATAAAGAGGAAAATAGCTCCTATATGGAGCTAGTATCCAAGGGGTGGTGAAATATTACCAACCGGTGGGTACAAATGGTCCAAAGAGAGTCCGGTCAGTAAGTCCGGCTACTCGAGGATCTATTGAGAGTCGCAGTGGATTGTCTCCGGGACAAAGGCAGCCTCCTCAAAGGCTATACAAACAATAATAAAATAATACAAGTCACTAATAATGTAATAGCTATTATTAGGATAATGTAATAGAGATATGTTTCTATAACTTTGCATTACATCATGCACTTATAAAAAAGGGCATTGCATTTACTAAACTAAACCTAAAGAATGATATTGGAGTAATAAAGTTTGGTAACAATTATTATTTTACAAAGGATTGATTAACTTCTGCTTAAATGAAATTATAAGGATAAAGGTAAAGACAGAGGAAGGATTATTCGATCCCTACTCTGAATCTACCTGAAATTGGTTACCGTTATAATAGTAACACTAGGTAAAAGGTTTCAATGAAATAAAAGAATCGTAGTGGCTTTCAGTCCATTTGATCTTTGGAATTAGGAGGTGGTGATGCAAAACGACTCCTTTTACTGGTACTGGAGTGAGCTAGTTGAGTTGGGTTGTCTTGCTGAGCCTTGGGTGAGTTTGATGATGCTCTGCGTTTGGAGCCTTCAGTCGAAATATCTGGAATTGACAAACGAAGCTCCTGGATCGCAGTCAGTAGGTCATCCAATTTCTTGCAGGTATATGTTGTACCTTTATAGGTGAATCGCAGGGCAAATGGAAAACTCCAACGATAGGGGATGTGGTGGTATTGGAGCATTTGTAGGTGAGGTTTCATCTCTTTTCTTCTGTAGAGAGTTTGCTGCGAGAGATCATGGAATACTTGGTAGCGATGGCCTTGAAAGGTTAATGTATCTTTATTACGTGCCGCTTCCATCAGTTGTTCCTGTGTTCTAAAATAGTGTAATTTTATTACAATGTCCCTGGGGGGACCATCTTCTTTTTTAAGGGCCAAAGTTCTATGAATTCTGTCCATCTCCAATCGTTCAATGGGGATTGATGGGGCTAACTCCTGAAAAAGCGCTGTAATGGTTAATTTTTCTTCTTTCAAGGCTTCTAGCTCGTCAGTATGAGTATTAGTGATATCATTTATATCCTCCATTTTGTGTTCTAAGATAGATGTGCGGCGCCCTACCTCACGAATTTCCCTTGTCAGTTTTTCTGTTATTGTGTCTGAGGTATTTTGGAGGGCTCTTTGTAAAACACGTTCAAACTGACCAAGAATATCCGAGTTATTAGGAATATTCTGTAGAGATATTGGTGTTAATCCATAATCAAGGTCAGAGTCAGCAAGTTGTGAGGAACAATAGACAGAGTTCCCCCTTTGTGACTGTCTCTGAGGTAATGCAGAGCGGGAAGATTGTGCTGCTGTCATATTAGGAGCGTTTCTTGTCAGCTTTTCTTTGCCTGCTGTCTGTTTAAGTTTTGTCTTTTTCCCGCTAAACATTATATGTAGTTGTGCCCCGTAGTCTCAGTAATAAGTGGGTTACCGTAATAATGCAGTATTCGACCGTGACTTGTCGATAGAAGGCCGTTTTCGTCCCGGTGACAGCGGAGCTCTAAGCATTCATGACTGCTCAGCAGCTTCGCACCTGTGCTCTCTTTAATTTGTTTTCTACGTATATATCTGCATAGTACAACCTGTCATATTAAAAATCTTATGCAATGCTCGACATTGTCAGGATCGTTTGGGATACTTATTTGCATGGCTCCCCGTGGATTGGTAGTGGTGGCCACGCGGCCCCGTCTTGCCTGTTTGCGGGGATCCATCGTATTACACTTTATGGGCTTTGAGTCTCAATCTGCACCACTATATGTATTGGTCTTTTGTGTGATGCGTGTGTCTATGGGTCTTTTCATGCTGGTCCGACTGAGTATACAACCGCTCTGAACGCTGGGATGGCCTCCTTAAAAATTGTCACGTGGAATGTGCGGGGACTGCGAGACAGATCCAAGCGACTTGCTGCACTGTCCCACCTCAAACGCATGCGAGCAGACATCTCAGTGCTTGTGGAGACTCATGTAACAGGGCAAATGCAGCTGGCGCTCAAAAAACCTTGGGTGGGCTGGATGTATCAGGCCCCATTCACCAACAACTCCAGGGGGATAGCTATCCTAATTGCTAAAACGGCCCAATTCCAGCTCCACGGTTTGAGGTCGGACCAGCAGGGAAGGTTCCTCTTCTTGCATGCCACAGTGGGGTGGCTCGAGATTCTTTTGTTGCCTTTTAAATACCCCCACCATTCCAGTTTGCTATTCTTAAAGAGGGGTTGGCCTTTATGACTGAACACCCGACAGTGCCGGCTGTGTGGCTGGGCGACTTTGATACAGTGATTGACCCTCGGCTGGACAGACTTCACTCATCGGAGACGCCACCGGACAGACTGGCCCTGACTAGGTTCGGTAGATTCCTATCAGAATTTGCCTTGACCGACACATGGCGATTTAAACACCCTAACACACCCGCATACTCCTGTTTTAGGCCCTCGCAGTCCGCAATGTCTCGCATAGACATGATAATGCTTACTCTAGCCCTGATCCCAGAGCTCCTCGCAGTAGGATTCGGTGTGAGGGTCCTTTCGGACCATTCACCTTACTGGATCACTCTCGCCGGTGGAGGCTGAACCCACTCTGGCTCACTATCCTCACGGATACTGAGATTATACAGCGTGAGTGGTCTCACTACTTCCAGTCAAATCAGAGTTCGGCCTCGACCGGGACGATATGGGAGGCGTTCAAATCTCATGCCCGCCTGATTCTCTCCACACACATAAATAGACACAAGGCCTCTTCCAAAATTATCCTTCAGCAGGCTGAGGAACACCTAAATTCCCTTGAATGTAATTTTCTCGCAAATCCCACACCCTCTAACTCAGCTCAACTTCGCTTACAATCCAGGCTCACAGACCATCTACACTATGAAAAAGCAAAAAAGGACATATTTTTTAGTAAACAGAGGATTTTCGAGCATGGAGAGCGGGCGGGTAGAATTCTCGCCTATATGGCTCACCTTGATCATACACCCCCTGTTGTGGTCTGGCTTCACTCGCAAGATGGAGTCGTAATTACAGACCCTGACCAAGTAGCCCACGAGTTCCAAAGATTTTACACTGATCGTCCCCTAGAGGAGTTGCGCCACCTGCTGCATAGTATTGACTTCCCCACTCTCACGGCCTCTCAAGTAGATCTCCTTGAGGCACCCATCACCGAGGAGTGCATCGGGGAGGCTATAGCGAACTTGCCAGCGTCAAAAGCACCAGGTTCTGACGGGCTCCCGTTGGAATTCTACTCCCACTTCCAAGAAGTTCTTATACCCAGACTAGAATCTTTATACTCACACATCTTTGACTCGGGCATACTCCCACGCACTATGAATGAGGCACTAATTGTCCTTATTCCAAAACCAGGCAAAGACCCTCTCTACCCCGATTCCTATCGCCCGATATTTCTCCTCCAATTAGATGTAAAAATCCTCGCCAAGATCCTTGCCCTGAGACTTAACAAAGCCATACTTAGCCTCATCCATGCTGACCAAACAGGCTTTATGCCCAATAAGAACACAGCATTCAACCTGAGGAGACTATTCACAAACCTCCAAGCTACACATGATGACGTTGGCTCCAGGGTGGTGGTTAGTCTCGACGCCGCTAAGGCGTTCGACTCCGTGGAGTGGAGCTATCTGTGGGAATGTCTACACAGATTTGGATTCGGACCCAGATTTATCAGGTGGATCCAGCTCCTCTACCAGGCCCCCACTGCCCGGATCCAGGTCAACGGTAAAACGTCCACCCCCTTTTCACTGTCTAGAGGAACACGACAGGGCTGCCCCCTATCTCCTCTTTTGTACGTGCTGGCCGTTGAGCTGTTAGCCATCGCCATCAGGTCACACCCCGATATTAAGGGTCTCCGTTTGGGTCAGTTGACAGAGGTAATCAGTTTATATGCAGATGACATGCTCCTCTATCTGTGAGACGCAGGTCCCTCTTTAACAGCAGCATTACACCTCATTCAACAGTTCGGGACCTTCTCGGGACTACAGATAAATTGGTCCAAATCCCAAATACTCCCCATAGATATTTCTGTCCCAACAAATACTCAGGCGACTCTTCCATTGGTTAGGACCAACCAGATTAAATACCTAGGCATACTATGCTCACGCTCCCTCGCGGACTACGCGCGCCTCAACATCGAACCAATGTATGCCCTGCTTAAAAGTAAAACACAAATATGGTCTAGGCTCCCTCTTGGTGTAATGGGTCGCATTAATTTGGTGAAAATGGTCCTCCTCCCTAAACTTTTATACCTATTCTGGCATGCCCCCCTACATATCCTGACCCATGTATTCAGATCCCTGGAATCCATACTCAATACCTTTTTTTGGGGCTCCTCCCGACACAAATTATCATGGCAGACACTGAAGTGTCCCACCCATCTTGGGGGAATGGCCACCCCTGACCTCACATTTTACTACATGGTTTCCCAATTGTCCCACTTCTATTATTTAAATAATCATGATAAACTTCGTTACTCCGCATTGGTATGCACATCAGTGACAGATGTAGTGGCCCATCCATTCCAGATAATTTTCTGTAAACACAGGGGGGTGTCCCGTCTCACGGGTGGGAACCACATGTTAAAACATCACAGCAAAATTTGGCAACGCGTTCTCACCACTGTTGGGGCTCCTCCCATACATGTCCACACACCACTCTGGGATAACCCCCAGCTCCCTGAATTATTGACCATTCCAAATTATAAACTGTGGATTATTTACAAAGTCATTTACCTCTCCCGGCTTATATCTGGAGGTGCGGTTTAAAGCATTCCAGACCCTAAAGGAGGAATATGCTCTCCCCAACCATATGTTTTTCCGCTATCTCCAAGTCCGCCACGCTCTCCAGTCCCAATTTAACGATTTCCTTCCCAACCTGGAAGTAGTGACCTTCGCAGACATAGCTCTAGGCGATGACCCTAAAAAATTGATCTCTAACCTGTACAACAATTTTCTTATACCCTCTGCCACCACCCATACGCAACACTTGAGAGCCAAATGGGAGATGAACACTGGTGAAATAGATGACGAGCAGTGGGAAGAAATTCTGTCGACCAGCACGAAGGTGTCTCCTAAACTGTCGGACCGCCTCACCCAACTTTTTATCCTCCATAGGTCATACCTTACCCCTGCACGAATCCTTAAATATAAGCCAGATACTGATCCAGCTTGCCCTCGATGCGGCGATAATCCCAGTACCTTCTACCACCTCATATGGTCCTGTCCACCTATCCAACACTACTGGTCACAAATTGTCAAATTCCTTCACGACTGCATGGGCTCCCCCCTAACACTTTGCCCACGTCAATGCTTGCTTGGCCTCCTCCCCGTTTCAGAGGAAGCAAAATATCTATCAATATTCTTGCAGGAAACTCTATTTGCTGCCAGAATGCAGATAGCCCAAATGTGGCTTCGGCCTACCTCCCCTACCATGCAGCAATGGAAGAGTGCTGTGAATCTTACCCTCCCCTATAAGAAGGTTTTGTACACCCACTGCGGCTGCCCGGGCAAATACCATAAAATATGGGATAGGTGGATAAATGAATCCTCCACATGCACTGACTTGTGCCAATTGTGTCCCTTTTTTTTTTCTTTTTCTTTTTTTCCCGTTTTGTGACTTCTATTTGCTTAATGGAAATTGCTGTTGCTTAGACCCATTTTTCCTTCAAAACAACCTACTCTTTATATATGCATGACAATGTTCGATACTCGAATCTAAGCTATAATGACATGTCTAAAACTCTGTAAACTGAACACTATACATAACATTGAAACATATTGCACTTTGTAACTCGATGCTAATAACCTGTATTGACTTTTATGCTCAATTAACTTTTCTTTTGATTAAAAAAAAAAGGAGAAAGTGAGGCTAAAGACACAAGAGGCACAGTTAGAGGCCGAGGAAGCCCTCCTAGAAGTAACCCTAGAGAAACTCACTGTAGACAAGAAAGCAGCAGCCACCATAGCCGAAGCAGAGGCCTTAGAATTAGCTGTATACCTGAGAAGTGAATGCAGCAGACACAGCAATATTCTCGACCCAGAAGCTTAAACTCAAGATTCTCTACAACGAACTTCAGTTTACATCAACCAACATTTTAAGCCAAGCAGTGACAAAGATGACGTCAAAGAGACAAACCAAAGGCACTACACGGTACCGCCGCAAGTCAGCGACAAGTCTCTAGCCTGCAAACAGGAGAAATCCATGCAAAGTGATGCCTCCTATGAAAGACTCCCTAAACGTCAGATAACAGAGCCTTCTGATCGTCCTCCAGAACCAACGTCCAAGTCAGAACGGTACGACAGAGGTCGGCTTGACACCCTCGAAAGGTATGACTACACACAGCCATCTCACCATGGCAACACACAGCAGGCTAACCAATCCACCATAGACTTTGCAAGGTTCTTTGCACAACGTGAGTTAGTCACCAAAGGACTTGAAAAGTTTAATGACTGCCCTGAAAGCTACAGAGCCTGGCGGTCTTCCTTTCAAAATGCCATCAGAGACTTGAGATTTGTCTTGCAGTGAAGAGATAGACCTCCTGATCAAATGACTTGGAAATGAGTCTGCCGAGCACGCCAGGCAAATCAGAACAATAAATATAAACCACCCAGACACTGGTCTCAAAATGATTTGGGATAGACTTGATGAGTGTTATGGTTCAGCAGAAGCAGTAGAAAGCGCACTATTCAAAAGATTTGATAACTTCCCCAAAATACCTAACAAAGCCTACCAGACACTTAGGGAGCTACGTGACTTGCTAATGGAACTTTAAGTAGCTAAATCCGAGGGGGACTTACAAGGACTTGCATTCCTTGACACAGCCAGAGGTGTCAACCCCATTGTACAAATGTTACCCTATAACTTGCAAGAGCAGTGGATTACACATGGATCCCGATTTAAAAGACAGCATGATGTTCCATTCCCTCCTTTTTCTGTTCTTGTGGACTTTGTCAGCAAGCTAAAACAAGAAATGATCCAAGTTTTGATTTTACATTGTCATTTGCTGCTCCTTCAGGACTTAACCCTCGCAAACCTCCAGTAGCAGTACACAAAACTAACGTGACTCCTCCATTTTCTTTTCACAGGTCTGCCAGCTTCTCTAACTCAGAAACAAAGGTCAAAGATATTGGTAAGCAGTGTCCCTTGCATCGGAAGCCACATCCTTTCCTAAAATGCAGAGCCTTCAGCGAGAAAACCCTGCAGCACCGCAAGGCCTTCCTCAAGGAGAACCGCATCTGCTACAGCTTCTGCTCTTCCACATCTCACCTCGCCAAGGACTGTAAGGTCAGTTTAAAATGCACAGAATGAGACAGCTCAGATCACAACACAGGTTTACATCCTGGGCCAGCTCCATGGGCTTTACAACACACTTTCAGCACTAGTGAGCATGGCGGGGAGGAAGAGCACACCATTACAACTACACCAGAGATCACTTCACAATGTACAGTGGTCTGCACAGGAGTCATAGGTGGCAGGTCCTGCTCCAAAATCTGCCTAGTCAGAGTCTACCTAGCAGGCCAAAAAGACATATCTATTAAGCTTTACGCAATTCTGGATGACAAAAGTCATTAGCCAGCTCAACCTTCTTTGGCATTAGAGGCCCCAGCATCCCCTACTCCTTAAAAACTTGTGCAGGAATAGTGGAGATGGCGGGGAGGAGAGCATCCGGCTACCAAGTCAAGTCCATTGACGGAGAATCATGCTTGTCTTTGCCAACTCTTATCGAATGCAACCAGATCCCTGACCATAGATCTGAAATTCCTACACCAGATGTGGCTGCTCATCACCCACACAACGCATAGTGCATCTGATACCAGAACTTGATCCTCAGGCTCAGATTATCCTACTCCTTGGAAAAGATATATTATGAGTCCACAAATCAAGAGCTCAAATTAATGGTCCCAACAACACTCCTTATGCTCAGAGGTTAGACCTTGGATGGGTCATCATAGGAGATGTCTGTCTAGGAAGTGTGCTCAAACCTAACTCAGTTAGCAGCATGCTCACAAATACCCTAGAGAATGGGTGTCCCTCTCTTTTCCAACCATGCCACAACCACTTCCTCGTTAAGGAATCGCCCTACACCACCCACAATTGTCTTGTCCCTTCACAAGCCCCACTAGTGACAACTTTGTCTGTGACAGTGAACGAGACCATTTAGGGTTCACAGTCTTTCAAAGAACTAAAGATGACAATCGTGTGGCAATGTCTTTTGAGGACAAACTCTTCTTAGAAGTAATGGAACAAGGAATAATCAAAGATAGCACAAACAGCTGGGTCACACTTCTTCCCTTCAGACCACAGAGACAACGCTTACTCAATAACAGAGAACAGGTGCTACAACATTTCGCTTCCCTTAGACGTAATTTACAAAGAAAGCCAGAGATGAGAGAACATTTCTTTTCTTTCATGGGGAAGATCTTTGAGAACGGTCAGGCCGAGATAGCTCCAACCCTTAAAGACTCTGAAGAGTGTTGGTACCTCCCTATATTCGGAGTGTACCATCCTAAAAAGCCAGGTCAAATCAGAGTAGTGTTTGACTCTAGTGCCAAATTCAAGGGTGTCTCCTTGAACGATGTCCTCTTGACAAGTCCAGACCTCAACAACTAACTTCTGAGAGTGCTCTAATGCCGCGTACACACGGTCGGACTTTTCGTCTACAAAAGTCAGACAGCCTGTCCGACAGACTTCCGGCAGACTTTCGGCGGACTTGCGGCGGACTTGCGGCGGACTTGCGGCATACTTTCTAACGAACGGACTTGCCTACACACGACCACACAAAAGTCCGACGGATTCGTACGTGATGACGTACACTGGACTAAAATAAGGAAGTTCATAGCCAGTAGCCAATAGGTGCCCTAGCGTGGCTTTTTGTCCGTCGGACTAGCACACAGACGAGCGGATTTCGGGGTCCGTCGTAGTTACGACGTAAAGATTTGAAGCATGTTTCAAATCTAAAGTACGTCGGATTTGAGGCTAAAAAAGTACGTTGAAAGTCCGGAGAAGCCCACACACGATCGGATTACCAGCCAGCTTTAGTCCGTCAGCGTCCGTTGGACTTTTGTAGACGAAAAGTCCGACCGTGTGTACGCGGCATTACACTTACGTAAAGATTCTATTGCCTTCATAGCTGACATCCAACAGATGTCCCATTGCTTCCTGGTCAGAGAGGAAGACAGAAACTTCCTAAGATTATTTGAATTAAATTGAAAAGGGGTATGGCGCTCCCTATGGGGTTGAATGGGTTATTGTATGGGGGGGGTTAAAGTTATGTTATATCCCCAGGTGATTTCCCCCACTTTGATCCTAGTGGAGGTACCTAATACCAGCCGGAAAAATTAGTTACCAGAAATATATATGTCTATAATTATATATATATACCAGCAGAAGTAATAAATATTTAGACAAGGAGCTGTCTTCAATGGTAGTTCGAGCAAACCCTATAGGTAAGGGATGTGTGCTGAGGCCCCTACAGCTGTGATAGGTCTGCACCATATACCACCACAAAGTGAAATGGCTATAACATATAAATGTAAAACATATATGTGCTCTACTAGTGCAAATAATCCAAAGCATATAATAAACTCTGCCTTAACAGTGCAAAATAAATGTATATATATAAATGTATTACCAGGAAATACATATCATAATCAAAGTCCAGTGATCAAATAATTTCATCTCAAACTAGTTAGTGCAGAAAAAATCAATTAAAATTTATTTATTTATTTATTTTTTTTAGTGATTATAGTCCTTAGAGTGAGTCCTTACCGCTGAAGACGTCAATGACGAAACGCGTACGACGGCGCCACGCACGCTACGTCACTTCCGGGTACGGACCCTGTTTGGAACGCAGGTGGAGCGCAAACAGCTCCAACCAGCGGTATGCATCTATTCCATTACGGGCCTGTTCTCAGGCACATATCTGTACCCTGTGGTAGCAAACTGTTGCACTTTTTAATCTATTTAGTTTATCATTTGTTTTTAATGTTAACTCCTTTGAATGCTGATGGAGTTTTTTGAATAAAAGTTCTTATACTTACTACACCATGGGAGCCTCCTATATTTGTTCTTTCTATGAGGGAGCCATTGTGAACACCTTAACTCAACAGTAAGGAAATTACCTGGATGCTCAGTAGGACTGTGGTGGAGAGGAGATTGTGATCGTAATACCCCATGCAGTCTGCCCCGTCTGGGGCTGGTGGATCCGGGAAGCCATTGGGAAAACCAACAACACGGAAATCATCCCGAATGCCCTACACGATTGGTGTGGAGAGGAGATCGTGATTGAGATACCCTACGCTGGTTGCCCCTTCTGGGGCTGTTGGATTCGGTGAATGGGGACCCATAAGGGGGAGCACAAAAGTCACAGGAACTATCTGAGAGCACTCAAGTCACGGTTCTCTTTTGCTAAGAAAATTGCTTGGAACACTGGGTCTGAACAGTTTTTTCACTCTAAGGACTATAATCACTAAAAAAAAAAAAAAAAATGTAATTGATTTTTTTCTGCACTAACTAGTTTGAGATGAAATTATTTGATCACTGGACTTTGATTATGATATGTATTTCCTGGTAATACATTTATATATATATATACATTTATTTTGCACTGTTAAGGCAGAGTTTATTATATGCTTTGGATTATTTGCACTAGTAGAGCACATATATGTTTTACATTTATATGTTATAGCCATTTCACTTTGTGGTGGTATATGGTGCAGACTTATCACAGCTGTAGGGGCCTCAGCACACATCCCTTACTTATAGGGTTTGCTCGAACTACCATTGAAGTCAGCTCCTTGTCTAAATATTTATTTACTTCTGCTGGTATATATATATAATTATAGACATATATATTTCTGGTAACTAATTTTTCCTGCTGGTATTAGGTACCTCCACTAGGATCATAGTGGGGGAAATCACCTGGGGATATAACATAACTTTAACCCCCCCCCCCCCATACACTAACCCATTCAACCCCATAGGGAGCGCCATACCCCTTTTCAATTTAATTCAAATAATCAGCGGAGAATCCTTAGGGAAGCTCCTTTAAGGGGGGCAGCATACCTAAACGATTGTTCTAAGCGCAGCTTTCACATTTATTTTATTTTAGAAACTTCCTAAGGTTCCTTTGGTTCAGAGACAATGACCCTTCCAAAGACATCTCAGAGTATCGCATGAGGGTACACATCTTTGGCAATAGCCCTTCACCTGCAGTTGCTATCTACGGACTCAGACAATCCGTCCAAGAAGGTGAACTTGGGTATGGCTCAAATGGCGGGGCTTAAATTAAATAGTCGGCGTGGCTTAAAGGGTGTGGCTCAAAGGGGGGAAAGAAAAAAAGAAAGAAAGAAAGAAAGAAAGGAAAGAAAGAAAGAAAGAAAGAAAGCCTACACCATAATAGCAAGATATGTATTCCAGAAAGTTTAACAATAAACAGATAAAGATACTCCAAACACCTGGTGTTAGTGCTTCAATCATCCTCACCTGTGCCCAATGCAGCGTGACCAGTTCCCAATGTGGCCTGCCTGTTCCCAATGCAGCGTGGCCTGCCCGTGCCCAATACAGCCTCACCTGTGCCCAATACTGCCTCACTTGTGCCCAATGCAGCATGGCCTGTGCCCAATGCAGCCACACCTGTGCCCAATGCAGCGTGGCCTGCCTGTGCCCAATGCAGCGTGGCCTGCCTGTGCCCAATGCAGCATGACCTGTGCCCAATGCAGCCTCACCTGTGCCCAATGTGGCCTGCCTGTTCCCAATGCAGTGTGGCCTGCCTGTGCCCAATACAGCCTCACCTGTGCCCAATGCAGCGTGACCTGCCTGTGCCCAATGCAGCGTGACCTGCCTGTGCCCAATGCAGCCTCACCTGTGCCCATTGAGGCATGGCCTGCCCATGTCCAATACACCCTCACCTGTGCCCAATACTGCCTCACCTGTGCCCAATGCAGCGTGACCTGTGCACAATGCAGCCTCACCTGTGCAGAGGAAGAGGCGAGCCAGTGGCGGAACTACCGAGGAGGATGAGGAATGCATACTGCAGCCCTCAAATGGCTGTTGGCGAGCGTGGGGCTGCCTCAGAGTGGGGGGGGGCGAGCACCGCCCGCACGGTCCCCCAGCCGGGTGAAGTGAGGAGAGGAAGAGGCAAGCTGTCCGTATGAACAAAGAGCTGTAATAGCTTTCATTAGAATTTCCTGTGTTCCCGGGGCTCACCAACACATAGCCCTACCTCTTGGCCCGGCGCCTTTTGATGACATCACATGTCCCGCATTGGACCGGCGTTCTGTCTATCAAAGGCGCCAGGCCAAGAGGTGGAGCTATGTGACTGTGAGCCCGGGAACACAGGAAATTCTAATGAAAGCTATTACAGCTCTTTGCTCGTACGGACAGCTTGCCTCTTCCTCTCCTCACTACCCCTGGCTGGGGGACCGTGCGGGCGGTGCTCGCCCCCCCCACAGTATGCATTCCTCA
Organism: Lithobates septentrionalis; assembly: GCA_037952835.1. Classification (NCBI taxonomy): domain Eukaryota; kingdom Metazoa; phylum Chordata; class Amphibia; order Anura; family Ranidae; genus Lithobates; species Lithobates septentrionalis. Next base: position 6,920,254 of record JBBDGP010000016.1, on the reverse strand, counting down.
TCCTCCCCACGGGCCCCATAGCGCCCACGTGGCTCACTTTGGCAGTAGTTCCGCCACTGATTCAAGTGTGTGAATGACAGTTCAACTGAGCAACAAGGAATCCTGCAGAAAGTGATATCAAAATCTTCTATGTGATGGCAACACCCAGAAACCCCCAAGGGTATAAGCCCCCCACAATGACGGGCCCCTATAATGGGACAACAGAAGCCTTATATTTCTATAAGCTCAGATCAATGGCTGCAGATCAATGTTTCAATGGATTTAATGATCAGAATGACACCAATAAAGCTTGGTTCAAAGAAAGAAACAATCTCATACTTTAGACCAAAATACAAACCCTTGCTTATAAAAAGCTTTTATGCACTCACATGGAATGATATGGTAACAGGATCATCTGCAAGTACAAAGCCGCCACCTCCCCTCAGAGTTCAGCTAAACATGCAATCAAGCCAGACTGGAGGCAGGATTCAAAAGGACAGATGATACATAGCGTCTCATACATACCACTTACTGAAAATTTCTTGTGTTCCCGAGGCTCACCGTCACATAGCCCCACCTCTTGGCCCGGCGCCTTTGATAATGTCACATGTCCCACATTGGACCGGCGTTCTGTCTATCAAAGGCGCCGGCCCAAGAGGTGGGGCTATGTGGCGGTGAGCCCCGGGAACACTGGAAATTTTAATGAAAGCTATTACAGCTCTCTGCTCATATGGACCGACCCCCTCTTCCTCTCCTCACTACCCCTGGCTGGGGGACCGTGCGGGCGGTGCTCGCCCCCCCCCCCCCCGCAGTATGCATTCCTCTTCCTCCACACGGGCCCCTCTCGGCTGCGGGCCCCATAGCGACCGCATGGCTCGCTATGGCGGTAGTTCCGCCACTTATTCTAATCGTCTAAGAGACTTATGTACTAAGATGTCAAGACAAGTGCTTTATATTATGTATTGTTCAGGTTTTTTATACTGAGATCTAATACCATATTATTACTATGCACATTATGTTGAGACATTTGTTTTATCATGAACTATCTAGGAATGCTATTTATCCAATGAGATTCAATATTATATTACATTATTGTATTACTTTTATTATCTTATATGTGTATGTACACCCTTCGTAATAAATCACTATGTTTTACATGAATTGGCTCGTCTGACTTAGTTATGTGCTTCATTTAAAGTCCCACCATTCATTTCTCATTTTTTTTGCTCGGGGATGGAGGTAAATGTTAGTATTGCCTCATTTAAAGTCCCACTCAGGCCTTAGGTCTTGTTTTTGTCTAAGAGACTTACATCTAGGTACAGACTCTTTACCTGTACAGCGCAGTCTAGGTCTACTTTGGGACTTAGGCTAGAACTTTGTGCTGCAGTACTAGCTGTTGAACTAGCAGAAATAATAACCTCAGAGATGGACATTGACATCAAGGATATCCAGCTCTACACTGACAGCGAGGTAGTGCTAGGCTACATCTACAATGAGACCAGACGTTTCTATGTTTACGTCAACAACAGAGTGTTGAGGATTAGGAGATCCACTCGTCCAACACAATGGCGCTACGTACCTACTGACCATAATCCTGCAGACCATGCTACAAGAGCTGTTGCTGCATGTAATCTTAAAGACACAACATGGTTTACAGGACCTGCATTCTTGTACAATGCAGAAAAGACTGTTCCTAAGAATGACACTATTAACTAACTAACTAGTACATCCAGATTCAGATACTGACATCTGTCCTGAGATCTCGACATTTCAGACTGCAACTTCAGACTGCCGGCTTAAATCAAATTTACCAAGACAACAAGCCCAACCTAAAAGGAGGAGACCTTGTTCTTGTTAAGGACTGTCAGTCCCAAAGGAATGAGTGGCCTTTGGGTCTCATCACCAACACCTTTCCAAGTGAGTAGGGATGGGTCGAACACCCCTCAGTTCGGTTCGCATCCAGAACATGCGAACGTACCGAAAGTTTGCACGAACATTCGAACACCGTTAAAGTCTATGGGACTCGAACATGAGAAATCAAAAGTGCGAATTTTAAAGGCTAATATGCAAGTTAATGTCCTAAAAAGAGTTTGGGGACCAGGGTCCTGCCCTAGGAGACATGTATCAATGGAAAAGAAGTTTTAAAAACTGACGTTTTTCAGGAGCAGTGATTTTAATGATGCTTAAAGTGAAAAAATAAAAGTGAAATATTCCTTTAAAATATCTACCTGGGGGGTGTCAATAGTATGCCTATAAAGTGGCACGTGTTTCCCGTGCTTAGAACAGTCCCTGCACAAAATAACATTTCTAAAGCAATAAAAGTCATTTAAAACTGCTTGAGGCTTTAATGTAATGTTGGGTCCCGGCAATATGGATGAAAATCAGTGAGAGAAACAGCATGGGTACCCCCCCAGCTCATTACCAGGCCCTTTGGGTCTTGTATGGATATTAAGGGGAACCCCGAACGCAAATTAAAAAAAGAAAAGGCGTTGGGCCCCCAGGCCCTATATACTCTGAACAACAGTATACAGGCGGTGAAAACAAGACAGGGACTATAGGTTTGTTCTTATGTAGAATCTGTTTGTAATTTGGAACAGGTACATTTTGTAAGTGTAGCTCCAACCAAAAAATTGTATTTTAAATTTTTATATTTTAAAGCTTTTTGGAAAACATTGGGAAGGGTAATCACCCCTGTAACATTTGTTTTGCTGTCTGTGCCCCTGTTCAGAAGATTTCACCTCACTTTCTGTTCCAATGACAATTGGATTTTTAAAATTTTGGGTTTTTAAGGGAAAACGGAAAATTGTATACTCACCTTTCCGTAATTTTCCTTTCCTGACGCCTCTCCATGGCAGCACACACTGGGTTGTGACTCCACCCCCACAACCTGACAGGATTGGTTAACTATAAATTTGAAGGGGAGACACCCCGCTGCATTCTCTGTAAATATATCACCATAAAACGGGGTGGGAATCTGTGTGCTGCCATGGAGAGGCGTCAGGAAAGGAAAATTACGGAAATGTGAGTATACAATTTTCCGTTTTCCTGACGCCTCCATGGCAGCACACACTGGGAAATAACTCGCCAGTCGGGTGGGTGCAAGAAAATAATATTTATTCCTTATAATGTGGAAGAATTGGCTCTAACAACAGATCTACCGAAGTCTGACATAGCCAGTGAGCAGAATCCACTCTATATAGTGAGAAATGAAAGTGTGTCTGGAGGACCAAGTCGCTGCTTTGCAAATCGTCTCCGGTGAAACCCTGCAATACGCTGCCCAGGAGGTAGCCACTGCCCTGGTCGAGTGAGCCCTGATGCCTTCAGGAATTGCCAGATGATGCATGGAGTATGCCTTCTTGATGGATTTGACTAACCAGGATGCGATAGTACGTGAAGTAGCCGCTTGACCTCGTCTGTTTCCATGGGGGATGACCATGAGGGCATCCATCTTCATAAAAGGAGTTGTAGCCACAAGGTAACTAATGATGGTTGTTTTAACATCCAGAGGATGAGGTTCACCTTGATCATTAGTAAAGGATGGTAAGACAATGTCTTGGTTGTAGTGGAAGGAAGTTGCTACCTTCGGGATGAAGTGATCTGAAGGTCTTAGTACTACTTTATCAGGAAAGAATACTAAGTAAGGTTCTGATGCCATCAGTGCTTGGATTTCAGATACCCTCTTTGCTGATGTATTTGCAATGAGAAAAGACAGTTTTAGAGTTAGATCCCACAGAGAGATTGATTCAGATGGAGTAAAAGGAGGATTGGTTAAGGCATCGAGAACTACTGAGAGATCCCATGATGGAAAAGCTGGTTTCTTGGGGTGTTTGATTTTCAGACAGGCTCTCAGGAATTGGATTACCAGCGGATGTAATGCCCATCTAGTGCCTGTTTTGGCCAACAAGGCGGATACTTGTACCTTAAGGGTACTTGAACTTAGACCTTTGTTGATTCCTGACTGGAGGAACTCTAAGATTTTAGAGGGTTCTGGAGCAATGGGATCCCATCCCTTCTGCTGTGACATGGTAAAGAACTTGTTCCAAATTCTTGCATAGGTGGTGTTGGTGGTATTCTTCCTGGCTTGCATCAGGGTTGATATTACTTCCTGAGAGCAGCCTTGTTCCCTTAACCTAACCCTTTCAATTTCCATACCGTTAGATGCAAATTCTCTGGAGCTGGGTGTAGAAATTGGCCTTGAAATAGCAGATCCGGGGTTACCGGAAGAAGGATTGGAGGTTGAAGGCTGAGCTGCAATAGGGTCGTGAACCATGGTCTTCTCGGCCAAAGAGGGATTACCGCGAATACCGTGGCTGAGGATCTCCGATGCCTGGACAGGAATCTCGCAATTAATGGAGTTGGCGGGAATATGTACCCCAACTTGAAGTTCCATGGGTGAATTAGACAATCTATCCCCTCGGCTGAAGGGAACGACGCTCTGGACAGAAACCTCTGACACTTTGTATTCGCAGGTGTGGCTGCTAAGTCGATCTCTGGCATTCCCCATGTTTCCGTAAGAAGAGAAAAGGCCTGGAGACTTGTTCGAAAGAGTCTCTCGACTCAGGTAATCGGCTAACATGTTCTGTGCCGCAGGAACATATATTGCTTTTAAGTCTGTTAGGTGTGCCTGTGCCCATTCCAAGATAGGACGGACTTCCTCCATCAGTGTGAGACTCTTGGTACCCCCTTGCCTCTGGATGTAGGACACTGCCACCTTGTTGTCCATCCGGATAAGCACGTTCTTCCCTCTGAGGGCTGGTGCAAATGCCATGAGGGCCTGGAAAGCTGCCCTGGGTTCCAGTATATTTGATACTATATCCTGGGCCTGGAACTGCCATTGGCCCTGCGCTGCTTGATCTTGACAGTGAGCTCCCCAGCCGCTCTGAAAGGCATCCGAAGTGACTATTACCGGGTCTGGAGGAACTATCAGCTTGTATTTTCTGAGGTTGGTCAAGTGTGTCCACCACCATACTGATTGCTTCATTGGTCTGGAAATGGTAATGGTCTGACGCATCAATATTCCATCCCACTGCCTTAGAAAGGAGTTTTGCAGGACTCTCATGTGCCTTTGTGACCACTGCACCATGGGTAGAGTTGCAGACATGGAGCCTAGCACACTCAAGCAGGTTCTGGCTGGAAGATGCCTCGCTGATAGTAATCTCCGCATCTTCTGTACTAGAGGCCGAATCTTCTCCTGAGGGAGTTGTACCCTGTTCAATTTGGTGTTCAGATCTGCTCCCAGGAATACCATATTTTGCGTGGGTTGTAGACTGCTCCTTTTCCAGTTGACTAGCCAACCGAAGTCCTGGAGAGTCGTGAGTAAGATCTTCCGATGACACAGCAAAGTTTCTCGATCCTCTGCCAAGAGCAGGATGTCGTCCAAATAATGGTGGACTTGCAGATCCTTTTCCCTGAGGAATGCAACCAAGGGTAGGACGACCTTGGTGAATGTCCTGGGAGCCGACGAGATGCCGAAAGGGAGGCACTGGAATTGGAAGTGACTTTTGTTGATGGCGAATCGGAGGAACTTTTGAAAGGCGGGATGAATCGGAATGTGTAGGTAAGCATCTGATAAATCTACTGACAGCATCCAGTCGCCCAGGTTCACTGCCAGAATTATGGACTGCAGGCTCTCCATTTTGATGGCTTCTATTTTTATGTTCCTGTTGAGATTTTTTAAATCCAATACAGGGTGTAAGTCTCCGGTCTTCTTCTTTACCAAAAATAGTGGGGAATAGAAACCCCTCCCCTTTTGATCTGATGGAACCTCCAGAACTGCTCCTTTCTCCTTCAATTCTACTATATATTTTAATAGTAACTTCCTCTTGATTAGTGAAGATGGCAGTCTGGTTGATTGGAAGTGATTTCCCGGAAGTCTGCCCATAAACTTACACTTGTGTCCACATTTGATTGAGGAAAGAGTCCACAGGTCCTTTATATGGCTTGACCAGATCTGCACGAAGTCCTTGTGCTGGGTGGGCAGGCGAACCTTCAAAGGGACTTCTGCTGCTCCTCTGCCGGGGTAGGCTTGGACTTCTGCATCCTTAGGAAGGAAGGTCTTGTATTTTTCCAGTCCCTTCTAAACTCCCTACTGGGGCGGTAGGATCTAGCTTCCTTGTATTTATCAGGAAGGTTGCGCCTGAAGGACGGACCCTTTTGGGCCTTGGGTCTCCTGTCTGAGGGAATTAATCCAGACTTCCCTCCTGTTACCTTGGAGATAGCGGTGTCCAATTTAGACGCGAACAGGTTTGAGCCACCGTATGGAATTCTGCACCAGTTTGTTTTAGATGCAGTATCAGCCATCCATGGTTTCAGCCACAGGGCCCTTCTTGCCTTGACTGAGGCTAGCATTGATCTTGCTGAGGATCTTACAATATCAACTGAAGCTTCTGCCATGAAGTGGCCTGCCAACTTGATCTCCTGAAGAGAAGAGATTATTTTGTCCACTTCAGCACCATCTCGGAGATCCTTCTCCACCTGGGTTGCCCAAACTGATATGGCTTTAGCCACTGCTGCTGTGGTAATTGCTGGTCTGCGAGCGCCCCCAGCCATGGAATACGCTTTCTTTATTTCCAGATCCAATTTTCGATCAAGAACATCCCAAAAGGAAACTGCGTCTTCATTAGGCAGAGTGACATGCCGTGCAAGACGCAACAAGGAGGAGTCAACTACTGGGGCATTCATCAATGAATTGACTTTCGACTCCTTCAGCGGATACATCTTTGCCAGCCTGTTGGTGAGACTGGACCGCTTATCAGATCTTTTCCACTCATCTTTAATTAGATCTTCCAGTTCACCTATAAAAGGGAAGTTTTCTGGTTCTTTTTTTAAATTTGGGAAATATTTCCGAACTTTCTGCGGTTCCACTTTATCTTCTTCCCAGCCTATCGCTTCCTTAACTAACTTTGCGAAAGGCTCTACAAGGGAAAAATCAAAACCTGCTGGCATCTCCTGGTCCTCATATCCTGAGGAGGATTCTGATGCCTGGGGTTGATGGTCATCCGCTACCGATGTGCTGGGCGTAGGCCTATCCATTAGTGGTGCCGTTGTCTCCCTTATGGATTCTTGTACAGATTCTCTTATGAGCTCCGTAGCCACTCTTGTGTCTAGTTCTTTTTCCTTTGCTGCTTCATTGAAGCAGGATCGGCAGACTAGTTTATCTGGCAAGGCTGGTGCGCCGCATACCCAGCAAGCGTTTGCTGCAGGACGGGTGTGGCGGCTCTGGCGGTGTGATGAAGGTGACCGTCTGCGGTGTGACCGACTATGACGGGAGCGGCTGCGTCGTGAGTGGCTGTGACGTGAGCGGCTATGTCTTCGGTGGCGGGAAGAAGATCTTAAATGGCTTCCGCGGGACTTCTTGCTTGACACATGACTTGATCTTCCTTCACGTCTGGAACTTGCGGCTCTTGACCTGGTAGGGCTGCCAAAAACGCAGCGTTAGTGGTCCGGCTCTCTTTTTCTCTCCCCTTCTTCAATACTTACCAATGACGGATGGCCTCTTACCTCGTTTGCTGATGGTGGTCTGCGCGGGCAGTGGTCTCCATAGCGATAGTGACAGGAAGTCTGAAGAGTAATAAGGAAAAATATATATATATATTTTTTTTTAATTTCCCTTTTTTTTTTTTGACTGAAGAGAGTCTGGAATAGTTGATCCGACTTACCTGGGTTTGCTGAGTTGTTTTCTGGCAAAGCAGTGCAACACACGGCGAAATCAAGCTTTTTCTAAAAATCCTCAGCAAAAACACAGAAAATGACTGTGTTTTTAAACTTTGCCGTCACGGCAAAACGACGCTCCCGCACATGCGCAGAGTGTCCCGAACGCCTCAGCGCCATCTTGGAGAAGGGCATAACCTTCCCAAGGCAGTACCTAGCTCTGAGCACAATAGAGAACGTGCAGAGCAGAGGAGGAGCATCGGCGGCCATGACAGTTCCACAGTGGTGGACAACAGGTGCCAGCAATCCCCCTAAGCAGGGGAAAAAACCTATTTTGACAGAAGAAAAAAGGTACAGGCAAAATAGAAAGGAGACCACTGCAGTATATGAAGCTTCTTTAAAGCTTACTGTGCCAGACGTCCAGACGCCCCCTGAGACCACCAGACCGGGAGTTTCCTCCATAGAAGCTCCTTTAGAGACTGCACAGGAGGGACTTCCAAACAGGAGAGGCTTGAACCTGCTGGGGCGAGTGTGGTAAGAGGCTTTTTCTTTAATCTTGTCAACAGGAGCAAGCTTGCTTATCCCAATCTGTCAGGTGAGGATAAAAAAGAGAATGCAGCGGGGTGTCTCCCCTTCAAATTTATAGCTAACCAATCCTGTCAGGTTGTGGGGGCGGAGTCACAACCCAGTGTGTGCTGCCATGGAGGCGTCAGGAAACAAGGATTGGTGATAAATAAGTGGAGGAGACACCTTTTTCCCATATTAACTCTTACAGGAGACAATTTCCCTTCCTAGGGGTAGACTTCCTCTCACTTCCTGTTGTCTCCCTCCATTTGTAAGTAGGAGTCGTTTGTAAGTCAGATTTTTGAAAATAGGGGACCGCCTGTATATACTATATGGCCTGCCCTATACACTCTGCGGAAAATTGGGCCTTAGGTGTTGGTGGTACCAGAACACTGTAAAGCCTCACAGATGCTTTTGTTGAGCGCAGGAACAGGTGCTGCTGTGAAATATTAGATCAAGAATTGTAATTACACGCCCCTGTTAAACAAGGGCAGAAATATTGGGCCTTAGGCAGTGATGGTGGTGCCACAACACTGCAACCCCTCACAGATACTCTTGTTGAGTGCAGGAACGAGCCCTGCTGTTAATTATTTGATCAAAAATTGTAATTACATGCCCCTGTTAACAGTGGCGGCCCGTTCATAGGGGGTGCCTGGGCACCGCCCCCCCTCCAGGCAGTCAAAAAAAAAGTTCAAAAAATTTTTTTTTTAATACTGGCCCTTTAAATATACAGTGCGACGCCAGACACAGTGCACTTATGGGAAGCACCACATCTATGCAATCACGAGATTGCAGACGTGGCACTGCACTTGTGGGCGTTTAGCCCGCCTTGCGGCGCTTTCCGAAGTGCCGAGTAGCTTCCGCCCGGCGCTTGTAGTATATATTACTAAGGCCGGGCGGTTTGATTGACATCTCCGGTGTTATCTCTGGCCAGGAGTGGGTGTCTGCAGCATGATGCCCTACACATGACTACACATACGTTTGGGCTGCTTTATGTGTATGTCATGTTATATGGCATTTTATGTACAGGGCATGCTATGTATGGGGCATGCTATGTGGAGGACTTGCTGTGTATAGGACATGCTATATGGAGGACTTGCTGTGTATGGGACATGCTATGTGGAGGACTTGCTGTGTATGGGACATGCTATGTGGAGGACTTACTGTGTATGGGACATGCTATGTGGAGGACTTGCTGTGCAACTCATGATTTGTGGATATGCTATGGGTAAAACATTGTAGGCATAGGACATGTTATGTGGATGACATTATGTGCAGGACGTGTTATATGTGGGACATGCTATGTGTATGTCATGTGTAGGACATGTTATGTGGAGAACATGCAATGTATATGTCATGCTACGTATATGTTGTGCTATGTGGAGGACATGTTATGTGTATGTTATGTGTATGTCATGTTATGTGGAGGACATGTTATGTGTATGTTATGTGTATGTTATATGGAGGACAAGTTATGTGTATGTGTATGCTATGTGTATGTCATTTTGTGTGACACAGGCTGCATGTAAGGAGGGACTCCGCTGGGGACACCTGATGGCATCTGGTGGCAGGCGACACGCTCGGGGCTCCCACTGATTCTGCGTTATGGTGAGTTGAATGATTTCATTTTATATTACAATGTAATAATAGAAATAATGCGCTTCAATCATCCTGACACCATAACAACCATGGTGCCGGGATGATTGAAGTGCTAACACCAGGTGTTTGGAGTATCTTTATCTGCTGATTGTTAAACTTTCTAGAATACACATATTTCTATTGTTGTGTAGGATCTGGGCCTACTGTCCCTGCATCCCTCTCTCCCTCTCCCTCCATCCTCGTTCATCTCAGACGCTAATCACACCACCTTAGAGCCACGCCCACTATTTTGATGAAACCACGCCCATTTTCACCAAGTGGGAGGGGTCAAAAAGGAAGGGCGGGGTCCGGCGCCCCCCCATCCTAAAACTTCACCAGCCGTCACTGCCTGTTAAACAGGGGCTGAAAAATTGGGCCTTAGCCACTGGTGGTGGTGCCACAACACTGCAACCCCTCACAGATGCTCTTGTTGAGCGCAGCTACAAAATATTACAGCAAAAATTGTAATTACAAGCCCCTGTTCAACAGGGGCAGAAAAATTGGGCCTTAACCACTGGTGGTGGTGCCCAGAACCAAAAATGTTCTTAGAAGCTATCAACATGAACATTGAGGAGGAATACGATAGTCACTCAGCATAACAGGATAGTCACTCAGCATCAGCATAGGCAGTCTTCAAGGGATCTCACATTCATAAAAATATTAGTCAGTTACATCAGCATCAGGTGCATGGTAGCTGGTGATCCAAGACTGATTCATTTTTATGAAGGTGAGCCGATCAACCAAGTCGGTGGACAGACGCACTCTGTGATCGGTTACAAAGCCTCCAGCGGCACTGAATGTGCGTTCGGACAGGCCAGTAGCTCAATTGCAATCTGTGCAAGCTCTGGCCAGTGATCCATCCTCAAGACCCAGTAACCCAGTGGATTTTCGGTTGGAAAGGTCTCCAAGTCTGATCTTGCCCCTAGGTATTCCTGCACCATGTACAACAGACACTGGCGATGGTTGCTGGAACCGATCAGACCTTGGGGCTGCTGACTAAAAAATTGTGTGAATGCATCGGTCAGACAGCCACCTTCTCCACCGTTCCTTATGTGAGTGACCGAAGCCTCAGCAACACGTTGTCCAGGAGGACCAGGAAATTGTAACCTCCCAGGCTCTGGAAATGCATTGCACAAACCTTTCTGCAAGGCCTCCCGAAGATGTTTTATCTTCTGCTCCCTCTGCGACGGCTGGATAAGTTCCGCCACCTTACCCTTGTAACGTGGATCAAGAAGGGTTGCCAGCCAGTACTGATCCCTCTCCTTGATACCACGAATCCGAGGGTCCTTTTGCAGGCTTTGCAGGATCAGGGAGGCCATGCAGTGTAAGTTTGCTGAGGCATTCGGTCCAGAGTCCTCTGGGTCACTAAGGATGACCTGATCCGCAGCGACCTCTTGCCAGCCACGTACAAGTCCATGGGTTTCTGGAGCCGGAAAATGATCCCTTGAAGACTGCTGCTGATGCTGAGTGCCAGGCTCCACCTCCATGCTGACACAATCCTCCTCCTCCTCCTGCTCTTCTTCCTGTATGATAAGCAGGCCTGCAGGAATACTGTCTGGATAAAGGGGGCATTGAGAGGTAAGGAAGTCTTTCTCTTCCTCCCTCTGTTCTGCCTCAAGTGCCCTGTCCATTATTCCATGCAGCATGTGCTCCAACAGGTAGACAAGAGGGACAGTATCACTGATGCATGCACTGTCACTGCTCACCATCCTCAAGGCCTCCTCAAATGGTGACAGGACAGTGCATGCATCCTTGATCATGAGCCACTGGCGTGGCGAAAAAAAGCCAAGCTCCCCTGACCCTGTCCTGGTGCCATACTCGCACAGGTAGTCATTGATGGCCCTCTGCTTCATGTGCAGCCTTTGCAGCATTGCCAATGTTGAGTTCCCCCTGGTGGGCATGTCACAGATGAGGCAGTTTTTGGGCAGGTTGCATTCCTTTTGGAGGTCAGCCAGCCGAGCACTGGCATTATATGAACTGAGGAAATGCCCACAGACTTTCCTGGCCTAATTCAGGAGATCCTGTAAGCCCGGGTACCTGCACAAGAACCACTGCACCATCAAATTAAGGACGTGAACCAAACAGGGAACATGGGTGAAGTGTCCCTGTCGGAGGGCAGAGAGGAGGTTGGTGCCATTGTCTCAAACCACCATTCCTGGCTGAAGCTGGCGTGGCATCAACCACCTCTGAGCCTGCCTCTGCAGAGCTGTCAGAATCTCTGCCCCAGTGTGGCTCCTGTCCCCTAAGCAGACCAACTCAAGCACCACATTGCATCTTTTTGCCTGAGTGCTTGCGTAACACCTAGAACACCTACGGAGCACCGCTGCTTCTAAGGACAAATCTGCAGAGGAAGAGGCCATAGAGGAAGAAGAAGGGGTGGAGGAGAGAGCTGTGGCAGAATCACCACTACCAGCATTTTGGAGGCGTGGTGGTGGAACAAGCTCCAACAATAGTGCACCCTGTCCTGCATCCTTCCCAGCTGCCAGCAGGGTTACCCAGTGCGCCATGAAAGAAAGAATATGCCCCTGTCCATGCCTGCTGGACCATGAGTCAGCGGTAATATGCACCTTACCACTGACCGCACTGTCCAACGAGGCCAAGACATTGCCTTCCACATGTCGGTAGAGAGCCTTCTGAGAAAAAAAATTGGCGTTTGGGAACCTACCACTGAGGTACCGCACAAATTCTCGAAAGGGGGCAGAGTCTACCAGCTGAAAAGGCAGCAGTTGGAGTGCTAGCAATTTAGCCAAACTAGCATTCAGTCGCTGAGCATGTGGATGGCTGGGACTGAATTTCTTTCTCTGGTTTAGCAACTGGGGTAGGGAAATTTGCCTGCTACAATCGGATGTTGGTGTACCGCTATCAGATTGCCCGGAAGTGCTTGGGACACCTAATTCTACACCTTCATTCCTCTCAGTACAGGTCTCTGAGAGGACTGAAGTTATAGTGGGGTTGATGATCCCAGCTGATGAGGAGCAAGAAGAGGTCCGCCTTGTTCTTTGGTGTGGGTCTTTTAAGTACTGTTGCCAACGGATTGCATGGGAGCTCGACATATGTCTGGTCAAGCATGTGGTGCCCAAGTGGCTGCTGTTTTGGTCACGCTTGAAACGCTTCAGACATATGTTGCAAACAGCAATAGAGCGATCTGCTGCACACGTCTCAAAAAAGGCCCATACCAAAGAACTTTTGGAAAAACACGCAGTCAGAAGTGCCCTGCGCATGCGGAGCTCTGCGGTGTGATGCAGTCGGTTGCCTGCCCTTAAGCTTACAGTCAGGTATAGGCTTGGCTAGACTATATATATATATATATATATATAATATAAATATATATAGTATACAAGCCTGTATATATATATATATATATATATATATATATATATATATTATATGAAATACACTGCAGCTAACTGAATCAACTGGCTGCCTGAGGTATATTAGAAATAGAAACAGTACAGCAGGAACGGTCTGCAGTGAGATCTAGCTAAACTGGATACAGTGGAGATATATATATATATATATATATATATATATATATATATATATATATATATATATATATATATATATATATAGCAGTCAGACTGTATATATATAAATACACTGCATCTAACTGTATCAACTGCCTGCCTAAAGTAGATTAGAAATAGTACTGCAGGAATGGTCTGCAGTGAGATCTAGCTAAACTGGATCAAATGCCTGCCTGGAGTAGACTAGAAATAGTACAGCAGGAACAGACCGCAGTGAGATCTAGCTAAACTGGATCAATTGCCTGCCTGAAGTAGATTAGAAATATTACAGCAGGAATGGTCTGCAGTGAGATCTAGCTAAACTGGATCAACTGCCTGCCTGAAGTAGATTAGAAATAGTACAGCAGGAACAGTCTGCAGTGAGATCTAGCTAACTGAATAAACTGCCTGCTCAAACTAAATGAAATTACACTATCTCTCTATCTATCTCTCTATAACACCAGCAACACACTACACAGGGCCGAAGTGCAGGAGGCATTATATAGTGTGGGGCGTGTACTTAACCCCCTGAGCCATAATTGGCCAAAGGCACCCTGCCTTTGGCCAATTATGGCTGTGTTTACTTACGGCGCTGTGATTGGCCAAAGCATGCAGGTCATAGCGCATGCTTGGCCAATCATCAGCCAGCAAACCACTGCGATGATGCAGTGCATTATGAGCCATGGCGCGCCGCTCGAATTTGGCGCGAACGGCCCATAATGTTCGATCCTTGGCGATTTATCGAACAGCTGATGTTCGAGTCGAACTCATGTTTGAGTCAAACTCATGTTCGAACAGTCAGCCCATCCCTACAAGTGAGGATGGAAAGGTTAGAAAAGTGGAAGTCAACATTCATAGAAACAGTTGTTCCTCAGACCAGTTTCTGAACTAATTTTGTTGTTGTCATCTGAGGAATAAATAGTGGCATCTGATGATACCAGACGGGGAGTGTCATGCTTTCAGCCTATAAAGAAAAAATAATATATTATGGACTTGCAATATCAACATTGCCCACTAGATGCCACTCTTAACAAAAGACTATTGATGGGTTCGGATGAGCCGAACACCCCCCGGTTCGGTTCGCACCAGAACCTGCGAACGGACCGAAAATTCGCACGAACGTTAGAACCCCATTGACGTCTATGGGACTCGAACGTTCGAAATCAAAAGTGCTCATCTTAAAGGCTAATTTGCATGCTATTGTCCTAAAAAGGGTTTGGGGACCCGGGTCCTGCCCCAAGGGACATGTATCAATGCAAAAAAAACTTTTAAAAACGGCCGTTTTTTCGGGAGCAGTGATTTTAATGATGCTTAACTACTTCCATACAGGGCATTTTCACCCCCTTCCTGCCCAAGCCAATTTTCAGCTTTCAGCGCTGTCGCATTTTGAATAACAATTACGCGGTCATACTACACTGTACCCAAATGAAATTTTTATCATTTTTTCCCCACTAATAGAGCTTTCTTTTGGTGGTATTTGATCACCCCTGCGGTTTTTATTTCTTGTGCTATAAACAAAAAAAGAGTGACAAGTTTGAAAAAACACAATATTTTTTACTTTTTGCTATAATAAATATCCAATTTTTTTTTTTTTTTTAACAAATTTTTTCCTCATTTTAGGCCGATACGTATTCTTCTACATATTTTTGGTAAAAAATATTGCAATAAGCGTATATTTATTGGTTTGCGCAAAAGTTATAACGTCTACAAAATAAGGGGATATATTTATAGCATTTTTATTATTATTTTTTTTTACTAGTAATGGCGGCGATCTGCGATTTTTATTGTGACTGCGATATTGCGGCGGACACATCGGACAATTTTGACACATTTTTGGGACCATTCACATTTATACAGCGATCCGTGCTATAAAAATGCATTGATTACTATATAAATGTGACTGGCAATGAAGGGGTTAACCAGGAGGGGGCGCTGTAGGAGTTAATGTGTTGCTAGGGAGTGATTCTAACTGTGTGGGGAGGGTATTCACAAGGGAAGGAGACCGATCGGTGTTCCTCTGTACAAGGAACACACCATCGGTCTCCTCCCATCTGACAGGGCGTAGATCTGTGTTTACACACACAGATCCACGGTCCTGCTCGGTTACCGGGAAATCGCGGGTGCCCGGCGGACATCGCGGCCGCCGGGCACGCGCACCGGGACCAGAGCGATGCGGCGGGCGCGTGCGCGCGCCGCCGGTGGCGCGCTCGCGCCCCCTGGGCTGCCTGGAAGGCTGCGCCGTCATGTGACGGCGGCCCAGGATAACAGCTGCACCGTCCCACCGTCATATGACGGCGGGCGGGCAGCAAGTGGTTAAAATAAAAAAAAAAAAGTGAAATATTCCTTTAAATATCTGAGGGGTGTCTATAGTATGCCTGTAAAGTGGCGCGTGTTTCCCGTGCTTAGAACAGTTCCTGCACAAAATGTCATTTTTAAAGGAAAACAAGTCATTTAGAACTGCTTGCGGCTTTAATGTAATGTCAGGTCCTGGCAATATGGATGAAAATCAGTGAGACAAACGGCATCGATACCCCCCAGTCCATTACCAGGCCCTTTGGGTCTTGTATGGATATTAAGGGGAACCCCGCACCCAAATTAAAAAAGGAAACAGCAGTATACAGGCTCTGTACTCTGAACAGCAGTATACAGGCGGTGCAAACAAGACAGGGACTGTAGGTTTGTTGTTAAGAATAATCTGTTTGTAATTTTGAACGGGCACATTTTTAACGTGTTTAGCTCCAGCCAAAAAATCTTTTTTAAGCTTTTTGGAAAACATAGGGAAGGGTTATCACCCCCGTGACATTTGTTTTGCTGTCTGTCCTCCTCTTCAGAAGATTTCACCTCACTTTTTGTCCCAATGACAAATGTTTTTTGAAAATTTGGGGTTTTTTGTGGAACAAGGATTGGAAAGCATCAGTGGAAAGGAGAAATGTTTTTCCCATATTAACTCCTACAGGAGAGAATTTCCCTTCCTAGGGATAGATTTCATCTCACTTCCTGTTGTCTCCTTCCGTTTGCAAGTAGGAGTCGTTTGTAAGTTAGATGTTTGAAAGTAGGAGCCTGCCCTATATACTCAGCAGAAATTTGGGCCTTAGGTGTTGTTGTGGCCACAACACTGTAAGCCCTCACAGGGCCCTGCTGTGAAATATTAGATCAAGAATTGTAATTACATGCCCCTGTTGAACAGGGGCATAAAAATTGGGCCTTTGGCGGTGGTGGTGGTGCTGGTGCCACAATACTGTAAGTCCTCACTCGCTCTTGGTTGGCGCAGAAACGGGCCCTGCTGTGAAATATTAGATCAAGAATTGTAATTACATGCCCCTGTTGAACAAGGGCAGAAAAATTGGGCCTTTGGTGGTGGTGCTGGTGCCACAACACTGTAAGTCCTCACTCGCTCTTGGTGGGCGCAGAAACAGGCCCTGCTGTGAAATATTAGATCAAGAATTGTAATTACATGCCCCTGTTGGACAAGGGCAGAAAAATTGGGCCTTTGGTGGTGGTGGTGGTGCTGATGCCACAACACTGTAAGTCCTCACTCGCTCTTGGTGGGTACAGAAATGGGCCATGCTGTGAAATATTAGATTAAGAATTGTAATTACATGCCCCTGTTGAACAAGGGCAGAAAAATTGGGCCTTTGGTGGTGGTGGTGCTGGTGCCACAACACTGTAAGTCCTCACTCGCTCTTGGTGGGCACAGAAATGGGCCCTGCTGTGAAATATTAGATCAAGAATTGTAATTACATGCCCCTGTTGAACAGGGGCTGAAAAATTAAGCCTTAGGCACTGGTGCTGGTGCCACAACACTGCAAACCCTCACAGATACTCTAGTTGGAACGCAGGAACGAGCCCTGCTGCAAAGTATTGCATCAAAAATTGTAATTACATGCCCCTGTTAAACAGGGGTTGAAAAATTAGGCCTTAGGCACTGGTGGTGGCGCCCAGAACCAAAAATGTTCTTACAAGCTATCAGCGTGATCATTGAGGAGGAAGAGGATAATTACTCAGGATAGTCACTCAGCATCAGCATAGGCAGTCTTTGAAGGGATCTGAGATTTCAAAAAAAATGATTCGGTTACATCAGCATCAGGTGCTTGGTAGCTGGTGGTGATCCAAGACTGATTCATTTTTATGAAGGTCAGTCGATCGACCGAGTCGGTGGACAGATGCACCCTGTGATCGGTTACAAAGCCTCCAGCAGCACTGAATGTGCGTTCCGAAAGAACGCTGGATGCAGGACAGGTCAGTAGCTCAATTGCATACTGTGCAAGCTCTGGCCAGTGATCCATCCTCAAGACCCAGTAACCCAGAGGATTTTCGGTGGGAAAGGTGTCCAAGTCAGATCTTTCCCCTAGGTATTCCTGCACCATGTAAAACAGATGCTGGCGATGGTTGCTGGAACCAATCATACCTTGGGGCTGCGGACCAAAAAAATGTCTGAACGCATCGGTCAGACTGCCACCTTCTCCACCGCTCCTTCTTTGACTGACCGAAGCCTCAGCAACACGTTGTCCAGAAACAGGAGTTTGTAACCTCCCAGTCTCTGGGAACGCGTTGCACAGACCTTTCTGCAAGGCCTCCCGAAGATGTTTCATCCTCTGCTCCCTCTGTGATGGCAAGATAAGGTCCGCAACCTTACCCTTGTAACGTGGATCAAGGAGGGTTGCCAGCCAGTATTGGTCCTTCTCCTTGATACCACGAATACGAGGATCCATACGCAGGCTTTGCAGGATCAGGGAGGCCATGCAGTGTAGGTTTGCTAAGGCATTCGGTCCGGAGTCCTCTGGGTCACTAAGGATGACATGGCCCGCAGCCACCTCCTTCCAGCCACGTACAAGTCCATGTGTTTCTTGGGACTGATCCCTTAAAGACTGCTGCTGATGCTGAGTGCCAGGCTCCACCTCCATACTTAAATATAAGGGCAATCAGCGCAAACAAAATCTAATGAAAAGCAATGGAAAAATGCAAGCTGGACACTAAAGGATACCCCAACCTTGGGGACATCATCCAATAAAGTCTAATGATGTTTAAAACTAAAAAGTGGATAAACTTTATAATAATAATGGGAACCTGAAAAATAGAGTGCTACTTAAGCCCACTCAATATTTAAAGGTGCCAAAAAACATCAAAAATTTTTTTTAAAAAAATTAAATCAATAAAAATTAATCAATTAATTAAAATTAATTAAAAAGAACACCCGCGGCCATCTGTTACAGCAATTCCACTTATTTAAGACCATAAGACAGCTACATGATATCAGCGTATGCATAAATGGGAATTATAAAAAATACAGAGATGCACAGATCCATAATTCAACAATTTCATATAAAACCTTGTGCATATAAAACCCAGTATACATTCGATCATTTATTTGAGATGAAACAGTTGAGATCGAATTCAACATTTAGTCCTCTAGGGACTGAAACTCTAGTTTCGTGTATCCAGAAGGATTCTCTCTGGCTGAGTTGCCTTATAAAATTACCCCCCCTCCAATGTTTTGTGACTTTTTCTATACCCCAAAATAACAACTTTTTTGGGTCCCTGTTGTGGCACAATGTTAAATGTTTAGAAACAGAATGGGTTTTAAGGCCTCGTTTGATATTGTTAACATGCTCAGAAATGCGCATTCCCACTGACACAATCTTCCTCCTCCTCCTCCTGCTCCTCCTCCTCTTCCTGTGTGATCGGCGGGCACGCAGGAACACTGTCTGCATAAAGGGGGCCTTAAGAGCTAAGGAAGTCCTCCTCTTCCTGCCTCTGTTCTGCCTCAAGTGCCCTGTCCATTATTCCACACAACGTGTGCTCCAACAGGTGGACAAGGGGGACAGTGTCACTGATGCATGTACTGTCACTGCTCACCATCCTCGTGGCCTCCTCAAATGGTGACAGGACAGTGCATGCATCCCTGATCATGGCCCACTGGCGTGGGGAAAAAAAACCAAGCTCCCCTGACCCTGTCCTGGTGCCATAGTCACACAGGTACTCATTGATGGCCCTCTGCTGCGTGTGTGCAGCCGCTGCAGCATGGCCAACGTTGAGTTCCACCTGGTGGGCATGTCACAGATTAGGCGGTTCTTGGGCAGGTTAAACTCCTTTTGGAGGTCCGCCAGCCGAGCACTGGCATTATATGACCAGCAGAAATGCACACAGACTTTCCTGGCCTGCCTCAGGATATCCTGTAAGCCCGGGTACCTGCCCAAGAACCGCTGCACCACCAAGTTAAGGACGTGAGCCAAACAGGGCACATGGGTCATTTGTCCCTGTCGGAGGGCAGAGGGGCGGTTGGTGCCATTGTCGCAAACCACCATTCCTGCCTTAAGTTGGCGTGGCATCAACCACCTCTGAACCTGCCCCTGCAGAGCTGACAGAACCTCTGCCCCAGTGTGGCTCCTGTCCCCCAAGCACACCAGCTCAAGCACCGCATGGCATCTTTTGGCCTGCGTACTTGCGTAGCCCCTTGAACGGCTACGGAGCACCGCTGGTTCCGATGACAAAGCACAGGAAAAGGCCATGGAGGAAGAAGAAGAGGAGGGGGTGGAGGAGAGAGGTGTGTCACAATCATTAGTAGTGGCATTTTGGAGGCATGGTGGCGGAACAACCTCCAACACTACTGCACCTTGTCCTGCATCCTTCCCAGCTGCCAGCAGAGTCACCCAATGCGCCGTGAAACTTAGGTAACATCCCTGTCCATGCCTGCTGGACCATGAGTCAGCGGTAATATGCACCTTACCTCTGACTGCCCTGTCCAGCTAGGCATGGACATTGCCTTCCACATGCCAGTAGAGAGCCGGAATCGCCTTCCGTGAGAAAAAGTGGCGTTTGGGTACCTGCCACTGAGGAACCGCACATTCCACAAACTCATGGAAGGGGGCAGAGTCTACCAGCTGAAAAGGCAGCAGTTGAAGTGCTAGCAATTTAGCCAAGCTAGCATTCAACCGCTGGGCATGTGGATGGCTGGGAGCAAACTTCTTTCAGCGGTGCAGCAGCTGGGGCAGGGAAATTTGTCTGGTACAATCTGACGTCGGTGTACCGAAAGCAGATTGCCCACAAGTACTTGGCTGTGACACACCTAATTCTACACCTTCATTCCTCTCAGTGCAGGTCTCAGAGAGGACTGAAGGTATAGTGGGGTTGGAGATCTCATCTGATGAGGAGCAAGGAGAGGTCCTCTTTGTTCTTTGTTGTGGGTCTTTTAGATACGCTTGCCAACGAACTGCATGGCAGGTCAACATATGTCTGGTCAAGCATGTAGTACCCAAGCGGGAGATGTTTTGGCCACGCGAGATACGCTTGAGACATATGTTGCAAATAGCAGCGGTGCTATCTGATGCACTCGTCTCAAAAAAGGCCCACACCAAAGAACTTTTTGAATAACGCGCAGAGACTGCAGCGCCCTGCACATGTGGAGCTTTGGGGTGTGATGCAGTCAATGTGCTGCCCTTAGGCTGGCCCCTGGAGGGCATCCTGCCTCGTTGGTGATGTGCCGCCTCCTCCTCCTCTCTCCTATCAGGCACCCACGTTGAGTCAGTTTCCTCATCATCCCCTCCCTCCTCATCACTGGAGCAAACCTGGCAGTATGCTGCAGCAGGGGGAGCATGACTGCCAGATTGCTGTCCTTCTTGGGCACCCCCTCTGTCCGTGCTCACGTTACTGCCTTCATCGAGCTCAGTATCATCATCAGAGCCTTCCAAACGCTGGGCATCCTCCTGGAGCATGTACCCAACACTGTGGTCAAACAGTTCGAGGTACTCCTCAGGAGGACATGGTGGGGCTAGGGAAGGAGTCACTGATGACATTGAGCCGAGGGAAGAGGCCACTGCTTTGCCAGACAAAGCACCCTGAGCATGGGTGAGAGAGGATTAGGAGGATGAGGACGGCTTGGTCATCCACTCGACCAAGTCTTCCGCATGTTGCGGCTCAACACGGCCAGCTGCCGAAAAAAAGGCCAAGCGTGTCCCACGGCCACGTGCTGATGAGGATGCACCGTCCCCACGACCAGCACTAGACACAGAGCCTGCTTGCCCTCTTTTATTGGCTTGTGACTGTCTGCCTCCCCTTCTTGGCCTTCCAGACATACTAATGGCCTGTAGCTGCACTAAGCTGGGATATATATATATATATATATATATATATATATATATATATATATATATATATATGTACTGATACTGCAGCTAGCAAAATCAACTGCCTGCCTGTAGTATGAGAACACCACCAACCTTCTACAGGTAGCTTTAGCTGAACACTGTGCAGAGCTCGCAAAAAACTAACTTGTAGCTTTTTTAGCTGCCTGAGGTAGTGATAGGATCAGGAAAACACCACCAACCTTCTACAGGTAGCTTTAGGTGAACACTGTGCAGAGCTCGCCAAAAAATAACTTGCAGCTTATTTAGCTGCCTGCGGTAGTGATAGGATCAGGAAAACACCACCAACCTTCTACAGGTAGCTTTAGCTGAACACTGTGCAGAGCTCGCAAAAAAATAACTTGTGGGTTTAGCTGAACACTGTGAGGAGGACGCACCACAATAACTTGTAGTTTTAGCTGAACACTGTGAGCAGGACGTACTACACTAACTTGTAGCTTTAGATGAACACTGTGCAGAGCTCGCAAAAAAATAACTTGAAGGTTTAGCTGAACACTGAGAGGAGGATGCACCACACTAACTTGTAGTTTTAGCTGAACACTTTGAGCAGGACACACTACACTAACTTGTAGCTTTAGATGAACACTGTCCAGAGGTCTCACTACACTAACTTGTAGTTTTAGCTGAACGCTGTGAGCCGGACGCACTACACTAACTTGTAGTTTTAGATGAACACTGTGCAGAGGTCTCACTACACTAACTTGTAGTTTTAGCTGAACACTGTGAGCAGGACGCACTACACTAACTTGTAGCTTTAGATGAACACGGTGCAGAGGTCTCACTACACTAACTTGTAGTTTTAGCTGAACACTGTGAGCAGGACGCACTACACTAACTTGTAGTTTTAGCTGAACACTGTGAGCAGGAGGCACTACACTAACTTGTATCTTTAGATGAACACTGTGCAGAGCTCGCAAAAAATAACTTGTAGGTTTAGCTGAACACTGTGAGGAGGACGCACCACACTAACTTTTAGTTTTAGCTGAACACTGTGAGCAGGACGCACTACACTAACTTGTAGCTTTAGCTGAACAATGTGCAGAGGTCTCACTACACTAACTTGTAGTTTTAGCTGAACACTGTGAGCAGTACGTACTACACTAACTTGTAGCTTTAGCTGAACACTGTGCAGAGGTCTCACTACACTAACTTGTAGTTTTAGCTGAACACTGTGAGCAGGACGCACTACACTACCTGTAAATAGTCTAGCTGCCTGACTGTGGTACTAATAGGATCAAAAGAACACCAGCAATTTTCTTCAGGTAGCTGTAAATACTGTAACAAGACAAGCCTGCCTGTCAGTAGGAAGATAACAGGAACGGATCTAGCTAAACTGAATACAGTGTATATATATATATATATATATATATATATATATATATATATATATGCAACACCTGGGATGCATATATATACACAATACACTGTAAGTGCAGCTAACTCACTGATTGTCCTGCCTAATCTAGCTAACTCAAATGAAATGACACTGTGTCTTTGTCTATCTATGTATCTCAACGCCGGAACACACACTACACAGGGCCGCCGTGCAGGCGGCCTTATATAGTGTGGGGCGTGTTCTAAACCCCCTGAGCCATAATTGGCCAAAGCCACCCTGGCTTTGGCCAATTACAGCTCTCTCTACCAACGACGCTGTGAATGGCCAAACATGTGGGTCATAGTGCATGCTTGGCCAATCATCAGATAGCAATGCACTGCGATGCCACAGTGAATTATGGGCCGTGACACGCCACACAACTTTGGCGCGAATGGCCCATAACGTTCGCAATTCGGCGAATGATCGAACAGCCGATGTTCGAGTCGAACATGGGTTCGACTCGAACACGAAGCTCATCCCTACTGGGGGCAAACTTGGCCCCCATTGCCACGCCCTTCTTCTGCATAAAGAACTTGTTATTGTACCAGAAATAATTGGTCTGTGTGGCAAAATGGAACAATTCCATAACGTAACATTGTTGAACAGATGGAATCTGTTTACTAGTAGACAAGCAGTGTTCGACAGCTAGTAACCCCAATCTATGTGGGATGCAGGTATAGAGTGCCGTGACATCAGGCGTAACCAAGACAGAACATCCCTCTACCCCCAAGGCCCATAGGGGACAGAATGTGAAGGGTTACACCCCCAGTTACCCCCTAGAGATACCCAGTACCATCAGAATAGAGGTAGGGGTGGAAGGAGTAGAAACAGAGGTCCACAGCGTGGAAGGAATGAGGGCCAAAGATACGAAGAAAAATACATGCATGACAGATCACCCCAACGTAACCACCACAGGGGACCATGTCAGGGACAATACTATTCTTACCGTACCCAAGTTCGGACCCATAATAGAGTCTTAACTTTGAGGGAGGAACCTCACCGAGACCAATATAATCCACAATATTCATACATGGAAAGGGAGCACAATCAATGTGATAGATCACCTTACATCTACAATCAAACACATCCTGGTCCCCGCCATAATGAGGATTTTCCCCGGGAACCTACAGGCCCCAAATGAAGAGCAGAAACAAGTGAGGTATCTGAGGGGGGAGGCGGGCCAGGAAAAAGAAAAAGACAATAAAGGCAGGAGGAATTTTTAATTTAAGTCAGGTGACTTTTTCGGATGTTGAACTATGTGTTTTGGACAAGGGGCTCAAATTTGCCCCGTCAAAAAAATTGAACAAATTTTAGACGTTTATAGACAGACCAATATATTAGAAGATTAAATGTGCAAAGGCATTTCATTGCCAATCCCTCTAGACCTAGGACAAATGCTATGGGTGACGACGGTGTCATGCATTCTGGCCTATCGAATCCCTATCTTTTTAACCCCCCTAGTGCTAAAGCGCCATCTATTAAAGTTTTTCGAGACCTAGTTCTTAAAGATTTGGAATCGCTGCCCAAGAAACGAGTATATGATCATCCAAACTTTGGAACCGGTCTGAAGTCTTTGTGCGAGCAAAAGGATCTTGTAATCTGTCCCACCAACATAGGCGGAGGCCTTGTGGTGTTAGACAAAAAGGACTACCACCTTGAAATGTGTCGGATCTTGAGTGATGACAACACTTATATGGTATTACCCAATGATCCCACTAAAGATTTCAAGACCAAATTAGTAGACCTGGTGGAAAAAGGTTTTCGACATGGGATTTTGAACAGAAAGGAGAGAGATTTTTTGGTACCAGGGGCCCCCCGCATTCCCATTATGTACTATCTCCCCAAGGTACACAAGAATGCCACACAGCCTCCAGGGAGACCTATTGTGAGTGGGATAGATTCAGTGACATCCCGTACAGGACGATACATCGATTTCCATCTGCAACCGCTCGTACAAGCAATTCCCTCATACCTTAGGGATACGGGCGATACGTTACACCGTTTGGAGGGGATTAGCTACCAAGACGACCTTCTCTTGGTTACGGCCGATGTCACTGCGCTCTATACCTGCCTCCCACATAGATTGGGGTAACTAGCTGTCGAACACTACTTGTCTACTAGTAAACAGATTCCATCTGTTCAACAATGTTACATTATGGAATTGCTCCATTTTGCCACACAGACCAATTATTTCTGGTACAATAACCAGTTCTTTTTGCAGAAGAGGGGCGTGGCAATGGGGGCCAAGTTTGCCCCCAGTCTCGTCAACCTTTTCATGGCTATATGGGAGGAGGATGTCGTCTACCCCCTACAGCGACCTGAGCTGATTCTATGGGCTAGGTACATAGATGACATCCTCCTCCTATGGAAAGGCGACGAGGAATCTCTGCATGATTTTTTGGCCACTTTAAATGACAATGAGATGGGGATCTTTCTGACCTATGATGTCAGTCCTACCACCATCCATTTTCTTGACCTGGAGATCTCCATGGTTGATCATCGGTTGGTGACCAAAACTTTTTTTAAGCCGACCGATCGGAACGGATATATTCCCATTGACAGTTGCCACTATGGTCCCTGACTGGAATCTATACCCCGCAGTCAACTACTGTGGATTAGAAGATATTGTACAGACCTACCTGACTTCTTAAGACAAGCGCAGTCTCTCAAACTGTGTTTTGTTGAGAAAGGCTATCTTCCCTCGATCATTGATGAAGAGATCAATAAGGTCTCACTATTAGATCGACAGAAGCTAACCGCAGAACAGTCTACTACCACCTCTACTGTTTATCAAATGAAGCACTTCACCACATGTGCTACACGCTTCGTTGTTTACTTGATTACATGCCCATGTAAAAAGAAGTATGTGGGACGTACAATCAGATCATTCTCAGTTAGAGTTATCAAACACATTTCCTCTATCAAACCAGGCCTTACTAATCATAGTGTCCCTAGGCACTATTGTAGTTCCACAACAAGAATCCCAGGGGCACTAAGTTTCAAGTAATCGACAAATTCATCCCACACTGGAGGGGTGGATCACGTATCAGGGGGTCTCCAAATTAGAGACCTTCTGGATATACCAGCTCAAGTGCTATTCCCCCCACGGGTTAAATATCAAATGGGACATTAATGGGTTCATTAACAAATCTTGAATTAGCATCCAATCACCTTTTTTTTTTTTTTTGGGTGAGTACCTAATATAAGTCCAATTCTCATGCAGTTTTTGTACGTTTTGAGTTTTGACATGTTGCTACTACCCTTTCCATGTTTGCTATGTGCCTAGTAACATGCATTGATAGATGGTTTGGGGTCCCTTTGGGGGGACACCAACATTGGGAGGTAACTGACTTGTTGTGCCACTTGCGTCTAGATCCTTGGGTTTGGGGTTATTGGGTTCCACGTAATTAGTCCATCCCCATTCCCTCTGGTGTCACCCCTTACCCTTAACATCTGTCCTCACATTACAATTGCATTTTTCGGATGTTTGATGTTTTCATTTTTATACATGTGTTTTATGCATCTTTTATAAGACATTGCATTACAATTGCATCTGTCCTCGCATTACAATTGCATTTTTCAGATGTTTGATGCTTTCGTTTTTATACATGCGTTTTATGCATTTTTTATAAAATGTTTTACGCCAGTGTTTATTTTATATGCATTTCTTGTACAGATCGTTTACCACTAGCATTTGCTGTGGTTAACTTCCTCACTATGTTACGTCGGTTGATATTCTTGCGAAACTCATGCTAGCTGGAATTTTTTTGATGTCTTAAATTAGACATGGCCATTGATGACTTTATCCTCATGTGATGTTTAACATTTGGTAAGAGCCCTGTGATTGGTCAGTACTCCGCCACTGCCCAGCCATCCTGCAGGTTGCTTCCTGGTTTAGGAGGCAGCCTGAGGCTTGGAGAGCAAACACCGGCTCTAGGGGTGTGCGATGACGTCATATGGCAGCAGCGTGTGAATGTGACCACGTGACAGCGGCTCCCTTGGCTCCCTTCTGGCCACAATGTCTCGAACGGACTTTGGTTGCAGTGTTCCGAACAGACCCCGATTGGCTGCAATGTTCTGAATGAACCAACACATGACATGGTGAGGAGGGGCTGATGCTCACTGAGGACTTACAATTGGACATTGGAGCTCTCAGTGTCAGTGAACACCAGCTGATATGTTTTAAGTGATTAACATTTGAGGCATACTACTCCTTATATTAGCGTGGTATTCAGTAGCAGGCCTTATGCCCCAGTAGAAGAACTCTCGTTCGAAACATGTTGGGTTTATAGCCTGTTGGGCTTTTTATACCACGCTGTTTTTTTTATATTCTGTGATCACTCCATGTACGCATCGTGATGGTCTGTTCGTTTTTATTTTTGTTTTTTTGATTTTTTATTGATTAAATAAATTTTTTTACCTTGGATTCATCTGCACTATGTGGAGGCCCTTTTCTTTCCATCTTTTTTCCTCATGATTTATGCTGCTGATTGGATGTCAATGTGATGTCAGTGTGAGGACTACAAACTCTTGTCAGCCCAATTTAGTTTGAGGTTACCTGCCATCAGTTGTCCCTAGGGTGAGGTATCCGTCCTGTCTGATGTGGACGCAGGTACACAGCATTGTACCACAAAGGTCCCAGTTGGGGAGTCTGTTGGAGACGACTGTTTGATGCCTGTTTGATCCACCGCCGTATGGCTTGTGTCCACACTTTAGGGTAAGAGTATCCATTCTCTCTGTTGTCCCATATACACACCTGTGGTTACTGCATAGAGTAGTCTGCTTCCTCATATTTGTCAACATCAGAAGAAACATCTTTCAAAATATTTTTTCTGAATAGACTATACAGCACCACACAGAGGAACTCTTAGACGTGCTCTTTGTTTATCACAGATTTATTATCATTTTTATTTTTAGTTTGTATATCACTTGAACATGTTTTTCTCATGATTTTCTCATGCGTTTATGTTACACACATATGAGTCTTCTTGTCAGTATTTATGCACATATTACTCTCAGTGTTTATTTTTATACCACTATTTTCACTATTTTTGACTCACTAGTTGAGCGTCAACTCCCATAGGTGGATCCTGGGGGGCCGTGGTTCCAAAAGCGCTGCATTTTATATTTCTTTTATGTTCCCCCAGCTGCAGCATACTGCCAGGTTTGCTCCAGTGGGGAGGAGGGAGGGGATGATGAGGTCACTGACTACGTGGGTGCCAGATAGAAGAGAGGAGGAGGAGGCAAATCTCAAATGAGGCAGGATGCCCTCCCGGGGCCAGCTTAAGGGCAGGCAACCAACTGCATCACAACGCAGAGCTCTGCATGTGCAGGGCGCTGCTGACTGCGTGTTTTTCCAAAAGTTCTTTGGTGTGGGCCTTTTTTGAGACATGTGTAGCAGATCGCATCATTGCTGTTTGCAACATATGTCTGAACCGTATCAAGCGTGGCAAAAACAGCAGCCGCTTGGGCACCACATGCTTGACAAAACATATGTCGAGCTCCCATTCAGTCTGTTGGCAACAGTACTTAAAAGACCCACATCAAAGAACAAGGCGGACCTCTCCCAGCTCCTCATCAGCTGGGATCTCCAACCCCACTATACCTTCAGTCCTCACAGAGACCTGCCCAGAGAGGAATGAAAGTGTAGAATTAGGTGTCCCAAGCACTTCCGGGCAATCTGATAGCGGTACACCAACATTCAGGCAAATTTCCCTACCCCAGTTGCTAAACCGGCGAAATAAATTTGGTCCCATCCATCCACATGCTCAGCGGCTGAATGCTAGTTTGGCTAAATTGCTAGCACTCCAACTGCTGCCTTTTCAGCTGGTAGACTCTGCCCCCTTTCGAGAATTTGTGGAATGTGCGGTACCTCAGTGGCAGGTTCCCAAACGCCAATTTTTTTCTCGGAAGGCCATTCCGGCTCTCTACCGACATGTGGAAGGCAATGTTTTGACCTCGTTGGACAGGGCGGTGCATATTACCGCTGACTCATGGTCCAGCAGGCATGGACAGGGACGTTACCTTTCTTTCACGGCACACTGGGTAACCCTGTTGGCAGCTGGGAAGGATGCAGGACAGGGTGCAGTATTGTTGGAGCTTGTTCCGCCACCACGCCTCCAAAATGCTGGTAGTGGTGATTCTGCCACACCTCTCTCCTCCACCCCCTCCTCTTCTTCTTCCTATATTGCCTCTTCCTGTGCAGATTTGTCCTCGGAACCAGCGGTGCCCCATAGGCGTGCTAGGGGCTACGCAAGCACTCAGGCAAAAGATGCCATGCAGTGCTTGAGTGGGTCTGCTTAGGGGACAGGAGCCACACTGGGGCAGAGATTCTGGCAGCTCTGCAGGGGCAGGCTCAGAGGTGGTTGACGCCATGCCAGATTCAGCCAGGAATGTGGTTTGCGACAATGGCACCAACCTCCTCTCAGCTCTCCGACAGGGACACTTCACCCATGTTCCCTGTTTGGCTCACGTCCTTAATTTGGTGGTGCACCGGTTCTTGTGTAGGTACCCGGTCTTACAAGATCTCCTGAGGCAGGCCAGGAAAGTCTGTGGGCATTTCCGCCGGTCATATAATGACAGTGCTCGGCTGGCTGACCTCCAAAAGAAATGCAACCTGCCCAAGAATCGCCTCATCTGTGACATGCCCACCAGGTGGAACTCAACGTTGGCAATGCTGCAGCGGCTGCACATTGACTACCTGTGCAAGTGTCATGAAGATCCTGCCAGTAATCGGTGCTCCAGGCGCACGGGAACATGGCCACGGGCTCTACCGCTCACTTCCGCTGGTGTCAGGCGGGCTATTTAAACCGGCTTGTCACACTCAATCCCCGCTGTCTGCTCTACAGCGTTCTGTGTGCCTAAACCTGATCTGATCTATATACTCTGTTATCTGACCTGGCTTCCTGTTAGACCATCCTGCTATCCGCCTGCACTGGACCCCCTTGGCTTGCCTGACCATTTTTCTGTGTTAACCCTGGTACCTCTGCTGTCCGCCCAATACCGACCACCGGCTTGTTTGACCATTCTCTGCCTGATAGCAGTATCCAGTCTGTTACCTGCTGCTTGTTTCTGGTTCCAGTCCAGCGCTCCAGTATCCAGTCTGTTACCTGCTGCTTGTTCCTGGTTCCAGTCCAGCGCTCCAGTATCCAGTTTGTTACCTGCTGCTTGTCCCTGGTTCCAGTTCAGCATTCCAGTCTGCTACCTACTGCTTGTTCCTGGTTCCAGTCCAGCGTTCCAGTCTGCTACCTACTGCTTGTTCCTGGTTCCAGTCCAGCGGTCCAGTCTGCTACCTACTGCTTGTTCCTGGTTCCAGTCCAGTGTTCCAGTCTGCTACCTACTGCTTGTTCCAGGTTCCAGTCCAGCGTTCCAGTCTGCTACCTACTGCTTGTTCCTGGTTCCAGTCCAGCATTCCAGTCTGCTACCTACTGCTTGTTCCTGGTTCCAGTCCAGCGTTCCAATCTGCTACCTACTGCTTGTTCCTGGTTCCTGTCCAGGACTTCAGTTCCTGCCTACCTACCTGCTGTGGTTCCTGGTCCATTCTGCATTCCAGTCTCCAGTCTTCTCTTCAGCTTCTGGTTCCAGAGGGTGCCACCACTCCTGAACTTCTGGTGCCTGTTGATCCTGCCAGGCACCCATACCACTCCTCACTCCTGTGGCCTCTGTCTCCATTCCAGAGGAATGGGAGTGGGAGCTGTAAGGGAGGTCTCTCTCTACACTTCAGGCTCAAAACCTACCAGGTACGTGACAGTAGCAGATAGCCATGTCTGAGCCTGAGCAGGGAACCTCTCCCATGGAGGAACTATGTGCACACCTGGCAGGATTGACTGAAGCAGTCAAGAATCTGCAGCAAGGATACACCTGGCTGGAGATACGAGTGTTGACTTTATCTAACCCCATTGGGGTCCAGGGAGTTCCTCCTGCTCCCGCTTCTTCAGTTGGGCCCTCCTCAACGGTGGTGATGCTCCCTCCAGAACCCAAAGTCCCGACACCTGAACGATTTTCCAGGGATCAACATAAATTCAGGGCTTTCCGCAACTCCTGTGAATTGTTCTTTGCTCTTCAGCCACGTACCATTTCCCTGGAGGCCACTAAGGTGGGCTACGTAATTTCTCTGCTTACTGGCGACCCCCAAACCTGGGCACATCGCCTTTTGGAGCAAAAGGATGTATCCCTGACAAACCTCCCCACCTTCCTTGACGCGCTGGGTCAGTTATACGAAGACCTCCAGCTCTCTGTGACTGCAGAGGTGGCTCTGCACACCCTTCAACAGGGTCGCAGGGCAGCAGAGGACTATGTGGCTGAATTCAGAAGGTGGAGTGCAGACACAAATTGGAATGATTCGGCTCTCTGCTATCGGTTTTTAATTGGACTTTCTGATTCCTTGAAGGATGAGTTGGCCAGGGTGGGTACACCACAGACTTTGAATGCTTTGATCGATCTAGCCATTCAGATCGATCGACGCTTAAGGGAGCGTAGGGCTGAGAGAGCTATGGAATCTTCTCGCCCAACCTGGGTGACTCCAAGAATTCCTCATCATACGTCACCAACACCACCTACCTCCACGTTTAACCTACCTGAGCCTATGTAGTGTGGGATCCTGCGGCCTTCTCTAACCCAGGAGTAGGGATGAGCTTCGAGTTCGAGTCGAACTCATGTTCGACTCGAACTCATGTTCCACTTGAACATTGGCTGTTCGCAAGTTCGCCGAACAGCGAACAATTTGGGGTGTTCGCGGCAAATTCGAATGCCGCGGAACACCCTTTAAAAGTCTATGGGAGAAGTCAAAAGTGCTCATTTTAAAGGCTTATATGCAAGTTATTGTCATAAAAATTGTTTGGGGACCTGGGTCCTGCCCCAGGGGACATGGATCAATGCAAAAAAAAGTTTTAAAAACGGCCGTTTTTTCAGGAGCAGTGATTTTAATAATGCTTAAAGTCAAACAATAAAAGTGTAATATCCCTTTAAATTTCGTAGCTGGGGGGTGTCTATAGTATGCCTGTAAAGGGGCGCATGTTTCCTGTGTTTAGAACAGTCTGACAGCAAAATGACATTTTGAATGAAAAAACACATTTAAAACTACCCGCGGCTATTGCATTGCCGACAATACACATAGAAGTTCATTGATAAAAACGGCATGGGAATTCCCCACAGGGCAACCCCGAACCAAAATTAAAAAAAAAAAATGATGTGGGAGTCCCCCTAAATTCCATACAAGGCCCTTCAGGTCTGGTATGGATATTAAGGGGAACCCCGGCCAAAATTTTTTAAAAAAACGGCGTGGGGTCCCCCCAAAAATCCATACCAGACCCTTATCCGAGCATGCAACCTGGCAGGCCGCAGGAAAAGAGGGGGGGGGACGGGAGTGCGCCCCCCCTCCTGAACCGTACCAGGCCACATGCCCTCAACATTGGGAGGGTGCTTTGGGGTAGCCCCCCAAAACACCTTGTCCCCATGTTGATGAGGACAAGGGCCTCATCCCCACAACCCTGGCCGGTGGTTGTGGGGGTCTGCGGGCGCGGGGCTTATCGGAATCTGGAAGCCCCCTTTAACAAGGGGACCCCCAGATCCCGCCCCCCCCCTGTGTGAAATGGTAAGGGGGTACTTACCCCTACCATTTCACTAAAAAACTGTCAAAAATGTTAAAAATGACAAGAGACAGTTTTTGACAATTCCTTTATTTAAATGCTTCTTCTATCTTCCTTCATCTTCTTCTGGTTCTTCTGGCTCTTCTGGTTCTTCCTCCGGCGTTCTCGTCCAGCATCTCCTCTGCTGCGTCTTCTATCTTCTTCTCCTCGGGCCGCTCCGCACCCATGGCATGGGGGGGAGGCTCCCGCTCTTCTCTTCATCTTCTTCTTCATCTCTTCTTCCTTCTTCCTTCTTCTCTTCTTCTCTTCTTCATTTTCTTCTCCGGGCCGCTCCGCATCCATGCTGTGGCATGGAGGGAGGCTCCCGCTGTGTGACGGCGCCTCTTCGTCTGACGGTTCTTAAATAACAGGGGGCGGGGCCACCCGATGACCCCGCCCCCCTCTGACGCACAGTGACTTGACGGGACTTCCCTGTGACGTCACGGGGAATGCCACAGTGAAGTCCCGTCATGTCCCGTGCGTCAGAGGGGGCAGGATCATGGGTGGCCCCGCCCCCTGTTATTTAAGAACCGTCAAACGAAGAGACGCCGTCACACAGCAGGAGCCTCCCTCCATGCCACAGCATGGATGTGGAGCAGCCCGGAGAAGAAAATGAAGAAGAAAACATTTTTGACAGTTTTTTCCTGCAGCCTGCCAGGTTGCGTGCTCGGATAAGGGTCTGGTATGGATTTTTGGGGGGACCCCACGCCGTTTTTTTTTTTTTTTGGCACGGGGTTCCCCTTAAAACCCATACCAGACCTGAAGGGTCTGGTATGGAATTTAGGGGGAACCCCACGTCATTTTTTTAAAAAATTTTGGCCGGGGTTCCCCTTAATATCCATACCAGACCTGAAGGGCCTGGTATGGAATTTAGGGGGACCCCCACGTCATTTGTTTTTTTCAATTTTGGTTCGGGGTTGCCCTGTGGGGAATTCCCATGCCGTTTTTATCAATGAACTTCTATGTGTATTGTCGGCAATGCAATAGCCGCGGGTAGTTTTAAATGTGTTTTTTCCTTCAAAATGTCATTTTGCTGTCAGACTGTTCTAAACACAGGAAACATGTGCCCCTTTACAGGCATACTATAGACACCCCCCAGCTACGAAATTTAAAGGGATATTACACTTTTATTGTTTGACTTTAAGCATTATTAAAATCACTGCTCCTGAAAAAACGGCCGTTTTTAAAACTTTTTTTTGCATTGATCCATGTCCCCTGGGGCAGGACCCAGGTCCCCAAACACTTTTTATGACAATAACTTGCATATAAGCCTTTAAAATTAGCACTTTTGATTATTCATGTTCGTGTCCCATAGACTTTAACGGTGTTCGCGTGTTCGAACTAACTTTTTTCCTGTTCGCATGTTCTGGTGCGAACCGAACAGGGGGGTGTTCGGCTCATCCCTACCCAGGAGGAATGTCAACGTCGTCGGGTGAATAATTTGTGCCTGTACTGCGGGGAACCTGGGCACTACGTCAGGAACTGTCCTCTTAAGCTCCGTAAGTGCCTATCCCTGTCCACTGACTATGTTGCACCTCTGGCCAAAAATACTACTTACCTTGCTCTCTCTATCCTGTTACAGCTTCCAGGAGAGACTCTGCAAAAAACCGCCATTATTGACTCTGGAGCTTGCAGCTGTTTCATGGACTCTCTCTTTGCTACTAAACACCAGATACCCCTGTTGCCTAAGGCCCATGGACTTTCCATTCATCTAGCTGATTGAACCGCAATCAAATCCGGACCTGTTACCCAAGAGACTGTTCCGATACCCGTTTCTATTTCCAATTCTCATCAAGAATTATTACGCCTGGATATCATCGCTTCACCCCTGTTTCCCATAATCCTCGGCATGCCTTGGTTGCAAGCTCACAACCCTGACATTAACTGGACCACAGGTGAGGTTACCTTTTCCTCTTCATATTGTCAACAGTCTTGCAGAATCCAGAACGTTCAGGAGAACCCTACCTTGCTCTGCCTAGACACAGATTCCAGTCTACATCTCTCCATCCCTGCAGCTTATCATGATTTCTTAGATGTATTCAGCAAGCAGGGAGCAGAGGTCTTACCTCCTCACCGGGCCTATGACTGTCCCATCGAGTTACTCCCCGGTGCTGAGATCCCTTTTGGAAGAATTTTCCCTTTGACTGCGGTAGAACAAGGGGCACTAAAGGAATACATCGATGAGAACCTAAAGAAGGGCTTCATTTGTCCGTCCACGTCTCCAGCAGGTGCAGGCGTCTTCTTTGTACAGAAGAAGGATAATACCCTCAGACCATGTGTGGATTATCGCGAACTAAATAAGATCACTGTAAAAAACCGTTATCCTCTTCCTCTGGTACCAGAATTGTTCCAAAGACTTGGAACGGCCACCATATTTACTAAACTTGACCTCCGCGGAGCCTACAATCTGGTTCGTATCAGGGGCGGAGACGAATGGAAGACCGGCTTTAGTACCCGTTATGGACATTTTGAATACCTGGTGATGCCTTTCGGTCTGTACAATGCCCCTGCTACATTTCAATATTTCATCAATGATGTTTTACGAGACTTTCTAGATCTGTTCGTTATCGTCTATTTAGACGACATATTCATTTTTTCTTGTTCTCTTGAATCTCACCGCAGGCACGTCAGAAGTGTGTTGGGCCAGCTTCGACAACATGGCTTATATGCAAAGGCTGAGAAGTGTGCATTCGAACAGGAAAGTATTCCATTTTTGGGGTTAATCATTTCCAGTAAAGGCATTAAGATGGACCCTCAAAAGGTCGCTGCAGTCCTAGATTGGCCAGTTCCTACAGACAAAAAGGGAATCCAACGATTTGTTGGATTCGCTAATTTTTACCGTTAATTTATTAAGGGGTTCTCAGCCATCATTACACCCATCATACAGTTAACTAAACAGGGAACACGCTTCCACTGGTCTGCCGAAGCCCAAAAGGCTTTTGAGACCCTTAAGGGCCTTTTTACTTCCGCCTCTGTACTAAAGCATTCAGATTCCTCTCTGCCATTCGTACTTGAGGTCGACGCATCTGAAATTGCGGTGGGGCAGTGTTGTCCCAAAGACAGGGAACTAAAGCCCTGTTATATCCTGTGGCCTTCTTCGCTCGTAAGCTGTCCACGGCAGAGAGAAATTATGATGTAGGTGACAGAGAGTTGTTGGCAATCAAATCAGCGTTAGAGGAGTGGCGTTATCTTCTTGAAGGAGCCGCTCACCCAGTCTTAATGTTTACAGATCATAAGAACCTGGAGTATTTGAGATCTGCAAAAAGGTTGAAGCCACGTCAGGCCAGGTGGGCTCTCTTTTTCTCCAGGTTCTCTTTTCATGTCACTTACCGCCCTGGCTCCAAAAACACCAAAACCCGATGCTCTATCCAGGATGTTTCACAAGACCCAAGAAGTTTCCCCTCCGGACACCATTTTGTCCCCGGGGAATTTTCT
This sequence comes from Lithobates septentrionalis, assembly GCA_037952835.1. Taxonomy (NCBI): domain Eukaryota; kingdom Metazoa; phylum Chordata; class Amphibia; order Anura; family Ranidae; genus Lithobates; species Lithobates septentrionalis. The sequence goes on along the minus strand of JBBDGP010000016.1, from coordinate 6,884,340 downwards.
TTTGCTTCAGGGAAAGCTGCTTTCCCAGATTAAGCAGGCTTCCGCAGAATTGGGATCTTCCGTTGGGCCAGAACTCCAAGTTAAGGATGGGTTACTTTGGCACGAGAGTAGGATTTTTATACCTGAAACGCTACGAGTTCCAGTACTGGAACTCTGTCATGACCATGCACTGGCCGGGCATTTTGGCATAGCTAAGACCACTGATCTGGTACAGCGTACCTTCTGGTGGTCTCAGTTACGCGAGGATTGTAAGAAATTTGTAGAATCCTGTACCACCTGTATTAAAAACAAGGGGTACAGAACCAAGGCATGGGGATTGCTGAAACCGTTGCCTGTCCCAGATAGGCCATGGAAAATGCTTTCTATAGACTTTATTGTTGAATTACCTCCGGCCGGAGGCTTCACCTCGATTTTTGTCATAGTAGACCGGCTGTCAAAGATGGCCCACTTTGTCCCAATGAAGGGCACTCCCTCAGCTACAGAAACGGCACAGGCATTCATTAAAGAAGTCATCAGACTCCATGGGGTACCGGTCAATATTGTTTCAGATCGGGGGGTACAGTTTACCTCCCGATTATGGAGGTCTCTATGCAAGACACTGAACATTGAGCTTTCATTTTCATCTGCTTATCATCCCCAGACTAATGGGCAGACAGAGAGAACAAACCAAACTCTTTAACATTATTTACGCTGTTTTTCTTCTTTTGCCCAAGATGATTGGATTTCTGTGCTCCCATTGGCTGAATTCGCCTACAACAATTCTATTCATTCCGCTATCAAACAGACTCCATTTTTTGCAAATTACGGTTTCCATCCTTCATTTTTGCCTAATTCTCTTCCAGAGTGTACAGTACCCGCAGTTCAGGAGAAATTGAATTTCTTTACTTACAATAACCAAGTTTTGCAGGAGACCATGACCAGGACCCAGGAGTACAATAAGTCAACCTTCAATAAAAAGAGGTGAGTCGATCTACTACTTACACCCGGGGACCAGGTATGGTTATCTACAATAACCTCAGGCTGGCCTGCCCCTCAAGGAAATTGGGTCCCAAGTTTCTTGGACCATTCCCTGTCAAGCGGAGAATTAATGAGGTGGCATATGAACTTGAACTCCCTGATTCATTAAAGGTTCACCCATTATTTCATGTGTCTCTGCTCAGACCCTCTATTACTAATCCATTTCCAGGCCGAAGTACGGATCCTCCTGATTCAATTTTGGTAGATGGGGAGGAGGAATTTGAGGTGGAAGCTATCATGGACCATAGGAAGAGAGGTAACCGAAATCAATTTCTGATAAAATGGAGGGGGTTTGGTCCCGAAGAAAATTCTTGGAAACCTGAGGACAATATTCATGCTGAAGATCTGTTGCAATCTTTTAAAAGGTCCCATCCAGAGAAATTTCTCCAAAGGGGCATCCGGAGGCTGCCCCTTGGGGGGGGCAATGTCATGAAGATCCTGCCAGTAATCGGCGCTCCAGGCGCACGGGAACATGGCCACGGCTCTACCGCGCATGCGCGCGCGTTCACAGGTGCTGTCATGCACGGGCACGCGCGCGCACTCCCGCTGGTGTCAGGCGGGCTATTTCAACCGGCTTGTCACACTCAATCCCCGCTGTCTGCTCTACAGTGTTCTGTGTGCCTAAACCTGATCTAATCTGTATACTCTGTTATCTGACCCGGCTTCCTGTTAGACCATCCTGCTATCCGCCTGCACCGGACCCCTTGGCTTGCCTGACCATTCTTCTGTTTTATCCCTGGTACCTCTGCTGTCCGCCCAATACCGACCACCGGCTTGTTTGACCATTCTCTGCCTGATACCAGTATCCAGTCTGTTACCTGCTGCTTGTTCCTGGTTCCAGTCCAGCGCTCCAGTATCCAGTCTGTTACCTGCTGCTTGTCCCTGGTTCCAGTCCAGCGTTCCAGTCTGCTACCTACTGCTTGTTCCTGGTTCCAGTCCAGCGTTCCAGTCTGCTACCTACTGCTTGTTCCTGGTTCCAGTCCAGCGTTCCAGTCTGCTACCTACTGCTTGTTCCTGGTTCCAGTCCAGCGCTCCAGTCTGCTAAATACTGCTTGTTCCTGGTTCCAGTCCAGCGTTCCAGTCTGCTACCTACTGCTTGTTCCAGGTTCCAGTCCAGCGTTCCAGTCTGCTACCTACTGCTTTTTCCTGGTTCCTGTCCAGCACTTCAGTTCCTGCCTACTTACCTGCTGTTGTTCCTGGTCCACTCTGCATTCCAGTCTCCAGTCTTCTCTTCAGCTTCTGGTTCCAGAGGGTGCCACCACTCCTGAACTTCTGGTGACTCTTGATCCTGCCAGGCACCCATACCATTCCTCACTCCTGTGCCCTCTGTCTCCATTCCAGAGGAACGGGAGTGGGAGCTGTAAGGGAGGTCTCTCTCTGCACTTCAGGCTCAAAACCTACCAGGTACGTGACAGCAAGTATGGCACCAGGACAGGGTCAGGGGAGCTTGGCTTTTTTTCGCCACACCAGTGGCTCATGATGGCGTGGATGCATGCATCAGTGATACTGTCCCTCTTGTCTACCTGTTTGAGCACACGCTGTGTGGAATAATGGACAGGGCATTTGAGGCAGAACAGAGGGAGGAAGAGGAAGACTTCCTTACCTCTCAAGGCCCCCTTTATCCAGACAGTATTCCTGCGGGTCCACCTATCACACAGGAAGAGGAGGAGGATTGTGTCAGCATGGAGGTGGAGCCTGGCACTCAGCATCAGCAGCTGTCTTCAAGGGATCATTTCCAGTCCCCAGAAACCCATGGACTTGTACGTGGCTGGCAGGAGGTGGCTGCGGATCAGGTCGTCCTTAGTGACCCAGAGGACACCGGACAGAATGCCTTAGCAAACCTACGCTGCTCGGCCTCCCTAATCCTGCAAAGCCTGCAAAAAGACCCTCGGATTCGTGGTATCAAGGAGAGGGATCAGTACTGGCTGGCAACCCTTCTTGATCCACGTTACAAGGGTAAGGTGGCGGAACTTATCCAGCCATCGCAGAGGGAGCAGAGAATGAAGCATCTTTGGGAGGCCTTGCAGAAAGGTTTGTGCAATGCGTTACTGGAGCCTGGGAGGTTACAATTTCCTGGTACTCCTGGACAACATGTTGCTGAGGCTTCGGTCAGTCACAGAAGGAGCGGTGGAGAAGGTGGCCATCTGACCGATGCGTTCAGACAATTTTTTAGTCTGCAGCCCCAAGGTCTGATTGGTTTCAGCAACCATCGCCAGCGTCTGTTGTACATGGTGCAGGAATACCTAGGGGCAAGATTAGACTTGGAGACCTTTTCAACTGAAAATCCACTGGGTTACTGGGTCTTAAGGATGGATCACTGGCCAGAGCTTGCACAATATGCAATTGAGCTACTGGCCTGTCGGAACGCACATTCAGTGACGCTGGAGGCTTTGTAACCGAGTGCGCCTGTCCACCGACTTGGTTGATTGGCTCACCTTCATAAAAATGAATGAGTCTTGGATCACCAGCTACCAAGCAACTGATGCTGATGTAACCGACTAATATTTTTATGAATGTGAGATCCCTTGAAGACTGCCTATGCTGAGTGACTATCCTGTTATGCTGAGTGACTATCGTATTCCTCCTCAATGTTCATATTGATAGCTTCTAAGAACATTTTTGGTTCTGGGCACCACCACCAGTGGCTAAGGCCCAAGTTCTCTGCCCCTGTTTAACAGGGGCGTGTAATTACAATTTTTGTTCAAATATTTAACATCAGGGCTCGTTCCTGTGCTCAACAAGAGTATCTGTGAGGGGTTGCAGTGTTGTGGCACCACCACCACTGCCTAAGGCCCAATTTATCTGCCCCTGTTTAACAGGGGCGTGTAATTACAATTTTTGATCAAATATTTAACAGCAGGGCTCGTTCCTGCGCTCAACAAGAGTATCTGTGAGGGGTTGCAGTGTTGTGGCACCACCACCTCTGTGTAAGGCCCAATTTTTATGCCCCTGTTTAACAGGGGCGTGTAATTAAAATTTTCGATCTAATATTTCTGTTCCTGCGCTCAACAAAAGTATCTGTGAGGCTTTACAGTGTTGTGCCACCACCACCCCCACCGCCTAAGGCCCAATTTTTCAGGGGCATGTAATTACAAATCTTGATATAATATTTCACAGCAGGGCCCGTTCCAGCGCCCACCAAGAGTAACTGTGAGGGCTTACAGTGTTCTGGTACCACCAACACCTAAGGCCCAATTTTCCGCATAGTGTATAGGGCAGGCCATGTAGTATATACAGGCGCTCCTCTATCTTCAAAAATCCGACTTACAAATGACTCCTTCTTACAAACGGAGGGAGACAACAGGAAGTGAGAGGAAATCTACCCCTAGGAAGGGAAATTGTCTCCTGTAAGAGTTAATATGGGACAAAGGTGTCTCCTGCACTGATTTATCACCAATCCTTGTTTCCCTTAAAAACCCCAAATTTTCAAAATCCAATTGCCATTGGGACAGAAAGTTAGGTGAAATATTCTGGACAGGGGGACAGTTATCCAAGGGACACGGCCAGCACAGAATTTCCCCGCTGCGCGCCCGCGGGAGCGCGCATCACGGAAGTAAACAGGAGGATGTCCAGGGATGCCCTCCCGGCAATTGGCGTCCACGCTGTAGCCGTCTTTCGGCTATAGCATGGGCGCAAAGTGGTTAAGCATCATTAAAATCACTGTTCCCGAAAAAACGTCGGTGTTCGAATGTTCGCACAAACTTTCAGTCCTTCCGCATGTTCTGGATGCAAACCGAACCCGGGGAGTGTTCGGTCCATCCCTAGTTCAGATACATATTCAATCTTGAGTATAGTTGGTATAGAACCAAACAATAAGCAGACTGATTGTTTACTAAGATTACTTACAGCTTAGGAGTGGCCAACCTGCGTCCATATATAGCCCAGCAGTTTGGGCTGGCTGTGTTATTTCTCAAAAGAAGGGGATATTTGCGCTAACCAATCAATATATACCAAAAATAAGTGCACAAGTGATATAACTAAATAAAGCGTGATTAAATGCTGCACCTCTATAGGTCAAATGAAAAAGAGAAACCTAACTAAGTGGGACTTTAAATGAGGACATTTGAAAAGATGTACCTCCATCCCTGGTTTGTATACAGCCAAAATTGAAAAAGGGGGGTTTTGGGACTTTAGATGAGGCATGCAGCTGGGAAGGTAACACAACAAAATAATAATGGTGAAAAAATGGATGCACCATGTATGCGACCACGACGTATTGCATAAAAACAAGTTGTAAACAGTAGATTATAGTAAATCATGGAGACTTTATTTCATAGTGATATACATAGTAAAAACATCATAAAACAGCATGATAACATAACAGCATATTATAGTCATAATGGTACCATAGTAAGAAATCATCAGACAATTTATTGCTTGTGACTGCATCATAGTATTAATAATGTCTGGTGATTGGACCACATCAGTGACCAAATAGCCTGCCTGTAATAACATAGATACAGAATAGTAAAATAAAGCATATGAGTAAAAGTTCCATAAATCTGATCCATAATAACATAGTAGCCTAGCAAAATAGCAGTACGATGTGAATTGCAATGGTGAGGTAAAAAACTCAAACTTATAGTTGTGTGTCTTCACTGTAACATAGTAACCGTGGGTGGGATCCAAACGGCATAATTTGGTAGAAGTATACATAGGTTATTGGTGTGAATAGCATCTAAAAGCTCGACGCGTTTCATGGATCTTTCCAATCTTCAGGACCAGATGCAATGTAGCTATCTATAAAAGTGTATAAGGAGATTTTAGGGACTGACCCCGGGACAGGCAAGACAAATTATAATTAGATCGTAAAGTAGTAATGGTAACTAAAGACCATAGTGGAATACTTACAATAAACCTATGTGGATTGGTGGAGGGCACCGAGGGTGTATACCTGCCAGGGATATAGGTCAACAATCCCAGGAGCTGAGGTGGCACCTAGAGGGGCAACTGGTGGAAACCCCGAAGGGGGACTGGTGTTTGTGAAGAGCTTAAAGCATAGTAACCACATAATCATGACCTATAAAAATAAATATAAAAATATTGAAAGTGACTATCAAATAGTACGTAGATAAAATAGAATGGTTGTCATTGTGAATAATTATGTGTGGGTACAGAAATGAAACAAAAAATATAGCAGTAAGGATGTTAGAAGATTTGGGGGAAAAAGGGAGAGTGAAATTTGTACAAGTAAGTAATAACGTAATGACAAATCAAGGGAAGTGTGGTAAAGAAGAATGAAGCCCTAGTGTATATGCCTGGACCAACAAGAAAGGGATAGTAGCAGCAATGGTGGAGGCAAAAAAAATCCATAATGTTACCTGTAATTCCCAAAAACCCAGATGCCACCTAAATGGCCACCGGTAGGAAGTGTTGGCGGGGAATGTGTATCCAGCTAGAGGGAGTATAAATGCTTTAATGCCACCAATAGGTAACCGCCAACGTCACGTGGGCGGCTAAACAAGGGAAGAGACCGGCCGCCAGAGTGAAAGAAACAGACCGCCCTGCGGTTGGCTCCTCCTGTAGGTGCTTGGGTATACGACGCGCAGTGTCGGCGTGATAGTGTCGAATGCAACGTCACACGTCGGACACTGGGAGCGTGGCGTCGATGCGCAATGGGATGTCCGCCCCAACCCCCACGTCACAAGGACAAAGGGGGGGAGAGGGGGGCCCAGCGTGCATCGCAGCTCCCGGGATTGCGAACCCCGGCAGGAAGAACATCCCGGAGGCCGACCACGCCCCCTCCACAGGGTAGTGTCTGCAAGAATGTATAAATGAATAGGGTATTAGAAGATAGTAATGGTCATCGATAGATGCCTGTCCATAAAAGGGGGCCCCAAGAAGGGGAAAAAAAACTGTAACAAAAAATGTTTTTAAAAATAATCAGTTACTAATGATGGAAGATGCCAAAATAATGAAAATTATAATAAAAGACATATGATCCTATCCACAACATGGTTGAAAACCTTGATACAAAGATACAAGCCTAAATAGCACTTACACTGGATGCCACCATTGTATGTAGTATAACTAGAGTGGCATGCATGTCTCCATCCCCGGTAATTTGAAAAAGAGAAACCTAACTAAATGGGACTTTAAATGAGGACATTTGAAAAGATGTACCTCCATCCCTGGTTTGTATACAACCAAAATTGAAAAAGGGGGGTTTTGGGACTTTAGATGAGGCATGCAGCTGGGAAGGTAACACAACAAAATAATAATGGTGAAAAAATGGATGCACCATGTATGCGACCACATCGTATTGCATAAAAAACAAGTTGTAAACAGTAGATTATAGTAAATCATGGAGACTTTATTTCATAGTGATATACATAGTAAAAACATCATAAAACAGCGTGATAACATAGCAGCATATTATAGTCATAATGGTACCATAGTAAGAAATCATCAGACAATTTATTGCATGTGACTGCATCATAGTATTAATAATGTCTGGTGATTGGACCACATCAGTGACCAAATAGCCTGCCTGTAATAACATAGATACAGAATAGTATAATAAAGCATATGAGTAAAAGTTCCATAAATCTGATCCATAATAACATAGTAGCCTAGCAAAATAGCAGCACGATGTGAATCGCAATGGTGAGGTAAAAAACTCAAACTTATAGTTGTGTGTCTTCACTGTAACATAGTAACCGTGGGTGGGATCGAAACGGCATAATTTGGTAGAAGTATACATAGGTTATTGGTGTGAATAGCATCTAAAAGCTTGACGCGTTTCATGGATCTTTCCAATCTTCAGGACCAGATGCAATGTAGCTATATATAAAAGTGTATAAGGAGATTTTAGGGAGCTGAGGCGGCACCTAGAGGGGCAACTGGTGGAAACCCCGAAGGGGGACTGGTGTTTGTGAAGAGCTTAAAGCATAGTAACCACATAATCATGACCTATAAAAATAAATATAAAAATATTGAAAGTGACTATCAAATAGTACATAGATAAAATAGAATGGTTGTCATTGTGAATAATTATGTGTGGGTACAGAAATGAAACAAAAAATATAGCAGTAATGATGTTAGAAGATTTGGGGGAAAAAGGGAGAGTGAAATTTGTACAAGTAAGTAATAACGTAATGACCAATCAAGGGAAGTGTGGTAAAGAAGAATGAAGCCCTAGTGTATATGCCTGTACCAACAAGAAAGGGATAGTAGCAGCAATGGTGGAGGCAAAAAAAAATCCATAATGTTACCTGTAATTCCCAAGAACCCAGATGCCACCTAAATGGCCACCGGTAGGAAGTGTTGGCGGGGAATGTGTATCCAGCTAGAGGGAGTATAAATGCTTTAATGCCACCAATAGGTAACCGCCAACGCCATGTGGGCGGCTAAACAAGGGAAGAGACTGGCCGCCATTATTATTTTGTTGTGTTACCTTCCCAGCTGCATGCCTCATCTAAAGTCCCAAAACTCCCCTTTTTCAATTTTGGTTCTATAGGTCAAATACCAAAACCTAAAACCATTATTTAAAAAGAAAAAGATGCGCAAAGAAACCACTACAAATAATAATAAATATTGCTGTGAACAAATTCTCTAAAACATGATAATATGAAAAATTGAGTGGTGTATCAAAAAACAAATAGTCCATGTGATATGAAAAATAAATGAATAAAACCAAAAGTGAATTTATCAAAAACAGAATATCCCAAAATGATCCTTCAAAATTTAGGAGATGCAAAAGTTCTTCACTTAATCTCGAAAAGCAGGACACATATTCATTCGAATCATCTGGAATACGGAGCATAAAATGCCAATACAAACTGCTTACCAGATCCGTTGGATTTCAAATGATAGAGATCAGAAGCGCTTGTGCATTAGCCTGCCGGCAGGTGAACTCACAGTGATTGAAAGCAGAGAGGAATCCACCTGTTTATCCAGGAATCAGCAAGGACAAAACTTCACTCTCCGGGACACTCTAATAAAAGCCAGGATCTGGGTATTCTTATGTAAGGAGGAATACAAGAGGGCTTCATGGTGCAGTATGTTCCAGCAAAGGTATTTATTTAAAAAACAAATCATACAAAGTCCATAAATTCAAGCAGGTAAGAAAAGCAGGTTTAAATCAGCCACAGTGTTTAACAGTCAGCTGTTCAGCATGGTGATGTCTCCACCCGACATGTTTCCCCTTAACAGGCATCCACTGGGAACGGAGATCTCCTCTCTGCTTTCAATAACTGTGTATTTACCTGCCGGCAGGCTTAATGCACAAGCACTTTTGATTTCTATCATTTGAGATCCAACGGATCTGGTAAGCATTTTGTATTTGCATTTTATGCTCCGTATTCCAGATGATTCGAATGAATACGTGTCCTGCTTTTCGAGATTAAGTGAAGAACTTTTGCATCTCCTAAATTTTGAAGGATCATTTTGGGATATTCTGTTTTTAATAAATTCACTTTTGGTTTTATTCATTTATTTTTTATATCACATGGACTATTTGTTTTTTGATACACCACTAAATTTTTCATATTATCATGTTTTAGAGAATTTGTTCACAGCAATATTTTTTGTTATTTGTAGCGGTTTCTTTGCACATCTTTTTCTTTTTTAATTTTAATATGTGTTATCTCTTGTTCAGGGGCTGTGAGGACTGCTAATGCCACTCCTTTCCTTTTACCAACTGAGGTAAATTGCTGCTTCCTGTGTATGGGTCAGATAATGTGTGTTGGGTAATGTTATGTTATATACTTGGATGACATGTGTAGCAATTTTGGAGAAGTTTGTCTCTGATTAGCACTCTCCCTCTTATACAGTATGCAGGTCAGTTAGTGGATTATACATACACCCTGTCAGGTAGCTACTATCTTTACCTTCTTTGAATCTTTCGGAACTCAGGTATCTAGTAGTCATTTATTAGAATTTAATGCAGATTACTATTCTGTTTAGCCTCATAGGAGATGGCCACACTCTGTACCTACAATCTTTCTTTTATACATTGCAGGCTCTACAAGTTGGATGGTTTGCACCTCACCTATCGGTCACCTCTGGGCTTCCTATCTGGCCCCTTGGGATTCTGTTGCATTGTTTTTGCCCTGATGTTAGCTCCCTATGGGTCTTTACTCGCATTGAGCAGGATTAATACATTCTGGATAAATAATAAAGCTGTAAGCTATTCATTGTATATAGCCTTTACATCTACACTCACCGGCCACTTTACTGGATACACCTGTTCAATTGCTTGGTAACACAAATTGCTAATCAGCCAATCACATAGCAGCAACTCAATGCATTTAGGCATCTAGACATGATGAAGACGACTTGCTGAAGTTCAAACCGAGCTTCAGAATGGGGAAGAAAGGGGATTTAAGTGACTCTGAATGTGGCATGGTTGTTGGTGCCAGACAGGCTGGTCTGAGTATTTCAAAAACTGCTGATCTACTGGGATTTTCACCTGTTCATGTCAAAGGTCAGAGAAGAATGGGCAGATTGGCTCGAGATGATAGAAAGGCAACAGTAATTCATATACACACTTGTGACGACCAAGTAGAGCTGCACAATTAATCGTTAAAAAATTGTGATCTCGATTCACCCCATCGACAATCTCTCCTTCAGATTTTGCCGGTTCTTTCATATAAACAAGTGGAGAGACTTTATCTGCTCACTCAGCTGTCAAAAGAAAGCATCCTGCAGCCTGCCAAGTCTTTAACTTGAAACATTGTAACTAAGTTTCCTTCTTAGATCAAAGGGATAGAACTTCTGTGTAAATAAATGAGCAAAAAGAGATAACCCCCTAGAGAGGACTTTGACAGACCACCAACTCAATAATAAAAAAATATATATTTTAATAGTATAAAATGTAATAAACATGTGCCATTAACACATAACACAAGTACATACAATGCATCACATGGAAGACAAAAAAGAATATGCACAAATACAAATCATCCTAAATACTTTCCTAGGGGTTGTGTGCCCTGAAGCCCGACACGTTTCCAGTATTCAACATTCAGATACCTTCATCAGGGGCTGAGAGTTGGATGTATTTACAAAAATATTGATTCCACTGGAATGACTCCATGTTGACGAAGCACCAGAGGTGAATGAATCCAATCAAATATTGTAAGGGCGCCAGATTCAGAAAATGAAGGACGAGGTATATGGGACAAAATATCGTTGGAGCCTGAAATCTGGGCTCAGTGACAGACGGAGAAATATCCAAATGTCCCACGGTGGATGTATCCTATATATGTTGGAGGAGTCCCGATTAAGTATGTGGCGTGCTGTCTTTCTCTCAGGCATTGGCAGGCACTGAGAAGGCACACAACCCCTTGGAGAGTATTTAGAATGATTTGTATTTGTGCATATTCTTTTTTGTCTTCCATGTGATGCATTGTATGTACTTGTGTTATGTGTTAATGGCACATGTTTTTTACATTTTATACTATTAAAAGATATATTTTTTTATTATTGAGTTGGTGGTCTGTCAAAGTCCCATCTAGGGGGTTATCTCTTTTTGTTCAATCACCAGGGATGGGACCACCATACTCCACATTTGACATGGTGGAAGTCTCTCTCTTTTTTCTGTGTAAATAAATAATCCAGGCAGTCTGCCAAGTTTTCAACAACGTGTAAATGCAGGAAGTTTAACCACTTAAAGTCTAAATCTTTTCTGACACTTCTTTCTTAAGTTAAAATCAATATTTTTTCCTAGAAAATTACTTGGAACCCCCAAACATTATATATATTTTAGCAGAGACCCTAGGAAATAAAATGGCAATTGCTGCAATAATTTATGTCACACTGTATTTGCCCAGCGGTCTTTCAAATGCAATTTTTTGGGAAAAAATACACTTCAATGAATAAAAAAAACAAAACAGTAAAGTTAGCCCAATTTTTTTTTGTTTTAATGTGAAAGATGATGTTACGCCGTGAGAATCGTGAGAGAATCGTTGTCATGAACCTTGGAATACTGGATTGTCATGAAGCTTGGAATACTGAAGTATTTCTCCTTTGATTCTATTACACAGTGGGGGGTCTTCTGCCCTGTCTTAAGTCTAACCCCCTCCAGACGGCTACATGGTCTGGAAGGAAGGCATTGTTCTGCATTTGACCATTTGTTTATGTACTTTAATTACCCCCTGTGTCATTACACATATCAGTCCTCCTATTCAAGCTATCGGACCAATCTCTGCTGACCCTGTTTCAAGTCCTCATTTGCATGGACAAGAGGACCTGAGTGAAGACTAAAGTGTACTTTACAATTGACCAATAGGAAAGTGGTTGTTGGGGGCAGGGTGTTCAAACTGCTGTGTATAAAAGTGTGTTGTGTGCATCAAAAAAAGTGAGATTCCTGTTTGAACTTACATACAGCCTGCCTGGTGTTTGTTCTGAGCTATCACAACTGGATTAGAACGGCACATAGCTGTAGTTCGAATCCTGGAGCATCAGATGACCAAACCATTAGACGTTGCGATCGGCAATCTGATTCAATAGCCACAGAGGAGTGTCGGGAGAGTGGAACCGAGCGAGCAGGGGCTCGTTACATTGGTTGGCAGCGGTGGGATTTGCTCTCCAGTTACTGGGACACTCCAAACCACCACAGTGAATGGCCGCTATGCAGCCTGCAGGAGATCCACGCTGAAAGACTTACTTGAGAGCCGTGGAGGGACCGGTGGGACAAAGAACAAGGCCACCCTGATCAGTGAGCTAACCAAGATGGATCAGAGGGATGGTGATGCGGGACCCCGGTCAGTTGAAGACTTGTTTCAGCAACGAGTTCGAGAGCGGTTGGCATTATATGGTGCTAACCCATCAGAGACCGCCATACAAAATGCCTTTAGAGACATCCATCTGCAGGATGAGCGACAAGAGAGAGAACTAGAGCGGCAACATGAGCGGAGAATGGCGGAATTACGGCAATCGGAGACAATACCTAAAGATACAGCGCCTTTCTGTAAATTGCCCTTTCGAGCGTTCAAACTATTTAAGGAAGGAGAGGAGGAAATTGAAGCGTTCCTGCAGGACTTTGAGAGACTATGCCAGATACATGATGTACTGTCCCAAGATTGGGTTGCCTTACTGGCTAGTAATTTGACTGGCAGAGCAGCAGATGCGTATCGGGCCCTGGAGGATGAGGACGCTAAAGATTATGACCGGGTAAAAGAAGCTCTGCTAGCCCGATTTGCCATTACACCCGAAGCCAGCCGGATTACGTTTAAAGAATCCTGGAAACAAGCCAACATAACATACGTGGAGTGGGCACATCGTCTGCAGCGGAACCTTAAGGGCTGGTTCCAGGGAAGCCAAGCTCATACCATAGAGGACATCACCCAGCTAGTACTCTTAGAACAGTTCTTTAACCACACCCCTCTGCTAGTACGGGATTGGGTGCGAGATAAGCGACCACAGACTGTACAGCAAGCGGCTACTTTGGCCGATGAATATCTGGACTCTCGAAGGTCAGGCGAAAGCGAGCGCTATCCACTATCTCGGCCTAGTTTACCAGCCTCTAACCCAACTTCAGTACCTCAGTGGTCTGCCTCTAGACCCCCAGCCTGACCCAACCCTCCTAACGAACCTAAGTGCTATACCTGTAGCCAAACCGGTCATCTGCAGCGATATTGTCCTACCCGATCCACGAGGTACCGAGAGACTGCTCATCCATCCAGACCAGTGGCTCATTGCTTCCAGAACGAGCCCAACCATCGAGATGTTCAGGAAGAGTGTGGCAAACTTTTTGAGGCTGATCCCGTCCAAGCCTCTGCCGGAGATCATCGGCAGCACCATCGTCAGGCAGTATGGGTTAATGGGCATCCGGTCCAGGGACTCCGCTATTCCGGGGCTACGATTACCCTCATCCAGCCTCACATGATTCCCCAGTCGGCCCGGACCAGCCAGACTGTTGCAGTCAGGGTAGCAGGGGGCAAGGTGCTACGTTTATCCACTGCCCAAGTCCTCTTGGATTGGGGCTCAGGGGAGCGACAAGTGCAAGTGGGATTACTACGTGAGTTACCCGCGGAAGTACTTTTGGGGAATGATTTGGGGCATTTGACTTCCTCATATGCCCCAGAGGCCGCCATGGCCGTGACCACCCGACGTCAGAGCCAACTTCAAGGCAACTCCACTCCTATGGGGACCCAGGTAAGACCAAATCATCCTACATTACCCTGACTTGACAACCCTGTGTCCTGGGATTCTCCCTCTGACATTAGGCAAGAGACTCAGAATGACCCAACATTAGCTGGTTATCGAGACAGGGCGGGCAAGGATCCAGGGGGCTTGGGGGAAGACAGAATAGAGTGGGAGGGGGGTTTCTTTATCGTTACACTGAGGGAATGGGCACCGGGAAGCATCAGGGTCCCCACAAACAGCTAGTGGTACCCCAGAAATACAGACGGGAGCTATTGCGGCTGGCTCGCGACATCCCCTTGGCCGGACATTTAGGGATAGCTAAGACCCGGAGTCGGTTGTCTTATGCGTTCTTCTGGCCCAGGTTACATGCTGAGGTGCGAGAATACTGCCGGACCTGTGAGACTTGTCAGAAAGTAGGGAAGACAGGGGATCACCCAAAAGCCTTGCTGCAACCCCTGCCGATCATTAGAGAACCCTTTAGTCGCATAGCGGTAGATATTATAGGCCCACTGGCCCGCCTCAGTGCCATTGGGAAGAAGTATATTCTTACGGTGGTGGATTACGCCACTCGCTACCCGGAGGCCATTCCCTTATCCAATATCCAGGCTGATACAGTAGCAGATGCCTTACTGCGGGTATTCACTAGGGTAGGGTTTCCCCAGGAGATATTGTCCGATCAGGGTACCCAGTTCACAGCCGAGCTGACACAGCAGCTCTGGCGTCTCTGTGGGATTAAACCCCTCCAGAGCGCCCCCTACCACCCTCAGACTAACGGCTGTGTGAGAGATTTTTTTTTAACAGAAAAGTTTTTATTTGTCTCCAAAAGGAGAGATTTCAAACATACAAAACAAAAATACAAACATCATATTGCTGCTACATATCATATATATACTTTTTAATTACAGATATTATCTTAGTTATAAAAGAAAAATTACAGATTTATTTCCATATACCATGTGTTCATAACAGGATGCTTCCATAGTTAGTGACAACAGGGAGATCAAAATACAGTTTTTTATACCGGATTAATAGTACTGACCTCTATCGGACCATAGTAGGAATCACTTAGATAGGTTTTATCACTATCTGTTGGTCAGGGTATCTACTCAGTAAACTAGTAAGGATCATGGAGTAGGGGGTGAGGGGGAGGTGGGGTGGTGGGTCATGAGGGAAGGGCCTAAGGAGGCCAGAGGGAAGTGGGAGAAGGAGAAGAGACAGGGGAGGGGAGATAAGGGGGGGAGAGGGCACGCCCAATCCAGGCACATCACCCCTCCCATCACTAACACCATGTCAACTCTATTATTTGGACCATGCTCCCCAAATCATGGAGAACTTTTTAGGGCATTTGCGATTAATATAAGTAAGTTTAAAAAGTGGAAGTACGGAATTTATCAAAGCCTTCCACTGGGAGACCATGGGAGGATCAGGTTGCTTTCATTTAAGGAGAATAGTTTTCCTGGCATAAAATGAGGCATAGAAAACAAACAATCTTTTGTGCACATTAGGTATAATGTTATCACATACTCCAAGAAGTAGAATAATCAGTTTCACTTGTACATTGAGGTTGGCCACTGAGTTGATGACTTCCGCCACTTCTAACCAGAACTGCTGTAAAATTGGGCATGACCAGACAACATGAATAAAGGTGCCCAGCTCCCTATTACATTTCGGGCATCTGTCTGATTGAGTTGGGTAGATTCTAGACAGCCTCTGCGGCGTGTAGTATGTTCTGTGAAGGAATTTGAGCTGAATATATCTATCCCTTGCTGACACTATAAAAGGAATGTATTGTTGTATACACTCCTCCCAGGCATCGGGAGCCAGGGCAGGTATATCTGCCTTCCATTTCTCATATAGTCCAGTTCCCCTAGTCTGCTCCTCACTCAATATTCGAATATATAGGGAGGATAAAATGCGATCTATATTTTTTGAGATTAGAAACTTCTCCACCCCATGTGATTGCAAAGTGACTCCCCCCGGGTATTGGGCCTGTACTGCATGCCGCAATTGCAAATAACGAAAAAACATTCTAGGGGGGAGCTGGAAATCATCTTTCAAGCTATCATAGGGGATAATTCTGCCTTCGGACCATACATGCTGTAGTATCTTAATTCCATGTCCTGCACACAGGGCCGGATCTGGAACTGTTTGGAGATGTTTTAATTTGGGATTGCCCCATAGTGGTATGTAAGGGGAAACAGTGTTAGGTCGAGCAATTTTCTTTGACATCTGTTCCCATACCCCCACCGTCGTCCGCATCGGAGTTGTCACATCCAAATGTGCCTTAGACCCTCTAAAGACCAAGTTACTCAAAGCCGAGTAGGAGCCCAGTATAGCAGCTTCAAGATTAACTGAGGGGTTAGACTTTGGCTGGGAAAACCACCAACAAACAGTAACTATGACTGCTGCCCAATAATATTTTTTGAAACATGGGAGCGCTAAACCTCCCAGGGACAAAGGGAGCTGCAGGGTGGTCCGGGCGACTCTAGGAGCCAATCCCCCCATACAAACAAATTAACCGCTTGATCTAGTTTGTCAAAGAAGGACTTAGGGATGGGGACCGGAGTTTTCCGAAAGACGTATAAGAATTTGGGAAGGAACGTCATCTTTATGAGATTATTTCGACCTACCGGTGATAGGGGAAGAGATTTCCAAGCCTGACATCGGGTAATGAGTTGGTGGAGGATCGGATAAACGTTATCTACCAGGTACATATTTGGGTCTCTCTGGATTTCTGGTTTGAGGAATCTATAGTAGGTGAGGTCGTGGACAAGGAGAAGAGAATGGATTTAGTCCAGTTGATCCGTATGCCTGAGAAGGTCCAATACTGATTGATAATTTCCAGGGCCGCCGATAATGAGGCAGATGCGTCTGAAAGGTACAACAATGCATCATCAGCATATAGTGAAAGCCTCTCAGTCAACTGACCAACCTCTATTCCTCCAACCCTCGGGGATGCTCTAAGCAGGATAGCCAGAGGCTCAATGGCCAGGGCAAATAAGCCCGGGGACAGAGGGCAGCCTTGTCTGGTTCCCCTGCCCAGAGAGAAGGGGGGAGAAAGCACCCCGTTAGTTCGAACTCTTGCAGTGGGGTTACTATAGAGGAGTTTTATCCAGGCGATAAATTTGGGACCAAAATTAAATCGTTCAAGGACCTTCCACAAGAATTCCCACGCCACCGAGTCGAAGGCCTTCTCGGCGTCCAGAGAGGCCACCACACCTGGAGAATTCGACTTCTCTGCATGAGAAATGTTAGTGTAAAGCCGACGGAGGTTTATGTTGGTGCCTTTGCCCGGCATGAAGCCCGTCTGATCGCCATGGATTATTGAAATGATAATCGAGTTAAGTCTGTTTGCTAGTATTTTAGTAGTTATTTTGGCATCTACATTTAGAAGTGATATAGGGCGATATGAGGCACACCACGTGGGGTCTTTATTGGGTTTAGCTATGACCACAATCACCGCCTCTGACATAGAAGGAGGAAGGCAGCCTTCTTTTAACATTTTGAGGAGCAGACTATGGAACTTAGGGAGGAGAATCTCATTATTTGTCTTATAAAATTCTGCCGGGAGGCCATCAGGGCCAGGTGTTTTTGCTGACTGGAGTGCTGCTACTGCTGTCTGAACTTCTTTGAGAGTAATTGGGGCGCCTAGTGTGTTTCTGGCCTCAGCTGATAATTGTGGGAAGTCGATCTGATTCAAAAAGGTGGCCATAGCCTCCTCAGTACAAGTGGCCTTAGAGGTGTAAAGATGTTGATAGTATTGCGCAAATTGACCATTAATACCACTGGAGTCAGAATGAAGTACCCCCGTGTCATCTCTTATGTGGGCAATATGTAGTGAGGAGGAACGTTCTGTAGCCAACCAGGCCAATAATCTGCCCGTCTTTTCCCCCTGCTCAAAAATTCTTTGTGATTGAGCTAGCAGTTATTTCTTGGTGGTCTCAATCCGTAGGAGAGATATCTCTCTGTGGAGAGATTGCATAGCGTCATATGTTAGAGCATCTTTTGTGTGGACATATGTGTTTTCCAAAAGGAGGACCTTCCTTTCTGCTTCCTCTAATGCCAAGCGCGTATCCTTTCTGACCCTCCCAATTGCCATCTTGTATTGCCCACTGGCATATGCCTTGAAGGCATCCCAGAGTGTGGGGGGGGGGCGTGCCCTCATTAATAGCCCAGTAGACTCCCAACTCACCCTCCACCAGAGGAGCCACTCTCTCGTCTGCAATCCAAAACCCTGAGAGCCTCCAAAGAACATTACCCATGGGGGAGTCTGTCTGCAATCTAAGTAGGAGAGGTGCATGATCTGAAATGCCTCGCGGCAGGATCTCCCCCTCCTGCTCCCGGGGGAGCAGGGAGTCAGACATGTAAATCAGGTCAATTCTGGAGAAAGACGCATGTGTAGCTGAGTGACAGGTATACTGCCTCTAATCTGGATGCCTCAATCTCCATACATCAGTAAATCCATAGTTATTGTGAGAGAGGGGATACTCCGGGGGGTCCCACACTAAGCCTATCTAAGTCTGAGTTTGGGGTCATGTTAAAGTCTCCAGTCAGGATTACTCCAGCCGCAGGATATTGAGCTATGATTGGTGTGAGCTTTTTAAGGATATCTATCGTTGCTGGGGGAGGAATATAAATACCTATTATCAACAATTCTAATCTATCACACATTTCATGAAGGGCCACATATTTCCCGTCCGGATCTAAGTGAAGATCCATTAAGGTAAAGCCAAGTGACTTATGGACCAGGACACTGACACCACTCGAGTAGGAGGAATAAGTAGAATGGTAATATGCCCCAACCCAAGGTTTTCAAAGTGCCAGTGTCCTGCTCCCCACCAAATGAGTCTCCTGAAACACACATATATGCGGGTTATACTTTTTCAGGAAATTAAAAACCAAAGACCTTTTAATTTTGGAATTCAACCCCCTGACATTCCATGATACCACTGTCAGGGGAGACATTGCAGTTTGGTATAGATTAAATGAGGGGAACAAGCAACTCTTAGCAGGGTCCAACTGAGTGTGAGCAGAAAGAAAAAAAGAGATAGCGTATTCACCCATTCTTCAATGTTATCAAGCAGATCACTCACGCCATTTAGTGGAGAGAAACTATAGCAGCCCTGAACCTTAGCACAGTATACTTTAGCACACAATTTGAGACATATGCAGCACCAATATAAGAACAAAACGAAAAACAACAACAGTTTCAACAAGGAGCAAAGCCATGTGCTCCAAATCTGTCCCCCTCCCCCCACCCTGCACCACCCCCCAAACTTCGGCGTGCTTGTATCTCAAAAACTATCATGGCAACTGCCAATTGGGGAGATGAACAGAAGGACACCTGAGTGTCACGGTACATACAGCAAGTCCTCCAAGTAGTGTTAAGGATCAATGTTCCCTGCAGAATATAGAGTACTTATCACCCAGGAGAACTAACCCACTCCCCCGGGGGCACAACACTTGAAACCATATAAACTGTGGGTAGATATGAAAAAATACAAGAAAAATAAAAATAAAAATAAAGTTTCCCACGAAAAGAAAATTTAGAAGTACCTCACTCCGCATCTTTCCCAGATGCACATCTGTGGTATGTGAGGACTTGTACAAGGGATACGTTGGTATGCAAAACATACCTGGAATTCTGACACCATGCGGTCACAAAGTCTCCGAGGTCACAAACATTTCTTCCCCATCCACCCCTATTTGGGGGGAGATAGGACTGCGGCCTAATCAATATTAGTAACAATAGTCATGAAGGCCCAAGAAACTAGTGTCACTTTAAAGAGAGGATAGTGCAGACGAACCATGCGATTCTCTGGAAATATCAATTCCTGGGTAGGGTCTCCATCCAATGCGTTGCCTCTTCAGGGGAAGTAAAAAATCGCACCGTCTCACCATCCTGGACTCGCAGCCTTGCCGGGAACAACATACTGTATTTTATCTTCTTGTTGCGTAGGTTTAGTTTAACTTGGTCGAAGGAGCGGCGTTGTTTTTGAGTATCCACCGAGTTCCTGGATTCACGGAGGACTAGGTCTCAGTCCCTAAAGTTCAATAGTTTCAGGATAAATGTGCGTTGAGGAGCTCCCGGGGGCCCCCGGGCAGCAGGCATTCTATGTGCCCTCTCCACCACAAAAAAGTTGGAAAATGGCGCTCTGGGCAGGAGGTCGCGTAGGAGCTGTTCGGTGAAGGCCGTGGGGTCAGCTCCCTCAGCCCCCTCAGGGAGGCCCACCACTCGGAGGTTATTCTGCACGAGTCTCTAGGGTCTTTATTTTCGTCTGCAGCGTGCGGAGTGAGACTGTATGGTCTCGTAGCGTGCCCTCCAATTCTCCCACGCTGCGTTTGGCCTCGGTGAGGCGGGACCTGAAGGTATCCATATCACGCCTTATGAGACTAATATCGAACTGCATTTGCTCGATTTTCCCTGTTAGGGTTGATTGGCAGTTAGTTATTGCCTGCATGAGGGCCTTAAAATTAGATTGATCCCTTTCTGGAGAGACCGGCTCCGTGTAATCGGCCTGAGTCGCCATCTTTGATCCATTGGCGGGATGAGGGGTTCGTGCAGCGGCACTCGGGGGAATCTTGTGTGACTTGAAGGCGGAGAGAGTGCCTTTCCCCTTGGTCATACCTTCCTCCAGCGGCGATGCACCCTTTAAGGTCCGTGTATTGCAACCTATCTGCAGGGAAACAGGATTTTAGGCCGGAGACTGAGCGGAGCTCCCTCACTGCACGTCTGCTCCGGTCTCCATCTTGGACACGCCCCCCTGTGTGAGAGATTTAACGGGACCCTGAAGCAGCTGCTTCGGGCCTTCGTGGAGAGTAGGAAGGATTGGGAGAAATATCTTCCCCATCTACTGTTCGCCTATAGAGAGGTACCCCAAGAGTCCACGGGGTTTTCCCCATTTGAGCTGTTGTATGGGCGAAGGGTTAGGGGGCCCTTAGACTTAGTGAGGGCCCAGTGGGAGGGGGTAGAGGATCCAGAAGGCCTCATCATCCTTAGTTATGTCTTGGAACTCAGGGAGCGCCTGCGGGAACTTACCGATCTAGTCCATGAGAATATGCAATCGGCCCAGAGTAAGCAGAAGGTTTGGTATGATCGGTCTGCGCGGAATAGTACCTTTTAATTTGGACAGAAAGTCCTGGTACTAAAACCCCTGAAACAAAATAAATGACAGGCCTCCTGGCAGGGCTCCTATCAGGTGGTAAAACAGCTGTGTGATACCACCTACGTGGTTGCCAGCTGTGCAGACACAAAAATTAATAGGACGTTCCACATTAATATGATGAAGGCCTATCATGAGAGGACTGAGGCCGTAGCCGCCATATGCGCTCCTGCCACCGGAGACTCTGAATATCTACAGATGCTGGAGCTTCCTAAAATCAGTAACTGTTCCAGGGGTGTGGAATATATAGGTCTAGGAGATAGATTAGGATCCCAAGAATGAGAACAGGCCAGAGAATTACTCCAGGACCGGCAGGAGATGTTCTCGGCAATCCCTGGGTACACTCACATAGCTGTGCACAAGGTAGAGACCCCCGGGCAGAAGCCCCTGAGATAACCAGCCTATAGGATTCCCGGAGCAGTGCAAGAAGGGATGAGAGCGGAGATTAGGGAGATGCTCAATTTAGGGGTGATCGAACCATCGGCAAGCCCCTGGGCTTCCCCTGTAGTATTAGTCCCAAAACGGGATGGCACGACCTGATTTTGTGTGGACTATAGGCGACTGAATGACTGTACTGTGACAGATGCCTACCCTATGCCCCGAGTGGACGAATTGCTGGACAAAATAGCTCAGGGACATTATCTGATGAGCATAACAGAAAAAAGAGAGGATCAAAGACCGAGCCTTATTAACTATAGGTGAATATGAGTTTAACTAGGGCTTACCTGCTGCCCACTCAAATTTAAACACCTGTGTGTTTCATCAACCCCAGTAATGAACGGAGAAGATATCTCCGAACATGGGGTGATTGTCCTCTGAACTCAATCAAACATTACAAAAAAGGAACCAGAAAGTATTCTGTAAAGCAGTTCTTCAAGGAGGACCCACTAACATAATTAGTTATAAATCTTTATTAGTTATCAAAAATTGAACAATTATAAAAAGGACAAAATGTATTACAGATAACTCCTCCACATCAGATTACAGCTACTAATAACATATAAGTAAAATAAGACTGACGTCTTAAGGAACTTGGGTGGCCACCATACCTATTACACACCTCTCACACTCACATCAGCCATACACATGCAGACAAAATTCTCTAAGACCCGGGTCCAATGTGTTTTCAGTAGTCCAGAAAGGCTCCGACTAGAACGGACATTGTTGCGGCATCAATTGGGTAAATAATAGAATCATTTGCCTGCATGGATTATATTTATGGGGATGGATCAGTAGTCCATTTACAAGTAAAGTTCCCGGCTGGGATTGATTGCAATGCGGTGCCGAAATTTACAGCCAAACAGCAATTATTCGTCTGAGCTTCTGTATATCCCCAGCGTGGTTTAAATGACACTGATTACAATGTATTCATTCCCCAAAAGAATGGGATACATTTGAGGCTCACCCATAGAGGATCCCATGATAGTAGGTTCTCTCTCCTGCTGCAGACTCCCGTCCGTTCACGATCTCCTCGCATACTGAAAGACACTGCACTCGCGTCTGAGTTGTTTGGTTCAGCCTCACAACCTACGGTGAGCAACAGAGTTCACGTCCATAGACCAGGCAGTGTTCAGGGGCTAAGACGGAGCATACTGTGGAGAGCAGTATCCAGGTTCAAGGGTGATCAATGGATGGGGAAAGTCCTTTCAAGAATGCTTCAGGCTGTGCGGCTGCCGGCAGGAACGCAGCGCACAATTTAAGTGGAGAGGGTTTTAGGTGTATGTGTACAACCAGAGGTCCCTATCACCACAGACACGGTGGCACGATGCTTACGCGTTTCACCTGGTCACAGGCTTCCTCAGAGCATGCGTAATAGGTCAGGGTCCGTGCTTTAAATAGCTAAGCTAATAAGAACATTCTTCAATTAAAATCCAACACACCTGATCACCAATCAGAACGTCATTCACCATAAGTGCAACTCTAAATTATAAGACAGGTGCGTTCCTAAGGGGGAAGGGGGGAGGGCTGCCATCAACCGTGAATAAAAGGCACCTCCGAGTTATAGGAGGTTTAAGTCCCTCTATCCACCAGTATGAAAGGTTATGTTAATACCTAACTGATACTTTGTTAGAAGGACAGAGAGCTGAAAGAAAGTGACAGTTAGCAAAATTGAAATGAAAAGTTTATTATTAATTGACCGTAGAATATATTAAGGGTTATCTTGTAATTATACAGAATCACCGTCCGCTCATTGTCATGATTATTTTATTCATACAATCAATTAACGTTCCAAAAATACGGAAAGATTACACTCATTATTTAAACCAAGGGGCTGCATACTATCCAAGTAGAAAATCCACATTTTTTCCTTTTGGTACAGGACCCTATCAAAGTCCCCCCTCCTGGATGGTAGATTCAGTTTATAGATGCCTTTACACTTCAAACCCCTGGGGTCTCCACCATGTTCCCGCAGGAAGTGCAGAGCTATAGGGCTGTCATCATCTTTATTGGAAATACTCTGGACATGCTCACCGACTCTAACCTTCAACTGTCTCTTGGTCTTGCCAACATAATTTAGTCCACAAGGACAGGTCAGCATATATATTACACGCGTAGTGGTGCAATTAATAAAGCTGTTGATTTTGAATTGTTTGTTGCCATTAGAGTTGGTGAACATGTCAGTCCTGTCGACGTATTTACAGATGTGACACCTTCCACATGGGTACATGCCCCTCAGGGGAGGAAGACTAGTGAGCCAGTTCCGTTTTTTGGGTCTATTATACTCAGAGTGTACTAGGCAGTCTTTGAGGTTCCTTGCCCTTCTGGCTGTGAGGAGTGGCCTATCACCGACAATTTTTCCCAAAATGGGGGCTTCAGACAAAATATGCCAGTGACGGCCCAGAACCTTCCTTATTTCTTCCCACTGTGCTCCATATCTAGTGATAATCCTAATTGGAGCCTAACTCTCATTTCCTAGTCTGTTCCCAGTTTGGTTATTGATAAGACACTGTCTATCAGTGAGGAGAGCTCTCCTCTTGGCTTTTCTGATGGTTTTGTGGGAGTATCCTCGATCCCGAAACCTCCCATAGAGGTCATGTAGCTCAGTGTGGAAATCATCTTCCCGTGAGCAGTTCCTCCTGGCTCTGAGGAACTGACCCACTGGAATGCCTCGTATGAGAGGCTTCGGATGATGACCTGAGGCCAATAGTAGTGTATTAGCCGCTGTTTCTTTTCTAAATGTCTTAGTCTGGAGCCCACCATCATCAACCTTGATGGTGAGGTCCAGAAAGGGCAGAACCTTCGGGTCGCATGTGTATGTAAGTCTGATATTTCTATCATTATTGTTTAATTCATCCATGAAGATGGTAAGGTTCTCATATGTACCTCTCCAGAGCATGATCACATCATCGATGTACCTTAGCCACAGTAAACAGTGGCCAAGGTACATCGATGAGGGATGCACACAGTCCCGCTCCCACATGCCCAAATGTAGGCATGCATATGAAGGCGCCCAGGGGGCCCCCATCGAAGTGCCTCTAATTTGTCTGTAGTAAACCCCTAGGAATTGAAAACAATTGTTCTCTAGCATGAAGTGCAGTAGGTCAATAATGAACTCGTTTTGAGTAGCCTGCAATGGGAATTTATTGTCCAGAAAGTAGTGTGTTGCTTTAAGACCCCATGAGTGTGGAATTGATGTATAAAGCGACTCCACATCAATTCCCACAAGTAGAACGTCCTGTGGTATCCCCTTCCCATCCAATTTTTGGAGGACATCTCGTGTGTCTTGGACATATGAGGGGAGTTCCCAAACTAGCTCTTTGATTAATGCATCTACATATTTACCTACCCTTTCCAGGGGGCCCTGTATAGCCGATACTATGGGTCTCCCTGGGGGGTCTGTCATAGATTTATGGAGTTTGGGGATGGTGTAGAACGTAGGGATATTAAATTCATGGAAGAACAAATGTAGAAATAAATTGCAGCGCTAAACACACATATACAGTGTAAATGATAAATAAAGTTCAAAAGTGCATATAGACGTAATGTCCTGGGAGGAGCAGATATGTGATCCAAAGGAACATAAAAGTCCACAATAAGAATGGATGATCCGTGTATCAATCCTGTCTGCTTCCCAACCCTCAGCTTATGTATCATCAATTAAAGCGAGTAGATGGAATACGCTTACCGGAGGAGTTGGATTCTACTGCCGTAAGCATAGAATCAATGGAGCTTAATGCCACCCAGGGCGAAGTGGTGAAATGTTGGAGGCAAGGGTAGAGCCTCTACCAAACCGGGACGTCCCCTCTCTATCAGCAGGAGCCAAGCCGGAAATGGGTTTGGGAAGACGTGGTGGTTTCTCAGTTCTCCAGGGTATGTGGAAAAAAGAAAAAATGCTCCCACATAGTGTAACTTCTGGGTGTTTTTATTTAAAAAAACAACGATACATATAAAAATTGTGATCACAAAGATAAAGTGAAAAGCAGTGTATGGGGTCTGTAAAAAGCCGCCCTACGCGTTTCGGTCCAATGACCTTCAACAGGGGCATGAAAGGCCCTCATAACACTGCCCAAATTTATAAAGTACTGTATATCATCTAAAATAATCAAGACCAATAGGCTGTAAGTAAGTGAACAACAATGGACACCATTGGGCCCAGAGAACATCACCTGTTGCAGTATGTCACACCCCCTGAGAGTATCCAATCAGTGGACCTATAGCATAAGGTTTGCCATGTCTCCTGGGCGAATGGGAATGTGGCATTCTTCTATGTCCTTAACTCAGTTTATAGCTGTAATGGGCATCCTCGTGTGAAAAACCCGGGAAACCCTGTTAAACGTGTACGTGTGACGTCAGTGGCTGAAAGGTGCGGGCCGTGCAGGAAGGTTGCCTAGCAACTATACACGCTGTGTCTCCGAAAGCCGTGTGACGTCAGTGGCTGAAAGGTGCGGGCCGTGCAGGAAGGTTGCCTAGCAACTATACACGCTGTGTCTCCGAAAGCCCGCGAAATCGGGAGGCGTGCCCATACGGCCGTCACTTGAGGCAAAATGCCGGAAGTGTGCGAACCGCGCAGAGGGGTTGCCTAGCAACCCTGCACATGACCGCCCGAAAGCCCGCAAAGCTAGAAAACATGCCCGCGCGGCTTCACATGGTGCCGAGTCGTCCATCATGTGATGACTGACGTCATCCACGTATGGACGCTCAGGGAGGGTTGCCAGGCAACTCAATCGCGGGACCGAGAATGCTTGCAAGCCATCACATGACCCTGGATGGTATGTCATGTGGTGACCAGCTGACCCTGGGGATGGGTTGCCAGGCAACAAGAGACACAGTGCCAGGAATGTCCGCGATGATGCGGACGTGCCTGCACTGTGATCACTCCTTCTTAGTATTAAAAAGTGAATCAGTGAGCTGGAAGGATAACATTGTGAAAAAGGCGCCCTGACGGAGAACCTAAGGTCCCTTAAAGGGCAAAGAAAAGGGCATCAACAAAAAATGTGGAGATGTGAATGGAATAAAGATGGAATAAAAATCCCATTGTGAAGTATATGGATGAAATGTATACTAATAATAGAAAAAATGGCAATTAGAATGGAAGGGTGAATGACGCTGGGGTGAATGAGGTCGGACTTACTCAACTCACTAGACCCCATGGAAATGGGAATAATGGTAATGGTGGTGTATGTCATAACCAGAAATCAAAAATGAAAGATCTATGGATATGATAGGATGTGCGTGACTATAGTGAACAGTGCATGTATAATAAAGCACATAAAAGAAAAAAAGTATTTGTGAAAATGTGAAAATGTATGCAGGGTCGTATAAGAAATACACGATCCTGCATAAACTATATTAAATGAGGCTGATTAGGATAACTGAAAAATTGTGGTGTTGAAGTGTACAGTGAGGTGTATATGTAAAAATGGTATGTTATGCTAGATTGATAAACGAGTTCAGATCCCATTCTACATTGAGTCCAAAAGGAAAATAAGATCTGAGCTGGTGTATCCAGTAAGTCTCAAGCTTAGACACTCCGCGTAGGCGGGACTCACCCCGCCAATGGGGAACAAATTTGTCTATCACTTGAAACGTACTGCCCGTAGGATCCTTGTTGTGATGGAGTAAGTAATGTCGGGGTACTGAGTGTTTATCCTTGCCACCTTTTATACCCGCAATATGTTCATTTACACGTATAGTAAATGTTCTAATGGTTCTGCCCACGATATGTTCATTTACACGTATAAGTGTAAGAAACAATACGTGGGCAGAACCATTAGAACATTTACTATACGTGTAAATGAACATATTGCGGGTATAAAAGGTGGCAAGGATAAACACTCAGTACCCCGACATTACTTACTCCATCACAACAAGGATCCTACGGGCAGTATGTTTCAAGTGATAGACAAATTTGTTCCCCATTGGCGGGGTGAGTCCCGCCTACGCGGAGTGTCTAAGCTTGAGACTTACTGGATACACCAGCTCAGATCTTATTTTCCTTTTGGACTCAATGTAGAATGGGATCTGAACTCGTTTATCAATCTAGCATAACATACCATTTTTACATATACACCTCACTGTACACTTCAACACCACAATTTTTCAGTTATCCTAATCAGCCTCATTTAATATAGTTTATGCAGGATCGTGTATTTCTTATACGACCCTGCATACATTTTCACATTTTCACATATACTTTTTTTCTTTTATGTGCTTTATTATACATGCACTGTTCACTATAGTCACGCACATCCTATCATATCCATAGATCTTTCATTTTTGATTTCTGGTTATGACATACACCACCATTACCATTATTTCCATTTCCATGGGGTCTAGTGAGTTGAGTAAGTCCGACCTCATTCACCCCAGCGTCATTCACCCTTCCATTCTAATTGCCATTTTTTCTATTATTAGTATACATTTCATCCATATACTTCACAATGGGATTTTTATTCCATCTTTATTCCATTCACATCTCCACATTTTTTGTTGATGCCCTTTTCTTTGCCCTTTAAGGGACCTTAGGTTCTCCGTCAGGGCGCCTTTTTCACAATGTTATCCTTCCAGCTCACTGATTCACTTTTTAATACTAAGAAGGAGTGATCACAGTGCAGGCACGTCCGCATCATCGCGGACATTCCTGGCACTGTGTCTCTTGTTGCCTGGCAACCCATCCCCAGGGTCAGCTGGTCACCACATGACATACCATCCAGGGTCATGTGATGGCTTGCAAGCATTCTCGGTCCCGCGATTGAGTTGCCTGGCAACCCTCCCTGAGCGTCCATACGTGGATGACGTCAGTCATCACATGATGGACGACTCGGCACCATGTGAAGCCGCGCGGACACGTTTTCTAGCTTCGCAGGCTTTCGGGCGGTCATGTGCAGGGTTGCTAGGCAACCCCTCTGCGCGGTTCGCACACTTCCGGCATTTTGCCTCAAGTGACGGCCGTATGGGCACGCCTCCCGATTTCGCGGGCTTTCGGAGACACAGCGTGTATAGTTGCTAGGCAACCTTCCTGCACGGCCCGCACCTTTCAGCCACTGACGTCACACGTACACGTTTAACAGGGTTTCCCGGGTTTTTCACATGAGGATGCCCATTACAGCTATAAACTGAGTTAAGGACATAGAAGAATGCCACATTCCCATTCGCCCAGGAGACATGGCAAACCTTATGCTATAGGTCCACTGATTGGATACTCTCAGGGGGTGTGACATACTGCAACAGGTGATGTTCTCTGGGCCCAATGGTGTCCATTGTTGTTCACTTACTTACAGCCTATTGGTCTTGATTATTTTAGATGATATACAGTACTTTATAAATTTGGGCAGTGTTATGAGGGCCTTTCATGCCCTTGTTGAAGGTCATTGGACCGAAACGCGTAGGGCGGCTTTTTACAGACCCCATACACTGCTTTTCATTTTATCTTTGTGATCACAATTTTTATATGTATCGTTGTTTTTTTAAATAAAAACACCCAGAAGTTACACTATGTGGGAGCATTTTTTCTTTTTTCCACATACCCTGGAGAACTGAGAAACCACCACGTCTTCCCGAACCCATTTCCGGCTTGGCTCCTGCTGATAGAGAGGGGACGTCCCGGTTTGGTAGAGGCTCTACCCTTGCCTCCAACATTTCACCACTTCGCCCTGGGTGGCATTAAGCTCCATTGATTCTATGCTTACGGCAGTAGAATCCAACTCCTCCGGTAAGCGTATTCCATCTACTCGCTTTAATTGATGATACATAAGCTGAGGGTTGGGAAGCAGACAGGATTGATACACGGATCATCCATTCTTATTGTGGACTTTTATGTTCCTTTGGATCACATATCTGCTCCTCCCAGGACATTACGTCTATATGCACTTTTGAACTTTATTTATCATTTACACTGTATATGTGTGTTTAGCGCTGCAATTTATTTCTACATTTGTTCTTCCTTTTTTGTCACATGGTATTGTAGCAGCTGTTTTTCATTTTTCATTTTTCACATTTTTTATTGTCTTTTGGGTAGCGCATTAATCATTCCCCTTCACAATATTAAATTCATGGACACTCAAGTATTGATGTTCTCTACGTGAGATCAGGGACTCTTCATGGGCCATATGGAGTTTGAAATTAAGATTACATACTATTTGCGCAAAGGGATTTGTGGAAAGCCTCTGATAGGTGGTTGCATCACGTAAAAGACGCATGGTCTGTTTCTCATACATTGCATAGGGGTATTAATACAGTATTCCCACCTTTATCACTCCCCTTTATTACAACATCAGTGGCTTCCTCCAGTTCCCTTAGGGCCTTTCTTTCTTCCTTAGTGAGGTTATCCTGTCCCCTGTGTTCCCAGTTAATCCTAGACATATCCCTCTTCACCTGTTCCAGGAAGAACTGGATATGCTTATGTTTGGACAGGGATGGCATTTTCAAGGATCTAATCTGTAGTTTAGATGGACGTGGGCATACTTGTAAATTATCTTGCCCTTCTGTTTCAGAGTCAGAATCCTGATTTTCTTCAAGAAGGGCGACCAGGGCCTCCAATGCTTCAAGTTCTTCCTTACTTTGTTCATCTCCCTTTATGGACTGATTACCTCTATCAGAGTGCCAGTATCTAAAAATTACCTTCCGTAGAAACAAATTTAGATCTTTAAAGACCTCAAACTCACTCATCGTGGCAGTGGGTGAGAATGATAGTCCCTTCTGCAATAATGAAACATGATGTTGATTAAGTGGGAAGTCAGATAGATTTACCACTTTAAGGTCTAATGATGGCTCAGCCGTCGTTTGTATGGGCGGATTATCAAATACATGTCTTAGGGTTTCCGTGACCCTGACCTGAGTTCCCGTGAGTTTGTCTTTGTTTCCTTTTCTTTTTCCTGACTGCTCCTGTTGCTTTTTGTATATTTCCTGGTTGTTGTAGTGTCCTTTAGTTTGTCTTTCCTGGGGACTTGTGTATCTATATCGTCCCCTTCCTGATCTAAAAAAGTCACTGATTTGTCTTGTCTTTCTAGATCACTGTCAGTAGAGGAGTGCCTCCCCTGTTTGGTATTGGACCTACTTCTCCTCCCTCTTCGTGATCTACTCCTCCCCCTAGGGATGGTGGGATCAAACATCTCCCCATTCTCCCAGTCTAGAAGGTTCTGCTTAAACTTTTCCTGCTTGGTTGATTTTAGCGTTTTTTGCGTTCTCTTAACTTCTCTTCTAAGTAAATCATTACTCTTAATAAATTCAGGGTCAGTTTTATAAGGTTCAAGCAGCTGCACACTCATGTCAATTTCTTGTTTAATTTCATCTAATTGTGTTTGTTCCTCATCCACAATCATTTGCAAAATTGCAAGACCACGGTCCAAACAGCTCTTTTTCCACATTTCAAGAAATCGAGGTGTATGGAGGTGGCCTGCCGGAATAACTTTTTCACGAAGCCCCCTGGGTGTGATTTTATGCTCAATATGAGATTTGAGCGAGGAGATGTCCCACTTTCTATTTAAGAATTTAATGGTAAGTTTCTTGTGGTTTTTTAATAGTTTTTTCAAGTTATCATCACTGCTCTGTGGTAAAGGGGTATCACGGGAAAAGGCCGATTGTATTTCTAGATCAATATCTTCTGCTATGAGATAGGCCATCTTAACAACCCAGGAATACCACAGACTAGTGGGACATTACAGGGATATACCTTATAGGGGATAAAGACGAGGTTAATTATAGTGGAGACATTTTTAATCATGCATTATACTGCTAATTGTACCTCATACACTGGGAATATGGAACGCACCTGTTCAAATACTTAGAAAACAATGATAATAAAATATATGTTAGAGGTAGAGATCTGATGTGGGATAAGGCGGTCTATGATCCAGAAGGGAAGTATAATCCCACTAAATTGTAAAGCATAACAGAAAAAAGAGAGGCTCAAAGACCGAGCCTTATTAACTATAGGTGAATATGAGTTTAACTAGGGCTTACCTGCTGCCCACTCAAATTTAAACACCTGTGTGTTTCATCAACCCCAGTAATGAACGGAGAAGATATCTCCGAATATGGGGTAATTACAAGATAACCCTTAATATATTCTACGGTCAATTAATAATAAACTTTTCATTTCAATTTTGCTAACTGTCACTTTCTTTTAGCTCTCTGTCCTTCTAACAAAGTATCAGTTAGGTATTAACATAACCTTTCATACTGGTGGATATAGGGACTTAAACCTCCTATAACTCGGAGGTGCCTTTTATTCACGGTTGATGGCAGCCCTCCCCCCTTCCCCCTTAGGAACGCACCTGTCTTATAATTTAGAGTTGCACTTATGGTGAATGACGTTCTGATTGGTGATCAGGTGTGTTGGATTTTAATTGAAGAATGTTCTTCTTAGCTTAGCTATTTAAAGCACGGACCCTGACCTATTACGCATGCTCTGAGGAAGCCTGTGACCAGGTGAAACGCGTAAGCATCGTGCCACCGTGTCTGTGGTGATAGGGACCTCTGGTTGTACACATACACCTAAAACCCTCTCCACTTAAATTGTGCGCTGCTTTCCTGCCGGCAGCCGCACAGCCTGAAGCATTCTTGAAAGGACTTTCCCCATCCCTTGATCACCCTTGAACCTGGATACTGCTCTCCACAGTATGCTCCGTCTTAGCCCCTGAACACTGCCTGGTCTATGGACGTGAACTCTGTTGCTCACCGTAGGTTGTGAGGCTGAACCAAACAACTCAGACGCGAGTGCAGTGTCTTTCAGTGAGCGAGGAGATCGTGAACGGACGGGAGTCTGCAGCAGGAGAGAGAACCTACTATCCTGGGATCCTCTATGGGTGAGCCTCAAATATATCCCATTCTTTTGGGGAATGAATACATTGTAATCAGTGTCATTTAAACCACGCTGGGGATATACAGAAGCTCAGACGAATAATTGCTGTTTGGCTGTAAATTT
Source organism: Lithobates septentrionalis (assembly GCA_037952835.1). Taxonomy (NCBI): domain Eukaryota; kingdom Metazoa; phylum Chordata; class Amphibia; order Anura; family Ranidae; genus Lithobates; species Lithobates septentrionalis. Next base: position 6,851,703 of record JBBDGP010000016.1, on the reverse strand, counting down.
CGGCACCGCATTGCAATCAATCCCAGCCGGGAACTTTACTTGTAAATGGACTACTGATCCATCCCCATAAATATAATCCATGCAGGCAAATGATTCTATTATTTACCCAATTGATGCCGCAACAATGTCCGTTCTAGTCGGAGCCTTTCTGGACTACTAAAAACACATTGGACCCGGGTCTTAGAGAATTTTGTCTGCATGTGTATGGCTGATGTGAGTGTGAGAGGTGTGTAATAGGTATGGTGGCCACCCAAGTTCCTTAAGACGTCATTCTTATTTTAATTATATGTTATTAGTAGCTGTAATCTGATGTGGAGGAGTTATCTGTAATACATTTTGTCCTTTTTATAATTGTTCGATTTTTGATAACTAATAAAGATTTATAACTAATTATGTTAGTGGGTCCTCGTTGAAGAACTGCTTTACAGAATACTTTCTGGTTCCTTTTTTGTAATGGGACATTATCTGATGACTATTGACTTATGTAAGGGCTACTGGCAGATTCCCTTGGAAGCGGAAGCAATTCCAAAGTCGGCCTGCATCACCCCGTTCAGCCTTTACCAGTTTCGGGTAATGCCTTTCGGGATGAAGAATGCTCCGGCTACCTTCCAGCGGATGATAGATGAACTCCCCGATGGTCTGCAAGATTTTGCATGCACATATCTTGATGACATCGCAATCTATAGCCAGACATGGGAGGAACATCTTAGACACCTGGGAATAGTGCTAGATAGGATCTGAGCTGCTAACCTGACCCCGAAGCCAGACAAATGTAATATCGGGATGTCTGAGGTGCAATATCTGGGACATAGAGTGGGATGTGGGAAGCAGAGGCTAGAACCTGCAAAAATCGAGGCCGTCCTAAACTGGCCAGTTCCCAGAACCAAGACCCAAGTACTTGCATTTTTAGGGACAGCAGGGTACTACAGGAAGTTTGTACCCCACTATAGTGACATAGCCAACCCCTGATGGACCCGACCAAAAAGACTCTCCCTAGACAGGTCCTGTGGTCCCCGGAGTGCAAGACAGCGTTTCATCAGTTAAAAACCGCCCTAACGCAAGCTCCCATACTGGCGGCACCCGATCCTAACAAACGCTTTGTCATTCATACAGATGCCTCCATGTTCGGACTGGGAGCCGTACTAAGTTAAGTTGGCGATGACGGGAAAGAGCACCCGGTGGCATATCTCAGCCGCAAGTTGTTACCCCGTGAAGTTGGATATGCTGCCGTGGAAAAAGAGTGTTTGGCCTTAGTCTGGGCTTTTAAGAAATTGCAGCCCTACGTGTATGGACGCTCTTTTACCATCATGACGGACAACAATCCCTTGATATGGCTTAACCGGGTGGCGGGAGAGAACGGCCGATTACTAAGGTGGAGCCTGGCTTTACAACCGTACAATTTCAACATACAATATCGGCCAGGGCCTCAAAATGGGAATGCGGATGGGTTATCCCGGCAGACAGACCTGGAACCTTAAGACTACTTTTCCAACATCCTCGAGTTGACCCATTCGGGGTCCCACTGTGGCTGTTGGATTGTTTCCCAGGGGGGAGTATTGTCATGAACCTTGGAATACAGGATTGTCATAAAGCTTGGAATACTGAAGTATTTCTCCTTTGATTCTATTACACAGTGGGGGGTCTTCTGCCCTGTCTTAAGGCTAACCCCCTCCAGACAGCTCCATGGTCTGGAAGTAAGGCATTGTTCTGTGTTTGACCATTTGTTTTTGTACTTTAATTACCCCCTGGGGCTTCTCTGTGTCATTACCCATATCAGTCCTCCTATTCAAGCTATCGGACCAATCTCTGCTGACCCTGTTTCAAGTCCTCATTTGCTTGGACAAGAGGACCTGAGTGAAGACTAAAGTGAAGAGATTCCTGTTTGAACTTACATACAGCCTGCCTGGTGTTTGTTCTGAGCTACACAACTGGATTAGAAGGGCACATAGCTGTAGTTCGAATCCCGGAGCATCAGATGACCAAACCATCAGACGTTGCGATCGGCAATCTGATTCAATAGCCACAGAGGAGTGTCGGGAGAGTGGAACCGAGCGAGCAGGGGCTCGTTACAATCGTGATCTATCTTCTAAGCAAAAAGAACATGGTTCTCATTTTAGCCAGAATCGTGCAGCTCTACAACCAAGGTATGTATAATAGCATCTCTGAGCACACAACACATAGAACCGTGAAGCATATGGGCTACAGCAGCAGAAGACCACACTGGGTGTCACTCCTGTCAGCTAAAAATAGGAAACTGAGGCTACAACACAGGCTCACCAAAATTGGACAATAGAAGATTTAAAAACATTGCCTGGTCTGATGAGTCTTGATTTCAGCTGTGACATTCAGATGGTAGGGTCAGAATTTGACATAAACAACATGAAGGCATGAATCCATCCTGCCTTGTATCAATGGTTCAAGCTGGTGGTGGTGGTGATGTAATGGTGTGGGGGATATTTTCTTGGCACACTTTGGGTCCCTTAGTACCAACTGAGTATCATTTAAATGCCACAGCCTACCTGAGTATTGTTGTTGACCATGTCCATCCCTTTATGACTACAGTGTATCCATCTTCTGATAGCTACTTCCAGCTCAAGTCATCTCAAACTTGTTTCTTGTACATGACAATGAGGTCATTGTACTCCAATGGCCTACACAGTCACTAGAGCACCTTTGGGATGTGGTGGAACAGGAGATTCACATCATGGATGTTCAGCCGACAAATATGCAGCAACTGCATGATGCTATCATGTCAATATGGGCCAAAATCTCAGAGGAATATTTCCAATCACTTTGTTGAATCTATGCCAAAAAGAGTTAAGGCAGTTCTGAAGGCAAAAGGGGGCCCAACCCGGTACTAGAAAGGTGTACCTAATAAAGTGGTTGATGCAGGGGCGGATCTAGAGTCTAGTCTCGGGAAGGGCACCGCCAGAAAATAAGATGTACCTGTACGCCATTTTGTCCAATAGCCAGCAAAGGCGCGCGTGCTGATTGGCCAGAGGGGGAGCCAGTCAGTGAGTCCGGCGGAAGTGATATTCACCGGCCACCTGCAATCGCTCCCCACAAAGATGGAACATGGGTCTGCTGATGTAAACAAGGCAGATCGCCGTTCTGTCAGAGATGAACAGAGTGATCTTGTGTTCCTGCTAACCAGGAACACGGATCACTCTGTTCATCTAGTGAGTCCATCCCCACACAGTTAGCAAGCACCCTCTAGGGACACAGTTAAACCTTGGATCACCCCTGATGTTAACCCTTCCCAGCCAGTGTCATTAGTACAGTGACAGTGCATATTTTTAGCATTGATCACTGTATTAGTGTCACTGGTTCCCAAAAAGTGTCAAAAGTGCCAGGTAGGTGTCCAATCTGTCCGCCATAATGTTGTAGTCCCGCTAAAAAAAAAAAATCACTGATTGCCGCCATTACTAGAAAAAAATAAATAAAAATGCTGTAAATCTATCCCCTATTTTGTAGATGCGTTAACTTTTGTGCAAACCAATCAATATACATTTATTGGGATTTCTTTACCAAACATATGTAGCAGAATACACATTGGCCTAAATTGAGGAAGACTTTTTTTATAGCAAAAATTTAAAAATATAGTGTTTTTTTTTTTCAAAATTGTCGGTGTGCTTATATCACAAACAATAAAATATCACCAAAAGAAAGTGCTATTAGTGGAAAAAAAAGGACATCAATTTTACTTGGGTAGAGCGTCGCATGACCGCGCAATTGTCAGTCAGTTACAGTAACGCAACGCAGTGTCGCAAAAAATAGCCTGTTCACGAGGAGGGGGAGGTAACACTTTCCAAGGGGCAGCATTTGCTTTCCATAAATAATGGCAGTATGGCACACAAGATTTTGCGATTGTACACATTCATTAATTCTTTTACTTACTTTTATAAATTATTTTGGTGCTCTGGTGGGGGGGAGGGGCTCCCATGCAGGAGCAATGGAGATGAGCAGGATCCGTTAGCAGGTGCAGCCGGCAGTATTAGATGACAGTGACACACAGTCACTGCTTCTTCCTGTGTTCACGCCGTGCTGTGGAGAAGATGGAGGGAGGAGGTGGGTGGAGCCAACACTCTCACTCAGGGTTGGAGAATGAAGAAGGCTCCACTATGAATGCTGGGGTTCTCCTCCTCCTCCTCAGCAGCGGCTCCAGCCTCCGACTTGACTGACGTCACTGGTTGCTATACGCCAGGTGGCCCAGGCATTAGCAACCAGTGCAGGGAACACTAGCCAGCGGCGCAGCTCCACACACCTCCTCCCTCCATCTTCTCCAGGTCCAGCGCGGCGTAATCACCACAACACAGAGTCTCTCTCTCAGCGCCGCTGATCTGCTAATTATACTGATGTGAGAGAGAGACTCTGTCAGGACTGCAGTCAGTGATATTTTCAGGAGGGGGGGGAATTGTCCCATTGCCCCCCCCCCCCCTGGATCCGCCCCTGGGTTGATGAGTGTGTATCTGTAATTATGATGTTTATTATATTGTCTTTTTGAATCTGTGGCTTTATATACAGTATGTTATATCTTTCTTCATCAGCTGTATCCTTGAACACCTGAAGAAGCTTAAATGAAGCGCATTGGATTCTTACACCCTCTGTCATTGTTCTGTTTACCATCAGTCTGCTTATTGTTTCGTTCTATACCCACTATACTCATGAATGAATATGTATTTGAACATAAGAAGGTGTGTGGGGTAGCTGATGTTATAAACATCTCAAATTCATCTCATGTTTTTCTGAGGTTTAGCACCAATAAAGTCTTTTTTCTATTTTTTTTTAGATTTGACCAGTACAGGGATGTGGTGCTGAGGTTACATACCATATCAGTTATTTAAATAATATTACATCTAACTATAAATAAGAAAAAATATATAAATATGTACAATTCTATATATAATAAATATTTTTTGTATTTATCATCACTTACACTTCTGTATTAACTGAAGCATTTACCAAGTTTTCAGACTCATTCACTTTTGAAGTTACTTGTACATTCCTAACATGCATTCAAAAAACATTTGGAAATAAAAACTAGCTACACTATTAAATTTGTTCAAAGAACAGCAATACTCAGTACAAGAATGAAACACAGCTTCTGGGGATGTCTGTTGGTTTCAAAACATAATACAAGGCGTTGCCATAATCAGCATACAATTGCTGCACAGGATGGATTGTTTGAGTTTGTAAATCTTTTGAAAGGCATACAAAATGTTATTTTGCTTCAGAGTAATATATCACCTGTAGGCAAATCCTCCCCACAGGCATTCGGAATAGCAAATCCCTTTTTATGCTTTAAAACTTTATATTTTACATTCCTGAATGATATGTACTGTATACATAGAATATATTAGGAATGCTTTCAGAAATTGAAGTGTTAATAGTTTATTTTTATCAATTAACAAAATGGAAAGTGAATGAAGAGATGAGAAATTCAAATCAAATCAATATTTGGTGTTGAAGACAAAAAGGGTTGACAGCGCTCAGGAACTAAGCTGGAATTGGTGGATAATGGCTGCAATGAACCACGTGTAAACTCAAAAAAGTTGCTGGCGATTTATTCCAAAGATTAAAACAGTACAAATTTGAATGACAATGTTACCACAAGGCTGTAAGGCTGGCTCTGGTGTGTGTCGAAAGAAGGGGGCATCACTGAAGACAACCCGGAACTGAGATGTTGAGGAAGGAACCAGCCGCGGCCAATGTGGAGAAGGGTGTCTCTGTTGCCGTGACTACCGGTTTCGCACACTTGCGTGCTTTGTCAAGTCACTGGAAAATGGCTAAAAGAGGCAATATAACCCCATGGTAAGGGGGAAGGGCTAGGCAAAGAGTGAATCGAGGTCTGGAATAATTGATCAATCAGTGCCCTTAACCCATTGAGAACAATTATGGACTATTAACTCTTGTATTACAAGTCCCATAGACATTCTAAAAATAAAAAATGCAAGAGTAAAAACTGCAAAAATAATGAAACACTGCCTGTGTATATCTATATAATACAGTATATGCATCTACATGCATTACATTTAAGAGGGCAGGTACATTTAAAAATATTCTTACTCCCAGTAAACTAACAATGACAAACAAGAAACACCAATATGACATCAGATCCTATTTTGAAAATGGAGTTGGAATATATCAATGTAGGAAAAGGGGATGTCTCATATGCCAACTCATCCCCCATGGACAGGTTGAAATAAGTGGTCTTAAAAGTAACATACCCCACATGCTCTACTGAGTTTGTCATTTATGTTCTACGGTGCCCCTGCGGCTTGCTTTATGAGGGACGAACTATGCACACCTTGCGGAATCGCATAGGGGAGCACCGTAGATTCATACACAAGGGCTGTGACAAGCACAGTGTTCCTCGCTACTTTCTCCAGGTGCACAAGGGAAACTTTAGATGCCTGGAGGTAATGGCGATTTAAGCCATTCCCAAAGGTACCCTTACTGATAATGAAAAGTTCTCTCTTTTATGTAAAAGAGAAGTGTACTGGATTTACCATTTCGGTTCCTTGTCACCCAATGGATTGAATGAGGGCCTAGAGTTACATAATGTTGTTTTATATTGGATTTCAGTATATGTCTGGTCTATATATATACAGGGCTCAAAATTTCAAGTCCTGAGCTACTAGCCAGGTCTCAAGGGTTACTTGCCACCAGTTGCCCCACCCCTAATTCTGCCCCTAAACACGCCCTCATAAATTATCTTATGAAATGACACTTAAATGTTTTGTGCAGAATTAAGTTAAAAAAATAAATATTAACAACAACTTTACCTGTGCCCATCAGTGCAGCCTCACCTGTGCTCATCAATGCAGCCTACCTGTGTCCATCAATGTTGCTTCACCTGTGTCCATCAATGTTGCTTCACCTGTGTCCATAAATGCAGCCTGCCTGTGTACATCAATGCACCTGCATGTGTCCATCAATGCACCCTGCCTGTGTCTATCAATTCACCCTGCCTGTGTCCATCAATGGAGCTTCACCTGTGCCCATCAATGCAGCCTCACCTGTGCCCAACAATGCAGCCTCACCTGTGTCCATCAATGCTGCTTCACCTGTGTCCATCAATGCAGCCTGCCCATGTCCATCAATGCAGCCTGCCCATGTCCATCATGCAGCCTGCCTGTGTCCATCATTGCAGCCTGCCCATGTTCACCAATGCAGCCTGCCCATGTTCAATGCAGCCTGCCTGTGTTCACCAATGCAGCCTGCCCGTGTCCATCAATTCACCCTGCCTGTGTTCATCAATGCACCCTGCCTGTGTCCATCAATGCAGCCTCACCTGTGCCCAACAATGCAGCCTCACCTGTGTCCATCAATGCTGCTTCACCTGTGTCCATCAATGCAGCCTGTCCATGTCCATCAATGCAGCCTGCCCGTGTCCATCAATGCAGCCTGCCCGTGTCCATCAATGCAGCCTGCCATGTCCATCAATGCAGCCTGCCTGTGTTCACCAATGCAGCCTGCCCATGTTCACCAATGCAGCCTGCCCGTGTTCACCAATGCAGCCTGCCCGTGTCCACCAACGCAGCCTAACCGTGTCCACCAATGCAATCTGCCCGTGTCCACCAATGCAGCATGCCCACCAATGCAGCCTGCCTTTGCCCACCAATGCAGCCTGTCCATGTCCATCAATGCAGCCTGCCCATGTCCATCAATGCAGCCTTTTTGTGCCCACCAATGCAGCATGCCCATGCCCACCAATGCAGCCTGCCCGTGTCCACCAAGGCATCCTGTCCGTGCCCACCAATGCAGCCTGCCTGTGCCCACCAATGCAGCCTGCCTTTGCCCACCAATGCAGCCCGTCCGTGTCCATCAATGCAGCCCGTCCGTGCCCATCAATGCAGACTTACCGTGCCCACCAATACAGCCTGCCCATGCCCACCAGAGGAGAGGATTGCTGGCTGGATGATCAGAGCGCGGGGAACATGACTGGAACAGATTTCATTTCAATTGCTGTTTTCCCACCGCTTGCCATCACATACAGCCCTGCCCCCTGGCTGGGGAACTTTGATACATGTCACACGTCCTGGGACCAGGAGGTGGGGTAATCTGTCTATCAAAGTCCCGGGTCCAGGAGGTGGGGCTGTATGTGATAGCGAGTGCGGGCAACACACAGCAATTGAAATGAAAGCCACTAGTGATGTTCCCGCACTCTGATCATCCAGCCAGCTCTCTCCTCTCTCTTCCCCTCCGCGATCGCAGGAAGAAGGACTCCTATTCAACCCACCTGACTGCAGTGCTCACCCCCCCCCCCTTGCTCCCAGGCAGCCCTTCCTTGCCAGCCCTCAAATTCCACTCGCAAAATACGAGCAGGCGAGTGGAATTTTTGAGGGCTGTATATATATATATATATATATATATATATATAGATATATAGATATATAGATATATCTATATATATAGATCTATATATAGATATCTATCTATATATAGATCTATATATATAGATGTATATAGATATATCTATATATATCTATATAGATATAGATATATAGATAGATATATATATATCTAGATATATATCTATATATCTAGATATAGATATATCTATATACAGTGGCTTGCGAAAGTATTCGGCCCCCTTGAACTTTTCAACCTTTTGCCACATTTCAGGCTTCAAACATAAAGATATAAAATTTTAATTTTTTGTGAAGAATCACCAACAAGTGGGACACAATTGTGAAGTGGAACAAAATCTATTGGATATTTTAAACTTTTTTAGCAATTAAAAAACTGAAAAGTGGTGCGTGCAAAATTATTCGGCCCCTTTACTTTCAGTGCAGAAAACTCACTCCAGAAGTTCAGCGAGGATCTCTGAATGATCCAATGTTGTCCTAAATGACTGATGGTGATAAATAGAATCCACCTGTGTGTAATCAAGTCTCTGTATAAATGCACCTGCTCTGTGATAGTCTCAGGGTTCTGTTGAAAGCGCAGAGAGCATCATGAAGACCAAGGAACACACCAGGCAGGTCCGTAATACTGTTGTGGAGAAGTTTAAAGCCGGATTTGGATACAAAAAGATTTCCCAAGCTTTAAACATCCCAAGGAGCACTGTGCAAGCGATCATTTTGAAATGGAAGGAGTATCAGACCACTGCAAATCTACCAAGACTTGGCTGTCCCCCTAAACTTTCAGCTCAGACAAGGAGAAGACTGATCAGAGATGCAGCCAAGAGGCCCATGATCACTTTGGATGAACTGCAGAGAACTACAGCTGAGGTGGGAGATTCTGTCTATAGGACAACAATCAGTCGTACACTGCACAAATCTGGCCTTTATGGAAGAGTGGCAAGAAGAAAGCCATTTCTCAAAGATATCCATAAAAAGTCTCGTCTAAAGTTTGCCACAAGCCACCTGGGAGACACACCAAACATGTGGAAGAAGGTGCTCTGGTCCGATGAAACCAAAATCAAACTTTTTGGCCACAATGCAAAACGATATGTTTGGCGTAAAAGCAACCCAGCTCATCACACTCAACACACCATCCCCACTGTCAAACATGGTGGTGGCAGCATCATGGTTTGGGCCTGCTTTTCTTCAGCAGGGACAGGGAAGATGGTTAAAATTGAGGGGAAGATGGATGCAGCCAAATACAGGATCATTCTGGATGAAAACCTGTTGGAGTCTGCAAAAGACCTGAAACTGGGACGGAGATTTATCTTCCAACAAGACAATGATCCCAAACATACAGCAAAATCTACAAAGGAATGGTTCATAGATAAACGTATCCAGGTGTTAGAATGGCCAAGTCAAAGTTCAGACCTGAATCCAATCGAGAATCTGTGGAAAGAGCTGAAAACTGCTGTTCACAAACGCTCTCCATCCAACCTCACTGAGCTCGAGCTGTTTTGCAAGGAAGAATGGGCAAGAATTTCAGTCTCTCGATGTGCAAAACTGATAGAGACATACCCCAAGCGACTTGCAGCTGTAATCGCAGCAAAAGGTGGCTCTACAAAGTATTAACGCAAGGGGGCCGAATAATTTTGCACGCCCCACTTTTCATTTTTTTATTAGTTAAAAAAGTTTCAAAGATCCAAAAGATTTCGTTTCACTTCACAATTGTGTCCCACTTGTTGGTGATTCTTCACAAAAAATAAAAATTTTATATCTTTATGTTTGAAGCCTGAAATGTGGCAAAAGGTTGAAAAGTTCAAGGGGGCCGAATACTTTCGCAAGCCACTGTATATATATATATATAGATATTTACATATATATATCTATATATCTATATAGATATATATATAGATATTTATATATCTATATATATATATAGATATCTATATACAGGGGTTCCCCGGGTTACAAACAAGTTAGGGACTGTAGGTTTGTTCTTAAGTTGAATCTGTTTGTAAGTTGGAACAGGTACATTTTTTAAGTGTAGCTCCAGCCAAAAAAACTATTTTTAAGCTTTTTGGATAGCATAGGGAAGGGTTAACACCCCTGTAACATTTGTTTTGCTGTGTGTGCCCCTGTTCAGAAGATTTCACCTCACTTTCTGTCCCAATGACAATTGGATTTTGAAAATTTTGGGTTGTTGTGGAAATAAGCCTTGGTGATAAAGTATCAGTGGAGGTACCTTTTCCCCATAATAGCTCTTACAGGAGAGAATTTCCCTTCCTAGGGGTAGATTTCCTCTCACTTCCTTTTGTCTCCCTCCGTTTGTAAGTAGGAGTCGTTTGTAAGTCGGATGTTTGTAACTAGGGGACCCCTGTATAGATATATATATCTAGAGAGAGAGAGAGATATTCATCATGGTTCTATTTGTTTTCCTTTTTTCTTTATAGACTCCATCTGATTTGAATTCTGTATATATATGTTGTTATTTTTACCCTTTTTTTTTTTTTTTTACTGTTATTTTTATTTATTTTTTAACTTATTTTCAATAATAATTATCATTTCCAATGGTTCATGTTAAGCATCATAACAAATTCATAATATATATTACGTGTATAGAGTATAAATTAGTAGAACATTGACACAGGATTTTAGGTCTGCATGTGTGTAGATGCATATATTATATACAGTTGTGCTCATAAGTTTGCATATCCTGGCAAAATTTACGATTTTTTGGCCATTTTTCAGAGAATATGAATGATAACACAAAAACATTTCTTTCACTCATGCTTAGTGTTTGCCTGAAGCCATTTATTATCAATCAACTGTGTTTACTCTTTTTAAATCATAATAGAAACAGAAACTACCCAAATGACCCTGATCAAAAGTTTACATACCCTGGTGATTTTGGCATGATAATAATGTACACAAGTTGACACAAAGAGGTTTGAATGGCTATTAACCACTTCAGCCCCAGAGGATTTGGCTGCTTTTTACAATTTGGCACTGCGCTGCTTTAACTGGTAATTGCGTGGTCATGCAATGCTGTACCCAAACAAAATTTGCGTCCTTTTTTCCCTACAAATAGAGCTTTTCTTTGATGGTATTGGATTGCCTCTGCGATTTTCTTTTTTTGCGATATAAATGGAAAAAGACCGAAAATTTTGAAAAAAAATGATATTTTCTCCTTTTTGTTATAAAAAAAATATAATAAACTCAATTTTAGTCATACATTTAGGCCAAAATGTATTCAGCCACATGTCTTTGGTAAAAAAAAAAAATAATAATAATAATGTCAATAAGCGTATATTGGTTTGCACAAAAGTTATAGCGTCTACAAACTAGGGTACATTTTCTGGAATTTACGCAGCTTTTAGTTTATGACTACCTGTCTCATTTCTTGAGGTGCTAAAATGGCAGGGCAGTACAACCCCCCCCCCCCCCAAAATGACCCCATTTTGGAAAGTAGACACCCCAAGGAAATTGCTGAGAGGCATGTTGAGCCCATTGAATATTTTATTTTTTTGTCACAAATGATTGCAAAATGACAAAAAAATACACAAAGTTGTCACTAAATGATATATTGCTTACACATGCCATTTTTATATGTGGAATTACACCCCAAAATACATTCTGCTGCTCCCAAAAACTCTGACACATGAGGTATCCCCGTACCCAGGAGAAGCAGCAGAATGCATTTTGGGGTGTAATTCCACATATAACCATTCAGTGTCCAGCAACATTATCAGTTTAGACAATCTGTGTGAACAATAATATCTTCATTGACATTTTTATGACTTTATCATGTGAATAATTGCACAGTGCATTTTGGATTTATTACTGTGATGCAAATTAATTTTCTACAGGTATTAGAATTTTCCTATCGCTAGGGAGCAAATATGTCCCTTATTTGATAGGGACATTCCATCATTTGCAGTGAATTACTAACACGTATATGGTCTCATATAGCGCAGTTTTTTTCTTTGACACATATAACCACGCCATGTTTGAACAATATATTATTTAGTGACAACTTTGTGCAAAAAAAAAAGTGTAATTTACCCGAAACTTGTGACAAAATATCAAATATTCCATGGACTCAACATGCCTATCAGCAAATAGCTTGGGGTGTCTACTTTCCAAAATAGGGTAATTTGGGGGGGGGGGTTTGAACTGTCCTGGCATTTTATATACAACATTTAAGCTTATGTCACACATCACCCACTCTTCTAACCACTTGAAGACAAAGCCCTTTCTGACACTTTTTGTTTACATGAAAAAATATTTAATGTAAACATGAAAATTACTTTGAACCCCCAAACACTAAATTTTTTTTTAAAGCAAAGGCCCTACAGATTAAAATGGTGGGTGTTGGTGTAATTTTTTTTTCACACAGTATTTGCGCAGCAATTTTTCAAACCCATTTTTTTGGAAAAAACACACTTTTTAAATTTTAACTACATACATTTTTAAAAGACTTTAAAAGCCTTTACAGGTTACCATTTTAGATTTACAGAGGAGGTCTACTGCTAAAATTATTGCCCTCAATGTGACCTTCACGGTGATACCTCACATGCATGGTGTAATTGCTGTTTACATATGACACCAGACCGAAGCATGCGGGGACAGGGGTGCTTTTTTTTTTTAATTATTTATTTTGCCTTTTTATTATATTTTTAAACTGTTCCTTTCATTTTTTTATCATTGTTATTGTTAGCACAGAGAATGTAAATATCCCCTATGATAGCAACAGGTAGTGACAGGTATTCTTTTAAAAAAAAAATTAGGGTCTATTAGACCCCAGATCTCTCCTCTGTTCTCAAAGCATCTGACCACACCAAGATCAGTGTGATAAAATGCTTTGCCAATTTACCAATGGCGCTGTTTATATCCGGCGAAACCTAAGTCGTGAAATGCTCGCAGCTTCCGGTTTCTTAGGCCATAGAGATGATGGGAGCCATTCTGGTCTCTGATCAGCTCTGTGGTCAGCTGGTGGAACCACCGGTTGCATTCTCGGGTTCCCTGTTGGGTCAGGAGAGCCCGAGAAAACCATGGAAGACGGCGGGAGGGGGGAACGTTCCCTCCCACTGCTTATAAAAGCAGTCTAGAGGCTAATTAGCCACTAGGATTGCTTTTACATGAAAGCTGACCGCTGGCTGAAAAGAATAATGCCAAGATGATACCTAAACCTGCAGGCATCATTCTGGTATAACCACTCAAAGTCCAGCAACATACTAAGAATGGGGTCTGGTACGCCTGACCTTGGCAGGGACCACAACTCCGTCGTCAGAGCTATGCTGTCTACAGATTCATATTCTGAGCCTGAATCTGACAGATGAGTGACTTCCTCTTCACTATCTGTCATGCACAGAAAGTGTAGGCCTCTTCATTACTGTACCTTCAATTTGACATTTTGGTTTCTAAATTTACTGGTACAGTAGTGAGACTCACAAGAAAAAAAGCACCTGACTGTCAGTGACTGATTCAAACGCTACCAAAAAAAATGTTAGCGTTCGCCGGGATCAGGCCTGACTCTGCGAACGCTGCAGTTATGTGTTTAGTGTTTTGTAAGTGACAGTGATCGATTGATACTGCACTTGGGTGGGCTGAGCGGAGGGGCTAAACGCAGGTGCTAGCAGGTATCTGGGCTGATCCCACTAACACTGCATTTTTGGGAACCCTAAACTGCTGGGGACGCTAATAGTTCTAATCAGATGAGATATTGATCTGTTCAGACACTATACTACTAAAGGAGGCGTATGGTGCGTGCGTGGGTGTTAGCACTACTGGCACTAGTCTGATGCTGCCTGGGGCGACGCAGACCCTATCTGGTGCTAAAACCTAACTTTGATCACCCCCGGGTGATCAGGGGGTTAAACCTTAATTTGGTAAAATACGGTGGGTGCCCTGACGCTATAAAAAAAATCTAGCTAACCTGCATCACCCGTGACACTTATACAGTGATCACTGGTGACAGGGGGTGATCAAGGGGTTAAACCTTTATTGGGGGGTTGGGGGGGTCTCTAGACCTATCTGAGCCTAAGACTAATTACCCTAACACTGATTAGTGTCACTAATGACACAAGTACAGCAATCAAAATGAAAATCTGAATGCTGCACTGGGTGACACAGTGACAGGAGGTGAAGGGGTTAACGGGGGGGTGATCGGGGGGGGTGAATTGTGTGCCTACGTGACCTGGTGTCAGTGTAGTATTGGTGCACTTACTATTAGATGTTATCTCTCCTTCGGTCTGGGACAGAAAAGACCAACACGAGGAGAGATGACATCACTTCCCCTTTCAGTGTTTACAGTTACAAGACAGGGGAAGGATCTCATTCGCCAGGACCGATCACCAGGTCCAGGCCAGATTTCATTGGCCTGGGCCTAGAGATTGATCATTTCTGGATCAAATACGATCATCGCGGCCACCGTAAAATAACGGTGATTCGCTTGCCCATGCCATTCTGCCGCAATACAACTGCGGTGGCTGGTCGGGAAGTGGTTAAAGGTAACCATCCTCACCTGTGATCTGTTTGCTTGTAATTAGTGTGTATAAAAGGTCAATGAGTTTCTGGACTCTTGACAGACCCTTGCATCTTTCATCCAGTGCTGCACTGACGTTTCTGGATTCTGAGTCATGGGGAAAGCAAAAAAATTGTCAAAGGATCTGCGCGAAAAGGTAGTTGAACTGTACAAAACAGGAAAGGGATATAAAAAGATATCCAAGGAATTGAGAATGCCAATCAGCAGTGTTCAAACTCTAATCAAGAAGTGAAAAATGAGGGGTTCTGTTAAAACCAAACCACGGTGAGGTAGACCAACTAAAATTTTAGCCACAACTGCCAGGAAAATAGTTTAGGATGCAAAGAAAAACCCACAAATAACTTCAGGTGAAATACAGGACTCTCTGAAAACATGTGGTGTGGCTTTTTCAAGATGCACAATAAGGAGACACTTGAAGAAAGATGGGCTGCATGGTCGAGTCGCCAGAAGAAAGCCATTACTACACAAATGCCACAAAGTATCGCACTTACAATATGCCAAACAGCACAGAGACAAGCCTCAAACCTTCTGGCACAAAGTCATTTAGAGTGATGAGACCAAAATTTAGCTTTTTGGCCACAACCATAAATGCTACATTTGAAGAGGAGTCAACAAGGCCTATGATGAAAGATACACCATTCCTACTGTGAAACACGGAGGTGGATTGCTGATATTTTGGGGATGTGTGAGCTACAAAGGCACAGGAAATTAGGTCAAGATTATTGGCAAGATGAATGCAGTATGTTATCAAAAAATACTGGAGGAACATTTGCATTCATCAGCCAGGAAGCTGCGCATGAGATGTACTTGGACCTTCCAACATGACAATGATTCAAAACATAAGGCCAAGTTGACCTGTCATTGGCTACAGCAGAATAAAGTGAATGTTCTGGAGTGGTCATTTCAGTCTCCTGACCTCAATATCATTGAGCCACTCTGGGGAGATCTCAAACATGCAATTAATGCAGGACAGCCCAAGAATTTACAGGAACTGGAGGCTTTTTGCAAAGAGGAATGGGCGGCTTTACCATTTGAGAAGAGCCTCATTCACAAATACCACAAAAGACTTCAAGGGGGCAATACACGGTAATAAGAACTGGGGTATGTAAACTTTTGATCAGGGTCATTTGGCTAGTTTCTGTTGCCATTATGATTTAAAAAAGGTAAACAGAGTTGATTGATAATAAATGGCTTCAGCCAAACACTAACCATGAGTGCAAGAAAAGTTTTTGTGTTATCATTAATATACTGAAAAATGGCCAAGAAATCATAAATTCTTCCAGGGTATGTAAACTTATGAGCACAACTGTAGATATACACAGGCAGTGTTTCATTATTTTTGCAGTTTTTATTATTGCATTTTTTATTTTTAGAATGTCTATGGCAGTGGTGATCAACCCTGTCCTCAGGGCCCTCTAACAGGCCAAGTTTGCAAGATAACTGAAATACATCACAGGTGATATAATTTGCTGCTCAGTGATTTTAGAATTCTAGTCTGCATCTCCCCAAGGTAATACATAAAACCTGGCCTGTTAGTGGGCCCTGATGACAGGGTTGATGACCACTGGTCTATGGGACTTGTAATACAAGAGTTAATAGTCCATAATTGTTTTCAGTGGGTTAAGGGCACTGATTGATCAATTAGTCCAGACCTCCATTCACTCTTTGCCTAGCCCTGCCCCTACTATGGGGCTATATTTCCTCTGTTAGCCAATTTCCAGTGACTTGACAAAGCACGCAAGCGTGTGAAACCGGTAGTCACGTCAGCAGAGACGCCCTGCTCCACATTGGCCGCGGCTGGTTCCTTTCCTGCCACCTCAGTTCTGGCTTGTCTTTGGTGAGGCCACCTTCCTTCATGCTCACCATGCAGTTTTCCCCTGGACACAGTCAGCTGCTTGGCTCGATCTACATCACCAGTGTCAGTGACACCATCTTCCCTTGCCGGCGGGTCCAGCTCTACACACCACACACTGCAGCTGGCATGTCCTTGTGGCTTTCCATGGTTGGTGTCCCTTGGTTGGTTGTCCCGATTGGTCCTAGTGATCCATCAGTGCCTGAGCCAGCCTTACAGCCTTGTGGTAATGTTGTCATTCAAATTTGTACTGTTTTAATCTTTGGAATGGGGTTCATCACAGCCATTACCCACCAATTCCAGCTTAGTTCCTGAGTGCTATCAACCCTTTTTGTCTCTCCATTTCAGCATTTGATTCTTTACCATTAGACAGTAACACGGTTCAGCTGAATATATATTGCATTATATGTTTTTCCTGTGATCAGCGCCTGGAACTCAACCTTTCAATATTTGGAGTGACCACCCTTTGCCTTCAAAACAGCATAAATTCTTCTAGGTACACTTGCGCACAGTTTTAGAAGGAACTCAGCAGGTAGGATGTTCCAAATATCTTGGAGAACTAACCACAGATCTTCTGTGGATGTATACTGCCTCAAATCCTTTGGTCTCTTCATGCAATCCCAGACAGACTTGATGATGTTGAAATTAGGGCTCTGTGGGGTCAAACCATCACTTCCAAGACTACTTGTTCTTCTTAATGCTGAAGATAGTTCCTAATGACATCGGCTGTATGTTTGGGTGGGGTCATTATCCTGCTGCAAAATAAATTTGGGGCCAATCACACACCTCCCTGATGGTGTGGCATGATGAATAAGTATCTGCCTGTATTTATCAGCATCGAGGACACCATTGATCCTGACCAAATCTCCAACTCCATTTGCAGAAATGCAACCCAAACTTGCATAGTCAAACTTTGACTCAGCAGTCCAGAGCACCTTCTGCCATTTTTCTGCACCCCACAACCTATGTTTTTGAGCATAGTTGAGTCACTTGGCTTTGTTTCCACATCAGAGGTATGGCTTTTTGGCCACAAATCTTCCATGAAGACCAATTCAGGCCAGACGTCTCCAGACAGTAGAAGGGTGTACTGGGGTCCTACTGGTTTCTGCCAGTTCTTGCTTACCATGATGTGTATTTCATCTGCTGTATTACGTTTCCTTTCCTGACCACTCTGTCTACGGTCTTTTTCACAAACTCAAAACGTGCCATTTTGTTTTTCTGCTGATAGTAATGGCTTTCTTCTTGCAGTTCAGGGTTCAGTATTCAAAGTCCCACTATAAGGCAGGCTCACCATGCAGGTGAATCTCAGACAATCAAGTCTTTCTAGGCTGCATGCATGTCTCCTCTCTGTAGACAGCAAAACTGACAGCCATCACACGTCCTGTACAATAAACCCCCCTTTGACCCTGCCCCAAGCTGATTCTCTGCCTGTTTTAAGCTTGCAAAGCACTTAATGTCATACTGTACATGTGATAGCGTTTGCAACACATGCTTTGAGCATCCTGTTTGCCTACCTTGTTCACGTGCATTGACCTTTGCCTTCACGTGATCCCTGTCCTGCCTGCTAGTTTGTATTTCCTTTGGAAATTGGACTTTGGGCTACTCTCTGAACTCTGCCTGCCTTTTGACCACAGATTTGACCCTGACTACACTCTGAACATTACCTGCCTTGAACCAAAACTACCATTGGACCACTCTGCTTGTCTGCCAACTGCAAGTACCTTTTGCTGTGTTAGGTGGTGACTGCCCCGGCTGGTAGCCAGGCACTATAGCATTGTGTATAAGACTTGGGGGGAACCTAATACCGGCAAGTCTGTTTGCCTTATGGCAAAGGAGGCTGCCATAGGTGAAGAACACAAAGCCATCTATAGTGTCTGACCACCAACGCTAATGCCGCGTACACACGAGCGGACTTTACGGCGGACTTTGCCCGGCGGACTTTTCAACGTACTTTCCGACAGACTTTCTGAATGAACGGACTTGCCTACACACAATCCACCAAAGTCCGTCGAATTCGTACGTGATGACGTACGACCGGACTAAAACAAGGAAGTTCATAGCCAGTAGCCAATAGCTGCCCTAGCGTGGCTTTTTGTCCGTCGAACTAGCATACAGACGGCGGACTTTTCGACCGGACTCGATTTCAACAGATAAATTTTAAACAAGTTTCAAATCTAAGTCCGTCCAACTTTTGAGAAAACAAAGTCCGCTGGAGCCCACACACATCGAATTGTCCGACGAAATCCAGTCCGCCGGGCAAAGTCTGCTGTAAAGTCCGCTCGTGTGTACGCGGCATAAGGGTAGGGGTGACATATACAGTATATATTCAGTATATATATTTACAGCAGTGCAGTTAAATAATACTAATAATTTTCAGCTGCACTTCCCCAACAATGGAGAGAGGCAGTGCCACAATCCACTGCTCACAAAAGGCTAAGTTCTCTCAAACTTTACATTTTAAAGATGCACATTATTACACCTATAGGGCTCCCCAAATCCCCTGTGAGATTTGTTTTACAATACTAAAATGGAAATGATATTTTCTGATGCTTTGCAACTGCGCCTTAACTGTAAATGCCATAGGTGCATTTCTGGAATGTTTGCAACATTTTTCTATAGACATGGAGGTGGTTGCAAGTGTCAACTCATACTGAATTCTGCAGTCAGCATTATGTTTGCCTCATCATGATGCAAGGCAACACTAAGGCTACTTTCACGCTGAGGTGCTTTACAGGCGCTATAACGCTAAAAATAGCACCTGCAAAGCGCCTTGAAAGAGCCTCTCCTCTCACTCCAATGTGAAAGCCCGAGAGCTTTCACACTGGAGCAGAGCGCTGGCAGGAAGACAAAAAAAGTCCTGCAAGCCGCATCTTTGCAGTGCTGTAGGAGCGGTGTAATACTGGCAGGACAGTTTAATAAAAAAAGGTAGAAAACTTACATAAGTAGATTAAAAACAGCAAATAGCCGGCCGGCATAGCGAGCACCGGTCCACACTAGGATGGCGATGATGTCAGAGCGTCAACCTCCCGACGTACGTTTCACCACAAATGGCGTCGTCTTTTCATTCACATGCCTGTGAGACGAGAGTTTGGGGTCCTTGCTACATCCTCTTAGCCACGCTGTATGCAGTCAAGTCACACCAGCTGGATTTTCCCATACCAGGATGGAACATAGGCTGTTTTTTGCTTGCCTTGTGGTAAGCGCAATATTTGTGTGGTGGCGGATCACTGAGTGTGGTGTCTCTTTCATCTTTACCACCAAGTCTGGTTGTGTCCATTCATGGGCTTCTCTCTGGGACTGATTCTGGTCAATTATCATATATAAAGATTTCCATCTACCATATATGGACATCACCTTTTGATTCACAGTTATATGTATGAACTTATATATATATTTTCTGATTATCGCAATGTTTCACATACATACATGAATTTTCTAACAGAGGTTTTTGGGACATCAATATAAGAATATTTCACATATCTTATTCATATATATTTTAGCGCGGTTATTTCTTTTTCTTTTGCCATTGAAATCAATGGGCAGCGCTGCCGAACCACCGGTAAAGCGCCGCAGCGGTTTTGATCCTTTCTCAGCCACTAGCAGGGGTTAAAAGCGCCCGCTAGTGGCCGAAAACCTCCGCAAAAATGACTAAAAATAGCGAAGCTTTACCGCCGACACCCCCAACGCCCTAGTGTTAAAGTAGCCTAATGCTCCCTATTTTAAGGATTGTGAGTGTAGTCGATAGATGGGAATTGGTAAAAGTGTGACCCAAATGCCTATTTTCAATGCCTTCGTGAATATGGCCAAAAGGCAATAGAAAACCAAAACTATTATCTATGCAATAGTAATGCTCTATTCTTTCCACAAACATCTCCTACAAAAATCAGAGATGACACAGAAAATTTTTATTATAATAATATAATTAGAAATTTATATGTGTGCGTGTCAGTCCAAGAATTCAAAGAGCCTACTGCTCTAATAAAGTTTTATGCTAGTTCATAGTCCACTAATAAATATATATATAAATATGAATAAATTAGATCCCTGATTTACCAAAACCTTAGTGTTTCTATGTATTAAGTAGACAACCACAAGTGAATTAGTCAATAGATAACACAGATAACTCAACATAAAGATACAGTCTTAATATAAACAGATTATGGAATATATGTAACCAATAAGATAGCATACTTTAAAAATATTACCCCTTGTCACTATTATGCCCCGTACACACGGTAGGATTTTCCGACAGAAAATGTGTGATAGGACCTTGTTGTCGGAAATTCCGACCGTGTGTAGGCTCCATCACACATTTTCCATCGGATTTTCCGACACACAAAGTTTGAGAGCAGGCTATAAAATTTTCCGACAACAAAATCCGTTGTCGGAATTTCCGATGGTGTGTACACAAAACCGACGCACAAAGTGCCACGCATGCTCAGAATAAATAAAGAGATGAAAGCTATTGGCTTCTGCCCCGTTTATAGTCCCGACGTACGTGTTTTACGTCACCGCGTTCAGAATGATCGGATTTTCCGACAACTTTGTGTGACCGTGTGTATGCAAGACAAGTTTGAGCCAATGTCCGTCAGAAAAAATCCTAGGATTTTGTTGTCGGAATGTCCGATCAATGTCCGACCGTGTGTACGGGGCATTAGAGTGGTAAATTGACACCATTCATGAACCCAACATTCCATTTGCAAATCCAATGCAAATATTTATGGCTCCCATGAGATTTATGGGCCTCTAGCCCATTGCTTCTAATAAAATGTGAATTTGGTGACTGTTGTCAATGTGAAATCTAACTCAGCCACGTGTGGTTGGCTGCTTCATCTACTAGGTGCTTCTTTGCCATGCATATTCTTCATGTACCATGTGTAGTAAATGTGTGACAAAAGCACAGTTAAATATCCTGTATGACCTTTTTTTACCTGAATTCATTCATCATACATATTACATTCATCAGTTATACAGATAGGCAAGCTGTTAAATTACCATTTGTGCATTTTCAAAGATCCAAGCAATCTTTTCACAAGGAAAATTAGAAAAAGATAAAACCATGAACCATGATGGACCAAGCAAACCTTGCCATATAAGCCAGCATAGGGAGTTTATTTAAGACAATTTAAACATTCCAAACCACCATGAAACAGGAAACACCTTAACCACTTCAGCCCCGGAGAATTTGGCTGCTCAATGACCAGAGCATTTTTTACAATTTGGTACTGCGCTGCTTTAACTGGTAATTGCGCAGTCATGCAATGCTGTACTCAAACAAAATTTGCGTCCTTTTTTCCCCACAAATAGAGTTTTCTTTTGATGGTATATTTATTGGTTTGCGCAAAAGTTATAGCTTCAAACTAGGGTACATTTTCTGGAATTAACGCTGCTTTTAGGTTATGACTCATTTCTTGAGGTGCTAAAATGGCAGGGCAGTACAACCCCCCCCCAAATGACCCCATTTTGGAAAGTAGACACCCCAAGGAAATTGCTGAGAGACATGTTGAGCCCATAGAATTTTTTATTTTTAAGTGATTGAAAAATGACAAAAAAAAATACACAAAGTTGTCACTAATTGATATATTGCTCACACATGCCATAGTTATACGTGGAACCCCAAAATACATTCTGCTGCTTCTCCTGAGTATGGGGATACCTCATGTGGGAGCCTAGCCGTGTACAGGATCCCAAAACCCAAGCACTGCCTTCAGGCTTTCTAAGGGTGTAAATTTTTGATTTCACTCCTCACTACCTATCAACAGTTTTGAAGGCCATAAAATGCCAAGATAGCACAACCCCCCCCCCCAAATGACCCCATTTTAAAAAGTAGACACCCCAAGCTATTTGATGAGAGGCATGTTGAGTCCATAGAATATTTTATATTTTGCCACATGTTGCTGGAAAATTACAATTTTTTGTTGTCACTCAATGATATATTGCTCAAACATGCCATGGGCATATGTGAAATCACACCCCAAAATACATTATGCTGCTTCTCCTGAGTACAGGGATACCACATGTGTGAGAATTTTTGGGAGTCTAGCTGTGTACAGGACCCCGAAACCAATTACCGCCTTCATGCTTTCTAAGGGCGTAAAATGGTGATTTTCCTTCCTCGCTACCTGTCACAGTTTTGGAGGCCATGAAATGACAAGATAACACAAAAACCCCACAAATGACCCCATTTTGGAAAGAAGAGATGTCAAGCTATTTGCTAAAAGGCATGTTGAGTCCATGGAATATTTTATATTTTGCCAAAAGTTTTGAGAAAAAAATGTTTTTCTTTTTTTTTTTCCACAAAGTTGTCACTAAATGATATATTGTTCAAGCATGGCATGGTTATATGTGGAATTACACCCAATATACATTCTGATGCTTCTCTTGAGTATGGGGATACTACATGTGTGGAACTTTTTGCCAGTCTAACCGTGTACAGGACCCCGAAAGCCAATCACCGCCTTCAGGCTTTCTAAGGGCTTACATTTTTTATTTCACTCCTCACTGCCTATGACAGTTTCGGAGCCCATAAAATGCCCAGATAGCACCCCCCCCCCAAATGACACCCCAAGCTATTTGCTGAGAGGCATGTTGAGTATTTTACAGATTTCATTTTTTGTCACACAGTTTTGAAAATTCTTTCTTCATTTTCAAAAATAAATGAGATCTGAAAAATACTCACCATGCCTCTTAGCAAATACCTTGGGGTGTCCACTTTCCAAAATGGGGTAATTTGGGTGGGGGGGTGTGGTATCTGGACATTTCTGGGGCTCCGAAACTGTGATAGGTAGTGAGGAAGTGAAATCACCATTTTACGCCCTTAGAAAGCCTGAAAGCGGTGATTGGTTGGAATCCCCGTGCTCAGGAGAAGCAGCAGAATGTATTTTGGGGCGTAATTCCACATATAACCATGCCATGTTTGAACAATATATAAATTAGTGACAACTTTGTGCAAAAAAAAAATGTCATTTTCCCACAACTTGTGGCAAAATATAAAATATTCCATGGACTCAACATGCCTATCAGCAAATAGCTTGGGGTGTCTACTTTCCAAAAAGTGGTCATTTGGGGGGGGGGGGGTTGAACTGTCCTGGCATTTTATGTGCAACATTTAGAAGCTTATATCACACACCATCCACTCTTCTAACCACTTGAAGACAATGCCCTTTCTGACACTTTTTGTTTACATGAAAATTTTTATTTTTTTGCAATACCAAACACGACATGCTTTAAAATTGCGCACAAACGTGCAGCAGCGACAAACTACATACATTTTTAAAAGCCTTTAAAAGCCTTTACAGCTTACCATTTTAGATTTACAGAGGTCTACTGCTAAAATTATTGCCCTCGATGTGACCTTCGCGGTGATACCTCACATGCATGGTGTAATTGCTGTTTACATATGACACCAGAGCGACGATTGCGTTCGCCTTTGCGTTAGCCTTTGTGCATGAGCACGCAGGGACAGGTGTGCTTTCTTTTTTTTTTTTTTTATTTTGCCTTTTTATTATATTTTTAAACTGTTCCTTTCATTTTTTTTATCATTGTTATTGTTATCTCAGAGAATGTAAATATCATCTATGATAGCAATAGGAACGTTCCCTCCCACTGCTTATAAAAGCAGTCTAGAGGCTAATTAGCCACTAGGATTGCTTTTACATGAAAGCTGACCGCTGGCTGAAAAGAATGATACCAAGATGATACCTAAACCTGCAGGCATCATTCTGGTATAACCGCTCAAAGTCCAGCAACATACCAGTACATTGCTGGTCCTTGTTGGGCATACATTGTGGGCTGCATGAAAAAAGGAGATTGACCGGTGGGTATGCCTACCATTAGAATACCGCCCTTCATCCACCCACTTCTAATGATGGGCATACATGCACCATTTTTTTTTTAACTGTGGTGGTGAAATCACCTCCTACAGCGCTGTAGTCGCTGATTTACGTATTGTGGAAGCAAACGCTGTTGCTGTCAAGATGAATAAATCAGTGCTGTAGCTGAATGGCATACCTGCTAAACAAATGATGGTTAACAATAAGACAAAGTAACATTACAGTATAACAATAAGACATACCATACCTGCAAAGCAAATACAATAAAACATAGTAAAAATAAAACATTTTTTAACAGAATCTGTACCTAAAAAATATATGCAGATGCATGGGGATAATCCGCCCCTAATGTTAGAGGCAAATCGCCCCTCCACCCCTGCCCCCATGCTTCGGCATATATGCTCTTTTTTTAACTGTGATGGTGAAATCACCTTCTACAGTCCTGGAGTCGCTGATTTACATATCGTGGGAGCAAACGCTGTTACTGTCAAGATGGATAAATCAGTGCTGCAGCTAAATGGCGCACCTGAAAACAAAAAAATGGTTAACAAAAAACACAGTAAACAGTAAAGTATAAAAGAATTACATACCTGAAAATCAAACATGATAAAACATAGTAAAAATAAAACATTGCATTGTAGAATACAGTAAAAAAGAGCAGAGCAATAGAGAGAGAATAGAAAGAGAGAACAATAAAACAACAACTATTTATTTATTCACACTTTTATTTGTAACTGTAACGGTTGTAGTGGTTGTAATGGTTTGGTTCCAGGTTCGGGTCTCTAAAAATGAGATGGCATCTTTGGAGACCCTGTGAAAGTGTGTCCTAGTCTGTGCAGTGCTGTACCCTATGCTAAAACTCCACTACTGTGTGATAGCGTTCAAAACATTCACCAATGCAAAGACCAGGATGGTCAGGACAGGAGGGACAATAATAGTGGGTGTCACGCCTATATCCACGCTTTCTACAGACATGACATTTTCTTTGGGGGGCTCGTTGGATTGGGGTTCCAGGGAGGACATACGGAAAATGCCTCTCATGCAGCCGGCTTTCTGCGTTTGGATTGGGAAGTTGGGCCACAGCACCGTCTGGAAACAGAAGGGCTGTGATGATCTCTTCCCAGAATTTAAGGAAAGATGCAATTCATCCTGATGCTTTGTATAGCACATAAGCATTCAGCAGAGCCAATTGGAATAAGTATACAAACACTTTTTTGTACCAGCATCTGGCCTTACAAGCAACTAGGTATGGTGCCAACAACTGGTCGTTGAAAAGAAATATTGGAAATAAGAAAATGGACTTTGTAGGCACACGCATAGAATTGATAAAAATGAATTGAAGTTTTTAATTGGATAAAGTTAAAATCATGGTTTACAAACACATATTAAAAAAGAAAACATTATAATGTTGAATGACCCCAAAGACTCGAATAACCCCTCCAAGATCTATAGATATATATTAATCCAAATTGGTGCAATAATAAAAGTAACCAGTAGCAGCATCCAATGGAGTGCGTGGAGTAGCTGAGTCACAATATGAGGTCACCCAGAGAAATCGCTCTACTTGTTACACGCATAAATGCGCTTCTTCAGAGATTTGCAGATCTAATAGATATGTAAAAAAACATCAAATAAGTATATAATAGTATCCAAAAAATAAAACAAAAACAAATTAAAAAAATGAGATAATCATTTTGATGAAAACCAGTGGAATAAAGGCCCAGTTCCAGTGACCCCTGGGGGCAGAATGCAAAACCCTCCTATGGGGACACATCCATATATCAAAAGTAGATTACTGCGCTGTCTATGAAATAATAAAATAAATAGTGAATTAGCTGCAACTTCAAGTGAGATACACACTATAAACAATCAGGATAAATTAAGCTGCGCTATATATAAAAATGAAAACATATAATATAGTGACATGTAAATAGATAGTGACACGTGTACCTTAGAGTGTGTACCAACTTTTATGAGGGCTACCAACCCTTTAATTGGCTATTATTGAAGCAGTATTGAATAAGTGAAGCTCATAAGTATGCAAATGAGCCAAAAGTATAAAAACTAAAGTGCTCTATAAGTGTCCTTATTCCTCAATGCAATTGATAAGGTAGATGATATTCTATAACATATAAAGGCTGAAAACCATAGTTCATACAAAATTGATCAACCGACTGTTCCACAGTGACTTGTGATAAGAAACACCCAAGAAGATGTGACGGTGTATGATAGATAGGGTCCTTCCACTTTTAAAATTACTGCCGCTTACCAGATAAGTAGGTCTCTTTTTTAGGGAGATCCAATTCGCATGTGGCTTGTACCCCAGCCACAGGTCTCTGTAATTAGCAGCCAGGTGTCCCAGATCATCCACTCCTCAGAATAGTTACCATTCAGTAGCTCCCCATGTAAGGATAAAGAGGGCTTCCATAGTGAAATTCAATAAAAATGTATTAAGTTAAAAACGGAAATACACTGACACTTAGCCGAATAAACTATAGCGTGTCTGTTAGATTCGAGCCGGCCGGCTCTCAATAGCTGCCCGTTGCTTCTAGGACTTTGCGTTGTTTGCGGTGAATTGAGCACGCCGCTCCTCCCTATGCCGTTTCATCGCAAATGACGTCGTCCTGAGGATCTGAAAAAAAAGAATTGTTGCTCTACATAAAGATGGCCTAGACTATAAGAAGATGTCCAAGACCTTGAAACTGAGGTGCAGCATGGTGACCGAGACCACACAACGGTTTAACAGGACTGGTTCCACTCAGAACAGGCCTCGCCATGGTCAACCAAAGAAGTTGAGTGTATGTGCTCAGCGACATATCCAGAGGTTGTCTTTGGGAAATAGACGTATGAGTGCTGACCGCATTGCTGCAGAGGTTGAAGGGGTGGGGGTCAGCCTGTCTGTGCTCAGACCATAGGCCGCACACTGCATCGAATTGGTCTGCATGGCCATCCCAGAAGAAAGCCTCTTCTAAAGATGATGCCAAAAAAGCCTGCAAACAGTTTGTTGAAGACAAGCAGACCAAGGACATGGATTACTGGAACCATGTCCTGTGGTCTGATGAGACCGAAATAAACTTATTTGGTTCAGATGGTGTCAAGCGTGTGTGGCGGCAACCAGGTGAGGAGTACAAAGAAAAAAGTGTGTCTCTGGGGAGCTACAGTTCATTGAGGAACCATGAATGCCAACATGTACTGTGACATACTGAAGCAGAGCATTATCCCCTCCCTTCGGAGACTGGGCCGCAGGGCAGTATTCCAACATGATAACGACCCCAAACACACCTACAAGACAACCACTGCCTTGCTAAAGAAGCTGAGGGTAAAGGTGATGGACTGGCCAAGCATGTCTCCAGACCTAAACCCTATTGAGCATCTGTGGGGCATCCTCAAATGGAAGGTCGAGGAACGCAAGGTCTCTAACATCCATCAGCTCCGTGATATCATGAGTGGAAGAGGACTCCAGTGGCAACCTGTGAAGCTCTGGTGAACTCCATGCCCAAGAGGGTTAAGGCAGTGCTGGAAAATAATGGTGGCCACACATAATATTAACGCTTTGGTCCCAGTTTCGACATTTTCACTTAGGGGTGTACTCACTTTTGTTGCCAGCAGTTTAGATATTAATGGCTGTATGTTGAGTTATTTTGAGGGGACAGCAAATTTACACGGTTATACAAGCTGTACACTCACTACTTTACAATGTAGCAAAGTGTCATTTCTTCAGTGTTGTCACGTGAAAAGATCTAATAAAATATTTACAAAAATTTGAGGGGTGTACTCACTTTTGTGAGATACTGTATATGGCCATTCAGATATTACATACTATGCTGTGAAAAAATGAATACTTGCATAGTAAGAAAGGCTTCCGGTCGTTGAGGTCCACCCCTCCCATATTAAGGTAATATTCGTGGACACAGAGGGGTTTCTGCACAACACCAGTTGCCGTAGGTATTTGGACCATCATGTCTGCGTAAAGGGAGGACAGAACGAAAACATTCTTATTATCCCTCCACCTCACAGCAAGTAAATTATTACACTTGAAGCAGGCTCTCTCCCCCAGCCTAAGATGGGAATCTACAAGCCACTGGGGTAAGCCCCGGTGATTAGATCGCACGGTGCCACATGCACCAATTCCATGATCAAACAAGTGACTAAAAAGTGGCACGCTCATGTAATAATTGTCCACATACAAGTGGTACCCCTTTCCGAATAAGGGTGACACCAAGTCCCACACAATCTTACCAGCACTCCCAGTCTGGACAGTTCTCCGGCTCTATGTGACTATCTTATCCCTCGTAAACCATAAAACTATATGTATAGCCTGTGGCCCTGTCACAGAGCTTATACATCTTGACCCCATATCTGGCACGCTTGTTGGGAAGACACTGTTTAAAAGACAAGTGGCCAGAAAACTTAATCAGGAACTCATCAATGCAGACAACTTGATCGGGACTAAACCAGGTTTACGAGGGGCCGAATTTTGTAGAGCTGATCGTATCCAGGGTCACCCCGATGACAACAGAGTTCATTAGCATTGAAGTGCTTGATGAGGGGAGTGCCTTCGCGCTACTATGGATAAGTGAAAGAATATTATTAAACAATTTAAAACTGAAAGTGCATAAATAAATGCAGCAAAATCTGTTAATGTAACACAAACCACTAATCAGTTAAAATAGATAATAATAAGGTGATTTTGCGCAAATATTAAAAAAATGTGTCAAGCTAATCAATTAAAATATTTCAGGAGAGTATTTAAATTATTTCCATATTGGATAAAAACAAGTGATACATAAAATATCTATCTCTACTAGAAAATATTCAATAAATAATATTAATAACAATAGTGATATCCGTGTGTGAACTCTCAGTGTTCTTCATAAAATAGTGTCAATAATAAATAAATATATGTACAGGCAAATGGAATATATATAGATGGAATAGATATAACCTTGTGAGGCTGTACTCAATAAACTTCACTTTAAATTATCTCTATGACAGTGATGAGGAACAATATTAAGGAAGTCCAATAAGTATTGTAGTGGGTAGAGGATAACAAAGTTCGGTAAATGTAGGATCAGGTAAGGATGATTATTCCCAATGTTTCTACTGTGGCTCCTTTATCTATCTGGTCTCCCAGATCTCTTACCTCAATGTTAATAATAGCATGCAGTTACCGCCGTCACCGCTGGGGGGATCCCTTAATTTTCCTAAACAGTGATCATCACTCCTCTGGATGGTATATCGTAATGCTGTTTCCTCTCAGATACCCATGATCAGTCATCCACTCCTGTTGTGCGGGGCGGTACCTCAGTGAAGAGGGGACAGGGAGAGAAAGGGGCCTCCAATAGTGCAGTATGTCAGTTTTTTAAAAAAAACGTATTTATTAAAAAGCATATACTCTTACACAAAACGAAGTTAAAAAGCACAGGGAACAAATTAGGCGTTGTTCCTCACCTTCTCACGTCACTTACGGTCACGGCTCTATCCGGCTAATCTCTACGCGTGACGTTGTTTCACACAACTTCATCTGGGGAACCGGATTGTCTATTGGACCATGCCTTTATTGTTAAATTCCGGAAGTGGTTCAGCAGCCATTTTAGGGGTGGGCGATATGGAAACATTGCGGCCATTTTATTGTAGTCTATTATAGAGGTATATTGCGGTCACTATTTTCCTTGATGTTAAGGCTACCGTCGGCCATTTTTTGTTAGTTTAGTGTCCGCAATGTAGGTATAAGACCACAACCATTCTTACAATCACAATATTAAGCTAGTCAGGCTGCACTCTATAATTCCGGAGCTATTCGAGGCCTGTAAAGTTAAATATACATTTCTTGCTAGTGAGTATATACCTCACTGGTGGGATTGGTGTCTGATATAGTCGCTTAGCGTTTGTTTGGTGAGATAACGCATACTGCTCCATATACATAGTATTAAACATTCTTGATTGGGTCATCTGATCAATCTTAATCAAAGTGTATATCATAAGGTAAATATTTTGTATTTTACACACCAACCTATTAATACATAAACGAGTAAAAATTATATTTCTTTAAATCTCAATGGTTAGTTATTATATGCTAAAATTAATTAATTAGAATATTTAGTAAATAATTAAAATTCATTCATAAATATATCCCAGAGCAACGATGTGATTGCATCATGATTTAGAATATATATAAAATATATAATATATAATTTCCTCTTATGCCCCGTACACACGGTCGGATTTTCCGACGGAAAATGTGTGATAGGACCTTGTTGTCGGAAATTCCGACCGTGTGTAGGCTCCATCACACATTTTACATCGAATTTTCTGACACACAAAGTTTGAGAGCAGGATATAAAATTTTCCGACAACAAAATCCGTTGTCGGAAATTCCGATCGTGTGTACACAAATCCGACGGACAAAGTGCCACGCATGCTCAGAATAAATAAAGAGATGAAAGGTATTGGCCACTGCCCCGTTTATAGTCCCGACGTACGTGTTTTACGTCACCGTATTTAGAACGATCGGATTTTCCGACAACTTTGTGTGACCGTGTGTATGCAAGACAAGTTTGAGCCAACACCATTCGGGAAAAATCCTAGGATTTTGTTGTCGGAATGTCCGAACAAAGTCCGACCGTGTGTACGGGGCATTAGAGATATCTATATGTTTCCAGCACATACTGGCTACATATATATCCATTTTGTTATGAAGCTACTCATGTAAATGGGGTGTGGGTATAAAAATGGAGTAAATAAAGTAAAAATAATTCTGTGTATTAAAAATTACTTAAAAAACAATTCAGATCGAACTCTACGTTCATTCCCCCAGGTGTTAGTGTGCGCATAGTGTATATCCATTTGGATTCCTTCTGGCTGATTGTCCTAATTTTGTGACTACCTCTCCACACTTTTTGGTATTTGTCAATGCCCCAAAATTGGAGTTGTGAGGGATCTTTGTTATGTTTCAGTAAAAAAATGTTTTGATACATTATGTTTTGGAAAGCCATTTTGTATGTTTTGTATATGTTCTTTTATCCTTACTTTCAGTGCCCTCTTGGTCCTTCCAACATACTGTAAATTACAGCTGCACTGGAGAACATATACAACTCCTTCCGTATGGCAGTTGATAAAGTCATGAATCGTGTGTACTTGGCCCGTATTTGTGGCTGTAAACTCCGTTCTTTTGCCCTGAAACTTTTTTGCATGACGACAGGCATAACAATTTTTGCAAGGGTAAAATCCTTTGCCATTGAAGAAGGTAAATGTTGGTTTCCTTGGCGGTTCTATTACTGATTTGACAACCAGGTCCTTGATCGTGGGAGCTCTTTTATAAATAATGTTCGGACGTTCTGGTAGTATCTTGTTCAAATCTTTGTCATTTTTAAGGATGTGCCAGTGACGTTTAATGATCCTGGCCACATCCTTATATTGGGCATTATAGTCCAATATTAAACTCGGTGCCTCCGATAACATTTTCTTTTTTGGTTTATTTTGTAACATTTGGGTTCTCTCAATCTTTTCAACGTGTTGTATTTGATTTTTTATCCATGAATCTTTGTATCCTTTAGCTTTAAATCTTTCACCTATTACCAGTGCTTGAGAAATATAGTCTTCATTTTTGGTGCAGTTCAGTTTTCTTGTCAAAAGAAGTTTATTGAGTATACAATATTATAAAGATACATAAAGTAAGTTTACAAGGATCTATAAAGTAAGCTCATTGTTTTACAGTAGGGTTTATATAGGTAAATATCATGAAATTTCAAATATTAAACCTTGGGTTCACGTAAACCTAAATTAAAGATATATATCATTTCCTTGGTTACTTTTGTAGGTATTTAAATGATTTATACCTACTATACATATTGTTTACAGGTAGAGTGTATATAGGTCAAATAAATTCTGATAATGAGCTTTAATCATAAGGTGGAGAAAAGGAAAGAGAAAGAAGAAAAAGGGTAGAAAGGCAGAGGTATGGTCCACAAGGTTGTCCCGCTCATCAGTTTATTATTCTTTTTAGTTCTCTTTGAAGCCTTAGAATGGGTGTCTCTGTAAGTCATTTAATCTGTTACCATGGCAACAGGACAGAGTCATTGAAATTTGACAGGAACTGTTGTTTTATCCAAGGATGCCAAAGTTTTTCAAATTTTGGAATTTGATTTTGATCGATGGCTACCATCTTAGCATGGGACATTGTATTATTCATTCTGTGAATTGTTTCTGCTAGTACCAATGTAGGAGATTTCCATGCCTTGGCCACTGTTTGTTTTGCAGCCGTTATTAGTTGGATCATAAGTTTGAATTGAGAGAGTGTTAACCATTCCGGTTTTAGATTAAGTAAAGTTATATATGGATCTGGTTGTATTATTTTTTTAAATATTTTAGATGCAATCACGAAGACTTCCTTCCAGAAGGTTTGGATTACTGGGCACGTCCACCATATGTGTAAATGTGTGCCTATTTCTGGGCATCCTCGAAAACAAAGAGCTGAGGTATTAGGTGAATATTTTGCCACTCTAGCAGGTACAAGGTACCAGCGAGTTAGGACTTTATAATTTGTCTCCAGTGCTAAGATGTTGGGTGAAGATGACTTAGATGTAAACCATTTGTTAGACCAGTCCGTGTCTTCTAAAGTTCGTCCCAGGTCCTCCTCCCATCTCTGAACGTAAGAGGGTCTATTAAGATTTACTACTCCATATAATTGATTAGAAAGTGATGAAATTGTACCTTTAGCAAATGGATCTTTTGTACAGATTGATTCAAAAATGGATAATTGGGATAATGGTGTATCCCCCTTTAGGAATGGTGTATAGAAATTTTTGATTTGGAGATATCTAAATATCTCAGAGTTTGGTAGATCATATTTTTCTCTAAGCGATGGGAATGAAAGGAATGATTTAGATGCTATGAAGTCATTTAGTGTCTGAATGCCTGATGTTGTCCAAGCTTTAAAAGAATTTGGGTAGATCCATGCCGGATAAAAGGCCGGATTTCTGATAAAAGAAAGGAGAGGATTGTGTGGAGATTGTAACTGATATTTGGTTTTTAGTTTATCCCAGAGAGATAAGAAGTGTTTAGTTATGGGATTATGAATTTTAAAGCGGTCTTTAGGATCAAGCCATAGCAAGTTTGATATTAATAGAGGGTCATTTTCTGAAGCCTCTATAAATACCCATAATGGGATTTCCTGTTTTGCATGGTATTTGGACAGACTGGCCAAATGTGCTGCTCTGTAGTAGTTAGTAAAATTAGGGTATCCCAGGCCTCCTTTATTTTTGGGAAGATGTAGTGTGTGTATAGGTATACGTGGTTTGGAAGAGCCCCATATAAACGAAGTTGCTCTTTTTTGTACTATTCTCAAAAAATAGGAAGGAATTGGAATAGGGAGGACTCTGAATAGATAAAGCAATTTGGGTAGAATAGTCATTTTGATTGCATTAATCTTCCCTATCCAGGATAAAGGAAGTTGCGACCATTGTTTTATTAGATTTGTGATCTGTCTTAATACAGGAGGATAATTGGTTGAGAATAAGTCAGAATGAGATGCTGTTAAATGAATTCCAAGATATGGGTTTGATTTTTCTGCCCATGTGAATGGGAGTGCAGCCTAGCCGGGATCAATTCCATGTTTGTGAGCGAAATATTAAGCACTAGGCATTTCTTAGGATTAATCATAAGGCCGGATAGGGCTGCAAATCCATCAAGAGCTGGTATTAAGTTAGGACCAGAGACCTGTGGTGATGATAGAAAAAGTAATATATCGTCTGCAAATATACATAATTTGTGTGTAATACCTCCTACTTCAATGCCAGTTATAGTTTGGTTTGTTCTGATGTATTGGGCCATGGGTTCGAGTATAAGGGCAAATAATAAGGGAGATAATGAGCAACCCTGCCGGGTACCTCTTTCAATATTAAAGGCATCAGATTTGTATCCAGCATATTTTATATAGGCTTTGGGTTTATTATATAATGCTTTGATCCATGTTAAAAAGTGGGGTCCAAAACCCCATTTTTGTAATGAATATTGCATATATTGCCAGGATACTGTGTCAAATGCCCTCTTAATATCGAGAGATAGAAAACATAAAGGGATTTTCCGTTTTTTAGCAATATGTGCCAATAACACTGCCCTGCGTATATTATCGCCTGCCTGTCTATTTGGCATGAAGCCTACTTGATCTCTATGTATTAATTTTCCTATAATGCTATTGAGGCGTTTTGCTATTATTTTTGCTAATAATTTAATATCAAGGTTTAACAGAGAGATAGGCCGATAATTCACACAGGAAGTATCATCAGAAAGGGGTTTTGGGATCATACAAACAATTGCCATTAGTGTTTCTTGCCGAAAAGAATGTCCTTCTAGAAGTTTGTTAAAAGTTTCAGTGAGAATGGGAGAGAGTATTTCTGAGAATGTTTTATAGTATAAAGCCGAGTAGCCATCTGGGCCTGGTCTTTTGTTAAGTTTTAGGTCTTTTATGGCGTTAGCAACTTCATCTATAGTTATAGGCTCATCCAAACTGCTTTTTTGATTCTGAGACAACTCAGGTAAGGTTATTTTTGAGAAGAAGGATTCAGCCTCTGTAGGATTAAATTCATTGTTTGTCTTGTATAAAGTTGCGAGATGTGAGTGAAATTTATGGACTATTTTAACTGGATTACAAGTATAAACATTTTTTGATAATTTCAAACGTATTGGTTTGAAAGATTTGTTAGTTGAATTTAATGCCCGAGCCAAATATGTACCTGGTTTGTTTGTATTCATGTAGAAATTGTGTTTGGAGCGTTTGAGGGATTTATCAACTGACTCAGTGAGAAATAGATCGTATTCCAATCTAGATTTTTCCAGATGAGATTTTGTACTCTGAGATGGATTATCTTGGAATGATATGTAGGCTGCATTAAAATTGAGTTCTAGTTTTTTTGCTAGATTTTTGCGTTCCCGTTTAAATAGTGCCATTTGTCTTTGTATTTTACCTCGCAAGACAGGCTTATGAGCTTCCCACAGTGTTATTGGGGAAATGTCTGTTGTATTATTAATTGATATGTATTCCTTTAAAGCTTGTTCAATGGCCATCTGATGTAGTGGGTGTTTGAGCATTATGTCCGGTAAGTACCACGTTGGGTCATGCGCTTTTGGTATGGCTGAGGCTATAGTAGTGTATACTGCATTATGGTCAGACCACGGAATCGGAATTATATCTGATGCAATAATTTCTGGTATCATTCCTATTGTTAGAAAAATATGATCTATTCTGGTGAAGGTTTGATGAGGGTGCGAGAAATAAGTGAATTTCTTTTTCATTGGGTTACTTTCTCTCCACGAATCTACCAGATTGTATTTGGAAAGAAGTTGAGAAAAAGGTAATCTAGAGGTTATTTTGGATGGTGTAAAAGGTGATTTATCTAGAAATGGGAGGAGGACCTGGTTCGAATCCCCGCACATTATCACTGTTCCTATTTTGTGTGTATTAATCACTTGTAATATATGTGAGAGGAATGGTGTAGGTTGTTTGTTAGGAGCGTAGTAGGAAATCACCGTGATTGCTGTATAACCCATGAGTATCAGGTATCTACCTTCTGGGTCTTTAATTTCTGATGATAAGGTGAATGGTGTGGATCGGTGAAATGCAATTAGAGTACCCCCTTGTTTGGTACAGGCAGAAGCCGTGTAAATTTGTTGATAAAAAGGAGAAATATATTTTGGAGTAGAATCTTTGGTGAAGTGTGTTTCTTGGAGGCATACTATGTGAGCCTTCTTGTTATGGAAAGTACGGAAGGCTTTGGTCCTTTTTTGAGGGACATTTATTCCCTGAACATTCAGGGAAAGTATATTCAGTGGTGCCATGGCAACAGATCAAATAGTTTTGACTTACTTTTTGCTATGCAGAGCTGACTGCGCAGATCAACCTGTGTGGACTGAAGAGATGAAAAGATAGAAAAGAAACCAGTGAATTCTGGAGTAAAGAGTAAACAAAAAACATATGAGATTAGATGATACATTGTATAAATTATTTTTTGCAAGTAATCACAATTTACCCGTGAAAGAGAATAAATATCTCTCTCAGGGGAATAAGTGCCTTTGTCACACTCCCACATAATATGGTTGGGAAAATGAGGAGGGCTAATGGGGGTACACGGATCTTCCGCTTACAGGAGAGAAGTGCTATGTCAAAAGACATCAAAATGATGATTCATTAATTGGAGTGCAGAATATAGTTTTTGTTGAAATTATTTATTACAGGGTGGTTGTATATGGTTAGTCTTGCCCTAGGCTAAATAATTCAGTTAGAAAGGTACTGTTAATAACTTTGGTATTGATGAAGATAGTTTGGATTATTTTGGGATTTTAACCCTTTTAGAGTAAACAATTACATATTTTATTCATATGTAACTGTTTAGATATGTTAACTCATAAAATTGAGGTTGTATTGCTTCAGATTAGAATAAACAAAAACATAGTTCTAGGAACTAGTTAGGTAATAATATATTTGTTTTAAGAAAAGAAAGAAAAAGCTTCCATTACTTCTGGATTATTGAACATATTTGTCCTAAAAAGTAATAAATCTATTATTATTACCTGAAAATATATAACTGAACAAGAATTTCCTTATTTCACTTATATATTCTAAGGCTATATGAATCAGAAGTAATAAGAAATATAACTGGAATGTAACATGATCCCACACAGTGTGTGACTATCAGAATGCAGTTACATTCAGTTATAAATACAGGTTTTTTATAGGGAACCATCTCTTAGTATAATAAATGAAGAGATATCAGGAATTAGGATGTCAGTCCATTGAATCTTCTTGGTCCATGGATGATGTGGCATAACGGCCTCTTTTGTGAGAATGATGATTCCCATTTTGTTCTGAAATTTTCTGGGTGCTGCCTGAAGGTGAAGATGATGCCATTCTTCTGCGTGTGAGAGAGTTGCTGCTTGTGGGTTCTGTCAGATTTAATTTTAAAAGGGTTTGTTCTAGTTCATCTGCTGATCTGC
Organism: Lithobates septentrionalis; assembly: GCA_037952835.1. NCBI lineage: Eukaryota > Metazoa > Chordata > Amphibia > Anura > Ranidae > Lithobates > Lithobates septentrionalis. The sequence continues at coordinate 6,814,134 of JBBDGP010000016.1, read as the reverse complement.
TTCTGTAAATTGTACCTTGGTAGTTAAATCTGACTGAAAAGGGGAAGCCCCATTGATACATAATGTTGTGGCGTTGCAGTTCCATTAGTTGGGGTTTCATGGATCGTCTTTTAGTAATAGTAAGTTGGGATAGGTCAGCAAAAATTTGATAATTGTGTCCTTGAAAAATAAGTTCCTTTTTTTCTCTTGCAGCAATTAGTATTTGTTCTTTCGTTCTGTAATAATGAAATTTTGTGATTATATCACGTGGGGGTCCATCTTTCTTTTTGGCTGTGAGGGCTCTGTGTACTCTGTCCAGTTCTAAACGTTCAATAGGGATATCTGGCTTTAGTTCTTGTAATAGAGCAGTAATAGTAGATTGCAGGTCTGTCACAGTTTCAGGTATTCCCCTTATGCGCAAGTTTGAACGTCTGGCTCTATTTTCGTAATCTTCGAGATTAGTTTGAAGTATTAAATTCTCTTCTTTTAATTGTTCCAATTCTGTTATATTTTCTTGGGTTGTAATTTCAATTTTATCCATTTTTATTTCTAAGGCTGCGGTGCGGTTTCCCAGCTCTCTTATTTCTTTGGTTAGGCTGTTTGTTATTTGGTCTGAGGTTTGTTTTAAAGCCTTATGAAGCATGTTTTCAAATTGTAATAATATTACTGGGGATGCTGAGGAGGCTTGTGGAGAAGTTTGTGAGAGGATTTGTTCTGTATCTGACTCAAATGGAGAGTCTTGCTGTGACATTTTCTGTCTGTGAGAGCGCCCTGATGCTGTATATTGTGAGGTGACTGGAGCTGCTTTAGTTGCAGTGAGTGCCTGTGAGCTCTTTGTGAGGTGATTTTTATTTCTGCCACGGCTTACTCCCAGTACCATATTTCCTGCCCAAACTTTCACAGTTTGTTCCCTGGGGCAAAAAGGTTCAAATGGATACCTTTTGAGCCTGCAGGCTCCGCTTTTCCTTCTCTTCTCTCCTCAGTGGTGCGGAACTCTAACAATGCATGTCTGCTCCACTAGGCTCCGCCCATGCACCCTCGGTGCAGTTCAGTTTCAATAGAATTAATTGTCCTATTGGTATGTTGTATAACCACGGTTTGTGATGACAGCTCTTTATGGATAAGTAACTGTTGGCATCAACATTCTTGAAGTAGGTTTTGGTTGTTAGTTTGTCCTCCTCTATGCAGATATTTAAGTCTAAGAAATCCACCGATTTCTCGTCTATCTTCCACACCAATTTAATATTTTTATTGTTTTCATTAAGCTTGGTTAGAAAGGCTTCCAGTTTATCTCTGTCTCCATTCCAAATTATTATTAGATCGTCTATAAATCTCTTATATAGGGTGAGTTCCCTTGGGGTGTCTGTATAAATCGCTGTCTCTTCCCATAAAGGCATTGGCAACTCCCGGTGTGAACTTGGCACCCATAGCAATCCCTATTGCTTGTTTATAATAGTTTTGGTCATGCCAGAAGTAGTTACACTTCAGGCAGAAGTCAAGACATTTAATAATGTATTTTCTTTGTGTACATGGTAAAGTGCTGTGGTGACTGAGGAGCCATTTAATGGTGGAACAAGCTTCATGGTGTGCTACAATCGTATACGATTCGTATACGATGTCACATCCGCTGTTGCTAGGATAGTTCTTCCTTCTAGTACTGGTGTGTTTTCTAATAGCTGTAAAACATGTTTAGTATCTTTGAGGTAGGCTCGAGTTGATTGTATTGCTGGTTGAATGAAGTAATCTATGTACTGCCCCATTCTAGATGTTAGGGAGTCTATCCCATTCACAATGGGTCTGCCTGGTGGATTTGCCATAGATTTATAGATTTTTGGAACTGTATATATCACCGGTATTCGGCAAGACTCAGAGATAAGATATTTTGATTCTTTTTTGTTGAGTATCTCTTTTTTTGTACCCAAATTTACGAGGGATTCCAGCTCTTTCTTATATTTAGACGTGGGATTACCCACTAGTTTAATGTAGGTTTTTTCGTTGGATAATTGTTGGTTTTATTCACTCAGGTATTGTTCCTTTGATTGTAGAACCACTGTCCCTCCTTTGTCGGCCAGTCGTATTACTATATCTTTTCTTTCTTGAAGTAATTTGATCCCATTTTTTATATGGATTGGATCCGATTTTTTCTTAAGTTTCAGAGATTCCAGGTCTTGTGATACCAATTGTTTAAATACCTCTATATGCTGATTGTTTGATATTTGTGGATTATAAACCGAGTTGTTACGTAGTGTGCTATGTGTCATGTTTAAAGTGGTATTCCTCCCTGTATTTTCCGACGGATGATTCATGATGCTTTTCTTGATGTTAATTTTCCTGATGTATTTTTGTATACCTATATAGGTGTCAAACTTGTTTAGGTTTTTAATCGGTGCGTGTTTAAGGCCTTTGTCCAGTACAGCTAATTCGTCTGCCGTGATGGGTTTTCCACTTAAATTGACAACATTTCCTCCTATTACTCTCTTTTTCTCTTGGAATCTCTTGCCCGCTCTGTGTCATCTCTTTGTTCTGGGCTGCTTGGTGTTCTTTCGTCTTGAGGCTTTCTCCTTGGTGATCGATATGGGTCTTGTATTGGTCTTCCAGGGGAGTAATCTCTCCTCTCCCAGTCTAAAAAAGAGCGCTGTGTGTTTTGGTTGTGTTGGTAGTCATTGTAATATTGGTCATTTCTTTGGTCCTGATAGTTTCTAATGGGGTCAAACCTATTGTAAGTTGGTATTGGTGTCCTAGTTTGTCCTCCATATTCACCTGATTGTTGAGGGTATCTCCTCTGGTGGTCCTGTTGGTAGGGGGAGTCTCTATGGTAATTTTGTTGATATGGGGGTCCCCTATAGTCCCCATAGTTCCTGTCATAGTTTTGTCGGTTATTATAGGGTTTTTTTAATTGTTTTTTGAAGGGTTTCCTTCCTCTGTTTTTCGGGTGCGATATCCCGTATTTTCATAATTGCGTTGGTGCATCTGTTGTCCGCCATAATGGTTACCTTGTTGATGCTGATTTTGTTGATCCACATATTGTCCATAGTGATGGCTATCTTGTTGATCGTATTGAGATCTATTGTTGCTATATTGATTGTAGTTGGGTCTAGTGGTCTCATAATGTGATTCCCTCTTTTCCCGTCTAGTGGGAATTTCTACATGGGACGTGGTGGGATTCTGTATTTTAACTTCCCTTTCTGGTGTGGAGTATGTAGAACTCGGTTGTGGTTCTTCTATTTTGCTCTGCCATTTAAAAACGTTTCCTGTTTTGTAATCCGACATATCTCGTTGATATTTTTTCCTCTTGTGTTGTTGAACTTCTAGATCTTTCGTTATTAGGTCTTTGTGTTGTGTTGTGTTGTGTTGTATATTTCTTGAAATCTTGAGATTCTTTTTATGGTTCCAATTTGATCTTTATCTCTTCTATTTGCTGTTCCAGCATCCTTGTTTTCTTTTGTTTTCTTTCCAGTACAAACTTGAGGCATTCCATACTTTTATTGTTAAAAAATTTGTACCATTCTCCCCTATCGATTCCTTGTCAATTAGGTCATCATTGGGTGGTATTTCCCATCTCAGCCGTCTGGGGACAATGTTTTCTCCAATATATCTTTCAAACGTGTTTGTGTCCCACCATAGGTTTACCTTTTTTTCCATCTGGTGTCCAAGTTTTCTCATTAAGCTTTCTAGATCTGTGTTTCGTGTGTGATTTTGTGAGTTGAATACCTCATCTAAATGAATGTGTCTGCTCTCCATATATGTGAATACATCCATTGTGGCTGCAAAAGTGAGTAAGTGTAAAAAACCAAGAATAATGAGGGGAGTGCCTTCACGCTACTATGGATAAGTGAAAGAATATTAAACAATTTAAAAGTGAAAGTGCATAAATAAATGCAGCAAAATCTGTTAGTGTAACACAAACCACTAATCAATTAAAATAGATTGAAAAGATTGAGAGAACCCAAATGTTACAAAATAAACCAAAAAAGAAAATGTTATCGGAAGCACCGAGTTTAATATTGGACTATAATGCCCAATATAAGGATGTGGCCAGGATCATTAAACGTCACTGGCACATCCTTAAAAATGACAAAGATTTGAACAAGATACTACCAGAACATCCAAACATTATTTATAAAAGAGCTCCCACGATCAAGGACCTGGTTGTCAAATCAGTAATAGAACCGCCAAGGAAACCAACATTTACCTTCTTCAATGGTAAAGGATTTTAGCCTTGCAAAAATTGTTACTCCTGTCGTCATGCAAAAAAGTTTCAGGGCAAAAGAACAGAGTTTACAGCCACAAATACGGGCCAAGTACACACGATTCATGACTTTATCAACTGCCATATGGAAGGAGTTGTATATGTTCTCCAGTGCAGCTGTAATTTACAGTATGTTGGAAGGACCAAGAGGGCACTGAAAGTAAGGATAAAAGAACATATACAAAGCATACAAAATGGCTTTCCAAAACATAATGTATCAAAACATTTTTTACTGAAACATAACAAAGATCCCTCACAACTCCAATGTTGGGGCATTGACAAATACCAAAAAGCGTGGAGAGGTAGTCACAAAATTAGGACAATCAGCCAGATGGAATACAAATGGATATACACTATGCGCACACTAACACCTGGGGGAATGAACGTAGAGTTCGATCTGAATTGTTTTTTAAGTAATTTTTAATACACAGAATTATTTTTACTTTATTTACTCCATTTTTATACCCACACCCTATTTACATGAGTAGCTTCATAACAAAATGGATATATACGTAGCCAGTATGTGCTGGAAACATATAGATATCTCTAAGAGGAAATTATATATTATATATTATATATTTTATATATATTCTAAATCATGATGCAATCACATCGTTGCTCTGGGATATATTTATGACTGAATTTTAATTATTTACTAAATATTCTAATTAATTAATTTTAGCATATAATAACTTACCATTGAGATATAAAGAAATATAATTTTTACTTGTTTATGTATTAATAGGTTGGTGTGTAAAATACAAAATATTTACCTTATGATATACACTTTGATTAAGATTGATCAGATGACCCAATCAAGAATGTTTAATACTATGTATATGGAGCAGTATGCGTTATCTCACCAAACAGACGCTAAGCAACTATATCAGACACCAATCCCACCAGTGAGGTATATACTCACTAGCAAGAAATTTATATTTAACTTTACAGGAATTTAACAATAAACGCATGGTCCAATAGACAATCCGGTTCCCCAGATGAAGTTGTGTAAACAACGTAATGCGTAGGGATTGGCCGGATAGAGCAGCGACCGGAAGTGACGTGAGAAGGCGAGGAACAACGCCTAATTTGTTCCCTGTGCTTTTTAACTTCATTTTGTGTAAGAGTATATGCTTTTTAATAAATATGTTTTTTTTTTTAAAAACTGACATACTGCACTATTGGAGGCCCCTTTCTCTCCCTGTCCCCTCTTCACTGAGGTACCGCCCTGCACAACAGGAGTGGATGACTGATCGTGGTTATCTGAGAGGAAACAGCATTACGATATACCGTCCAGAGGAGTGATGATCACTGTTTAGGAAAATTAAGGGATCCCCCCAGCGGTGATGGCGGTAACTGCATGCTATTATTAACATTGAGGTAAGAGTTCTGGGAGACCAGATAGATAAAGGAGCCACAGTAGAAACATTGGGAATAATCATCCTTACCTGATCCAACATTTACAGAACTTTGTTATCCTCTACCCACTACAATACTGATTGGACTTCCTTAATATTGTTCCTCATCATTGTCATAGAGATAATTTAAAGTGAAGTTTATTGAGTACAGCCTCACAAGGTTATATCTATTCCATCTATATATATTCCATTTGCCTGTACATATATTTATTTATTATTGACACTATTTTATGAAGAACACTGAGAATTCACACACGGATATCACTATTGTTATAAATATTATTTATTGAATATTTTCTAGTAGAGATAGATATTTTATGTATCACTTGTTTTTATCCAATATGGAAATAATTTAAATACTCTCCTGAAATATTTTAATTGATTAGCTTGACACATTTTTTAATATTTGCGCAAAATCACCTTATTATCTATTGAAGTGCTTGAACCGCAAGATCTGCTCGTATCGTGCCCTGGCCATGGAGGCAGAGAACATGGGCATATGGTGAATTGGGTCAGTGGAACAATATGAGCGCAATTCATTCTTTTTAGTTATGCCCATGAGGAGGAATAGGCCCAGAAAGGTCTTAAATTCGAAAACCGTAATAAGTCTCCATTCTCTGGCAAGGGTCAAATGGGGATTAGCGGCGATGAATTGACCAGCATACACATTTCTTTGGTCCACAATAGATCAATAGGGATCTTCCATGAAAAACAGCATAAAATCAACTGTTTCCACCTGAATTCCGGGTTGGCCAGTGAATAGGGTAAGTACGGGTGCTGCAGAAGTGCACTTATGGGACTTGCCACGTCACCACGTGATACTGAAGTGCTGGTTTGACTACAACCAGGGTGTACTAGGCCACTGGTGCCTGCCAGTTCACCAGAAGGATGAGCGGCACCAGTACTGGCTCTCTGCTCCATACGAGAGCCCTGCGGTTCTTGCACCTCAACAACAGCATAGGAACAGGGCCAGTTACGCCTGACCTTGGCAGGGACCCCAACTCCATCGTCAGAGCTATCTGTCAGGGTGCCACTGCAGTCCACGGGATCATATTCTGAGCCTGAATCTGACAGTTGGGTGACTTCCTCTTCACTATCTGCCATGCTAAGAAACGTGTAGGCCTCTTCACTAGTGTACCTTCAATTTGACATTTTGGTCTCTAAATTTACTGGTACACTAGTAAGACTCACAGGAAAAAGAGCTCCTGACTTTCAGCGATCAGGCCTGACTCTGAGAACGGTGCAGTTATGTGTGTTGTGTTTTTATAAGTGACAGTGATCGATTGATACTGCACTTGGGTGGGCTGGGCTGGGCTGGGCGGAGGGGCTAACAGGTATCTGGGCTCATTCCGCTAACGCTGCACTTTTGGGAACCCTAAACTATTGGGATGCAAATATAGTTCTAATCAGATCAAAGATATCGATCCAGGGGGGTGTGGCTTGCGCACGATCATGATGGCCGCTTAAGCCGTGAGCTCTGACTGAAGACCGGGGAAAAAATCAAACATCCAGTGAGACAGAGCACACCAGAACCACCACGGATCTCTACAGCTCAGAGGGATACCGTCTGATGCAGTCCGGTAAACGAAAGGAGGACCGATATCCCAATAAACTCACTGACTTCTTCATAATGCCAGCGCCGGAGGACGGACAGTGGCAAGATGGCGCCAGCGGTGAATTCCCTAAAGCCTCATCCTCCTACACTGACCTCCCAGATGAAGATCTAGGAACATGGGAGACAGGGATTGCTCCACTACCTGACGGAGATTCCACCCCGCACAGCCCGACATCCAACAGCCCAGCGAAAGAGCGGATGAGGATGAATCCCTCAATGCAGGCCCCAAGTGCTATGATGGCTGCCACAAATCCGGACCAGGTAGGCCTCAACTTAGCACCCTCCATTGCTAACTATCCCACTTCTGGCCTACCGGTCCTCGACACAACCATGAAGGACATGCTCCTGTCACTTCAGACATCCCTCATGACGAACATCTCCACCATGATCAATAACTTCTCGGGTCAGATGCAGGAGATGGGGGACAGAGTGCAGCACATAGAGCACAAAATGGATGAATGCACCACAACTGTCAACGAGCTGATAGATGCATACAAAGACCAAGCTGACGACACAGATTGGATTAAGGCGAAGCTCGCAGACCTCGAGGACCGTTCGAGGAGAAATAATGTCAAGTTAAGGGGGGTCCCCGAGTCAGTACTCCCCGCCGACCTGCAGACTTATGCGGGTGACATGATAGCCAAACTGCTCCCCGACGTATCTCCAATCGAACGCATTATCTATCGCATCCACCGCATTCCAAAACCTAAACATTTAGAAGCATCGTGCCCAGAGATGTCCTAATGAAAATACATTTCTTCCCCACCAAAGAAAAACTACTAGCAAAAGCCAGGGCTCACCCTGCCCTTTCTGCTCCATTCAATGAGATCCACCTGTATGCAGACCTCCCCAAATATACTCTGAACATGAGGTGACAGATGAAGACTGTCACTAAAGCACTTAATAATCGTAAAATTCCTTATAAATGGCGCCACCCGGCTACTATCATCATCACCAAAAATGGGACGACTACTGTCATCATTATTCCCCAAGATGGCCTTCGGCTACTTCACACATGGGGAATAGTTCCTGAGCCCTCAGATGATGAGAAAAGGGACCATGCCGATCCTCAGCATTCAGGAGCCCAGCGTACCGAAGTTCGAGGTCCCAGAAGCAAATAACAACCCTCGCACTAACCTACTAACCCAGCAACGTACATCCCCGGTCCTATGTCCTGCTGACACACATCTGAACATTACCCCCACAACCAGTCAGTAATACTAGTTGCACTTACTGACCTTTTCTGAGTTCTAGTTTACAGTTGTTTTACCATTTATAATCTTGCTTCCCACGGCCATGGGACACAGTACCTCCTGTTCATCAGCAAGTGGTATACCAACCAGCAGAATTGGTAAAAGGTTCCATAGAACTCACCTGTACAATGTTTGCGTTATACTTTGATTGTTTTCTTTTTACCAACACAGCTACCACAAGGTTCACCCACCGCAAGCTTCAAATCTCCAGAGACACCAGAGAGCCTAGAAGACCAAATCCCATTGATTCCCCTCCAAGGAGCGTTATCTTCTTCCACCAACAGTGAGTCTTACTATACACCACATTGCATCTGCCACATATCCCAATGTCCATGAATATTCTGACTAGTAATGCTAAAGGCCTGAATCATCCGGCCAAGAGAGCCTCCTTTTGGAAAACGGTGATGTCACATGGCAGCGATGTTCTCTGAACCAAGAAATGCACTTCGCTCAGGATGCTACCCCTATTTGCCACCACAAATCATTCCCACATATCTACAAAGCATCTTTCTCCCGGAAACAAAGAGGAGTTCTTATTGCTATAAGAGATACTGTATCCTTCCAGCTACAATCCTGCACACTGGACCCAGAAGGAAGAGTTATCATCATTGTCTGCACCATAGACAATGTGGTATATACCATAGTCAATTTGTATTCCCCAAACCGCAGACAAATACAGTTTCTTAAAACAACCTTAAAGAAAATAAGGATAGTACAACAGGGACAATTACTCATCTGCGGAGATTTTAACTTTGTACCCGACAATGACATGGACTCGTCCTCTGGCTCCAAACTATATACTTCTCCACTAACTTCCTTTCTTACAGATAATGATTTTTATGATGGAGGTGTTGCCACGCGACTGAGAGAGACTATACGTACCTCTCCCCGAGGCACAACACATATTCACGCATAGATCTATTTCTGTCAGATAAATGGTTACTACAAAATGTACTTGAAGCCCGTATCCACACGATCACCTGGTCAGACCACGCAACTATCAGCCTTAAATTGATAAACAACAATTCTAAACCTAACTCTTTCACGTGGAGAGCCAACAACTCTATCTTACAACACCCACAACATGCTCAGTATCTATCTCAAAAATTGACAGAATACTTCCTCACTAACACAGGCTCAGTTGGTAACCCGGTGGTCTTGTGGAATGCCCATAAATCCTACATGAGAGGATTTTTCATACAAATAGGTGCTAAAATGAAGAAGAGGAGGACACAGCAGATAGAAGAATTGACTGCAAAAATAGCGACAGTTGACCTACAAAACAAATCGAATCCATCACCAATATTACAATCCCAAATATTTAAATTGTGACATGAGCCCTGCTCATTACTACTTACTGCTTACAAATTAAACCTTAGGAAACTGAAAGCTAGATCATATGTCACCAATAACAAAGCAGGGAAAGCTATGTCCCAACATATCAAAGGGCAAAGACTAAAAACCAGAATAGTGTATTTATGTCACCCTACTACCCGAGACAAACATATTAACCCCCAAGCCATAGCTGATGCCTTCAGCTCCTACTACAGTGACTTGTACAATCTAGAGTCGGACAGCAATACCCACCAACCTACCCAAGAGGAAATTCAATCCTTCCTCAGCTACCTTAAACTCCCATCACTAACTAATCAACTATCGCGCCTCAACACCCCCTTCACGGGAATTATAAATCCAAGCAACCATTGAAAAACTTCCCAATTCCAAATCCCCTGGCCCTGATGGCTTCATGGGAGAATACTTCAAAATGTTTAACACAATTTTAGCCCCTCACCTATGCAACTTATTCAACCAAGCTGCATCCTCCTCTTCCTTTCCTAAGGAAATGCTATCTGCCTTAGTGATTACAATACCCAAACCTGGCAAGGAACCCACCACCCCCCAAAATTTCCGTCCCATCTCTCTACTTAATATCGATCTAAAAGTATATGCTAAACTCCTGGGAATAAACTCATTGATATTCTCCCGACCCTCATACCTAACGACCAAACTGGATTTACAAAAGGGCGGCAGACTTCGGATGCCACCAGACGGCTAATAAATATTATACACCACACAAACTCGACTGGAACACCTTCTCTGCTTCTATCCTTGGACGCAGAGAAGGCGTTCTACAGAGTGAACTGGACCTACCTATCCATGGTACTCCATAAATTTGGTTTTGAAGGCCACATTCACCAAGCTGTAATGGCTCTATATACCACCCCCTCGGCCCAAGTATGCACATCCAACCTCTCTGCCCCCTTCCGCATAACAAACGGAACGAGGCAGGGATGCCCTTTATCGCCTGTAATTTTTAATTTGATAATGGAACCCTTAGCTGAGCACATCAACACTAAAATAACAGGCGTAACCATAGGTAACCAAATACACAAAATTAGTCTGTTTGTGGACGATGTAATCTTAATGATAACCAACCCAACACTCTCCTTGGCTAAAGTACAAAAAATACTGACATGGTTTGGAAAAATCTCGTTTTACAAAGCAAATGCAACTAAATCTTACATCCTTGACATAGGTATAGATGCGGTAACACGCAACCTACTACAACAACAATTTCCATATACATGGGCAGAATACAGCATACCATATCTAGGTATTCACACTCCAGTGGCAAACAGCATGCAAAATCAACCAGAAATCCTCCAATTGCTCCACATTGTGGGAACTATCGGCTAAAATTAATCTCCGATGGTAATACACTCCTGCAACACTATCCAAATTTAACCCCCAAATCTCTGATGCTTGTTGGAGACAATGCGGCAGCCTTCTACACACTCTATGGAGTTGTCCTTCATAATCATTCAGAGCTTCCTCCTACAGCCCATGTGACCATGTGACATCACATGGAGTGTAAACCTGGGCATCGGACTGCATTACTGCAGTCTTATCAGCTGAAGCTGATAAGACTGACATAAGCAAACACTAGATAATCGGCACAAGTAAATACTATGAAAAAAACAAGTCGGCTATGAGCAGGGAAGCAGGGTTTCCATAGAAATGTTGGATTGAGAAGGAGGCTTGGTTAACAGTACAGGAAGTGCTCAATGAAAGGGCAGAAATATACTCTACTGTGGACTCAGAAAACAATACTTAAGATGGCGCTGCCTTACCCCTGGAAACAATTTTTTTTAAAGTTTCTTTAAACAGTAAGTAATATGCGATTTGGGCTGGATTACAGTGGCTATAGTTTGATAATTACTTAATATAATGAACTAAATGAAAAGAAGCGGGAGTGAGAGTGGGAGAGTTTACTTCCTCTTTAAGCTCACCTGAGCAGACAGCCTTTGCTCTCTGCTTTGGAAACACAGACAACGCTGGTCTGTGAGAGCAAAAAGGTTGGTAAAAGCTGTTAAGTAGGGATGAGCTGTACAGAGAGCCGTATTGGCCAGGGTGGCTTTGGCTTTGGCCAATTATGGCTCAGGGGTTTAGTACACGCCCTAAACTATATAAGGCCGTCTGCGTGGCGGCCTTGTGTAGTGTGTTGCGGTGGCGGAGAGATAGAAAGAGAGACAGTGTCATTATTATTATTATTATTATACAGGATTTATATAGCGCCGACAGTTTACGCAGCGCTTTACAACATTAGGGAAGACAATACAATTCAATAAAGCCCTGCTCGTTAGAGCTTACAATCTAGGAGGAATGGTCAAGTTAATAGCTGTGGGGGATGAGCTAATGGAGAAAATAATGCAGTTTTTAGATGGAGGCAGGATAGGCTTCTCTGAAGAGGAAAGTTTTCAGGGATTGCCTAAAAGTGGATAAATTTGGAGACAGTCTGACAGATTGGGGTAGGGAATTCCAGAGGATGGGCGAGGCTTGGGAGAACTCCTGGAGGCAGATATGGGAGGAGGTGATGAGGGAGCTAGAGAGCAGGAGGTCTTGGGAGGAACGGAGAGGGCGATTAGGTTGGTATTTTGAGACTAGGCTAGTGATGTAGCAGGGGGCAGAGTTGTGGATGGCTTTGTAACTTATTGTTAGTATTTTGAATATAATTCATTGGGAGTGTGGCAGCCAATGGAGAGATTGGCAGAGAGGAGTAGAAGACACTGAGCGGTTTGTAAGGTGGATGAGTCTGGAAGCAGAATTCATGATGGACTGAAGGGGGGATAGTCTATTTAAAGGTAAGCCAATGAGGAGGGAGTTGCAGTAGTCAAGGCAAGAGATAACCAGGGAGTGAATCAGGAGCTTTGTGGTTTCATTGGTTAGAAAGGGACGTAGTTTAGAGATGTTGCGGAGGTTGAGGCGGCAAGCTTTGGAAAGTGATTGGATGTGGGGCCGAAAGGGGAGTTCAGAATCCAGGGTAACACCTAGCACCCTGACATGTGGGGATGGGTGGATGGTTGTGCCATTGCTCGTGACAGATAAGTCAGGGGAAGAGGCAGATGTGGGAGGAAATATTATAAGCTCGGTTTTGGATAAGTTGAGTTTGAGGAAGTGGTGTGACATCCATACAGATATGTCGGTTGGTAAGTTAGTGATGCGTGAGGAGACTGGAGTAAGTTGAGGGGTGGAGAGATAGATTTGTGTGTTGTCAGCGTAGAAATGATATTGAAAGCCATGAGAGGCTATCAGCTGACCCAGGGAAGAGGTGTAGATTGAAAATAAAAGAGGTCCAAGAACAGAACCTTGGGGGACCCCGACGGAGAAGGAAAGAGGAGTGGAGGAAGTAGAATTGTAAGTGACACTGAAGGTGTGTTGGAATAGGTCATTTGATTTAAGTCAGATAGAGTAGGCAGGCGAGTCATTTAGCTACACTTACAGTGTATTGTGAATATATATGCATCCTAGGTATTGTGTATATATATATATATATATATATATATATATATATATATATATATATATATATAAATAAACACACTGTATTCAGTTTAGTTACATCCGTTCCTGTTATTCTCTTCCTACTGACAGGAAGGCAGGTGTTTTTACACTATTTACAGCTACCTAAAGAAAATTGCTGGTGTTCTTCTGATCCTATTAGTACCACAGGTAGGCAGCTGCAGTATTTACAGTTAGTGTAGTGCATCCTCTGCACGGTGTGCATCTAATGCTACCTGAAGACAATTGCTGTTGTTCTGATCCTATTAATACCACAGGCAGGCAGCCACAGTATTTACAGTTAGTGTACTGTGTCCTCTGCACAGTGTGCATCTAAAGCTACCTGAAGAAAATTGCTGGTGTTCTTCTGATCCTATTAGTACCACAGGCAGGCAGCTGCAGTATTTACAGTTAGTGTAGTGCGTCCTCTGCACAGTGTGCACCTAAAGCTACCTGAAGACAATTGCTGTTGTTCTAATCCTATTAATACCACAGGCAGGCAGCTGCAGAATATACAGTTAGTGTAGTGCGTCCTCTGCACAGTGTGCAGCTAAAGCTACCTGAAGTCAATTGCTGTTGTTCTGATCCTGTTAATACCACAGGCAGGCAGCTGCAGTAAATACAGTTAGTGTACTGTGTCCTCTGCATAGTGTGCACCTAAAGCTACCTAAAGAAAATTGCTGGTGTTCTTCTGATCCTACTAATACCACAGGCAGGCAGCTGCAATATTTACAGTTAGTGTACTGTGCCCTCTGCACAGTGTGCACCTAAAGCTACCTGAAGAAAATCGGTGGTGTTCTTCTAATCCTATTAGTACCACAGGCAGGCAGCTGCAGTATTTACAGTTAGTGTAGTGTGTCCTCTGCACAGTGTGCACCTAAAGCTACCTGAAGACAATTGCTGTTGTTCTGATCCTATTAATACCACAGGCAGGCAGCTTCAGAATTTACAGTTAGTGTACAATGTCCTCTGCACAGTGTGCACCTAAAGCTACCTGAAGAAAATTGGTGGTGTTCTTCTGATCCTATTAGTACCACAGGCAGGCAGCTGCAGTATTTACAGTTAGTGTAGTGCGTCCTCTGCACAGTGTGCACCTAAAGCTACCTGAAGTCAATTTCTGTTGTTCTGATCCATTAAATACCACAGGCAGGCAGCTGCAGTATTTACAGTTAGTGTACTGTATCCTCTGCACAGTGTGCACCTAAAGCTACCTGAAAACAATTGCTGCTGTTTTGATCCTATTAATATCACAAGCAGGCAGCTGCAGTATTTACAGTTAGTGTAGTGCGTCCTCTGCACAGTGTGCACCTAAAGCTACCTGAAGACAATTGCTGTTGTTCTGATCCTATTAATACCACAGGCAGCTAGCTGCAGGGTTTACAGTTAGTGTACTGTGTCCTCTGCACAGTGTGCAACTAAAGCTACCTGAAGAAAATTGCTGGTGTTCTTCTGATCCTATTAGTACCACAGGCAGGCAGCTGCAGTATATACAGTTAGTGTAGTGCGTGCTCTGCACAGTGTGCACCTAAAGCTACCCGAAGTCAATTGCTGTTGCTCTGATCCTATTAATACCACAGGCAGGCAGCTGCAGTATTTACAGTTAGTGTACTGCGTACTCTACACAGTGTGCACCTAAAGCTACCTGAAGAAAATTGCTGGTGTTCTTCTGATCCTATTAGTACCACAGGCAGGCAGCTGCAGTATTTATAGTTTGTGTAGTGCATCCTCTGCACAGTGTGCATCTAAAGCTACCTGAAGACAATTGCTGTTGTTCTGATCCTATTAATACCACAGGCAGGCAGCTACAGTATTTACAGTTAGTGTACTGTGTCCTCTGCACAGTGTGCATCTAAAGCTACCTGAAGAAAATTGCTGGTGTTCTTCTGATCCTATTAGTACCACAGGCAGGCAGCTGCAGTTGTTACAGTTAGTGTAGTGCGTCCTCTGCACAGTGTGCACCTAAAGCTACCTGAAGACAATTGCTGTTATTCTGATCCTATTAATACCACAGGCAGGCAGCTGCAGTATGTACAGTTAGTGTAGTGTGTCCTCTGCACAGTGTGCACCTAAAGCTACCTGAAGTCAATTGCTGTTGTTCTGATCCTATTAATACCACAGGCAGGCAGCTGCAGTATTTACAGTTAGTGTACTGTGTCCTCTGCACAGTGTGCACCTAAAGATACCTGAAGACAATTGCTGTTGTTCTGATCCTATTAATACCACAATGCAGGCAGCTGCAATATTTACAGTTAGTGTACTGTGTCCTCTGCACAGTGTGCACCTAAAGCTACCTGAAGACAATTGCTGTTGTTCTGATCCTATTAATACCACAGGCAGGCAGCTACATTATTTACAGTTAGTGTACTGTGTCCTCTGCACAGTGTGCACCTAAAGCTACCTGAAGAAAATTGCTGGTGTTCTTCTAATACTATTAATACCACAGGCAGGCAGCTTCAGAATTTACAGTTAGTATACTGTGTTCTCTGCACAGTGTGCACCTAAAGCTACCTGAAGAAAATTGGGGGTGTTCTTCTAAACCTATTAGTACCACAGGCAGGCAGCTGCAGTATTTACAGTTAGTGTAGTGATTCCTCTGCACAGTGTGCACCTAAAGCTATCTGAAGACAATTGCTGTTGTTCTGATCCTATTAATACCACAGGCAGCTGCAATATTTACATTTAGTGTACTATAGCCTTTTGCACAGTGTGCTCCTAAAGCTACCAGAAGAAAATTGGTGTTGTTCTTCTGATCCTATTAGTACCACAGACAGGCAGCTGCAGTTGTTACAGTTAGTGTACTGTGTCCTCTGCACAGTGTGCACCTAAAGCTACCTGAAGAAAATTGCTGGTGTTTTTCTGATCCTATTAGTACCACAGGCAGGCAGCTGCAGTATTTACAGTTAGTGTAGTGCGTCCTCTGCACAGTGTGCACCTAAAGCTACCTGAAGACAATTGCTGTTGTTCTGATCCATTAAATACCACAGGCAGGCAGCTGCAGTATTTACAGTTAGTGTACTGTGTCCTCTGCACAGTGGGCACCTAAAGCTACCTGAAGAAAATTGCTGTTGTTGTGATCTTATTAATACCACAGGCAGGCAGCTGCAGTATTTACAGTTAGTGTACTGTATCCTCTGCACAGTGTGCACCTAAAGCTACCTGAAAACAATTGCTGCTGTTCTGATCCTATTAATACCACAAGCAGGCAGCTGCAGTATTTACAGTTAGTGTTGTGCGTCCTCTGCACAGTATGCACCTGAAGCTACCTGAAGACAATTGCTGTTGTTCTGATCCTATTAATACCACAGGCTGGCAGCTGCAGTATTTACAGTTAGTGTAGTGCGTCCTCTGCAGTGTGCACCTAAAGCTACCTAAAGACAATTGCTGTTGTTCTGATCCTCTTAATACCACAGGCAGCTGCAGTATTTACAGTTAGTGTACTCTGTCCTCTGCACAGTGTGCACCTGAAGCTACCTGAAGAAAATTGCTGGTGTTCTTCTGATCCTATTAGTACCACAGGCAGGCAATTGCAGTATTTACAGTTAGTGCACTCTGTCCTCTGCACAGTGTGCACCTAAAGCTACCTGAAGACAATTGCTGTTGTTCTGATCCTATTAATACCACAGGCAGGCAGCTGCAGTATTTACAGTTAGTGTGCTGTGTCCTCTGCACAGTGGGCACCTAAAGCTACCTGAAGACAATTGCTGTTGTTGTGATCCTATTAATACCACAGGCAGGCAGCTGCAGTATTTACAGTTAGTGTAGTGCGTCCTCTGCACAGTGTGCTCCTAAAGCTACCTCAAGACAATTGCTGTTGTTATGATCCTATTAATACCACAGGCAGGCAGCTGCAGTTTTTACAGTTAGTGTACTGTGTCCTCTGCACAGTGTGCACCTAAAGCTACCTGAAGACAATTGCTGTTGTTCTGATCCTATTAATACCACAGGCAGGCAGCTACATTATTTACAGTTAGTGTACTGTGTCCTCTGCACAGTGTGCACCTAAAGCTACCTGAAGAAAATTGCTGGTGTTCTTCTGATCCTATTAATACCACAGGCAGGCAGCTTCAGAATTTACAGTTAGTGTACTGTGTTCTCTGCACAGTGTGCACCTAAAGCTACCTGAAGAAAATTGGGGGTGTTCTTCTGATCCTATTAGTACCACAGGCAGGCAGCTGCAGTATTTACAGTTAGTGTAGTGATTCCTTTGCACAGTGTGCACCTAAAGCTATCTGAAGACAATTGCTGTTGTTCTGATCCTATTAATACGACAGGCAGCTGCAATATTTACATTTAGTGTACTGTAGCCTTTTGCACAGTGTGCTCCTAAAGCTACCTGAAGAAAATTGGTGTTGTTCTTCTGATCCTATTAGTACCACAGACAGGCAGCTGCAGTATTTACAGTTAGTTTAGTGTGTCCTCTGCACAGTGTGCACCTGAAGCTACCCAAAGACAATTGCTGTTGTTCTGATCCTATTAATACCACAGGAAGGCAGCTTCAGAATTTACAGTTAGTGTACTGTGTCCTCTGCACAGTGTGCACCTAAAGCTACCTGAAGAAAATTGCTGGTGTTCTTCTGATCCTATTAGTACCACAGTCAGGCAGCTAGACTATTTACAGTTAGTGCAGTGCGTCCTGCTCACAGTGTTCAGCTAAAACTACAAGTTAGTGCGGTGCGTCCACCTCACAGTGTTCAGCTAAAACTACAAGTTAGTGGGGTGCATCCTGCTCACAGTGTTCAGCTAAAACTACAAGTTAGTGCAGTGCGTCCTGCTCACAGTGTTCAGCTAAAACTACAGGTTAGTGGGGTGCGTCCTGCTCACAGTGTTCAGCTAAAACTGCAAGTTAGTGCAGTGCGTCCTGCTCACAGTGTTCAGCTAAAACTACACGTTAGTGCGGTGCGTCCTGCTCACAGTGTTCAGCTAAAACTACAAGTTAGTGGGGTGCGTCCTGCTCACAGTGTTCAGCTAAAACTACAAGTTAGTGCAGTGCATCCTGTTCACAGTATTCAGCTAAAACTACAAGTTAGTGGGGTGCGTCCTGCTCACAGTATTCAGCTAAAACTACAAGTTAGTGCTGTGCGTCCTGCTCACAGTGTTCAGCTAAAACTGCAAGTTAGTGTGGTGCATCCACCTCACAGTGTTCAGCTAAACCTACAAGTTAGTGGGATGCGTCCTGCTCACAGTGTTCAGCTAAAACTACAAGTTAGTGTATTGCGTCCACCTCACAGTGTTCAGCTAAACCTACAAGTTAGTGTAGTGAGACCTCTGCACAGTGTTCATTTAAAGCTACAAGTTAGTGCAGTGCGTCCTGCTCACAGTGTTCAGCTAAAACTACAAGTTAGTGGGGTGCGTCCTGCTCACAGTGTTCAGCTAAAACTACAAGTTAGTGCGGTGCGTCCTGCTCCCAGTGTTCAGCTAAAACTACAAGTTAGTGGGGTGCGTTCTGCTCACAGTGTTCAGCTAAAACTACAAGTTAGTGCAGTGCGTCCTGCTCACAGTGTTCAGCTAAAACTACAAGTTAGTGCAGTGCGTCCTGCTCACAGTGTTCAGCTAAAACTACAAGTTAGTGTGGTGCGTCCACCTCACAGTGTTCAGCTAAACCTACAAGTTATTTTTTTGCGAGCTCTGCACAGTGTTCAGCTAAAGCTACCTGTAGAAGGTTGGTGGTGTTTTCCTGATCCTATCACTACCGCAGGCAGCTAAAAAAGCTACAAGTTAGTTTTTTGCGAGCTCTGCTCAGTGTTCAGCTAAAGCTACCTGTAGAAGGTTGGTGGTGTTCTCATACTACAGGCAGGCAGTTGATTTTGCTAGCTGCAGTATCAGTACATATATATATATATATATATATCCCAGCTTAGTGCAGCTACAGGCCATTAGTATGTCTGGAAGGCCAAGAAGGAGAGGCAGACAGTCACAAGCCAATAAGAGTGGGCAAGCAGGCTCTGTGTCTAGTGCTGGTAGTGGAGACGGTGCATCCTCATCAGCACGTGGCCGTGGGACACGATTGGCCTTTTTTTCCGCAGCTGGCCGTGTTGAGCCGCAACATGCGGAAGACTTGGTTGAGTGGATGACCAAGCCGTCCTCATCCTCCTCATCCTCTCTCACCCATGCCCAGGGTACTTTGTCTGGCAAAGCAGCGGCCTCTTCCCTCGGCTCAATGGCATCAGTCACTCCTTCCCTAGCCCCACCATGTCCTCCTGAGGATTCCCTCGAACTGTTTGACCACAGTTTTGGGTACATGCTCCAGGAGGATGCCCAGCGTTTGGAAGGCTCTGATGATGATACTGAGCTTGATGAAGGCAGTAACATGAGCACGGACAGAGGGGGTGCCCAAGAAGGACAGCAATCTGGCAGTCATGCTCCCCCTGCTGCAGCATACTGCCAGGTTTGCTCCAGTGATGAGGAGGGAGGGGATGATGAGGTCACTGACTCAATGTGGGTGCCTGATAGGAGAGAGGAGCAGGAGGAGGAGGCGGCACATTACCAACGAGGCAGGATGCCCTCCGGGGGCCAGCCTAAGGGCAGCGCATTGACTGCATCACACCCCAAAGCTCCACATCACCAAGGCAGGATGCCCTCTGGGGGCCAGCCTAAGGGCAGCGCATTGACTGCATCACACCCCAAAGCTCCACATGTGCAGGGCGCTGCAGTCTCTGCACGTTATTCAAAAAGTTCTTTGGTGTGGGCCTTTTTTGAGACGAGTGCATCAGATCGCACCGCTGCTATTTGCAACATATGTCTCAAGCGTATCTCGCGTGGCCAAAACATCTCCCGCTTGGGTACCACATGCTTGACCAGACATATGTTGACCTGCCATGCAGTTTGTTGGCAAGCGTATCTAAAAGACCCACACCAAAGAACAAAGAGGACCTCTCCTTGCTCCTCATCAGCTGAGATCTCCAACCCCACTATACCTTCAGTCCTCTCTGAGACCTGCACTGAGAGGAATAAATGTGTAGAATTAGGTGTGTCACAGCCAAGTACATGTGGGCAATCTGCTTTTGGTACACCAACGTCAGATTGTACCAGGCAAATTTCCCTGCCCCAGCTGCTGCACCGCCGAAAGAATTTCGCTCCCAGCCATCCACATGCCCAGCGGTTGAATGCTAGCTTGGCAAAATTGCTAGCACTTCAACTGCTGCCTTTTCAGTTGGTAGACTCTGCCCCCTTCCGTGAGTTTGTGGAATGTGCGGTTCCTCAGTGGCAGGTACCCAAACGCCACTTTTTCTCACGGAAGGCGATTCCAGCTCTCTACCGGCATGTGGAAGGCAATGTCCATGCCTCGCTGGACAGGGCGGTCAGCGGTAAGGTGCATATTACCGCTGACTCATGGTCCAGCAGGCATGGACAGGGAAGTTACCTAAGTTTCACGGCGCATTGGGTGACTCTGCTGGCAGCTGGGAAGGATGCAGGACAAGGTGCAGTAGTGTTGGAGGTTGTTCCGCCACTACGCCTCCAAAATGCTAATGATTGTGACACACCTCTCTCCTCCACCCCCTCCTCTTCTTCTTCCTCCATGGCCTCTTCCTGTGCTTTGTCCTCGGAACCAGCGTTGCTCCGTAGCCGTTCAAGGGGCTACGCAAGTACGCAGGCCAAAAGATGCCATGTGGTGCTTGAGCTGGTGTGCTTGGGGGACAGGAGCCTCACTGGGGCAGAGGTTCTGTCAGCTCTGCAGGGGCAGGTTCAGAGGTGGTTGACGCCACGCCAACTTAAGGCAGGAATGGTGGTTTGCGACAATGGCACCAACCTCCTCTCTGTCCTCCGACAGGGACAAATGACCCATGTGCCCTGTTTGGCTCACGTCCTTAACCTGGTGGTGCAGCGGTTCTTGGGCAGGTACCCGGGCTTACAGGATGTCCTGAGGCAGGCCAGTAAAGTCTGTGTGCATTTCCACCGGTCATATAATGCCAGTGCTCGGCTGGTGGACCTCCAAAAGGAGTTTAACCTGCCCAAGAACTGCCTAATCTGTGACATGCCCAGCAGGTGGCCATGCTGCAGCGGCTGCACACGCAGCAGGGGGCCATCAATGAGTACCTGTGCGACTATGGCACCAGGACAGGGTCAGGGGAGCTTGTTTTTTTTCCCCACGCCAGTGGGCCATGATCAGGGATGCATGCACTGTCCTGTCACCATTTGAGGAGGCCACGAGGATGGTGAGCAGTGACAGTGCATGCATCAGTGACACTGTCCCCCTTGTCCACCTGTTGGAGCACACGCTGCGTGGAATAATGGACAGGGCACTTGAGGCATTACAGAGGCAGGAAGAGGAGGACTTCCTTAGCTCTCAAGGCCCCCTTTATCCAGACAGTGTTCCTGCGTGCCTGCCGATCACACAGGAAGAGGAGGAGGAGGAGGAGGAGGAGGAGGAGGAGGAAGATTGTGTCAGTATGGAGGTGGAGCCTGGCACTCAACATCAGCAGCAGTCTTTAAGGGATCAGTCCCAAGAAACACTCAAGGCCTCAAGGCCCCCTTTATCCAGACAGTGTTCCTGCGTGCCTGCCGATCACACAGGAAGAGGACGAGGAGGAGGAGGAGGAAGATTGTGTCAGTATGGAGGTGGAGCCTGGCACTCAGCATCAGCAGCAGTCTTTAAGGGATCAGTCCCAAGAAACACATGGACTTGTACGTGGCTGGGAGGAGGTGGCTGCGGACCATGTCGTCCTTAGTGACCCAGAGGACTCCGGACCGAATGCCTCAGCAAACCTACGCTGCATGGCCTCCCTGATCCTGCAAAGCCTGCATAAGGATCCTCGTATTCGTGGTATCAAGGAGAAGGACCAATACTGGCTGGCAACCTTCCTTGATCCACGTTACAAGGGTAAGGTTGCGGACCTTATCTTGCCATCGCAGAGGGAGCAGAGGATGAAACATCTTCGGGAGGCCTTGCAGAAAGGTCTGTGCAACACGTTTCCAGAGACTGGGAGGTTACAAACTCCTGTTTCTGGACAACGTGTTGCTGAGGCTTCGGCCAATCAAAGAAGGTGGCTGTCTGACCGATGCGTTCAGACAATTTTTTGGTCCGCAGCCCCAAGGTATGATCGGTTCCAGCAACCATCGCCAGCGTCTGTTTTACATGGTGCAGGAATACCTAGGGGCAAGATCTGACTTGGACACCTTTCCCACCGAAAATCCTCTGGGTTACTGGGTCTTGAGGATGGATCACTGGCCAGAGCTTGCACAGTATGCAATTGAGCTACTGGCCTGTCCTGCATCCAGCCTTCTTTCGGAACGCACATTCAGTGCTGCTGGAGGCTTTGTAACCGATCACAGGGTGCGTCTATCCAACGACTCGGTCGATCGACTGACCTTCATAAAAATGAATCAGTCTTGGATCACCACCAGCTACCAAGCACCTGATGCTGATGTAACCGAATAATTTTTTTTGACATCTCAGATCCCTTCAAAGACTGCCTATGCTGATGCTGAGTGACTATCCCTGAGTAATTATCCTCTTCCTCCTCAATGATCACACTGATAGCTTGTAAGAACATTTTTGGTTCTGGGCGCCACCACCAGTGCCTAAGGCACAATTTTTCAGCCCTTGTTTAACAGGGGCGTGTAATTACAATTTTGCAGCAGGGCTCATTTCTGCATTCCAACTAGAGTATCTGTGAGGGGTTGCAGTGTTGTGGCACCAGCACCAGTGCCTAAGGCCCAATTTTTCAGCCCCTGTTTAACAGGGGCGTGTAATTACAATTTTTGATGCAATACTTTGCAGCAGGGCTCGTTTCTGCGTTACAACTAGAGTATCTGTGAGGGGTTGCAGTGTTGTGGCACCAGCACCAGTGCCTAAGGCCTAATTTTTCAGCCCCTGTTCGACAGGGGCATGTAATTACAATTCTTGATCTAATATTTCACAGCAGGGCCCATTTCTGCACCCACCAAGAGCGAGTGAGGACTTACAGTGTTGTGGCACCAGCACCACCACCACCACCAAAGGCCCAATTTTTCTGCCCTTGTTCAACAGGGGCATGTAATTACAATTCTTGATCTAATATTTCACAGCAGGGCCCATTTCTGCGCCCACCAAGAGCGAGTGAGGACTTACAGTGTTGTGGCACCAGCACCACCACCACCACCAAAGGCCCAATTTTTCTGCCCCTGTTCAACAGGGGCATGTAATTACAATTCTTGATCTAATATTTCACAGCAGGGCCCTGTGAGGGCTTACAGTGTTGTGGCCACAACAACACCTAAGGCCCAAATTTCTGCTGAGTATATAGGGCAGGCCCCTACTTTCAAACATCTAACTTACAAACGACTCCTACTTGCAAATGGAAGGAGACAACAGGAAGTGAGATGAAATCTACCCCTAGGAAGGGAAATTCTCTCCTGTAAGAGTTAATATGGGAAAAACATTTCTCCTTTCCACTGATGCTTTCCAATCCTTGTTCCACAAAAAACCCCAAATTTTCAAAAAACATTTGTCATTGGGACAAAAAGTGAGGGGAAATCTTCTGAAGAGGTGCACAGACAGCAAAGCAAATGTTACAGGGGTGATAACCCTTCCCCATGTTTTCCAAAAAGCTTAAAAATAGATTTTTTGGCTGGAGCTACACTTTAAAAATGTACCAGTTCAAAATTACAAACAGATTCTACTTAACAACAAACCTACAGTCCCTGTCTTGTTTGCACCGCCTGTATACCACGCCTTTCCTTTTTTTAAATTTGGGTGCAGGGTTCCCCTTAATATCCACACAAGACCCAAAGGGCCTGGTAATGGACTGGGGGGTACCCATGCTGTTTGTCTCACTGATTTTTATCCATATTGCCGGGACCCGACATTACATTAAAGCCGCAAGCAGTTTTAAATGACTTTTAATTCTTTTAAAAATGTCATTTTGTGCAGGGACTGTTCTAAACACGGTAAATACACGCCACTTTACAGGCATACTATAGACACACCCCAGGTACGATATTTAAAGGAATATTTCACTTTTTTTTTCACTTTAAGCATCATTAACCGCTTCAATACCCGGCCATAGTCAAATGACGTCCACAGATGGGATCTCCCATCCTGGGTGGGCGTCATATGACGGCCTCGGCTTTCCGCCACTACTGCGGGCCCCCGGGGGCCCGCAGAGCGGCGATCGGGGTACCGTTGTGTCCCTCAGGACACAGCCGTTCCCCGATGGGGGTATTGAAGCGGCGGCGGCGGCGGATGCAGAGCGGCATTGGGAAGCGTGTACTATGCGGTTTCCGGCGGAAGAGGAGTGATCAGGGCGGTGATCGGGGCTGAGGCTTTTCCCCTGGATACAGCTCAGCCCCGATCACTGTAGCCAATGACATGGCTCTGCATCACATGACCGGCTGTGTCCAATCACAGTCGGTCACTAATGTAAACAAACACACACAGTCAGACAGTAATTGCTGTTGCTGGGCTCTTCTCCTCACACACCGATCCAGTGTGAGGAGAAGAGATCAGCTAACAGTGAGTTACTAATTACATGTACTACTGTGCCCAGATCGCCCCCCCCCAAATAAAGAGTACCTGTCACCTCAGTACCTGTCACCTCAGTACCTGTCACCTCAGTACCTGTCACCTCAGAGTACCTGTCACCTCAGAGTACCTGTCACCTCAAAGTACCTGTCATCTCAGAGTACCTGTCCATCACCTGCCACCAGAGTACCCACCACCTCATCACCTGCCACCAGAGTACCCGCCACCTCATCACCTGCCACCAGAGTACCCGCCACCTCATCACCTGCCACCAGAGTACCCGCCACCTCATCACCTGCCACCAGAGTACTTGCCACCAGAGTACCCGCCACCTCACCACCAGAGTACCTGCCACCAGAGTACCCGCCACCTCATCACCTGCCACCAGAGTACCTGCCACCTCATCACCTGCCACCAGAGTACCTGCCACCTCATCACCTGCCACCAGAGTAGCCGCCACTTCATCACCTGCCACCAGAGTACCCGCCACCTCATCACCTGCCACCAGAGTACCCGCCACCTCATCATCTGCCACCAGAGTACCCGCCACCTCATCACTTGCCACCAGAGTACATACAGCCAGTCAGCCACTATGTCCAGAAAGATGTACACCCCAGAAGAGGCATACCAGATCCTGAGTCTGACCGATGAGAGCAACGGGGAGCTCTCACCGCTCAGTTCAGATTCTGGTTCTGATTCGGAATATGAGCCCCCCGAAGGCAGCACATCAGGATCAGATTTAGAGGAGGAAGTAGTCCGTCCAAAAAGACGATGGTCTGAAAACCAGGCAGCTACCAGCAGTGCCAGCGGCGGTAGACCCCAGGAGGAGGGGCCCAGTACAAGTGCTGCTAGACCCCAGGAGGAAAGACCCAGCACAAGTGGATGCCAAAGAAGTAGGGCCCAAACCCATCTTCCAGATTCCTTGGCAAACCCATTGTGGCTGCCTTCTACCACAGGGTCAGCCACGATCCCCCCTTTTACAGCACAGTCGGGTGTGCAGGTCAACACTGCAGGATTTACACAAATGGATTTTTTAAATTTATTTTTCCCGAACGATTGGATTCAAGGCATCGTGGACCAAACTAATCTGTTTGCCCAACAATTTATTGCAGCCAACCCCAGCTCCAGCTATGCCCGCCCTTTTGAGTGGAGACCGCTAACAGTAGTGGAGCTAAAATTGTTTTTAGGCCTAACCCTGAACATGGGGCTTACAAAAAAAAATGAAATTCATAAGTATTGGTCGACCAAACCCATCCACCATATGCCAATTTTTTCAGCAGCCATGTCCAGGTCCCGATACGAAATCATAATGCGCTTCTTGCATTTCAATGACAACTCACAGTGCCCCCCCCGAAATCACCCAAACTTTGACAAATTATATAAAGTTCGCCCCCTAATTAATTTTTTTTCCCAGAAGTTTGCCGAAGTTTATGTCCCTGAAAAAAATATATCTGTGGACGAATCCCTGGTGCATTTCACAGGCCGGCTGGGAATCAAACAATATATACCCAGTAAGAGGGCGAGGTATGGCTTGAAGCTTAACAAGCTTTGTGAAAGTGCCACCGGTTATGTGTACGCATTCCGCGTGTACGAAGGGAAAGATTCCCAGCTCCAGCCCCCTGAGTGTCCCTCGTACATGGGAATAAGTGGGAAAATTGTTTGGGAGTTGGCATTCCCACTCCTCCAAAAGGGGTACCATATTTATATGGATAATTATTATACGAGTTTGCCCCTTCTCCGCCACCTACATCTCAAACAAACTTTGGCCTGTGGTACAACTAGAAAAAACCGAAAGGGCTTCCCACAGTGTCTTGTCACCACAAACATTCCAAGGGGGGAATCGACAAGCTTGAGGAACGAAGAAGTGTTGGCTGTGAAGTGGAGGGATAGAAAAGACGTGTACATCATGTCCACCATCCACGATGACACCTCGGTGGAACTTCACAGAAGATGCGGTACCGTTCGCAAGCCTACCTGTATCACTGAGTACAATAAATACATGGGGGGGGGGGGTGGATTTAAACGATCAGTTGTTGCAGCCCTATCTTTCAACAAGAAAATCCTTATTCTGGTACAAAAAAGTCGCAATTTACTTTTTTCATTTGGCCCTTTTAAATTCTTTCATAATATACCAAAAATCCACAGAAACACCCACCACCTTAATAAAGTTTATTGAAGACATTGTCACTGCCCTGATTTATCAGCAAGTATCCCCCCCAGAAAGCATTCGCTCCGATTCTGTCAGCAGACTACATGAGCGCCATTTCACAGACCATATTCCACCAACAGGATCCGGAAGACGACGCCAAAAAAAATGTCGGGTGTGCACCAAAAGAGGAATTAGGAAAGATACAAGCTTCCATTGTACCGACTGTCCCTCCCAACCTGGCCTTTGCATCGGAGAATGCTTCAGGCGATATCACACTCTGGAAAATTATTAGTCCATATTTCTAATACTGCCATTTCCCCGTTTTTAATTTCTGTCCTGAATATTTACCTTCCTCAACCAACCATATTATTGCCTTCCATGTGAATCGACCCTGGCCTGTTTCTCGACTATGCCTCTGCCTACCGTCTGCGTTGTTTTTCCACCATGTTTTTGCCTTTCACGTGAACTGACCCTGGACTGTATCGACTATGCCTCTGCCTACCGTCTATTTCTGATTTTACCTGCACTGACCTCGGCCTGTTGACCATGTTTTTGCCTGCCCCTTGGATTGATCTTTCACCCTGCTACACAGGGGTCTCACATATGTGAGGGGCTCCAGAATAGTGTTCGGAGTTCAGAAAACCAGTTTTTGGTTTTCTGTGTTCCCATAACAGGGTCTGGTTGCCCGGAGGCTTCAAAGCGATTTGGGTGGGAGAAGCCTCTACCCCTGTCCCCATTCTTTCTGACCAATGCCCTAAGCTTGATGGTACTGCCTGCTCCCTGGACAAATACTCTGGCTGTGCTGACCATACCTCTGCCTGCTGCATGTACTAACTATGGACAGTATTCCTGCCTGCTGCATGGACGATACTTTGATTCTTTTGCTGCTGCTGACCACATCCCTGCCTGCTATCTGGACTAATGCTTTGGCTGTGCTGACATCTCTACCTGTACTGACTATTCCTGCCTGCTGCCTGTTTTGCTGTCGCTGTCCACGTTCCTGCCTGCTGCCTGGACCGATGCTCTTCTCTGTGGATCACTGCACTACTAAAACTGCAGGTAATCTTTTCTTTACCCTTTACTCAGCAGAATGTATTTTGGTTTGTAATTGGTATGTACAGTACATGCTATGTGTTAGAAATATGAAGGGCCTTCAACAATGTGATAGGTTTGCAAGAATTTGTGTGTAATGTATGCTCCTAGAACAACTGACAGTGCTACTTGGATGTTGGGCCTCTGTATGTGGCCAGACTATGTAAAAGTCTCACACATGTGGTATCGCCATACTCAGGAGGAGTAGCAGAATGTATTTTGGGGTGTCATTTTTGCTATGTACATGCTATGTGTTGGAAATATCTTATGAATGGACAACTTTGTGTAAAAAAAATGCGTTTTCATTTTTTTCCCACAGTTTCCAAAAACTTCGGGAAAAAAATGAACCATTCAAAAGACTAATTATGCCTCATAGATTATACGTTGGGGTGTTAGCTTTCTAAAATGGGGTCATTTTGTGGGCGTTTCCGTTGTCCTGGTGCTCCAGGGCCTTCAAAATTGTAATAGGTGGTTGAGAAATGAGATGTGTAATTTATGCTCCTAGAATGCCTGAAGCTGCTACTTCAATGTTGGGCCTCTGTATGTGGCCAGGCTGTGTAAAAGTCTCACACATTTGGTATCGCCATACTCAGGAGGAGTAGCAGAATGTATTTTGGGGTGTCATTTTTGCTATGTACATGCTATGTGTTGTAAATATCTTATGAATGGACAACTTTGTGTAAAAAAAAATGCGTTTTCATTTTTTTTCCACAGTTTCCAAAAACTTCGGGAAAAAAATGAACCATTCAAAAGACTAATTATGCCTCATAGATTATACGTTGGGGTGTTAGCTTTCCAAAATGGGGTCATTTTGTGGGCGTTTCCATTGTCCTGGTGCTCCAGGGCCTTCAAAAGTGTGATAGGTTGTCATCATATGAGATGTGCAATTTATGCTCGTAAAATGCCTGACGGTGCTAGTTGGATTTTAGATCTCTGTATGTGGCCAGGCTGTGTAAAAGTCTCACACATGTGGTATCACTATACTCAGGAAGAGTAGCAGAATGTATTTTGGGGTGTCATTGCAAGTATGCATGTGCTGTGTGAGAGAAATAACTTGTTATTATGACAATTTTGTGCAAAAAAAAAAAAAAAATTCCAAGAATTGTGGGAAAAAATTACAACTTCAAAAAGCTCACCATGCCTCTTGCTAAATACCTTGGAATGTCTGCTTTCAAAAAAGGGGTAATTTGGGGGGTATTTGTACTTTCCTGGCTTGTTAGGGCCTCAAGAAATGAGATAGGCCTTCAGTACATCAGGTGTGATCAGATGTGATCATTTTTCAATGATTTGCACCATAGCTTGTAGACTCTATAACTTTCACAGAGACCAAATAATATACACTCATTTGGGTTATTTTTACTAAAGATATGTAGCAGTATACATTTTGGCCCAAATTTATGAAGAAAAATTACTTATTTGCAAAATTTTACAATAAAAACTAAAAAAAAGTGGTTTTTTTTCAAAAATTTCTCTCTTTTTTTGCTTATATTGCAAAAAATAAAAAAAAAAGCAGTGATTAAATACCACCAAAAGAAAGCTATGTTTGTGAGAAAAAAATGATAAAAATTTGGTTTGGGTACAGTGTAGCATGACTGAGTAATTGTCATTCAAAGTGTGAGAGCGCTGAAAGCTAAAATTTGGTCTGGGAAGGAAGGGTGTATAAAAGCCCTGTATTGAAGTGGTTAAAATCACTGCTCCCGAAAAGGAGGCCATTTTTAAAACTTTTTTTTGCATTGATACATGTCCCCTGGGGCAGGACCCGGGTCCCCAAACCCTTTTTAGGACAATAACTTGCATATTAGCCTTTAAAATTAGCACTTTTGATTTCAAACGTTCGAGTCCCATAGACTTTAATGGGGTTCTAAAGTTTGCGCGAACCTTCGGTTCGTTCGCAGGTTCTGGTGCAAACCGAACCGGGGGGTGTTCGGCTTATCCCTACTGTTAAGCAGTTTATGTGGAAACTGACAAGCGGTAGGTTTGCTCAGCCTGGTAGTTAGGGCCTGCATAATGTATAGTTAGAGCCGAGACACGGCTAGGTTTTTCTTTGGCTTTTTTGTTCTGTTTGTTTTTTTTGATCACTGTACAGCACCTCTGAAGACTTGTAAATATCATCATTAAACATTTCACTGTTTGTCACTACTTCACCTGTTCTGGTATCTGTGCCTGAAAGCCTGCTTATCCCAGGAAGCTTTTGTACCTGCTACCTTACCCCCAGGTTACAGGGTCCATAACACAAAGAAAATCAATAATAATAAAGGCACTTTAAAGTACATGCACATTGGCATGCCTAAGAACCCATTAATTTCCAGGACACGTCAGAGTTGGCAGCCAGAAAAATGGTTACTATCATGACACAGAACCCAGAACCTTGTGTTTTGAAGAAAATCCATGATAAGGTGCAGGTTACTATAGATGCATTCAAAACAATTTAGTTGCCCCTTTGTTATGTTATGGACACGCGTTTACTTTAGAATACCTACTCTTGAGTCCCTCTTCTTGAAGAGGTATAAAATGTTGAGGACAGCTGTATCATTTTTTGGGAAAAAAATGTCACCAACCTGCGTTGTTCATGTGCTAAATTTAGTGTTGAGGGAATTCCTAAAATGTACCCAGACCAGCAGGAAGTTCCCACTTTCACAGATTTAAGATGGAACCAAATTTCTAGTGCATCTGCAAAAGCAGAACTGCTTAAACTTCCACAGTTGGATCTGCAGCCATTCTACTAAATGGAATTGCACTATATAATTTTTTAGCTGCCTGTAGTCAATGATCAGTTAATGCATCAGGGCAGTACAGCAGGCTCAGGTTCAGTGAATATGGGGTTCGTTAATATCATGCATCCTCCAGATGATGTTTCATGTATCTTTAAACAACCTATTCATCTTTTTTATTTGGAGATATTCTATATGGTATTAACAGTGTGATTTGATTATTTGAGTGGTGAGAAATAAAACACTTCCAGTCCTGCTTGATGTTGCATTGTTGTAAGACAGCCAAAGAGCCAGACAGCCAGAGAAATTTAAAGGTGTTGTAAAGGCAGAAGGTTTTTTATCTTAATGCATTCTATGCATTAAAATTGAAAACCTTCTGTGTGTAGCATCCTCCCAAGCACCCCCCAATTACCTACCTGAGCTCCTTCTCTCTCCAGCATTGTCCACGATCCCCTCAGCCATCCAGTACACTCCCCCTGATTGGCTGAGACAGAGCAGTGGCGCCATTGGCTCCTGTGGCTGACAATCAAAGTCAGTCAGTCAATCAGGGGAGAGAGGGGATGGAGCCAAGTCGGGGCTCCGTGTCTGAATGGATACACAGAGCGCTGACTCAGCTTGGATGACCCCTGTAGCAAGCTGCTGGCTGAGGGGCACTCAAAGAAGGGAGGGGCCAGAAGCAACAAAGAGGGACCCGGGAAGAGGAGGATAAAGGCTGCTCTGCTCTGCTCTGTGCAAAACTAACTGCACAGTGGAGGTAAGTATAACATGTTTGTTATTTAAAAAAAAAAAAAAAAAGCCTTTACAATCACTTTAAGGAGTGGAAGGGAGTCTGAATGGTTGTTATTTATTGTATATGTTAGAAGAAAAACTGTGAGAAGCAAGAGAATGTAGTACAGGCAAAAAAGCATATTGCAGGCAATGATGATAAGGGACGTTTTTAAAATTGTTGGAAATGGAGAAGATAAAAGGCTGATTGTTGTAATGGTTTCTTGCAAATGCAAATAAAGCAAATGTCTATAATATCTGCCCCTATGGTTAGGCCCCTATCCAACCCCACTGCATCATCACTCCAATGTCTCTGCTAGCTCAATAATTATAGGGCGGCACAGTGGTGCAGTGGTTAGCACTCTCACCTAGCAGTAAAAAAGGGTCGCTGGTTCGTATCCCAACCACGACACTACCTGCCTGGAGTTTGCATGTTCTCCCTGTGCCTGCGTGGGTTTCCTCCGGGTACTCCGGTTTCCTCCCACACTCCAAAGACATGCTGGTAGGTTAATTGGCTTCTGTCCAAAATTGGCCTTAGTATATGAATGGGGACCTTGGATTGAGGGTAGGGACTGATGTGAGTGTGCGATGTACAGGGTTAGGGACAAGGGTCAGGGTTGTAGACACACACTCACTCAGGATGGACTGGTGTCTTTATTCAACCTTACTAACTATGTAACTATGTAATAATAATAAATGTGATGCTAGCACCAGCTAATTGTGGGTGTGTGCTACAGGCCTCCTAACCTCAGGGATGAGGAGGAGACATATTTCCTTTTACAGTTTGAAATGGAAGGAGAGCTGGGCAATGTTATTATTATGGGGGACTTTAATTATTCATTTATTAATTGGGATGAAACTGAACACTCAAATAAAGCCGGGTACACATGCACCAGAATTTTGGTACGTATGTACCACTGTCTGTTCGACAGAAGCTGGTCTAACGACCAGCTTCTGTCAAATGGTCATGCTGGAAAACCAGCATGATCTCTGTATTTTGACAGTGGGATGTCCCTGTTGTAAGAATACAATAGAACATCGGTAGAGATCTCTGCATCCATGCTTGTGTTGATGTAGGAATCTGTCATTTTTTTCATTTTTCATTTCATTTTTCAGCTTAGTGCTCATTAATGGAAAATTGAATGGGCCAAATGGTGGAATCCAAAAATATAATGTAGAAATACTGCTTTCTTGGATCTAAAAATATCAAGCAACACAGAGCTGATTCCAAATGTGTATATATAAAGATCCTGCACTTTTTAAAGTATACTATAAATGTGAAAATGGCTGCAGCTTAAAAAAAAGTGCTCTATCTACTCTTTCTAATTATACCATATAAAAATCAGGCAGCACAGTGTCATGAACCAAATCGGTGTTTTTAATAGTATAGTGCTCTTTAGAGCACTGTATATCTTTTTTTACATGCTGTCTGGGTACAAGGTGATGTGGATGTTACAGCACTGAATTGGAGAAAAAAAAATCAAACTAATAGGGTTTTGATACCTCACTAAAAGCTCATGAGAACTGAAATAATAGTAAGGTCACATACTTCTGGTGAGTGGATAATTATATCACACACAGTCTTGAAGTCTGGCACATTTTAAAGAGGTTGAAGAATATAGAAGAACATTCATAGACGCTGACAAATGTAAGAGATTTCTCATACCCTGTTTCCCCGAAAATAAGACCTAGCGTGATTGTCGGTGATGGCTGCAATATAAGCCCTGCCCCCCAAATAAGCCCTACCCTGTTTCCCTAAAAATAAGCCCTACCCTGAGAAAAAGACCTACAAGGACTTTGTCTAGGGCTTATTTGGGGGGTAGGGTTTATATCGCAGCCATCAACGACAATCACACTAGGTCTTATTTTCGGGGAAACAGGGTAGATATAATTTTTCACTGCAGAAATGTTCTATTGTGTGGAGGATTTATTATTATTAGTATATTTATTATTATTGGCTGTTACATTGTTTTGGTTTATGACACTGTGATGTCAGATTTGTATATGTATGTATGTAGTTACGTTTAACATAAATTACAGGAAGGAGATGCATGGGGTAGAACTAATCTTTAAAATAGCTAACTTTACTAAGCTGCGCTCCATAATGCATGATACTAAATGCAACCAAATTTTTTCAAGCAAGAACACTGAGGAAGGGCATATTAAACAACGGCATTTGACCGTGCATTGGGCAACAAATATTAAAGAACAAATGTTAAACCTTACTATGTAAATACTAAGTTAAAAAGGCATATAAATCAGAAATAATGTCCTTTAAAAATATAAAACTATCAATATAAGGTCATCATAGACACAAAGAATGCAATAAGAAACATATTGCCGTAGAAAGTTAAAAAAAAGCCCAAAATATTTTTCAAATATGTTGCTAGTAAAAAGATTAGGACAGAACATTTAGGCCCCATACATGATGACCAGAGAAGCTGCCAAAAGACACAGGGTAAAGGCATCTGTATGAAATACCAGCTCTGAGAAACCTGAAAATGCTTCCTTGCAGTAAGATGTACCTGCTCGGCAAGCTGCTAATTTAGGTCTAGGGGGCACAGAAAAGAAGATTTACTTACCCAATCCTCCGTATTGCTGGACCAGTCCCTGCAGCAACTTCTCCCCATGTTCCAGCAATCTAAGGTCCTGATGTCATCAAGACTAATGCAGGCACTGAAAGGGGGGGGGGGGGGGTTCTGATGTTCTGGAGTTGGACTTTGAATTAATTCTTTACTTCTGTTTAATACACCACTCCTTTTAATTAATACCGGTATAAACAAAACAGTAGTCATTTTTATAACACTGTATTGAATGTACCCTTGTGGCTGTAAGAAATCTGTGTTCAAAAAAGACTAGAAAAAACAAAAACTAATGTGAATAAATTAACAGGAACAGATGGATTACACCTAAAGGTCTCCAAATAATTTAGTCATGTTATGGGCAAACAAATGTTCCTAATTTTTAACCACTTCAATACTGGGCACTTTTTCCTGCCCAGACCAATTTTCAGCTTTCAGCGCTGTTGCACTTTGAATGACAATTGCGCGATTATGCTACACTGTACTGAGACTAAATTTGTATCATTTTGCTCATACAACTAGTGCTTTCTTTTGGTAGTATTTAATCACCACTGGGTTTTTTATTTTTTGCAAAATAACTGAAAAAAAGACTGAAAATTTTGAAACAAACCTTGTTTTTCTTTGTTTCTGTGCGATTTTCTATTCGATTTTGCAAATAAATAAGTGTTCTTCATAAATTTAGGCCAATATGTATTCTGCTACATTTCTTTGGTGACAATCAATCAGTGTAAATTATTTAGTCTGTAGGAAAGTTATAGTGTCCACAAACTATAGTACATACCTTAAAATTGATCAATCCTGATGTACTGATAGATGTTGATGATAGATGATGTCATTTCACGAGGCCCTAAAATGCCAGGACGGTACAAATACCTCCCAAATTACCCCTTTTTGGAAAGTAGACAGTCCAAGGTATTTAGTAAGAGGCATGGTGAGTTTTTTGAAATTGTAATTTTTTGTCATAATTTTTTGGAAAATGAAGAAATTAAAAAAAATTGTTTTCACAATTTCTTTTTTTTACATACCGTCATCAGTGCAGTACAGCATCATCATATATCTGGTGTGATGGTGATCAGGGACACTGACTAGTGACAGTATGAAAAAATAATACTATTTTTTATTTTTTTTATTACATTTTTTTAAATTTTTTTTTTTAACACACTGTGACCAAAGCAATATAATGTTACCATAGTAAGGGTAAGTGATCAGGATTTTATATTTTTACACATTATAATTGACCAATCACAGCTAGTAACACAATTGTACACGATGGATGGCATGAAAGGAAGCCTTCCTTTGTTTACAACTGTCATGTGACCTGCTGTGATTGGCCACAGTGGTCACATGGTACTGGCAGTGAGCCGGTACACTGATCAGTCATCGGCTATGTCCGGTGAACACAGCTTGTGACAGATTGCACTGCTGCACGGCCTCGCAGCCGCGCGATCGATGCGATTCTGACAGGACTTTATATGATGTCCACTCAGAACGGTAAAGCCAGAATGATGGCCGGGGTACCAAGAGATTTGTGCAATACAAATGCAGTACCAATGTTAAAAAAAAAGGGTTGAGATTAATACCAGGAATCTACAGACCAGCCAGTATAACATCAATATTATGTAAGGTATGTGAAGGAATAGCAAGGGACCATATTTAAGAGTTTTCCAGTAAATATATTTCCATTAGTACAACATTGTAGTAACCAACATGGATTTATGAAGGACCATTCTTGCCAGACCAATATTTTAGTATTTTATGAGGAGGTGTGCTGTCATTTGGATAGAAAAACACCAATGGATGTTTTGTGCCTAGCATTTGATACAGTACCCCACAAACACTTATTCCACAAATTAGAATGTATTGGTAATCCTGTAACCAGTTTTCTATCTATGCACATAAGTGATTGATGGCTATGGTGATAATTTGTCTGGTTACTCCATGGTCCCTGCAACTATGCTAACCAACTACTCAATTATGTATATCTGGGTTTCCAAACAGATGTTGCAACCCAGGTGTGCCTTCTCAGCAAATGTGAGTAGCATTGTCCTCAACAGATGCACACATGTGAAGAGACTGAATAAACCAATACTTTTAACTTCTTTTCTTAGATTCCACCTTACAATGAATGACTGAACCTATTTACACTTGAGAAAATACATCTAAAGAAGTATCACCAGAATTTTAAAACTTGTGTTGAATCCCTCAGGGGATCCAGTGCACATACTGCCAGCATTGCTGCAGAGGTTGAAAGGGTGGGGGGTCAGCCTGTCGGTGCTCAGACCATACGCCGCACACTACATCAAATTGGTCTGGATGACTGTGTAATGGAAATTTGTAAGTTCTGTATATAATTGTATTCTATTTTGTATGTATTGCACACTGCCCTCACTGTGCACACAGCACTAATAATGTTTTCAGTAAATGTTTACATTCTTTCAAGTCCTGATTAGAATTAGCCTGCCTATGTAATGCCCCTTGTTACCATAAATGTACATTTGTAATATTAATGTGATACCTACATAATCATGTGCATAAAAACCTTCAATTGCGTCATAATAAAGCAAAACAGTTATTTGGAAAGATGCTGAGCGTATCTTTTGTGTCTGTTCCCTACTGCAGTAGTTATTATTAATTTGGAACCACTAATCAATATGAGGATAGGAGTTGCCTATCATCAATTTAACCAAGTCAGCATGGCGAGCCTTGCCTTAGGAGGGGATTCCAGGTGACCCTGAGTATCCGAAACGAGGAGCTTGAGACGATCCGGGAATTTCTGATAATCAGCCGGCTGAGGTAAGCCTTTTGCTTACATTTGAGTTATCAGACTTCCTTGATCGGTAAGGCATTTTCGGGACAAAGGGTACCTATTTTACTCCCCTTAATCGAACTGTATTGATTGGTGGTTATATGTTATGTTGTCACTGTCTATTGTCCATCAGAGTGTTATAGATAAGAAAGGGAAGAATAGTGCTGTTCACAGGTATCTGTAGTACATCTGCTAGATAAAGTAGTTTAGAGGCAAGAGGGTATAGGCACATGTAGAGAAGACTGGCCAGTCATTATGGACATTGAATTAAAATAAGGGAATGAAGGGTAAGAGACCCTCAAAAATGCCCAGCGCAAGAGAAGCGCTATATATGAACCAAAGGTGCGGTTCCGCCTATACCGGGCCCCTAGATTAATGGTTAAAGTGGACAGGGATCCACAATGGGTAACTGGGTTGCCAAAGTCCACAGGGACTAAGAATCATGCAGAGTAAACAGCTAGAGAAACAGCTATCTATGTGAGCAGGATGGATCAAGGGTGATATTAACACTAGACAGAAAGGGGCATTTTCATATTAAGTTGTGGGATGAATTTGGGGTCAGACACTACAACTATTAGAATCAGAAACAGAGAAATGAGAGGTAAAACAGAATACTTTATATGTTTTCAGAGAGGGAAGATGGGATGAGCACTCTGGCTGCCTGTCTGATCATAGAAGCTAGATATAAAGGATATCTGAACAAAAGAAGGAATGCAGAATTTAAGGTAGGGAAATATTAATGAGAGTTAAAAGAAAGTGAGAGAATGATATGCATGTGTAGTTACAAATGGGAAAAATGTAAGCGATTTTAGAGAGATATTGGTGTATGTGTGTGCGAATGCTGGGACCTTTAGTTCTATCCCTTGTGTGTGTCATGTACGCAGATGTGACCCCCTCCTTTGCGCTCTCATGAAAGAAATATGGCTGAGATGAGAGGTCAGTGATAAGCTGGAAGGACACCATGCCAATTCCAGTTTTTTAGACAAAACATTTATAACAAAATGTGCCGGGTTAACGAATCTAATGGTAAACAATGTGATCACAATTATTTTGAATCTGTTTTCCAAACATGGTAAAATGAAGGTTACATTTAACCGTGTATTACACAAATTGAATATCCTTGGTTAGTGGAAACAGTACATTTAAAAAAGGGAAATTAAGTAAAATTAAGTAATGAGTATTCATTTCTAATATGAGTTTAACAATTTTATTAATAATATAGATATATTGAAACTGGTTTAGACAACCTTTGGTTGGAAATGAAATCCAGGTTATTGGGGAAATTTGTAAAAATGGGATTAGTTTAGATTAAGATAACAATTTTGTAATTTTACATTTATTCAATAAGCCCTTATTGAGAGAAAAAGATTAAGATGAGGTTGTTATTTGTAATACAGCTGCCATAATATTTAACAAAGCCAAGATGAATGGGATACATAAGAAGTTTTTCTACAAAAATGAAATTTCAAGGTTCTTGATAATAACTTGATGTCAGTCCATGATGTGAGAGTTGTTATAAATAAAATTTAAATATAACAGACCCATCACATCAAGTCCACAAACCCTGTTAGGATAGATGCCACCTGCAGCCAGTTGTTTTATAGTTTTTGATGCTTTGTGGTCCATCATACAGATTGTTGATCCTTTTGTTTTTATTTTTTATTTTTTTTTAAATCCAAAGCAGAATGTGTGGATTTGTGAAATGATGTGCCCCTTTTCCTTGTAAGTGCAGTGGTATAAGCAGAAGAATATTTTGGATTTATGGACATCTCTCCATGACCGCAGGGTATTGTTATCGTTTATTATAATATTGCCAGGAAAAAGTTGTCTTTTGAAACATGAAACTGGAGTTCTTACACAAACAGCGTGATAGAAAACAAGCCATTGTAATATATTTTTGCAAGCTGGACCCAGTAATAAATGGTTCACCCTGATATAATCAGAGCTGCAGCTTTTATGCAAAGGTGCTATTGGACAAAGTTAGATATTGTTTTGGTCAAACATTTAAATTTTAATGGTCCGACATTCTGTGCAGCAAATATACAGCTAACTAAATGTTTGTCTAATGAACGGTTTAAAATATGAGTTTGTTTATGTACAAATCTAACAATGAAAAATTTGTACATTTATTCAAAAGAAAGGAAAAGACACATGTGTTAAATTGATGACGTAGGAATCAGCTGCTGTGAGCCCAGTGCAGGACACACTCCCTGAAGACCCAGATATTTAATTTTTTGTAGATTTGAGTATGCAGTTTATCACCCAGAAGGATACTCTGTATTCAAAGTCATTGGATCCTTTTTCCCCAGCTCAAGAAACAGAGCTCCATGTTTTAGCAAAGCCTGTGAGCTATAAAAAGAATGTATATTTATATAGATAGTCGACATATAGAGAGCTTTTGGTTCCATTTGAAGGGCCAGAAGTTTGTTTTTACTTCGGCAGGTAAACCAATAAAGCAATGCCAAGTTAATTTGATTGGCTGTTTTTCAGCCTTCCAGGTTCTTACTGAGGTAGCCATATTAACTTTCACACATGGAAGCAGACCAGGTGACTAAGGATGCTGCATTTACAGCCCGGACACTTGATGGGTCTGTGCAACTCACAGATTCCACCCTAGTTCTGGCCCAGTATAGCTGGGATTAATAATTCAACTTTAAGGACCCAGAACGAGAAGAACAAGTGGTCCACAGGGGGCAACTTCTTATGAAACAGGACTTTGGAAAAGGTGATAATTTATGTCTGCCAGACACTCTTTTCCCTCCAGTTTGACACATGGACCGTGTCATCAGTCACAAGCAGTTATGGCTGTCTTAGTAAATGAGCAAGGGATAGAGCCAGGGTTCACCACAGTTGTTTTTATAACATACCACTTCTTGTTTTACCTGTTACCAAAGGTGTTACCAAAAGCTGAACATCCCTTCCAGAGATTACAAAAAAAGGATATATCCAGATGCCCAAGTCAGGATCTTAAGAGTATGTATTTTGTCTGTATGGACATGTTTTTTGGATGTCCAGTGGCAAATGCTACTGCAAAGGCCACAGTAAAAAGTGTTATCAGAAGTAGTTTGTAAGTACAGAGTGCAGAAAGTACAGAGAGTAATTTTTATAGGAGAGTCCTTACTAGAAGTTTTGAGAATTTATTTTTACACCCCCTACTGTCTACAATGTAGCGGAATACGTAGAGTAAGAAACTAGAAAACTTTTGCCTGAATGTTTTCTTATATTTGATGAAGCCCCTAAGGGGGGTGTTGGACTCTCTCCCTATGGGATTTGGTTTGGGAGTGTGTTACTCACTTGCTTATATTTTGTCTCAGCAGCTGAAGTCCTCCATTTAGATCTCACAGAGAATGTTGCTGATCTTTTAAGGTTTTTTACAAACTCATTTATGTGTTTTCTCCCCAATTCCAGATCCTAAAAGTTTGGAAGGATCTAAAACTAAAGCCAGGTGACTTGTGGATTGTTAAGAGACATTTATATATAAGGAAATGTTTGGAGACTCAATACAGCATCTATTTCATGTACAGTTTTTGCAAAACTTGAAGGAAAAGTCACCTGGATCCACACCAGACACTGCAAAAATGACCAAATTAAAGAAATCTCTGTGTTTGATTTGTTTCCCTCTTGTGATCACAGTCTAGGGTACTTTTTGATTCAATTACTTTAATTGTAAGGGATATATATTTGAAAAGTAGTTTAGCCATGTTGAAGTCATATTTTGTCTTTTGTACGTCTTCCATTTTATGTAGAATTGTCTGTGTTTACATATGCTGATAAGTCAGCATGCCAACAATTCAGCTAGAAGGCCATTCTGGCCACAGGAGTGTACAGCCAGTACTCTGTAAATATGTCTTATCAATCATTTGTTTTTCACAATGAAAGGTCATTTTGTAA
Organism: Lithobates septentrionalis; assembly: GCA_037952835.1. NCBI lineage: Eukaryota > Metazoa > Chordata > Amphibia > Anura > Ranidae > Lithobates > Lithobates septentrionalis. The sequence goes on along the minus strand of JBBDGP010000016.1, from coordinate 6,773,345 downwards.
TGAAAAAGTTGCTCAGCTATTATTTTCTCCACAATGGAGTTTTTTTTGCCTCTTTGGCCAGGACTACCTCCACCAAAGCGTGTGGAGGTTCCAGGTTAAAGGTGAAAGCAGGTATGGTTAGTCATCAAAATATTGATCAAAAGAGGGGAGACTGTAATGGAAATGTGTAAGTTCTGTATATAATTGTATTCTATTTTGTATGTATTGCACACTGCCCTCACTGTGCACACAGCACTAATAATGTTTTCAGTAAATGTTTACATTCTTTTGAGTCCTGATTAGAATTAGCCTGCCTATGTAATGCCCCTTGTTACCATAAATGTACAATTGTAATATTAATGTGATACCTACGTAATCATGTGCATAAAAACCTTCAATTGCGTCATAATAAAGCAGAACAGTTATTTGGAAAGATGCTGAGCGTATCTTTTGTGTCTGTTCCCTACTGCAGTAGTTATTATTAATTTGGAACCACTAATCAATATGAGGATAGGAGTTGCCTATCATCAATTTAACCAAGTCAGCAGTCGTCCCAAAAGGAAGCCTCTTCTAAAGATGGTGCACAAATAAGTCTGCAAACAGTTTTCTGAAGACAAGCAGACTAAGGACATTGATTACTAGAACCATGTCCTGTGGTCTGATGAGACCAAGATAAACTTATTTGGTTCAGATGGTGTCAAGCATGTGTGGTGGCAACCAGGTGAGGAGTACAAAGACAAGTATGTCTTGCCTACAGTCAAGCATGGTGGTGGAAGTTTCATGGTCTGGGGCTGCATGAGTGCTGCCGACACTGGGGAGCTACAGTTAATTGAGGAAATCATGAATGTCAACATGTACTGTGACATACTGAAGCAGAGCATGATCCCCTCCTTTCGGAGACTGGGCCGCAGGACAGTATTCCAACATGATAACAACCCCAAACACACCTCCAAGACGATCACTGCCTTGCTAAAGAAGTTGAGGGTAAAGGTGATGGACTGGCCAAGCATGTCTCCAGACCTAAACCCTATTGAGCATCTGTGGGGCATCCTCAAACGGAAGGTGGAGATGCACAAGGTCTCTAACATCCACCAGCTCTGTGGAGTGATGGAAGATGACTCCAGTGGCAACCTGTGAAGCTCTGGTGAACTCCATCCCCAAGAGGGTTAAGGCAGTGCTGGAAAATAATGGTGGCCACACAAAATATTTACACTTTGGGCCCAATTTCGACATTTTCACTTAGGGGTGTACTCTCTTTTGTTGCCTGAGGTTTAAACATAAATGGCTGTGTGTTGAGTTATTAAGAGGGCAGTAAATTTACACTGTTATACAAGCTGTACACTCACTACTTTACATTGTAGCAAAGTGTCATTTCTTCAGTGTTGTCACATGAAAAGATCTAATAAAATATTTACAAAAATGTGAGGGGTGTGCTCACTTTTGTGAGATACTGTATGTAGTGTTAATTACATTTACTTATTTAGTTCTGTCAGTGTTGGTTGTAGTTCCATCCCAGGCTACTGCCCGCATTTTGAATGTTCCTATCAGTGATCAACAACCACTCCCTCATTTATTCTTCAGGCCTCCGCTGTAATTGTGAAACCCTGTGCCTCTGCATATCTTCATATTCATTGTGAAGAAGGCTAGTAAACCTGTCCATTAGCAGCAACTTCAGCCTACTATTTCAGATCTGAGGATTAAGTGGAGTTGTAACTCTTTACTGCAAGTACTAAGTGACATCACTTAGAACAGACATTGGAGTATCAGCACCTTTCTCACATCCTCACCACCACCTGTCAGGAGACCAGCGGCAAGGGCCTGACAGGTCTGATACCCTCTTACTTAGCCACTCCAAATCCTGGTGGACTGTGATTTCATTTATTGGATACCCATAAGCAAGAAGATATGCACAGAATAAGTCAGAGTCAGAGTAAGTGTCATGATTTTATACATTATTACTGATGACTTTTGAAACACTGATTGCTCAAATAAGGATACAATGTTTCTACAAATGGTCTGTTAGAGCTACTTTTTGACACATCTTTTGGCAAACGCTGACTAAAATTATTTTATATGTACTTATTGTGTGTGGATAGCCAGGGGATTTATCTGTCTCAGTTTCAGCTACTGCAATCAAACTGGGCACTATTCCTTGTTGCCCTAAAGCAATATCTTTGGCTATTTTAAAATCTGCAACATTATTTAAAATAATACCTGGTGATTCTGCCATAAAGATTCTCATTTAGGAAACTCTTGTTATAGGGTTACGATTCTCTGTCCTTGTCTCACAATTGGGCTTCTGCATTGCCAGCCTATCACAATGCATTCTGATGTCTATTACATGTGGCCATCTCAAAACGCATAATGCAGGTATGGTCTGCTGTCGTTACCATAGAATATAAGTCAGCAAACAGTTTTGGAGAAGGAATACCATTTGAGGATTTGGACAATACTCATGCAAACCATAGGTAATTTTTGTGTGCAAGGCGAAAGTATTTCTATACTTCATCAGGCATTTTGTGCCCATATGAGCATGTTTGGACTGAAGAGATTGTGGTGCTGCTAGGCAAATGCAAATATACACCTTAGCTTTTTGTCTCCTAACCTGCAGGAGGTGAAAATTCTTCTGCAGGATCCTCTTTTGTGTCCACCTTTCCTTCCTCAGTATTTTCTTCAAAGAGTTCCTAAATAGATTCAGGAAGTGAAGAGGCAGAGGGGTACTTTTGGAACTTTGAGACCAAATGTTCTAGAAGGGCAGAGAGTTTTCCAAATAAATCAGACATATTTCTGATGAAGTCTGCCTTAGTCAGAGAGTCCATCTGCTGTGTGCCTGAAAGGGAGCTACAATTAGAAGAAGAAAACTTTGTTAATATGTGACCTTGTTCTGATGCAGGGGAACAGCTATCACCCTGAGTGTTTTGCTGGTTTTCCTTAGTGCCGCCTGTATCATGAGTGCTACTAGCCATTTTATTCTCAGCTTCTCTGTGCCTTGTATCTGCCTTTGCTAAGTGATGGAATTTCCTCTGAGGTACTCAAAAATGGATGTGGACTTAGAGGATATTTTCACATCCAGGAAAGAAGCTGTTATAATACAGGAACTGACCAATTGCCTATTTTTGTGTCTCTGGAATAGTAGGCAGTTGGGAGATCAGCCAACATCCTTCTTGCGATGGATGTGTTGGCCAGAAGGCTAATTACAATTATGTCACCAACCAAGCAGCAATGCTAAGTGGGAAAAACCTGCCAAATTTAAAAAGGTAAATATTATAAAAACATTTACTACCTCCAATGACTTTTACTGAGGGGATAACACACTAAAGTAAATAATGTAAAAACAGGACTTGTCATAAATACATTGAAACCCTGCCTTACCTTACCCATACTTAAGATTTCTAGAGGGTACCAAACTTCACCCATCATGGGGACATACTCCCGAAGGGATCTTCCAGGTGTTGGTGCCCTAGAAATCTATCACAGCCCTGGACCTGTATAGCACCCTGCAACTAACTACACTCATTGCACCACGTCCAAGGTAAGCACACAAATCAGGATCCAAGGAGCAAACATTACAGGCTGGCCCTGCTGCTGCGGGGTCCAGGTATGGTTCTCAAGATGTACATTGAAGGCAATGGATCCTTGAGGCAATAAGCAGTTAGAACTTATTAGAAGTGTTAGATGAATCAGTGAAGAAAAGACAAAAAAAGGATAGTTTAGAAACTTCTCCATAGAAGAAGTCCATCAGCTAAGGTCAAAAGCAAAAGAAAATGGAGTCCAACAAAGAGGGTAAGGTTCTCTAAGGGTGCACTGATGGTGTTCCCAGCAAAGCTTTTCCTATCCAATCATCTAGATGTAGAACCATATCACCTATGGTCTAGGAATACAGTTGCTGTGTCCTGTACTGTACAATTTAACAGTTTATTTAGTCAGAGTTTAACATACTGTATACTTTATATCCAAAAATTGGGAAGAGTATAAAACATTTGCAACTATGCCTAGAAAAGTTCCACCAAAACACAGTGACTCGATAAGGAGGACATTAGTAAGAGAAGCAACCAAGAGGCTATGGAGATGCAGTGTCAATAGCTGAAGTGGAAGGACTCTAAATGGGACAATAATAACCAGGGCATTTCAAAAAACTGTGCTTTAGGGAAGAGTGAGAAATAAAAAATAGTTGCTGAAAAATCATATAAAATCATCTTTGAAATTTGCCAACACTTATTCTGGGGGGCAAATGTGATGATAAAATAATGATAACAACATTTATCTTTTTGATCTTAGTCCAAAATGCTATGGGGTCGATTTGCTAAAACTGGAGAGTGTAAAATCTGGTGCAGCTTGGCATAGAAACCAATCAGCTTTCAGGTTTACTTGTCAGTGCTTAATTGAACAAACTGAAGTTAGAAGCTGATTGGCTACCACGCACAGTGGCACCCGATTTTGCACTCCCCAGTTTTAGTAAATATACCCCTATGTGTAGCAGGAAGCCAAAACTGATCATCACTCTGTGAACCATGGTGGTGGAAGCATCAAGTTGTGGGGTGATTTTTGTCATCAAGGACTAGAAAACTGCTCTTGACTGACAGCAAAATGGATGCAGCCATATAAGAAATAACTAGTCCTGGTTCAGTATGCAAGAGAACTGAGTCTGGGACAGAGATTCATATTCCAGCAAAATGTTACCCTAAACACACAGCCAAGGCTACATTTGTCTGGTTTAAAACTAAGGCTTCAGCCCAACTAAGAAACTGTTAAAGTAGCATGTAAATCAAATGGTACAAGTCACAGTGCAACTATTTTCATTCAAGGCTGCGGCATTGCAAAATATGTATAAATCCAAGGAAGTGAATACTCAATGTATGCAAATCACCATATCTGTATTTGTTTATAGATAATCTTTTTGTAAAAATAGCTACATAGTTACATAGTTAGTCAGGTTGAAAAAAGACACAAGTCCATCTAGTTCAACCAATAAAAGAAGAAAAAAAGCAAAATAATATAAGCTAATACAAACAAATCTGACTGTAATCAGGATGCCTACTAGTAACCAAGGTGTAAGGTTTTCATTACAGGGACATATGTAGCTGATATTTACAGAAAAAATAACATGGTATGCACTTTTAATAATCATTTTTTCCTTGCACGAATATAGTCATGTTTCTTTACATTTTAGGGTAACGGAATTATGAGAAAAAAATGAAAACAATAGTTACAAGCAAGAATAACACAGTTTTAATTGCCATTAATAAGAATTTGCATTAAATTTACATCAGTTCTCCTATGTTATATGGTCATCATTTGTACATATTGAAAAACTAACAAACTTCCAAGTATTCAAATGCCAGTAAATAATTCTCATTTGTATTTATTATACCAAATACATTAAAAATAACAAAAAACCTATATAATGTGATATAAATAGTTTATTTACATTACAGAAAAACATCAAGACAATGTATACTATTTCAAATATATCCATACATATTCAAATATATCTGTAGTACATGTATTCATTGGTGTAGATTACCACAAATTCAAGGCAACATGTGCAGGTCGTTTGTCCATTTATTGACTAATATTTATCTAGTCCATGTTCTCTTCTGGTATTTTTGCCATTGTGGAAACATGCGTGCTTTAAATTAACCGCGTTGATGCCCTTGTTGTGTTATCTGAACTGTAGTGGCCCGTGGTTTGCTTTTGCCTGTGGATCCGATTGCTTCTTGGACATTTTCTGCAAAATAAAACATGTAAGTAAATAATAGGACACCAGATACCTGTCATATACAATTTACTTTGAATTACATTTGCTTGGTGTTTACAGATTACTGCATATAGAGTTGGTTACTTAAAGTATAAGTGCATTTACACTATAAATTACACATTTGTACTTCACCCTAAAACCTAATAAATAAAGTATGACAGGTTACCTGTACTGCAGACAAAGACAGGTATTAAGGGAAAGTGAAGTAATATTTTTAATATTGCGTTGACTAAAGTGGGTATTTCTAAAGGGAAGACACAGCTATTCATTCATATCCTTAAATTCCTCCATTTTCTGGGATTTGCCTATTTAGTGAAGCCATCCAGTTCCCTGGTGGTGGATGTAGAGGGTGAAAGCAACAGAGATTTAAGGCTAATATCGTCATTCGAAGGGCATCAAATACAAAGCAAACATGCGTATCGAGAGGCACATGCAAGCAAGTGCAAAAAATCCTTCATAAATTAGGGATAAGTAATAAAATCAATGTTTCACCAAAAAAAAATGTCAAAGGACAGCTTAAGATCAGAGGCTGTAACATATGTTGTATTATGAATATGACAAATATTACTGAAACAAGGATTTCCCATTGAAAGTCTGAGTTAAAAATGTGTGGAAAACAGGACTTAGTCCAATGGACACTCTAATGGCAAATATACTTTGTTACTATAGTGTACAGTATGGTTCAACAGGCATTCAGCTTTTAATTAGCAACAAATGATTGGTAAACTGACTATTTACCACTTAATTAATATACATATCATTCTTTTCACACACATAGAGCTTTCTTTTAGTGGTATTTAATCACCACTGGGTTTTTTTATTTTTTGCTAGCTAAATAAACTAAAGAAGACTGAAAGTTATGAAAAAAAAAAGTTTTTCATAGTTTGTTATAAAATTTAACAAACCAATAACTTTTCTCCTTCACTAATGTGCGTTTATGAGGCTACACTGATGGGCACTAATGAGGTGACACTGATGGGCACTGGTAGGCAGCACTGATGAGCACTGATAGGTGACACACATAAGGAGACACTGATGGGCATTGATTGGCAGTGCTGGTGGGTACTGATTGGCAGCACTGGGGGGCACTGATTGACAGCACTGGCGGGCACTGATTGGGCTCTGATTTACAGCACCAGGGGGCACTGATTGGCAGCACTGGTGGGCACTGTTAGGACTTCACTGATCAGTGCCCTGTAGATGTCACTTTCACACACCTGTCAGCATGAGGAAAGGAATGCCAATAACCTTCTTGTGTTTACATTGTGTGGTAAAGGCCGCTGTGATTGGTCATTTACACTGATCTGTGATCAGCTGTGCCCTAAGGACACAGCGATCACAGAGCGCACCGCCTGCGTGCCACAGCAGGCACAATCACAGGAGGACATCATATGACACCCTCCCAAAACTGTCCGATCAAGCTATAGCCGTCATTCGGCTTTAGCGCAGTTGGCAAGTGGTTAAAGAAGAGCCTAGTTGAAATAGTTAAGACCTACACAGCAAGTAGCAACTGTTGAGACAACAAACTGTGGTCAGGAGTATATAATTTCACAACACAGCCTAAAGAGGGCAGCAGTCAGGACTACAGTATGTACAATGATGTAATATAAAGCACAATGTATACAGTGCAGCAGACAGTAGTATGTAGTGTACAACATAGCTTATAGATGTAGTATTTACATAATATAACAATAGAATGCATGGATCGAAGTGAACAAAATCTCTTGATGTGCTAGATAATAACTCCAACTTTGTGTCCCTCTGCTTCCTAATAAAAACTGACCACACTAAGCAGGAGTACACACCATGCTCAGTTGTGCTGGGAACCCAGTGTGCTCTCCTCCAAAGATCAGACTTGTCCTGACACCCCCCGCACAGCCATTCACTGGGAAGTTCAGCATGCTGCTATTTCTCCTCCCCAGCTCTTACACAGCTGAGAACAGATGATATGAAATCATTTATAAAAAAGGGAAAAAAGGTATTTACAATATTTTTTAAATCTATACACAAATGATTTGCCTATCATTTCTATTTTAAACTGAATGGATTGTTTTACAAGGTGGGGCTTTACAATCACTTTAAAACTACCCCCCTTTTTAACACTAAGGCCTCAGGCACACAGGATATAAAAATAACGTTATGAAAACGCCAGTATCTTTGCAGTGATTTTTTTTAACTTTTTTCAGCTTTTTTCAATGTTTTTGCAATATCGGTTTTTAACGTTTATTAGCGTTTTTTAGCATTTTTCCACGTTAGCGTCTTTTAGCGTTTTTTTTTTCAATGGATCAAAAACGTTAAAAAACGTTGGTGAATTACGTTTTTGAGCGTTTTTGAGCGTTTTTGAGCGTTTATGAGCGTTAGAGCGTTTTTACAGCTGAAAAACGTCTTTTAGAACCCACTGGTCCAGGGTTTTTTTTACAGCTTAAAAACGCCTATGCCACTTGCAGCTCAAAAACGCCTAGGTGGGCATGAAGACATAGACTAACATAGACAGGCCTTTTTAAGCTGCAAAAAACGCTCAAAAAAGCAGCTGTAAAAACGTCCGTGTGCATGAGGTCTTATACTAACTACCCTGTAGCAGGAAGATGCATTTACTTATATATTCTCAGGCCACTCATCCGGTCATGTGATCTGCTCTAGTATCTCAACTGGTAGCAGCTTCAGGGGAGAAGAAGGAGCACTGACAATAGATTGCCCATAGTTTGCCTGTGGAAGATGTCATCACTCAGGAATTCCAGCCCTTGATGGGGCACTCTCTCCTCAACCCTGTAGCTGGTTTTGGCTGATACAGGGGAGATTACATGATCATGGAGCAGCCTGAGAATAGATACTGGATGTATATGCATTTTTCTTCTATGGTTATGTAGCGCTGGTAGATTTTTCAATCTACCGCTTATAGGTAAATTTAGTGGGTCATATGTTTTGTACATAGTTCAGATTTAGTTTATTGTCAGATTTGGCCTCTGTTCCAGTTTGGCTGTGATGCGTGTAGTTTCACACTGTGCCTGTGGGTGTCGTTGTCATCATGGGTCGGTGTTGGAAAGGCAACATGCTGAAGTGTATTAGCGCTCTTCTGTCCCGGAGATAACTCGGCGGAGGTGGTCCTCTGAGTTGCATTCTGGGAGAGGGTATTTATGGGTCAGACACCTTGTTTAGAAAGGTTTTTCCGCCTTGTGGCCCTCCTGGCCTAGAGGTATGTGTCAGTGAGTGCTACCTTGTGGCCCTCCAGCCTGGAGGGTTGCGCTGCTGCAGCCGGGCAGGTAGACCCAGAGGCCTGTCTGGGGCCTGCTATCGTTGGGATGGTCCTGTGCTGTCTGTCCTGCGGGAAGAAGCCAGACAATCGGGAAGATCCAGGGGAGGACCCGTCTTTGAAGGGACCATGCAAGGCTGGTCTTAAGAAGGGCCTGGTGACTCGATTGGAGGACGTATCCTAAACTACCCTACCGCACAAGTACTGCCGGGTCGCCTTAAAGGTTCTGGTACTGTGCTTGCTGTTCATCGAAAACCACTACATCCTGTGGCAGAGGATCGTACGGGTTTTATTTCACTCAAGTCTGTGGCAGAGACTTTGTACATGCTGCATACTGGCTGCTAGGTTGGTGAGAGAGACTTATCCGGGCAGGCAAAGATTTACTCCTAAAAGGAAAATATATTCTTCCTTAAGATTCCAATTACTCCAAGTGCTATACCAAGAAAAGGTATTTGAACTTCCCTGCAACTCTTCTTCTACCTCTTTCCTGCTACTTCTTCCAGTTATATCCCATTAAAGCATTGGAAAAGTACTCAAGTGACTGGTGCCTACATTGTTTGATATTAAGCTCAACGGGAACCCTAGACCCGGTATTGGTGAAATTACAGGTAACAAGGTGACGGTAACAGCCCGCAAAAAATCAGCAGCTCCACCGTGAGTTAGTGCTACAGTTAGTTAATATAGGTGTTAGAAGGGGGGTTGGAGCAGTTTTAAGATTAAACAGTTTTATTCTGGAATTCCACTTTAACAGTCCATCAAGCTCTTATGGTTTCAAAATCTTGTTTCCTGGGAGAAATAATGCCAATTGATGTCCTAAACAGAATTAATTTATTTCACATAATGAAGTAACCAACAGAAGCTGGCAGAAAGTCCACGTTCCTACCAGTTTTCTGATCTTAGCGTTTAAGCACATCTCACTTCAAAACAATAATCAATGCCCGGAGAAAACTTCTTCTTTAGTTAAATCTTTATGAAATAACATATAAAAATCAGGTACCCTCTTAAATTTATCATAACCAAACAAGGCCATATGTTGGTTATCAAAAGTTTGGCAGAAGACACAACCTTGCTGAGCAATTGGGATTTATTATCAGAAGCATATGCAGCACGCATTAAAACCCCTGACTATATTACACAGGACTCGCATTAGGGCTCTGCCAAAGAGTAAGACTGGCATATAACATCCTACAACATTTTTATTACAGCTCTGTGAAGTAGCCATTACCATCTGTGTCTTTCCGCCCTAGGCTTTGGAAAGTAAACCCTGTTGATGGGAGTGGGTGAAGTATAGCAGCAAAAGCCAGGGCACCATACAGAAAAGTGATTACAGGCATTCAGAGCAGTGCCCTGCTAATAATACTTCAGTCATTGAAGCCAGGTGCTGGAATGAGTGTCAGTGGACACAGCCTGGATCTACAGAATGCCAAGACTGTTAAAATCCTGGGACAGTCCCCTTGGCAGGACTGTTGGGAGATATGATATCAACATTAATGATATAGTAGGGCAATTTCTTGCAAATAGTTCTGGTCAAATAAATAGAAGCAAAAGTGATGCACATTACCTAAAAAGGACCACCCTATTAACTAAATATTCAAATCCTACATTCCGGTGCATGACAGCAAAATACTTTGATAATACTCCACATCAGAGAATTATAGTGAACAGAATTAAATAGGGAAAGGCATGTGGATTTTCAATATTTTTTTTAAATGCAAATTTAGTGATTTTTGGCATGAGAATCATGGCTGAGTTTTTTACACCATCCAAGAATGAGAAAAACAATCATCTGATTTTTTAAATTTTTTTTCTGGTCAACATGTTTAATAGGGTACTGAGCATGTTCCCCTGAGGCACTGTTATTGGTTGCTGGATCTCTGGGAGGCACGGCTAGAGTTTTTTTTCACTAATCCAATAGCATGAAATAGTAAAATAGCAGTTTTTTTCGAGTACAGATATTTTTTCTCAAGCACTTGCCGATACGAATTACTGATACCCATTTTTAGTGTCATGTGACAGTTTTTTTAGGGCCCGTTCACACCATACATGCATGAAAACAATGGGAACCTGCACAGATTTCACTTGCAGAGACATCTGTTTCACATCAGTTTTTATGGGCCACAGTGCGATTTGAAAAAGAGTCCTGCGTGATTTACGTCCAGTTTAGGTGCAATTTCTAATCTCATACACTACCATTCTTATTGAAATTGCACCTGAACCTTTGAACAAAATTGCACCAGACGGGGCTTTGAAATCGCACTGCACACCAGCCAGCACATATGTGAACCGATTCTGAAAGTATCGGTTTTAGTATCAGAGCATTTGCACAAGTACAAGTACTCGTGCAAATGCTTAGTATCGGTGTCAGTGCAAGGCTAGAATGAAACGCAAAGATGACAGATTAGATTTCGAGGCTGTTTACAAAAAGCTGAGAATCTTCCTTCATAAACTGAATGTGTATATACTCCAGGCATGTGAAATACAAATTCCTATCCACTATGAATACCCAATCATGTGCAGATGCTTTTCACTAAATCAGATGATTCAAATAAATATGCCCACAATTCTTTGAGTGAAGATTTTAACCACTTCAGCCCCGGAAGGATTTAACCCCTTCCTGACCAAGCCCTTTCTTGTGATACGGCAATGCGTTGCTTTAACTGACAATTGCACTGTCGTGCGATATTGTACCCATCCAAAATTGACGTCCATTTTTCCCCCCCAAATAGAGCTTTCTTTTGGTGGTATTTGATCACCTCTGTGGTTTTTGTTTTTTGTGCTATAAACAAAAAAAGAGCAACAATTTTGAAAAAAAATCAATATTTTTTACTTTTTGCTATAATAAATATCCCAAAAAATAAAATAAAATAATTTTTTCCTCCGTTTAAGCCAATATATATTCTTCTACATATTTTGGTAAAAAAAATCACAATAAGCGTATATTGATTGGTTTGCGCAAAAGTTATCGCGTCTACAAAATACGGGATATATTTATGGCATTTTTATTATTATTTTTTTTATTAGTAATGGTGGCGACCTGCGATTTTTATCATGACTGCGACATTGCGGAGGACAGATCGGACACTTTTGACACTATTTTGGGACCATTGGCATTTATACAGCGATCAGTGCTATAAAAATGCACTGATTACTGTGTAAATGTCACTGGCAGGGAAGGGGTTAAACACTAGGGGGTGATCAAGGGGTTAAGTGTGTTCCCTCAGTATGTTCTAACTGTAGGCAGGGTGGGCTCACTAGAACATGACAGAGATCATTGCTCCCGATCACTGGAAGCAGTAGATCCCTGTCATGTTGCTAGGCAGAACAGGGAAATCCCCCCATTCAGCCTCTCCGTGCCACGATCGCGGGCCACTGGCGGACATCGATTCTGTGGGACGCGCAGGTGAGCTCCCACTAGCTGCCGATGACGAAGTGACGGGTACATCATTTTGCACACCCGTGCCACTTTGCAGATGTATGGCAAGTGGTTAAAGTGGTTAAACTCCTAAAATTAGCCCCACTGTACACCGCAGCCAGTCTTTAAAGTTTTCTACCTTTCACACCCAGCAGCTCTACAGAGTCTCCAGTCTCTACAGTGATGCTCCATGTCTCAAAAAGACTCTCAAGACTTAGATGAACATGTCTTGTTATAGTGACTGGCATGTACAGTCCACAACAGTATAGAATATCTTGGGAGACTCCAGAAATTTACATAACCCAGGTCTTGCCATACAACAGGCTTGGCAAGTATTCTGCCTGTCCATCTGCAGCTGTGTACTAACGATCCGATTATCGTACGATCACTGCGAAAAGTGGTATTTTTATTCTGTCGTATGAGAATTTTGGTAACTTTAGTAAACTCTTCATTTTTATGATATGCGAGTAGCATGCAAAGAAAAACTGATGATCTGTCGTCCTATTTTTGGATCGTGTGTACGGGCCATACGGGCGATTAGAGAAGAGTCTCTAATGGCCCGTACACACTAACCGAAAATCAGATGAAAAATACCGCTTTTCAAAGCGATGGTACGATAATCGGATAGTTAGTACACAGCTTTTGAGAGCTGATCATGACGATATTATCCAATTGAACAAGCACGAAAAAAATCAAACGATTTTTGTTTAATTTTTGTTTAATCAGTACAGTTGTCGGAAATACAATACAAATACACTACAACACATTACATCACTTCCAAATTTTTATTCTGTCGTATGAGAATTTTCGTAACTTTAGTAAACTCTTCATTTTCGATATGCGAGTAGCATGCAAAGAAATGCTGATGATCTGTCGTCCAATTTTCGGATTGTGTGTACGGGCCATTGGTTGGGAGAAGGAAGATTACCTTTCTACCCATCTCACTTTAATACTAACTGCACTGATGATTAGAAGCTGTTTGGTGAGGAGAAGTGAGAAGAAATAAATGAGGGAGTTGCTCAGGGGTTTTGTCATTTTGCACTGAAGCTTAGGCCCCTTTCACACTGAGGCGCTTCTAAACTGCCAGTAAAACACTGAGCACTTCTTTGGCGCTTTTCATGCACTTTTGAAGAACTTTCCAGGAGCTTTTGAGGCACTTTCCATTCATTTCAATAAAGAGGGGCATTTTTGAGGCGCTTTTTGCAGCGCTCCAAACATGCTGCTTGCAGGAGTTTTTTTTCACCGCCCCGCCAGTGAACAGCCCCAGTGTAAAAGCATTCATTGATATTAATGGAAATACATTTTCGTGAGCTTTTCAGGCTCTTTATTTAGCGTGAAAGCGCCTCAGTGTGAAAAGGGCCATGACAAAATATGCAAGTGACATGCCGCGTCAGGTGAATGATTGTGCTGCAGCAAATTCTGATAATCTGTTATTCCATTAGGGTTTAGGTCAATCAGAATTTGCTACAACCCCATATATTTAAAAATAAATAACACATAGAGCATCTCTTCTGTGGAATGAAGGCCATTTATGTTTATTCAATTTCTAGGGCTGAGCTTATGCACTCTGCATACCTAAAATTCATAACCTAATCTACTGACATTTTAGATAAACCTTGGAAATGGCTGCAAAATTCAAAGAAAACACCTAGATTCACAGTTGAAACACAATTATAAGGCCCCTTTCACACTGAGGTGCTTCTAAACTGCCAGTAAAACACTGAGCGCTGAAGAAGAGCTTTTCAGGCACTGTTGAAGAGCTTTCCATTCATTTCAATGGAGAGGGGCGTTTTTTCATCGCCCTACCAGCGCACTGCCCCAGTGTGAAAGCATGCATTGATTTTAATGGAAATAGGTTTTCGTGAGCTTTTCAGGTGCTTTCTTTAGCGTTAAATCGCCTGAAAAGCGCCTCGGTGTGAAAGGCATCTAAGAGTATTTATGAATAGTCTTTCAAGTCTTTGTAAACATCATGGAAAAATTAGACGTGGTTGTTTAGAATGATGATTTGACTTTGATCTTTGACGGTGTTGTTTATTTGTTATAACATTTAAAAAAATAAAAATAAAATCTGAATTGAAAAAAAAATCATTTATATTTCTACCATTATATCTCCTAATCAAATTACCCATACTTCTAATTCTGAATATCCTCACCTACCCGGCTGCTGCTTTGCCCCACTGTTATGTTTATGCCTAGATTGATTTCTATGTCTACACATTTCTCAGGTCAGATTTCCTGATGGTGACAACAATGGATCATTTTTGCATAATATGTGTTGAAAGAGCTACAGGAGCACAAGTGGGAGAAAGGGACAAAGGTGTCCGTTTATGAAGCAGTGAAATCTATTCACTGCTTCGTTCTCCGGCATTCACAGTGAAGATTTTTCTCCTCTGTGTGCCAGTTTATGAAGCAGTGTAGATCGCTTCACCTTTGGAGGAGTGAAGCGATCTACAAATGCTTCAAACAGTGGAGAACGGCCCCTGATACTGGAATCTCGTGAGACTTTACGAGATTACAGTACCAGATGTCAGTTTATTAAGCAGTGATAAATTATCACCGCTCAACGGCGTGGATTAATGTTAGTAAAATAAAGAGTCCCCCTACATTATACACATATGTATACACACACACACATTATATATACATGTATATACACACACATGATATATATATACATATACACATTATATGTATATATGTATATATATATGTATACACATAAATATGACAGGGGGACATGCTTACAGTGTTGGGGGGTCTGAACGAGGCATAAGGAAGTTAAAAAACTTCCTCCTTCCCCCTCAGATCCCCCCAGATTTCCTCTTCACTCCCCGATTCACCACCTCTGAGCTGGTGAACCTGGGAGTGTGAATTCTGACTCAGATCGCCAGTGAAGCGGTGAGATCACCGCTTCATAAACTGGCCATTACTGTGTCATCTATGAGGATTCTCCCTGTGTAGAGATAATCGGCGGGAGAACAAGTTCAAACATGTTCTCCCCCGATTATCACTGCTTCATAAACTGTTTATGGACTGTGATCAGCGGCGATCCTCGGGATCACCGCTGATCACTGCTTCATAAACGGACACCAGAGTGTGGTCACCTATAATCTAGAAGTGCTGTATAGAAACTTTAATGACATCATCACTGGACATTATTATAGTAAAAAATGCAGGTTAAAATTTACTTTTGAGCTTACATATGCTTTAGTATTTCCTTTGACAGATGTTCCTTATTTTCTGCAATCTGTATTTCATATATTTATGCTCATTCGGTCCCTCCCCTGTAAAGTGTATCTGTGCTCTCTACAATGCTTTTTTTAGGAGACATAGTGGTTAAAGAAGCACAGAAGGACTTGTCACTCATCAGGTGTACTTAGATATGTTCTTGACATTGCACAAGCAGAACCTTACTAGCCCTCCAAAATTGTTTTTTTTTCTTTTGTTCAGTCCTTTATCTCCCCGTTGCACTTTTTTTTTTTTTTTAGCTTTGGATGGAGTGAGGAATGCTTACAACTTCTATTAGACTTCAGATGTTTTTTGTATATGATATTTTTTCCTTCAGCTTTTAAATACGGTCTATGGGGTTCACTTTGCAAGGGAATTTTCCACTGCCTTAGTAAATGAGGTGAAATTCTGCTGACTTCCATCATCCAATCACGTGCAAGGAAAATTATTTTTTTTGCAATTCTCTTGCATGTGATTGAGTATTCTTTGCAAAGTAAATTTTTACCACATTCACTAAGCTCTTCTGTCTGACTGGCCATGTTTTGGGGAAAATCACTCCAACGGGGACACATATTGAAATAAATTAGTGTGAGGTTCTAAACTTCTCATTCCAATAGAAAAAGCAGGAGATTTTATTTTACTTTCTGTTCTGTCTGAGACCAACCAAATAGACAAGAAGTGCGGATAATGAGGACAAAGGCAGCCATAAAAAGTTGATGGAGATTGTAACATTTTCAAAATGTATCCACAACAAAAAACCTTTAGATAAAATTTAATGGCATCCCAGTCTTAGTCCGTAGGGTTCAATATTGAGTAGGCCCACCCTTTGCAGCCATAACAGCTTCAACTCTTCTGGGAAGGCTGCCCACAAGGTTTAGGAGTGTGTCTTTGGGAATGTTTGACCATTCTTCCAGAAGAGCATTTGTGAGGTCAGGCACTGATGTGGGCAAGAAGGCTTGGCTCACAGTCTGTGCTCTAATTCATCCCAAATGTGTTCTATCCGGTTGAGGTCAGGATTCACTCGCTAATCCATGTCCTTATGAACCTTGCTTTGTGCACTGGTGCGCAGTTATGTTGGAACAGGAAGGGAAAACCCCAAACTGTTCCCACAAAGTTTGGAGCATGAAATTGTCCAAAATGTCTTGGTATGCTGACGCCTGAAGAGTTCCCTTCACTGGAACTAAGGGGCCAAGCCTAACGCCTGAAAAACAAACCCACACCATAATTTTGTAGACTAAAATATGCTGGAGGTTTAGTCGACTAAATACGACTCAAACTAAAACACTTGCAGATGAGGCGGACTGACAACTAATGGGACCCCCGGGCAATAAGAGACCATGGTGTAACCGCTTCCGGACCGCTCCATGTATGTGTACTGCGGCAGGGCAGCCCTTCAGCGTGAAACTATATACCTGTATATGATTTTTATCACCCCAAAACACATTCTGCTACTCCTCCTGAGTATGGCGATACCACATGTATGAGACTTTTTCACTGTCTGGACTGAATATTTACCCAACATTATATTTCGTGTATCACACAAAATCACCCAAGTGTGTCAAAACCAATGTACTGTAATGGTCACCTCTATACGAGTGTTCAGGAAATATAGCTTGGTGTAGCATCACCTATAGCAGTCCCAGTTCCTATAAGCCAAGGAAGCCTAACCTACTGGTACATGACTTACCCCAGGAATGCCATGTTCACTGACCTGGTGTCTTGCAGGAATATAGTCAGTGAGATGTGCAGATTGGTCAGTTCAGGACTCAGGCAGAGACATGGTCAGCAAACTGGCAAAGGATGGTTCAGGCAGCAAGCAGAAATATGGTCAATAAACAGGCCAGGCTTAGTAAGACATCAGGCAGAGGTAACACTGCAATGATGTGGCAGTGATCAGGGAGACTGTAATTGGTGTGGTGGTGTATCTGTTGTGGCTGTAATCAGTGACACTGTATATAGTGTAGTGGTGATCAGGGACAATATGTTTGGTGTGGCAGTGATCATGAACAATATGACTGGTATGGTGATTATTAGGGAAAATTTGGCTGGTGTGGCAATGATCATAGTCAGGCTATGGTCAGGCTATGACTGGTCAGGCTATGACTAGGGACAATATGACATATATGTGGCAGTGATCAGGGACAAAATGACTGGTGTCGCAGTGATTAGGGACATTGTTTTCGGTGTGGAGCTGATCATGGACACTGTAACTGGTGATCAGGGACACAATAACTGACACTTTAACTGGTTTGCCATTTATGTACTTTGGCTGGGTGGAAAGTGGTTGAACACTTGCCGTCCGCGTTATAGCCAAAAGGTGGCTACAGCGCGGACTTAATTTGCCGGGAGGGTGTCCCTGGACGTCCTCCCGTGCTTGAGCGGCCTGCCCGCCCCCTGCAGGACGCGCGGTGCGCTCTGTGATCAGCGAGTTTATGAGACTCGCCTGATCACAGATCGTAGTAAGGGCTCGGTCCCTACCCCTTACCACATGATCAGCTGTCAGCCAATGTGATGTAAACAGAGCCGGTAATCGGCTATTTTTCCTCCTCACGTTGATATTGTGAGGAGGATAAAAAAAGATGATCACCGGCAGCTGCGACAGGGACATTGGTCCCGATCGTGGAGGTGTCACCAGCGTCACCTACCAGTGCTCACCAGCGCCACCTACCAGTGCCCACAGTACCACCCATCAGTGCCCACAGTGTCATCTATCAGTGCCCTCAGTGTCACCTATTAGTGCCCTCAGTGCCACCTATCAGTGCCTACAGTCCCGCCTATCAGTGCCCACAGTGCTGCCTATAAATCACCAATCAGTGCGTCATTACCAGTGCTGCCTATCAATACCACCTACCAGTGCCACTTATCAGTGCCCATAAGTGCCACCCATCAGTGCCACCCTTCAGTGCCCATCAATGCCCATCAGTGTTGCCTTATCTGTGCCTATCAGTGTCGCCTTATCTGTGCTTATCAGTGTCACCTTATCTGTTCCCATCAGTGTTGCCTTATCTGTTCCCATCAGTGCAGCCCATCAGTGCTCATCGGTGCCCATCAGTGCAGCCCATCAGTGCAGCCTCATCAGCGAATATCAATGAAGGAGATAAATTACCCGTTTGCAAAATTTTATAACAAACCATGAAACATGTTTTGGGTTTTTTTTTCAAAAATTTCCGTCTTTTTTTGTTTGTCTAGCAAAAAAAAAAAAAACCCAAATAGTGATTAAATACCACCAAAAGAAAGCTCCATTTGTGTGAAAAAATTATAAAAATTTCATTTGAGTACAGTGTAGCATGACCGCGCAATTGTCATTCAAAGTGTGACAGCACTGAAAGCTGAAAATTGGTCTGGGCAGGAGGGGGTTTAAGTGCCCAGTATTGAAGTGGTTAAGGAACTCATAAGGATGACTAACGCATCAGGTAAGAGGGATTTTCATTACTGTGCATTATTTTCTAATTTTTAAATTCAACAATTAACTATTATCACACACAGAATTACAACATTTACTAGGTGCAGCCTAAATTATTGATTTTTGCAGCATTCCAACCATAAAAGTCCTTTCACAAAGATTATCTCTCCTTTAAGTACATTTAGTTTCAGGCTATTGTTAAAGCTTAACTGCGACTTTACCTTTATCTTTGCACAGTTGTACAGGTTCCTCTCTGGTTCTGAAATACCTTTCTCTAATTTCACTGCATACTGTAGTGAAAAATTAAAGGAAATGACACACTTACAGGAGTGGAGACAGAATTTGTAGAACCCTGCGCCTAGCCCTAGCCAGGGGTCACATCTCCACATAGAGTGGTAATTGGAAGAACAGCGTGCTTAATCCAAGCCAAAGTGGCGTGCCTCTCCCTGATGGTTTCACCCTGAAAGGCCCCGACCGGGTTAAGGTCGCAAGCTCTTCCAAGCTTGCCATTTGGTAAGCGCGCATTTTTACTATCACAGTGGTGTGGTGAAGGACTCATTGATTTTCAATTATTCACGCTTCTTCTATTTACCATCCAAGATTGGTTTTTGAATAGGACGGTCCAGCTGTTTATGTAATTTATGAACTTGGAGCCTATCCCAAATTTTTTTGGGCTTAATATTTTCACAATTTTTGTTCTGGTTTTATCATATAGAACTTTTTTATCACAGCGCTGCTCCTCTTGTATCTATTTTGTATGTGTCTAATGTGTATTAGAAGTTGCAGCAAGTTAGATTGAGCCCATTTCATTTCCTGGCTGGAGGATATCCCACATCATCTAGCCCTTTCTTCCCCAACCGTACTGTTCCTGGTCTGCCCCTTTCATTCAGTGGATTTCAGTTCTTTCAATCATAGAAGCTTAACATCATATGTGGGCTTTACTGAAGGCAGTCTGCATGCTAATGCAGATTGCCTAGGATAACCCTCTTTTGAAAACTGTCAAGACATTTGGATATTTGAATATCATCTGAATGAGGGCTGATGACTCTTGAGAGGAGTACTGAGGCCAGGCATCATGCTGTTTTCAAGAACCTATGTACAGCACCTTACTGACCCCTTTATCAACCATGATCTGTGTGCATTGCATATAGAAACATAGAGCCCCAGGGATCTGGGTCGAAAATAATATCACATACCCTATACTTGGGTATGGGATATTGTATCTCCATTGTTGTATACCTTGATTCTCCAGTATTCATGGCCGTGTTCGGTATTTTGTTTATATTTTGTCTTTAATAAGTATATTTTTTATACAGTTCATTGTTATTTTGGTAGTGCCTTTAAAGTCCCACCCTCAGGGGTTTTCCATATTTTTTAAAATAAGGAATGAAACAAAAATGGAATTTTTTTTTAAATTTTATTAGCATGTTGATGAGAAGTAAGAGAGAAACCAGGGAAGGCTAAATATAAGAAGATTAAACTGCACTTTAAGAGTACGTTTTTGTGAGGGGTCTATCGAGGACGAGGGAAAAAGACCAATTAACACAGATAAAATACTGATTCATGGTAATAGAAGGCTTGCGATGGTTAATTACTCCTTTTCATGTAAAATAATACAATTTAAGTTCAGTTAAAATTCTAACAGTTGTTACAGTTTATTCTAATTACAGTTTTCACTAACTATCCCTCAGACTAACCAGACTATTTTAAGAAACTTGCTTTTTACTTCTAAGATCTATCAATCTTAGCAGTACTTCAAGTAGATTTTTTTTTTCTAACAGCAATTTTAACTTATACATTTTTAGCATCCAGGCATTGCTTTGATCAAAGAGATCAGTCTTTCGTTGTAGCTCATACATTTCTCTTGATGATTCACTACTCAGTCAACACATCATGAACATACAGTTGCAAGCATATGAATGGTGTCAGCAAGCTGGAGGTGAAGTGGGTTTTTGGTGTATGGATAAAAATAAGTTAATGGCAAAAGGCTAAAGAATCTACATTAATAAACAACTGTTTTTGTTGCATCAGAAATTCCAAGATGGTAAAGAATTTTATAGTCTTTTCATTTTTTTTTAACATTTAGGTTAAAGAGATCAGCTTGATATAAATATAACCTAATCGATTTGTGGTATGTTTTTTAATAAATTCTGTATTTGAGTTTGTAGTTAAAAATGCAAACGATCACAGTTGTAAATTACAACTGTGGTCATTTGCATTTTTAACTACAAACTCAAATACAGAATATTTTACCTATGCATTCACAGGGTCTGCTTTCTGATATAGAGCAGAGTTGTTTTACTAAAAGAGTACATATTGTTGCATAGGCGTGCGCACAGGGTGTGCCTGGGCACACCCTAATCACCCTGTGCGGCTTCCCTCCTCTCCCAATGAATGCTGCAGGGTATCATTTCAGATTGGAGAGCAGGGAAGGGGCCAGTAAATATATCAGTTACCGACCCCTTCTTTTTCTAAATAAAGAGAATGAGTGATCAATCACTCACTGTACTCATTCATAACTGAAGAATAGTAAACTCGGTTTACTAAGCTTCATTGTGTGAATGACCAGGAAGCCGCTCAGCACAGAGCACTTAACATTCATTCACTGTACGGTGCAGCTAAACCTACATAGAAAGGGACTGGGGAATCTCTGTCTTCAGTCCCTTTCTCTGTCTCAAAAGTGAGAGGGTTTGAGCTTTGTAGTGCACACCCTAATGCAATAGGCTGCGCACACCTATGTATTGTTGACTTAGATAAGTGAATGTTCACTAAGCTTTATGAATAAGGTTAAGCTCTATCAACCATTTGCAAGCCAAAATTCTGTTTGTTTGTTTTTTTGATCATTAATGGCTAGTCAAACGGAATACAAGTCCATCTCATACTAAGTTAACAGCCTGCAGAGCCCTTTTGCACAGACAGCGCAGGGGCATCTTTACTGTCATTTTAGAGGCGCTTTTCGGCCGCTAGCGTGGTGCTTTTAACCCCCCCGCTGGCGGCCGAATAAAGGGTTAAAGGTGCCCGCAAAGCGCCGCTGACAAGGCGATTTGGCAGCGCTGCCCATCAAATTCAATGGGCAGGGGCCCTTTAGGAGCGGTGTTTACACCGCTCTTAAAGCACCTCAAAGATGCTGCTTCCAGGACTTTTTTTTAACGTCCTGCTAGCACAGTGCTTTGGCACTGGGATTGTAGATGAGCCATTTTTCAGGCGCTTTACAGGCACTATCTTTAGCGCTAAATCGCCTGAAAAACTCCTCCAGTGTGAAAGGGGTCTTACTCCTTTAGTCAACAACAATGGTTACACTAGCTCTTTCACAATGTAAATCTCTGGAGGTAATTCACTAAGGAAGTAGAGAATGTTCACTTTTCTTTAGTTTTGATGAATAAACTGAAGCAGTGTTCATCTGAACCAGATGCAAAATCCTCCTTTTATATAATTTCTTTGCACATTATTGGCCATTGAAACTATGCACAGAGTAAGCCAAACCACTGAAAACACTGTGGTTCTTAGCAGAAAGCCTATGTCAACATTTAAAAGTACGACTGCTACTTTCTTACAGAAAAGTACACATTTGTACTTGTCCCCACAGCTTCTCAAAAAAATGCCCTTATGATGTGTTATCTTCAAAAAAAAGAAATCCTAGTTTCCAATAATATTGCCTGCAGCCTCTTGACCTGAAGTACTTTTTGCTGTGTTTTGAAAAGTCTGCTCCTCAAGAAATAGGTAGGTCATCCACTTCAATGTACACTAAAGTTTTGTGAGTACCTGAATCCTTTTTTTTTTAATGCTCAAATTAAATACTGCACTAGGGAGCTTCTTTTTGTGTTTTTTCCTGTAACATGGTTGAGTTATTAACTACGAAGCTGCTGTTTGGGATGAGAGTGTTTGGTTCCTGGCTGCTCTTTGGATCACATATTGAAGCACTGTGAGACCTTTTGATCTATGGTGTAAGCGGTTTGATGTAATGGTTGAGGAGCACCTGGAGGACTATTCTCCAGTGTTTCTCAACATTTTTTCAGTCAAGGTGCGCTTTAAAAATATAGACTAAGGATGAGCCGAACATCGCCCAGTTTGGTTTGCACCAGAACTTGTGAACAGGCAAAGAATTCAGACGAACACACGAACACCGTTAAAGTCTACGGGACACGAACATGAAAAATCAAAAGTGCTCAATTTAAAGGCTTATATGCAAGTTATTGTCCTAAAAAGTGTTTGGGGACCCAGGTCCTGCCCCAGGGGACATGTATCAAGGCAAAAAAAGTTTTAAAAGTGGCCGTTTTTTCGGGATCAGTGATTTTAATAATACTCAAAGTCTAACAATAAAAATGAAATATTCCTTTAAATATCGTGCCTGGGGGTGTCTATAGTATGCCTGTAAAGTGGTGCAGTTTTCCCATGTTTAGAACAGTACCACAGCAAAATGACATTTCAAAAGGAAAAAAGTCAATTTAAATTGATCACGGCTGTAATGAATTGTTGGGTCTCAGCAATATAGATAAAACTCATTGAAAAAAATGGCATGGGCCCCCCCCCCCCCCCAGTCCATTACCATGCCCTTTGGATCTGGTATGAATATTAAGGAGAACCCCGAACCAAAAATTAAAAAAAAAAATGCGTGGGGGTTTCCCCAAAATCCATACCAGGCCCTTCAGGTCTCCATCCCATGTGAATTGGTAACAGGTACATTGTACCCCTACCATTTCACAAAAAAAAGCATTAAAAATAGTAAAAAAGACACTTTGGGATAAGTCCTTTATTAAAAAATAAAAATGTCCCACGATGTAGATCCAACTCATGCCACCCGACGGATCGAAAAAAGAAAAAAAAAGCCGCAACAGCTCCGCCTCCATGGGAGTCTCCCGCTGAGTGATGCACACCCCCACAACCACTGGGCAAGGGTTGTGGGGATGAGGCTCTTGTCCCTATGAACATGGGGACAAGGTGCTTTGAGGACCCCAAAGCATCCTCCCCATGTTGGGGGCATGTGGCCTGGTATGGTTCAGGAGGGGGGGTGCTCTCTCATGACCCCTCTTTTCCTGCGGCCTCCCAGGTTGTGTGCTCGGATAAGGGTCTGTTATGGATTTTGGGGGACCCCCACACAATTTTTTAAAAAACATTTGGTTCAGGGTTCCTCTTATTATTCATACCCAAAGTGCCTGGTAATGGACTGGGGGGAACCCATGCCGTTTTTTTCAATGAGTTTTATCTATATTGCCGAGACCCAACAATTCATTACAGCCACGATCAGTTTTAAATGACTTTTTTCCTTAAGAAATATCATATTGCTGTGGTACTGTTCTAAACACAGGAAAACTGCGCCACTTTACAGGCATACTATAGACACCCCCAGGCACGATATTTAAGCGAATATTACATTTTTATTGTTTCACTTTAAGCATTATTAAAATCACTGCTCCCGAAAAAACTGCAGTTTTTAAAACTTTATTGCATTGATACATGTCCCCTGGGGCAGGACCCAGGTCCCCAAGCACTCTTTATGACAATAACTTGTATATAAGCTTTTAAAATGAGCACTTTTGATTTTTCATGTTAGTGTCCCATAGACTTTAACGGGGTTCCACGGCTTTTGAATTTGCCCAAACACCGCATAATGTTTGTTGTTCGCTGAACATCTGAACGACCAAAGTTCGGCCTGAACTTATGCTCAGGCTGAACCGTTCGCCCATCCCTAATTTAGACAATCTCAAGGCTCCCTTTAAAATTATGGACACTCTTGAATCACCCCATTCTAAAATGTAAAAAATTATTCTAATAGCTTTACATAATGCAGCAACATCCACATGTAGGACATCCAATGTTAGAGGTGATTTATTCTTCCAAAGCAAAAACACTTTTGCACACTGGTACTGACTAGTATTCCAATGTTTCTTTTCTCCCTCAATTTCTTTCCATCAGTCAGCCAATGTCACCCCAGTGCTGAAGGAGGGGGAAGATGAGGGTCAAACAGGGATCCTCCTTATTAACTGATGATGTCATTGGTTGTTAGGGTGCCAGTGTCTATAAAGTCGTAATGGTGCACAATGAAAACCAGTGGCTTTGTGTCACTAAAAGGCAGGCTTGATTCACCTGTTGGCTTGTATACAACTTTTGATAAATTTTTAGGTATTTTGCCAAAGCACCCCAGGGCTGAAAAAGGCTGCACTAAACACAAGTTACAAGTTTTTAAGCATAGTGTGTCGACACTTATGGACTTTATGTCACTGATTTAAAGCACTTTATATATTTGTGTGTTTTTTGTGACACTGTAGGTGTATTTTTTTATATTTAACAGTTTAACCACTTCCCGCCTGGCCTATAGCAGAATGACGGCTGGGCGGTGGTTCTGTTGTCCTGACTAGGCATCATATAATGTCCAGCAGGATAACATGCCAGCACCCACCTGCGGGGGCACGCAGCGTGGTGTTTGATGTGGTGTGTCACTCTGACACACCGCATCTCCGATTGTGGTATCATGCCAGCACCCGCCCGCGGGGGCACGCAGCGTGGCGTTTGGTGTGGTGTGTCACTCTGACACACCGCATCTCCAATCGTGGTAAGGAGCCTCTGGCGGATGCTCCTTCCCCTGTGATCAGCTGTGACCAATCACAGCTGATCACAGCGTGAACCAGGAAGTGCAGGTAAATGGCTTTCCTCGGTTCGCGCTGACAAGAAGAGCCGATGGCGGCTATATCTGTCAGAGGGGGGTCTGTGCTGATAATCAGCACATTGATTATCAGCGCAGCCCCCATGAGAGGTGCCCATCAGCTGCCAATCAGTGCCCATCAGCTGCCAGTCTGTGCCCCATCAGTAACACCTGTCAGTGCCCATCAAAGTGCCAATCAGTGCACATAAATGTTCCAAGCAGTGCCCCATCAGTATTGCCTGCCAGTGCCCTTCAGATACCAATCAGTAATGCCCATAGGTAGCTCCTCATCAGTGCTGCCTATCTAGTGCCATCTATTAGTGCCCATCAGTGCTGCCTATTAGTGCCGCCTATCAGTGCCCATCAGTGCAGAATATCAGTGCCGCCTATCAGTGCCCATCAATTCTCTATATCAGTGCCTCCTCATCAGTGCCCATTACTGCCACCTTATCAGTGCCATCTCATCAGTGCCATCTCATCAGTGCCCATTAGTGCAGCCTCATCAGTGCCTGTCATTGAAGGAGAAAACTAAATTTTATAACAGAAACAAAGAAAAACAATTTTTTTTCAAAATTGTTGGTATTTTTTAGTTTGTTTAGCAAAAAATAAAAACCACAGAGGTGATCAAATACCACCAAAAGAAAGCTCTATTTGTGGGAAGAAAATGATAAAAATTTAGTTTGGGTACAGTATTTTATAACCGCGCAAATTTCATTCAAAGTGAATGAAGTCACTGAAAGCTGAAAATTGTCCTGGGCAGGAGGGGGAAAGTGCCAGGTATTGAAGTGGTTAAAGAGCATAACACATTCATTTGATTCATATGTTTTGCATTGTAGGTGTTCAAACAATAGTGAGTGATGCTGTCTTACATTTATAGTTGTACTACCACAGTATTTTTACTTTGCGTGTAATTATAATCCAACATCACATATAAATGTCAGTGAATAAAACTGTGGTACAATTACCAATCATAATCAAGTCCACAAAGGCAGTTTCTTCCTGATGCCCCTGATGATGGCAGAATAATGAAAAGCGTAGGCATGGCTTTGCAAGAGAGAGGTTTCCATGCAGTCAGAGGTATCTGTATATTGTCGGTGTTAGAGCCATCTACCCTAGTAGCATTGGAATGGTTTTAAAGTGATATTGGCAATTGTCATGTGGTCGCAGATCGCCACTCTTAAATGAGGTATTTACAGCATTTTTTTTATAAATCACACACAGAGGGGGACACTACAATAGGAGATGCCGCTGATGGTGCATACATGCTAGAGTTATGCAAGCAGCGGGGGGGGGGCGAACTGTCACGAGCTGACAGGCAGGGGGGAGGGGGGAGGAGGACACAGGAGCAAAGACGAGAGATAGCAGGGCTGTGGATGATGGAGACAAGTAAACTGACCACGGTGGCAGGGCTCAGCAGCCATGATACACCATGGTCAGTTTACATAGGGGAGGGTAGAAACTGGCAGGATCAGCCAGGTTTTTTAGGTCTTACAGGGGGCCAAATGACACATATAACATGCTTTAAAGGAGCAGGATCCTTTTTTTTTGGGTTAACAAACGCTTTAATATTGCAGTGGTTATTTACCAAGTGATAAAACTTAGGGAGGCACAGTGATGTAGTGGTTAGCACTTTCACCTAGCAGCATAAAGGCTCACAGCAAAAAGGGTCACATACTTGTCCCCAGTATGTATGAATGTGTGTTAGGGACCTTAGGTTGAAAGCTCCTTGAGGGTAGGGACTGATGTGAATGTACAATATATATATGTAAATCACTGTGTAAATTGACGGTGCTACATAAGTACCTGAAATAATAATACCTATATTTGTTATGAAAAAGGCAAGGAAACAAATAGCTACTTAAAGTAGATACTTTTCTACACAAAAAGTGTACCCCTGGTTTCAATACCTCACAAAAATCAATCTCATTATGCAACACTGGTATATATGTTATCGCTATATTCATTATTTTCTAGAATTCAAAACTATATGTAGTAAAGTAGGTTGCTTTTTTATTTAGTTGTCCCACTGCTCATGTTGATTCTGTTTTTTTCTCTGTATCTTTTAATAATAATATTTCCTTTATAGAAACCTCTTCCTCAAGACCACCGCCTCCCTCTCATACATACATTGATTCTCTGTTCTCTTCACAGGTGTATCACAAATTGGACCACTTCTGGTTCAAATAATGAACCCATACCAAAGCTTCCAGAACACCATGCACATAAAAAAAAATCAAATTGTCTAAATATTGATAAAACAAGTGGATGGGCGATCTGAAAGGATTCCTATCTTCAAAGAAGTGGTACTCCTCCCACCATCCCATGGAGAAATTGGCACATGTGGGTACAAGCTTTGCATCTATCAAAGCGCAATATCTTTCATGATAATATTTTCTGTCCAACAAAAAGTAACTGTGGGTCAACAAATACTGTAATAAACTCTTATGCCCCGTACACACGGTCGGATTTTCCGATGGAAAATGTCCGATCGGAGTTTGTTGTCGGAAATTCCGACCGTGTGTGTGCTCCATCGGACATTTTCCATCGGATTTTCCGACACACAAAGTTGGAGAGCAGGAGATAAAATTTTCCGACAACAAAATCCGTTGTCGGAAATTCCGATCGTGTGTACACAAATCCGACGGACAAAGTGCCACGCATGCTCAGAATAAATAAAGAGATGAAAGCTATTGGCCACTGCCCCGTTTATAGTCCCGACGTACGTGTCTTACGTCACCGCGTTCAGAATGATCGGATTTTCCGACAACTTTGTGCCACCGTGTGTAGACAAAACAAGTTTGAGCCAACATTCGTCGGAAAAAATCCTAGGATTTTGTTGTCGGAATGTCCGAACAAAGTCCGACCGTGTGTACGGGGCATTATACTGAAATGTTTCAAGTCCTCTGAATACTTATTATAATTCTTTATATGGAATCTAAGAGTGTCTATACCCCAGGAATAGAGGAGTACAATGAGTTTATCCACTTATGGCTTTTATTACAATCACAAAAATATTGAAGAGAAATCATGTGAAAATGTGACAGTTAAATAAAAATGAGAATAAGTAAACACTAAAAGTGCTCAAAATATGTGATCAAAAAAAGTACTCTATATTTTACCCTTTGCTGGGCCAAACAGTTGCAAAACATAAAAAAGGTTATGGTTATTAGTAGTGATCTATAACCATTATACATTTACACTATTGGTATTATTGTTTACTCAAATATAACAAGAAGTTAATGTTGCTCATACAGCAAGGTGAAACTATACATAATACAACTGAGATCTTGGATACCCAATAGTTTAAAATCTTTGTTAACACAGATGAACTGACAACTTAACTGGTAATGAAATGACTTGCAGAAGAAAGTGACATCATAGTAAAGAGTACATTATTCATTTTGATAGATGACATTCTGTATGAATCATATTAGAGACGCTTATATTATATGGGAATCAATAAACTGAGGGCACATCCATTCATCAGATGGTGCATCTATTTCCTGGAAGCAGTTTTACAATGCCATCTTCTGCTTCTGTTCCCTCGGGTATATAGTTTACAGAAAGTGTCAAACCTAAAGATAGTATGAGGAAAATTTAAAGATTGATGTTATGGTGGAAAAAAGAAAGATTTCCATCTCAGTGCTGGACGCTGAAAGGATAATGATTTTGAGAGAGGAATGTTTAGTGTAAATACATAATTTGTTACAATCACAAAAGCACCAAAAATGCTCAAACACCTTCTAATGTAAAACTCATAAACTGGTTTCACATTGTCAGAATCAGTTTGAGATTTATTTTGTGTTATCAAAACCACTATTGTCATGGCCTTCCTAAACAGATCATGCAAATTATGTTCCGTCAGGTCGCAGTTGTTGGAAAAAATAAAAAATCTCTATAAACTAGATTGTTATCTATTTTCTAATATTTAGGGCTCTTTTAATAACTACACTTCCTTCTGGAGTAGGGGTCTTTTAAAAAACACATACGCTCCCTAAAATATACATATTTAATCTCCTTACTGAAATGTTGTTGAATTATTCTGAGTGATTTTGCATTCAAATTTCATAAATACATTGAAATAAATGCAGCTTATATTAGTGAAAAGAGATTGATATTAAACTCCAAATACTAAATTAGTCACCTTTAAAATGGAATTAAACCTAAAAAAATAAAAAAAATGCTGACAGATAGGATTTTATGACAGAAGACACCTTAATGATGTCTTCTGTCATAAACCCTTCAGCCTGCCTGTAGGCATTTGTGTACCCTCAACCACGCATGCGCAGCTCATGTACATTCACAGCATGACTCTGTGTTGTGACAATCTGACTGCCGTGTGGGACTCCCAAACGCAGAAAAGTGTTTGAAAGAAGATGTAGGTACCCATGACAGATGGCTGACATTGCAGCGCTGGTGGGGATTGCTTACACAGGGTAAGTCTGCCGTAATGTGCTAATATGCTGTGCATACTAGTACATTATAGTATAAAGCTCCTTGGGCCCATTTTTACATTTTTTCTTGCAGAGGTTAAATTCCACTTTAACTGAATTCTAATGCCCCGTACACACGGTCGGATTTTCCGATGGACAATGTCCGATCGGAGCGTGTTGTCGGAAATTCCGACCGTGTGTGGGCGCCATCGGACATTTTCCATCGGATTTTCCGCCACACAAAGTTGGAGAGCAGGAGATAAAATTTTCCGACAACAAAATCCGATCGCGTCAATTCCGACCGTGTGTGGCCTGTTCCGACGCACAAAGTGCCACGCATGCTCAGAAGAAATTCCGACACAGGACAGCTCGTTCTGGTAAACTTAGCGTTCGCAATGGATACAGCACTTTCGTCATGCTGCAATGTTAAAAATGGTTTAATACAGCACACTCTCTTCTTCTTTATAATGTGACAAGAATAAAGTAGTTTTGCTGCTCATATTCACACACACTTCTCACAAAGTTTTATTTGTGTTTTTTTAGTGGGATTCCCTGAATATATTGTTATTAGTTGTCACATCTGACAGTTTTATATATTTTTATTTTTTTTTTGGATTTTAAGCCTTTTTTTTCTTTAATGTTTGTATTTTTTCCAAGGCTGATCTTTGTTCAATGTTATTTTTATTTTTACTCCAGACTATTTTTGTGTGTGTTTTGTGTCAAGTTACCCCAACACCATTGATATCTTTTATTATTTAATCTCAAGGAGATTGTTTGTTGTTGGTGTCCCTTGTTAATTTCACATTGTATATTTGAAGTGTACCTGAATCCTCACAAACAAACTGTCATTTTTGAAGTAAAACACATAGGAGAGTATAATTTAAAAAAAAAATCCTTTATTAAGGGATCAGAACCAAACAAAGAGGAAGGCAACACTGGATCAACATGAGAAATTAGCAAATCCTAGGACCCCCACGGCAGACAACAATTCTTCAACATCAAAATTGGTGGCCTGAGGAGTCCATATGTAAGGGAGGGCAGTCTGGTCCAGAATTCACAGAGATCCGGATAGCAGCAGATGACATCTGTGTCCCCAGGCTGTGGTACCACAAGAGGCTGCATTTTTTGGCCGACCAGACTGAACCCAGGCCAATCACTGTCTGGTCTTCCTTCCACGCTTCCTTCCCGGCTGTGGCTGTGCAGTTGGAGATGTGGCAGGAGGAGGAGTAGGACCTGGAGGAGGAGGAGGACTGGGAGGACCTGAAGGAGGACTGGGAGGACCTGGAGGAGAGGGAGGAGGAGGACCTGCAGGAGGAGGACCAACGCGAAGGTGTGTCTGAGGTGTAATTTGGCCCCTCATACCTTTCTCAAGAGCCTCCAATATGAGGGCCTCACACATGACTTTTTGGCCCTCCTCCATCCTCTGCATTTTATATGCTATGAAGGCAGCAATGTTCTCCTCCATGGTGTGTGGTGTTCCCAGGACCTCTGTAGCCCTCCAAAAGAATGCTATAGCAGCCTCCTCTAGGGTACTGCTCCTACTGCCACTTTCTGTTTTCAGGGGGGGTGGAGGGACCTGCAGATCAGCCAGCCGGCTCGGCCCGGCCACCTCCTGGCTGAGACTTCCCTGTGTATGAAAAAGGGACATGGTTTTAGTTTTTGCATCATCAATCCCAATCATAAATTAGTACTCCCAACTAACATCTAGTTAACATCATTGATTGTACAAGCAGAAATATTTAGAGGAATGCTATACCTGGCTCAATCTGGGCTCCTCCACATGTGGCCTGGAAGGCCCAGGTTGGGCGTCAGAAGGCTCAGCCGGGGGGGAAGGAAGCGTGGAAGGAAGACTGGAGAGGGATGGCCTGGGTTCAGTCTGGCCTGCCAGAAAATGCAGCCTGTCGTAGGACAACATCCTGGGGACATAGATGTCATCTGCTGCTCCGGATCTCTGCGAATCCAGGACTTTCTTGCGCTCCCTCAGATATGTACTCCTCAGGCCACCAATGAAGATCTTTAAATAGGTGATGTCTGCCGTGGGGATCACCTGCTTCACAATTTCACACAATTGCTCCAGTGCTGCCTTCCTCTTTGCTTGGTTCTTGAAATGTGGGTGTTTAATCTCCCACAGACATGGCAGCTCCCTTAGCATCTCTATGAATACTGACATGAAGTCATTGTCTTTCATTAAGATATCCATGTTCACTGCAAGACACCACAAGACAAAGCCTAATGTCAGACAAAACTCTCCTAATCTTGTTACAATATAGGCCTCAATCTAGAAGCAGTATAGGCACAAGTTTGTCTCTTACCTTCGTTCTTACGATCGGCGCGTCCAATGCTCCTTCCTCCGCTCACAGATCGTACGTAACACGCACGCGTGTTACGCTTTATACACACTGCGCATGCGTGTAACTCCGCCCACCCCTGACGTTCTTTCTATTCTATTCCCCGCCCCTTTTCGTTCGGCGCAGTGGGTGAAGAGCATGATGGCGGATTTAGAGCAGGTGTGTGCTAATTATAGCAACGAGGAGGAGGAGGAGGAAAGCCCGGATCCAGGCACGTCCCGATCCAGAAGGAGACGTTTTACGGCCACAAATATGTCCTTTGGGGAGATGTTGGAGATGGTCGGCATCATGAGGAAGTCCGACTATGATGGGAAATATGGGCCTTACCCCCACCCCAACATCCGAAAGGCAAAAATCATTGCTAAAGTGATCAAAAGCCTTCACAGGAATTTCGGGGTACGAAGATCTAAAGATCAGCTCAGGAATCGGTGGTCGGACCTGAAGTTGAGAGAGCCAGAGCAGTACCGAAAGATCCGGAGAGTGCTGCAAAAAAGTAAGTAGTTGTGCTGTGTTCATATTCTTTCTGTCTTTATTCCGTTCGTTCTGCTCCATATGCTTTTATTAATTGTAACGTTTAAAAGGGCAACTTTAATGTTCATGGGCCCATTATTCGTTCGTATCAAACATTTTTCTTTCGGCCTCTAGAACACCATTGTTTAGGCCATATGCATTTTCACACATTTTTTGGGGCCTACTTGGATGCCAAATAGTTGTTTGTGTAGATGGGTTTGTTACTAGAATGAAATGCCAACTAGATTGTGTGTAAGGAGAGGACACTGAGCAGCTGTTTTCACATCTGGACACTGGAGCACTAGTGTGGGACACAAGAACACCATTTTTATTAGGGGGCTACACAGGTGCTCCAGTGTATACTATAGGGGGGGCTACATCTGTGAAGCTTGTACTAAACAGGTAAAGTATTGCAGCTTGACAAAGGGCAATAATAAAATTACATCTTGGAACTCGGCTAAAATTGACAATTGTACCCCACTTCCAAGCAATGTTTCCTATTTCTATTTCTGCCATCAAATATCTGTGTGCTAAGTATACCATTTTTGTTTTACATAGGGGAGAAAAGACTCTGAGGACACCCCTCATCCGAGGAGACCACAGACCCCCCACCTATGGAAGAAGGGGAACTAACACCAACCCAAGAAGAAGAGCAGGAGGAAGAAGAAGATGTGGTGGAGATTGGCACCACAACAGGTGAGTGTCTGCGACCACAGGCTCAGGTAAAACAGATGGATGGTGGCAGATTTTTGAGACCTTTTTTTTTGTTCTTTATCTCTTTTTAGGTGATCGTGATGTGAGGGATAGAGAACGCTTTACTTCTGAAAGTGCCCAGATCCTGACCGGGGAGATCATGGGGTGTAATCTCGAATTGCACAACATACAGCAACAAATCAGTGATGTTATTAAAAAAAATAATAACATCATTGATGTTTTGGGGCGAATTTAAACCCCACAAAATCACTTGTTTTATTGTGATCCAATCTTTGAAAAATTTTTTCTATGTTTTGAAAAGCCAAATTTGGAGGATGCACACAGTGTGCCAACATGTGCTATCTGCCATCACGGGAGATCAATGGACGCGTTTTGGGGGTGCAACCCCTTCCTCAATAATAAAGTAGCGTTGAGGAAGGGCTTGCTCCCCCAAAACACGTCCCTTGATCCCCCCTGATGGCAGATAGCACATGTTGACATTCGTAAATTGGTGTGCATCTTCCAAATTTGGCTTTTCCAGGGGTGATTTCCCCCCATCTGAACGCTATATCAAACCCAGTTCCTAAATACTGATGTCTGATATAGCCTTCAGGTTTTACCTAATGTGAACTTTGTAAGTTCAAGTTTTTTGGCTTTCTTGTTGGTTTTACACAGGCCTGCTTTATCTGAAATGGATATTTCGATTTTTGATAATGCTACTGCAAAAATTGTTATACAACAAACATGTTGGTTTGTTTTAAAAACCTTTGGTAAATGCACATGTGATTGTGCAGGTATAAAAAAGTGGCTTACTCAAGAATGTGTGGATTATTGTCTCAACACTACAATACAACACTTTTGGGGTGATGTAATTGCTGTTTTCTGCAAAAATGGGGGTTATTTCCTAAAGGCAAATACACTTTGCACTACAAGTGCAGGTTCAGTGCAGTTGCAAGTGCACTTGTAGTGAAATGTGTTTTTGCATTTAGGAAGTACCAGCCAACAGTGCTTTGTATAAGGTTACACAATCACGACATTTTCTGCACTCAACACATTTCTGTCAGGGTCAGCTAAAACAAACACAAGCAGTAAATGTCCACAAAGAATTTCTTTTGGTTGTTTTTTATTTGAAAAAGGTTTCACAGATTGTCTGGCATATTGATAGCCCCCCTACCCGCAAAGAACTACAGGTATCGTAACCGGACATCACGGGCACTCAGGGAGGGCAAGCCAGGACGGCCACTTTCAAGCGCCGTCAGTGTTGATGGATTTTGGATTCCGGCCTCAGGCCCAACTGAGCCAGCATAGTTGGCTGAATGTTTTCTTAAAAAATTATGGAGAACACAGCAGGCAAGTATTATATGGTTCAGTTTATACTCTGCCATATGGATAGGTGTCAGAAATAATCGGAACCGGCTAGCCAGGATTCCAAATGTGTTCTCCACCACTCTTCGGGCTCTGGCCAGCCGGTAATTAAAAACCCTCTGTTCCGGGGTGAGGGTCCTCATCGGGAATGGCCGCATCAGGTGGTCCCCCAGCGCAAATGCTTCATCAGCAACGAACACAAATGGGAGACCTTCAACATTGTCCTCTGGAGGTGGCAAGTCCAAGCTGCCATTCTGGAGACGCCTGTAGAACTCCGTCTGGGCGATGACTCCACCATCGGACATCCGGCCATTCTTCCCCACGTCCACATACAGGAACTCGTAATTAGCCAACACCACCGCCAACATCACTATACTATTAAACCCCTTGTAATTATAATAGTACGACCCCGAGTTGGGTGGTGGGACGATGTGGACGTGTTTCCCATCAATTGCCCCTCCGCAGTTAGGAAAATCCCACCGCTGGGCAAAGTGGGAGGCCACAGTCTGCCATTCCTGTGGCGTTGAAGGAAACTGTTGAGGAAAAAACAATAAACATTACTATTTTTTCACAGAAACATGGCAAGCAGATTAGACACAAACATTATGGGGCAACCTCCAGATAGCATTTATTAAGGGGAATTTAACAAGGCCAAAGGTACACCTATCATATTCCCCCTCCCCCCTCTCATGGGCCATTTCTAACATTATAGGGGGGGGAACTCTTGGACAGGTAACCCTCTTCACTTCATTGAGAGATGAATGCCTAAATAATGGGTATTACTTGGAACAGCCCCTCCTTAGTTACACTATTGGCAGACCACTGGACAGGTAAGAAGTGTCTGGATATAAATACACATTGTACAAATTTGAGGACATTTGAACATTCTGATATTACCTATCAAGATAATAATAGGATACAAAAACTTTAAACAGTACCATTGGAAAGTATACAGGCAGGCCCTTGCACTACATGCTTTGGGGAATTCATCCATAAATCTGAGCACTAAAGAGATGGGTATAGTGTGTATGGGTTTGGCAAAGTCAGCAGATAGATGATTGAGGATAGAGAATTGGGATCAGCTGACTTAGCAGTTGGGGGAGGGAGGGTTACTAAAAATTTGGGGACACCACAAAAAAAAGCCTCTGGCACTCTGCCTGAATTTAAATCAAAAATAACATTACCAAACATTTTAGGGGGTGTTTGGGGTAAAGCACTACTATGGAGCTGATAAAATACATTGTTAAGTGACTACATGAGGTGAATATAGGGCAGGAGACACCATGCTGGGGAGGTTATTGAAGGGCAAATATGTATGAAAATAAATAATAAAATAATAATTACATAAAAATCCAGCATGCATGAGAACAAAGGGGACATTCACAGCATATTACAATCATGGTAATTAGGGAATGAGGAAAGAAATACAATATATTATCAAACATTCAATACAATAAAATGTGATATTAAAGGATAAAAATCTTACCTTCATATACTCCTTCTGCAGGACCTGTATGATGGCAGAACAGGTCTCTGGGATAATGATCCCCAGAGCCTGGGGGGAGATGCCTGTCGAGAACTTGAGGTCCTGCAGGCTTCTCCCTGTCGCCAAATACCGCAAGGTAGCGACCAACCTCTGCTCCGGAGTGATGGCTTGCCTCATGCAGGTATCCTGCCTGCTAATATAGGGGGTCAGCGAAGCCAACAAATGGTGAAATACGGGGTCCGTCATTCTGAGAAAGTTCCTGAAATCATCAGGATTATTCTCACGGATCTCACGGAGCAAAGGCATATGACAGAACTGGTCACGCTGAAGCAACCAATTCTTGGTCCATGAACTCCTCCCCACCCTGTTCATGGACTGGACTTGTGTCAAGGTCAGGACCCCAACACCAAGCCCCCGCACAGCACGAACTCTACGAGGAGTACGCATACGAAACATGGCTAGAAAACGGTTGGCTGCTCAGAACGAAGTAACAGAAAGCACTGAAGAACAGCAAGGCCTGTGAAGAGCGAACTGAAAAACAGTAACGAACGAACAAGAATACAATGACTAAGTCACGCGGAACTTGCTTGCACGCACTGAAGAGCAGATACAAACCCACAAGCACAAACTGAACAGCAGAAAACGATCTGAAAGCCACGAGTCTGAAAAAGCGCGAATCGTCTCTCACCAAACTTTTACTAACACAAGATTAGCAAAAGGAGCCCAAAGGGTGCAGCGCTTGGTTCTGAACCGGCCTTTTCTAGTCTCGTCGTACGTGGTGTACGTGACCGCGTGGTTGTAGATCGGAAATTCCGACAACTTTGTGCGACCGTGTGTAGGCAAAACAAGTTTAAGCCAACATCCGTCGGAAAAAATCCTAGGATTTTGTTGTCGGAATGTCCGAACAAAGTCCGACCGTGTGTACGCCCTATAAGAGTACAAAGACAAGCCAAAACCAAACAGCAAAAATACTGTGATTCTGGCTTTGCCCTACATTGAAAGCTCTCCTTTTCCACTAATCTTTTCTTCTTTATTTAGTACTTTAAATATTTTTGTTAGAGGAGAATAAAGTATATCTAAAGGTAAATCTTCTTTTGAACTTTTGGAAAGAGTAGGGAATGGTTAGACCCCAGTCAGTTTCTTTTTTACAATCTGTGTTCCATTCTATAGACACAATAGAAAGTGAAGGAAATTATCTCCAAATAGAAAATCGCTGGAATAAGTGTTCTCATCAGTGGCGGAATTACCGGGGTCGCAACAGTTGCAGTTGCGACGGGGCCCGGCATCCCGCCACTGTGGGGGGGGCCCAGCGGGGTTGCTCTTCACACGGCTCTGAGCGGAGATCGTGTGTCATATAACAGAAGCACAGAGAGACACCAGCGGCGGCATTAATGTTCTATTTGTCGGTCCTCTCTGGCATGGATGAGAGAGGAGGACACACAGCTGATCTCACGGCTCCCCCTTCTCCCCCCTCCCCTCTCCTCTGTGCTCCGTGGGAAATGTGAGCTCTTTAGCTTCACACTAGACTGCCCGCGGAGCACACATGAGAGGGAGGGGGGAGAAGGGGGAGCCGTGAGATCAGCTGTGTGTCCTCCTCACACATCCGTGCCAGAGAGGACCGACAAATAGAACATTAATGCCGCCGCCGGTGTCTCTCTGTGCTATTGTTATATGACACACGATCTCCGCTCAGAGCCGTGCTGTCCGGCACTGATGGAATCTAAAAGCATTCACTGTGATGGGCACTGATAGCATTCACTGATGGGCACTGATGAGCACTGATAGAAGGCACTGATGGGCACTGATGGGCACTGATAGAAGGCACTGATGGAAGGCACTGATAGAAGGCACTGGTGAGCACTGATAGAAGGCACTGATGGGCACTGATGAGCACTGATAGAAAGCACTGATGGACACTGATGGGCACTGATGAGCACTGATAGAAGGCACTGATGGGCACTGATGGAAGGCACTGATAGAAGGCACTGGTGAGCACTGATAGAAGGCACTGATGGGCACTGATGAGCACTGATAGAAGGCACTGATGGGCACTGATGGGCACTGATGAGCACTGATAGAAGGCACTGATGGGCACTGATGGAAGGCACTGATAGAAGGCACTGGTGAGCACTGATAGAAGGCACTGATGAGCACTGATAGAAAGCACTGATGGACACTGATAGAAGGCACTGATGAGCACTGATAGAAGGCACTGATGGGCACTGATGAGCACTGATAGAAGGCACTAATGGGCACTGATAGAAAGCACTGATGGGCACTGATGAGCACTGATAGATGGCACTGATGGGCACTGATAGAAGGCACTGATGGGCACTGATGAGCACTGATAGAAGGCACTAATGAGCACTGATAGAAGGCACTGACTGATGAGCACTAATAGAAGGCACTGATGGGCACTGATGAGCACTGATAGAAGGTACTGATGAGCACTGATAGAAGGCATTGATGGGCACTGATAGAAGGCACTGATGAGCACTGATAGAAGGCACTGATGACCACTGATAGAAGGAAGGGATAGAAGGCACTGATGAGCACTGATAGAAGGTACTGATGAGCACTGATAGAAGGCACTGATGGGCATTGATAGACGGCACTGATGAGCACTGATAGAAGGCACTGATGGGCACTGATAAAAGGCACTGATGGGCACTGATAGAAGGCACTAATGAGCACTGATAGAAGGCACTGATGAGCACTGATAGAAGGCACTGATGAGCACTGATAGACGGCACTGATGAGCACTGATAGAAGGTACTGATGGGCACTGATGAGCACTGATAGAAGGCACTGATAGAAGGCACTGATGAGCGCTGATAGACGGCACTGATGAGCACTGATAGATGGCACTGATGAGCACTGATAGAAGGCACTGATGGGCACTGATAGAAGGCACTGATGAGCACTGATAGAAGGCACTGATGAGCACTGATAGAAGGCACTGATGGGCACTGATGAGCACTGATAGAAAGCACTGATGGGCACTGATGAGCACTGATAGAAAGCACTGATGGGCACTGATAGAAGGCACTGATGAGCACTGATAGAAGGCACTGATGAGCACTGATAAAAGGCACTGATGGGCACTGATAGAAGGCACTGATAGAAGGCACTGATGGGCACTGATGAGCACTGATAGAAGGCACTGATAAGCACTGATAGAAGGCACTGATGAGCACTGATAGAAGGCACTGATGGGCACTGATAGGCAGCACTGATGGGCTCTGATAGATGGCACTGATTATCAGTGTAAACAATTTACTGACATTCTTGACAGTTAACGGCAGTCCTTTCCTCACACAGACACAGCGTGTGAGGAAAGGGCTGTGGATAACCGGCAAGTCTGTTTACATGTGATCAGCTGATCACATGGTAAAGGGCCGATGTGATTGGGCTGGATACACGTCCCAGGGGTCATGCGGGAAGCACGGTTTTGGCAGGATGTCCATGGAGACCCTCCCAAAATTGGAAGCGCGGGGCTCGGATGGAAGGGGGGCCCATCATGGTTTCTTGCTTCGGGGCCCTGAAGGTTCTAGTTACGCCTCTGGTTCTCATTCAAATCTTTCCCCTCTAATTCCTGTTCTGGTAACACTTTATGAAATGTGAAGTGTCGACAGAACATGACAGCAAATGAGTGGCAGTGCTTGATAAATGCATTAGGGAGTTTGGAAAGCCCTGGTAACAGTGCTAATACCAAACATCTGTGCAAACTTTACACAGGGCTCATGCACACAGGGCGTTAGAAAAAATAAGCTGCAAAGCCATTTCTAATGCCAGGAAAAAGCAGCTGTAAAAACGTGCTTTTAGTAGCTTTTTATAATGGCGCTAATGCATGTTTAGCCACACTAGCTTTTAGAAACGTCTCTCTACCTCTATTCAAAATCAATGGTTCCATATGAGAGCCCATTTATTTGAATAGAAGTCGCACCAGAAGTCAGATCATGATGATACAACTTGGGGTGGGACTTGTGCGCTGAGGATCTTAAAGAGGAACCACACGCCAAAATGAAAAAAAAACGGCGTGGGGTCCCCCCCACGTTGTCTTCTCGTGCCACCAGTTCTCCTCTCTTTTCCCTCTGTTCTTCCTCCGATGTTCTCTCAATGCTCTCTCCCGATGTAATGCTAGGGCCGCCATATGGCAATACTTATATAGCCATGGGGCAGGGCCACCCAGCGACATCATCTGGAGGCTCCACCACTTGTGACTTCACCACCCATGTCATGATGAGGTGGTGAGGTCACAAGGGGCAGAGCCTCCGGATGATGTTGCTGGGTGGCCCCACCCCATGGCTATATAAGTATTGGCACAAGGCGGCCCCAGCATTACACTGGGAGAGAACATTGTGAGAACACCAGGAGAAGAGAGCGGAGAGAGGAGGCCTGGCAGAGGGTGAATACAGCAGAGAGAAGAGAACTGGTGGCGGGAGGAGACAGCGGAGAGAGGAGAACCAGTGGCGGAAGAAGTCATCAGCAGTGAGAGGGGAAGAACTGGAGAATGAAGAACCGGAGAAGAGATGCCGGAGCTGCTTTAAAAAATGACTTTATCAAAAAGCTGTATGCTGTTTTTATTTTTGAGACTTTTTTTGGTGAATGGGTAGGGGTACAATGTACCCCATACTTATTCACATGGGAGGGAGCTTCCAGATTCCGATAAGCCCCCCCGCCCGCAGACCCTGACAACCACCGGCCAGGGTTGTCGGAAAGAGGCCCTTGATCCCATAAACATGGGAACAAGGAGCTTTAGGGTGAGGAGCGCATGGCCCCCCTGCCCCAAAGCACCCACTCCCCAACATGTTGAGGGCATGTGGCCTGGTATGGTCCTTTCCTGACTTGCCGGGCTGCATGCTCGGATAAGGGTCTGGTATGGATCTTGGGGGGGAACCCACACCATTTTTCTTTTAATTTTGGTGTGGGGTTCCTCTTCAAGATCCTCAGAGCACAAGTCGCACTGGAAGTTGGATCATCATGATCCGACGTCTGGTGCGACTTCTATTCAAATCAATGGCCTCTCTTAGGAAACCATTTATTTTGACCTGAAAAAAAAAAAAAGCTTGAAGCGGATTAACAGCGTTAAGCAGCTTTTAGCGGCGTCAGACATTTTTACAGCTCAACAGCCTCTGCTCCTAAACGCACAGGCTGTCATTTTTATCTACTGCCCCTAAACACTTATGCCTCCAAATGCCTCTGACAGTTTATGTGTGCATGGACACATGGGCTAACATGCAGGGGCGTTTAGAAGCAGTTGAAAAAACGTTAGGTGCCCCTAATAGCAATTGAGCTCAAATGTGAAACAAATGCAAATGGTCTAAAAAATATTAGCAGTTTAGGATGCTCTAATTACTAAGGAGTTAGGGCTTGGTAGGCTATTGCAAGATGCAGATGTGTGTTTCAGAGCATTGCACAATTGACTTTTTTCTTTTTTTTAACTTTATTTCAAATGTCATATAGGGGGAGATTTCCTAAAACTGGTGCACTCAGAATCTGGTGCAGCTTGTTTAACCACTGCCATACTGGGCCATTGTCATATGACGTCCACAGGAACACTCTGTTCCACCGGGCGGGTGTCATATGACATCCTTGGCTTACCGCCGGCATAGGGGGTGCGAACGCGCACCCGCTGCATCACCATGGAGCTGATGCGCGTGCCCGCCGGCCGCTATGTCCGCTGGGCACACGTGATCGCTCGTGACAGAGCAGGAACTGTCTGTCTAAACACACCAATCTTCATCCTGTCAGGGGAGAGGAGACAGATTGTGTGTTCCTAATATATAGGGATACCAATCGGTCTCCTCCCCTAGGTCCCATCCCCCCACAATTAGAACACACAGTCAGGGAACACATTTAATCCCTTGATTGCCAGTGACATTTACACAGTAATCAGTGGCTATTTATAGCACTGATCGCTGAATAAATGTCAATGGTTTCAAAAAAAGTGTCAAAAGTGTCCAATCTGTTTGCCGTAATGTCGCAGTCACGATAAAAATCAGATCACCGCCATTACTAGTAAAAAATAAAATAAAAATGCCATAAATCAATAACCTATTTTGTAGACGCTATAACTTTTGCGCAAACCAATCAATATACGCTTATTGCTATTTTTTTACGAAAAATATGTAGAAGAATACATATCAGCCTAAACTGAGGAAAAAATAAGTTTTTTTAAAAATAAATTTGGGATATTTATTATAGCATAAAATACAAAATACAGTTTTTTTCAAAACTGTCACTCTTTTTTTGTTTATAGCGCAAAAAATAAAAACCGCAGAGGTGATCAAATACCACCAAAAGAAAGCTCTATTTGTGTGGAAAAAAATAATCAAAACTTTATTTGGGTACAGTGTTGCATGACCGCGCAATTGTCATTCAAAATGTTACAGCGCTGAAAGCTGAAAATTGGCCTGGGCCGGAAGGGGGTAAAAGTGTCCTGTATTGAAGTGGTTAATTAAGCTTTGGCAATAAAACCTGGAAGCCGATTGGTTTCTCTGCGGAGCAGCAAGATTTTGTGCCAATAACCCTCTGCCCCTTCTATGTCTTTTCATTGTGTGTATATCTTTGGATATTTGCATTAAACTTATTTTGTGGGAGTAAAAAACATACACATAGAGTATGTTTTTTTTGTTCAGAAAAGTTATGTCCCTGGAAACTTCAACTTTCAAATCTGGCTCAGCTGCTCATTGTATCTGGAAATCTCAAAATAAAATTACACAATCCAGGATAAGTAATCAAAATTAAGCATCTTTATAACTCACCAGCTACTGTATATACC
Source organism: Lithobates septentrionalis (assembly GCA_037952835.1). NCBI lineage: Eukaryota > Metazoa > Chordata > Amphibia > Anura > Ranidae > Lithobates > Lithobates septentrionalis. Next base: position 6,730,056 of record JBBDGP010000016.1, on the reverse strand, counting down.
ATATGTATTTAGAGAAAAATCATCACAAAATAAGCCAGTTATCAGTCACACAAGTAATGTTAAAGGTGGTGCACGACACTCAAGTTACATAATGTAAAAGAGTTCAGATAAAGAGAGGACCACAGATATTTTGTAGGGTCAGTAGATCTTTATTGACCAAAGTAAAAAGTCACAGAATAAGCCAAATTGTTTTGGGGGATGGTCAGTCCCATTTCAGCAGGCCTTGTGGTGGAGAGAAAGGGCTTATTGATACACTGGACTGGGGTGGATTTCCCAGCATGCATAGAAGAGCTTGCTCGGGTCACCAGTCTAACAACCCTAATCAGCATCATTCAACACACTTCCTCTGAGCCCGGGCTGTCATGGACTTGTCCCCAACCTGTGGCTGAAAAGTTTTAATTCAATCAAATACTTTTTATTACATTTTTTCAAAATACAACAAAAGTTCACAAATAACCCCTCTCGGATACACATCCCCCAAACTAAAAAGAAAAAGAGACAAAAGTACACTATTCCCATATTTGCGCTCACCAGTCCACGCTTCAATCTTTACTCAAGAACCTCCATCCCTTTATTACTCCTTTATGGAGCATATGTAATTATCCCCCTTCTGTATCATTGTTGGTTTTCCTTATTATCATTAGTTTACTCAAGTGATTGTTCAAACAAGTTGGAAGATCGCCATCAATGCCAAATTTTCACAAATTTTTAGGGCTTCTCCTAAGCTTATATGTCAGTTCCTCTCAAATTAGATTATTATTAATCACTTTAATCCATTGATCTATTGTTGGCAGGTATTTTGATATCCATTTTTGTAATATAAGTTTACAAGCCATATACATAGTTCTCAACCACATCACATGCATTTCAGCTGGGAGGGTATCTTCGGTATAGTTGCTCTAATGTCGAAAAGGCAGGGCCGGTACAAGGGGTGGGTGAGAGGGACGGGTGCCCTGGGCGGAGTGTGAGAGGGAGCGGATTTCTCCCCCTCCTTCTGCTAGCTGACTCTGGGCATAATGCTTGAGCCGCTCGCATTGCCACTGCTCCCTCCCCTGCATCCTCATTAGCAGGGAGGAGAGCGACTTCAGGAAGGACTGAAGCAGCAGGGGAGGGGCGGACAAGCCTCCCATTATTAGGACAGGGGAAATCAGTCTGTAAATTGTGATACTGGTGGCTGCAGCTCTGTAGTGTCTGTGACACTTACACAGCCCAGCGAACAAATCACCTCCCGGAGATCAGGGAGGAATAGAGCTCTCCTCCTCCTCCCACCTCTGCTCCTCCAGTGACTTCCCGCCCCGCCCACACTATCACCGATGTGCAGACCATGTATCTGAAGTGAGGGGATGTGTGGGCGGGAGATATGAAAACAGCAGCTGCAGATTCCTCTGTGTGCCAAAGATGCCTGATCTTCCAGCCTGGACCTGGGTGAGTGTGCAACTGTGCACACTGCAGTACACAATGATCACTGAACTGTCCTTATCTCCATCCCCCATCTGTCTCCCCCCCCCTCATGTTCTTTCAAGACATTCACTAACTTTCACTTTTAAAACTGGCAATAGATAGTACAAATTTCTTTTTAGCAACCACAGATTGCAGGGAAGAAATTTGATTCCCTCATTAGCACAGTCAGTGCTGATAGGGGAATCCCTTCCGCTGAGCAATTGTTTTGTCCCAACAAACAGTGAATATCACTAGCAGACATAGCAACCGCTAGTGATAATTATAAGAATATCCGGCAGGCTGGTTGTACCCAATTTGATCGATCAACTTGGTACATTCAGCCTGCTCATTAATGGTTCAAATCTCAGCCAGTTCTCCCTGAAACAGCTGAGATTTAACCACTTCCTTACTGGGCACTTAAACCCCCCCTCCTATCCAGACCAATTCTCAGCATTCAGCGCTGACGCATTTTGAATGACAATTGCATGATCATACAACACTGTACCCAAATGAAATTTTTATAATTTTTTTTCTCACAAATAGAGCTTTCTTTTGGTGGTATTTGATCACCTCTGCATTTTTTATTTATTGTTAAAAAAATGTAAAAAGACCAAATTTTATATATATATATATATATATATATATATATATATATATATATATATATATATATATATATATATATATATATATACACTACCGTTCAAAAGTTTGGGGTCACCCAAACAATTTTGTGTTTTCCATGAAAAGTCACACTTATTCACCACCATACGTTGTGAAATGAATAGAAAATAGAGTCAAGACATTGACAAGGTTAGAAATAATGATTTGTATTTGAAATAACATTGTTTTTACATCAAACTTTGCTTTCATCAAAGAATCCTCCTTTTGCAGCAATTACAGCATTGCACACCTTTGGCATTCTAGCTGTTAATTTATTGAGGTAAGCTGGAGAAATTGCACCCCACGCTTCTAGAAGCAGCTCCCACAAGTTGGAATGGTTGGATGGGCACTTCTGGCGTACCATACGGTCAAGCTGCTCCCACAACAGCTCAATGGGGTTCAGATCTGGTGACTGTGCTGGCCACTCCATTACCGATAGAATACCAGCTGCCTGCTTCTGCTGTAAATAGTTCTTGCACAATTTGGAGGTGTGTTTAGGGTCATTGTCCGGTTGTAGGATGAAATTGGCTCCAATCAAGCGCTGTCCACTGGGTATGGCATGGCGTTGCAAAATGGAGTGATAGCCTTCCTTAGCTTTTACCCTGTACAAAGCTCCCACCTTACCAGCACCAAAGCAACCCCAGACCATCACATTACCTCCACCATGCTTAACAGATGGCGTCAGGCATTCTTCCAGCATCTTTTCATTTGTTCTGCGTCTCACAAACGTTCTTCTTTGTGATCCAAACACCTCAAACTTGGATTCATCTGTCCACAACACTTTTTTCCAGTCTTCCTCTGTCCAATGTCTGTGTTCTTTTGCCCATCTTAATCTTTTTCTTTTATTGGCCAGTCTCAGATATGGCTTTTTCTTTGCCACTCTGCCCTGAAGCCCAAAATCCCGCAGCCGCCTCTTCACTGTAGATGTTGACACTGGTGTTTTGCGGGTACTATTTAATGAAGATGCCAGTTGGGGACCTGTGAGGCGTCTGTTTCTCAAACTAGAGACTCTAATGTGCTTATCTTCTTGCTTAGTTGTGCAACGCGGCCTCCCACTTCTTTTTCTACTCTGGTTAGAGCCTGTTTGTGCTGTCCTCTGAAGGGAGTAGTACACACCGTTGTAGGAAATCTTCAATTTCTTTGCAATTTCTCGCATGGAATAGCCTTCATTTCTAAGAACAACAATAGACTGTCGAGTTTCAGATGAAAGTTCTCTTTTTCTGGCCATTTTGAGCGTTTAATTGACCCCACAAATGTGATGCTCCAGAAACTCAATCTGCTCACAGGAAGGTCAGTTTTGTAGCTTCTGGAAGGAGCTAGACTGTTTTTAGATGTGTGAACATGATTGCACAAGGGTTTGCTAATCATCAATTAGCCTTCTGAGCCAATGAGCAAACACATTGTACCATTAGAACACTGGAGTGATAGTTGCTGGAAATGGGCCTCTATACACCTATGTAGATATTGCACCAAAAACTAGACATTTGCAGTTAGAATAGTCATTTACCACATTAGCAATGTATAGAGTATATTTGTTTAAAGTTAGGACTAGTTTAAAGTTAGCTTCATTTAAAAGTACAGTGCTTTTCCTTCAAAAATAAGGACATTTCAATGTGACCCCAAACTTTTGAACGGTAGTGTATATATATTTTTTATTATATTTTGTTATAAAATTTTAAAACAGGTAATTTTTCTCCTTCATTGATGTACGTTGATGAGGCGGCACCGATGGGTGGCAATAATTGCCACTGATCAGTTACACTGATAGGCAGCACTGCTAGGTGGCATTGATAGGTGGCACTGGTGGGCACTGTGAGGTGGCAATGGCAGGTGGCACAGATGAGGCATAATTGCCTCTTCCTCTTCAGGACTGATGCCCCTTGCAGATGAGCCAGTGATCAGATTTTTCTTCTCCTCGTGCTGTCAGCGTGAGCAGAAAAAAAAACGATCACAGAGCTTTTGTTTTGATCATGTGATCAGCTGTCATTGGCTGACAGCTGATCACATGGTAAGGGGCTGGGACCGGCCCCTTACTCGGATCAGTGATCACCCGAGTCTCAGTGACTCGGTGATCACAGCGCGCGCAGGGCACGTGCATAGGGGAGGCCTCCCGGAGCACTGTGGGCGTCATTTGGCTATAGCACGGATGTCAAGAGGTTAAACTATCTATGGCTGGTCTTAGCTCTTAGGCAGCCCATACATTGACCAATTTTTTCATTCAACTATTAGGTTGAATGAAAAAAAAAAAGTTCCAATTCCCCCATCTACACATTCCAGGTGGAAGGGCAAATTCTCCCACTGTGGACCAGTGGTGGAATCCATTGTGGTGGTGTATGGAGCCAAAAGATTAGAATTGTGTCAATGTCCCAATATGAATGGACCCGACTGTACATATAATTAAAATGTGTGAGTGAACTCTGTTTCTATCGCATTAAACCTAATTGAATTTGTATTGTATTAAGTATATTCTTGTTTTGAAAAGACATTGATTCTCTCTTAAAAATGGGGGGGGGGGGGGGCGCAGTTTGCCAGCTTCGCCCTGGGCACCAAATGGCCTTGTCCCAGGACTGCAAAAAGGTGATCCATCATCTCCCTATCAGCCACTGATACTTCTGTTAACGTAATAGAGTTAAGAAAAGATTGCAATTCAGCCTCCTTATAGGTTACTTTACTACTATACAAGTTTTTATAAAAATCAACAAACGCTGTTCAAATCTCCAAAGTAGTTCATACAGTTTCAGATGAAGAACTTGTATTTCTACTACTTGTGTCATTGGTTTCTGAGCTTTTACTATTGCTGCTAAGAGATAGCCCATGTGTTCCCCATCCTCAAAATAAAGTTGATGAAGGAAAGAATGTTTCTGTTCTGCTTTTTTACAAGAAATTTCAGCGTATATCTGTTGTTTTTGTATCCACTTCTGTTGTGTTTCCATGGTAGGATTCGCTATATATTGAAGTTTCGGCTTTTAAAAGATCATCAGTCACTAAACGTTCCCAGGGCCTAGATCTTTTTTTGATTCTTGAAATTTGAGAGATAAATAAACCCCTCAAATAAGCTTTCAAAGAATCTAAATAGATCTGTGAAGATACAGAGGGCTTATTAACAGCTATAGGCCAAAACGTCAAGTATTATTTTATGCTTTGAGGTAAAAAGATCATGGAGTGCGAATCGTAATTGGATTTAAAGCTAACTTGAGAACCAACAGGGAGTGATCTGACAGTCCTCTAGCTGCATAGGTCACCTCAGATATCGCAGGTAAAATCCTAGAGGTAACTAATGCCAAGTCAATTCTAGATAAGGTCCCATGGGTACTAGAGTAGCAGGAGAACACTCTTTCATTAGAGTGTAACATTCTCCAGACATCCATGAGACCAATTTTCCGAAAATAGCCTGTAAAGGAGGTACATACTGGGGTTGCCAAGGTGGCAGCAAAACCAAATCTATCTAAGGAAGGGTCGAGATAATTATTAAAGTAAGTAAATATCTCTGAGGAGTAAGTATCTCTGAGAAGTGTGTGGGTGGTGTGATATATAGCGACCTTTAATGTCTATTTGAACCTGCCTGCAGGAGAAGTCAACATCATTTGCTAGAGTAGGTAGAGTAGTATTTGCTCTAGAGTATGTAGTATAAGTATAATGGTATTGTGTACACTTCAAATAGTTTAATCTATGTATATTTAAATGGGTCTCCTGCAGGCAGATAATAGATGGGGAAAACTGTTTTAATGTAGTAAACATTGCTTGGCTCTTTACTGGGTCGCTAATGCCCCTAATATTCCAAGATACTAGAGCATACATTAACCCCTTCTCGACCAGCTGCCGCAGTTATACTGTGGCAGGATGGCACTGCTGCACGAGCCGTCGTAGCTGTACATTGGCTCTTTAAGATGCTGTAGCAAGTGTGCGTGCGTGTCCCCGGAGCTGCCACGCATGGTGGGCGCGATGACCGCCGGGCACCTGCGATCAACTCTTGACAGAGCGAGAACCGGGATCTGTGTGTGTAAACACACAAATCCCGGTTCTGTCCTATAAAGTAGGAACACACGATCTGTTTCCTCCTCTAGTCAGCCACATTCCCCCCACAGTTAGAACACAACTAGGTAACACACATAACCCCTTGATCGCCACTAGTGTTAACCCCTTCCCTGCCAGTGACATTTATACAGTAATCAGTGGTTATTTTTAGCTCTGATTGGTGTATAAATGTCACTGGTCCCAAAAAAGTGTCAAAAATGTCCAATGTGTCCGTCGCAATGTCACAGTCCCGATAAAAATCGCAGATCACCACCATTACTAGCAAATAAATAAATAAATAAATAAATAAATAAAAATGCCATAAATCTATCCCCTATTTGTAGACGCGATAACTTTTGCGCAAACCAATCAATATACACTTATTGCATTTTTTTTTACCAAAAAATATGTAGAATACATATCGGCCTAAACTGATGAAGATTTTTTTTTGGGGGGGGGGATATTTATTATAGCAAAATGTACAAAATGCAGAGGTGATCAAATACCACCAAGAAAGCTCTATTTGTGGGGAAAAAAGACATACATTTTGTTTGGGTACAACATTGCACAACCATGCAATTGTCAGTTAAAATGACACAGTGCCGTATTGCAAAAAAATGGCCTGGCCAGGAAGGGGGTAAATTTTTCCAGGGCTGAAGTAAAAACAACAATACCCCCCCCCCCAAAAAAAAAAAGAAAAAAGATTATAATAAAAGAAAAAGAGAAAAAAGTAAAACAATCAAAATAAATAAAAAACCCAAAACATATATAAATCTCACATAAACTCCTAATAATGTACCATCCCCTCAATAACCATTTTCTGAAGGGTCTTGCATATAAAAAAAAACAAAACATCATAATATACACATAGTGGATTTTTTTTGTTATTAAAGGCAAATCTCGAAGGTTATTAAAAAAAAAGAAAAAAAACTGGACAGTTACATGGTTATGTATGTGTATCAGTGTCTATAAAGATTTCCCATATCCCTGTATGTTGTGTCCTTTTAGCTGTATGTCTAATGCCCCATACACACGGTTGGACATTGATTGCACATTCCGACAACAAAATCCATGAATTTTTTCCGACGGATGTTGGCTCAAACTTGTCTTGCATACACACGGTCACACAAAGTTGTCGGAAAATCCGATCATTCTGAACGCGGTGACGTAAAACACGTACGTCGGGACTATAAACGGGGCAGTAGCCAATAGCTTTCATCACTTTATTTATTCTGAGCATGCGTGGCACTTTGTGCATCGGATTTTTGTACACACGATCGGAAATTCCGACAACGGATTTTGTTGTCGGAAAATTTTATAGCCTGCTCTCAAACTTTGTGTGTCGGAAAATCCGATGGAAAATGTGTGATGAAGCCTACACACGGTCGGAATTTCCGACAACAAGGTCCTATCACACATTTTCCGTCGGAAAATCCGACCATGTGTACGGGGCATAAGAGTCTTTTAAAAATATCCATACTCCCCGCAGTCACCACCAATTGTGGGAGAGAGTTCCACATCCTAAACCACTTATCCTCCAGTCTCATTGTGTGCCCCGTGTCCTTATACACTCCCTAGGACTGAATAGTTGAATTCCTATGCTGGGATCCCCATTGAGATATTTGTAGATCGCTATTATGTCTCCTCTCAAGTGTCTCATCTCCAGCGAGTGTTTGCAGCCTTTCCTCATAATTTAGATCCTCCAGTTTCCTTATTAGTTTTGTTGCCCTCCTTTGGGCTCTCTCCAGTTCCAGCACATCCCTTCAGAGGACTGGTGACCAGAATTGGACGGAAAACTCCAGCTGAGGCCTAACCAGAGTTTTCTAAAGTGGCAGAATTATAGTTCTGTCCCTAAAGTACATCCCTTTTTTTATGCATGCTAATATTCTGCCTGCTTTGGTAGCTGCAGCTCTGCACTGCATGCTGTTTCTCAATCTGTCATCTATTAGCACCCTAGATCCTTCTCCATCCTTGAGTCTCCCATCGGTTCCCCCCCTAATTAATATTTTGCATTTATGTTTTTTGCCCCCAAGTGCATTACTTTACATTTCTCCACATTAAACCTCATTTGTCATTTGTCTGCCCACTCCTTTATTTTGTTCAGGTCATTCTGCAAAATTTCTATGTCCTGATGTGAGTTTATTACTCTGCTTATCTTCGTGTCATCCGCAAAAACTGAGACTGAACTAGTTATCCCAAACTCTATATCATTTATAAATATATGGAATAGAATTTATCCCAAGACAGAACCTTGGGGTACACCACTCACCACTCCAGACCAGTCTGAGTACATGTTATTTATCACCCCCCTTTGGACCCGTCCCTGTAACCTGTTTTTTACCCAAAACCCTATGGTCCAAGCCTGCAGACCCCAGCTTGTAAATTAAGAGTTTATGGCGGATTGTATCAAATGCTTTTGCAAAGTCCAGATACACCACATCCACAGGCCTCCCCCTGTCTAGATGGAAGCTCACTTCCTTGTAGAATGTTAGCAGATTGGTCTGGCAGGGACGTCCTCTCATAAACCCATGCTGATTACCACTGATAATATTCTTCTCCTCAGTAAAACTTTGGATATAGTCCCTAATCATCACCTCCAATAATTTACCCACTATTGATGTTTGCCTGACTGGCCTGTAGATCCCAGGAATTTGTCTCTTCCTTTTTTTGAAAATTGGCACCACTTTGGCTTTTCTCCAATCAGCTGGTACCAATTTTGTCATTATGCTGTCCACAAAAGTCAGGAATAATGACCTGACTATAACTTGACTGAGTTCTCTGAGGACTCTTGAGTGCAAGCCATCTGTTAACCACAAGGGTATGTCATGTGCTGTGTTACTAACACTACAGTCACTGTCGGTAAACCCTTCTTTTTCCTGTGTAAAAACTGTGGAGAAGAAGGCATTTAGTACATTTGCCTTCTCCGTGTCATCTGTAATCATCTTCAACCAACCATTTCTTACTGCATTCCTTGTAGTGCAGGAATGCTGAAGCTGACCCATTTCCTTTATATTTTTTAAAGGCCATACTTTTCTCCTTGACGAGCCTACTGGTTTAAACACCCAGGTTAATTTTTGCTCTTCTATATTTATTGCCCATTGGAATGCATTGTTTGATACCTTTGTTTAATATGCTCCTAAAGCATTCCCATTTCTCTTCTGGATTCAATGATTCCAAAATTTGGTCCCAATTAATGTCATGTAGCATTGAGAGTAGTTGAGGAAAATTGGCTCGTTTGAAATTTAGTGTTTTTGTACTACCCATACGCCTCCTTTTGCTGTAATTTATGCTAAACACGATCATCCTATGATCGCTAAATTCCAAGTTGTCGTGTATCTCCACATCTGAGATCAGACTTGGATTGTTCGTAATTAATAGATCTAACAGGGCATTCTTTCTAATTGGGGAATCCACCAATTGGAGCATGAAGTAGTCCTGGAAAACTATCATGAAATGACGGGCCTTTAATGAGTGAGCTGTTCCCTCTGCCCAGTCAATATCGGGGTAATTGAAGTCCCCCATTATGATTACATTTCCCTGTTTCCCTGCCATTTCTATCTGAGATAGTAATTCCAACTCCTCCTCCTCCTTCATGTTGGGTGACCTATAACATACCCCCCCTATTATTTCCCACTTACTTCCTCTCTTTGAAGTTCTACCCACACTGATTCTACGTCCCCCCTAGTCCCATACATAATGTCGCTCCTCTCTACCACCCATGTATCATTTTTGACATAAAGACACACCTCCCCTTCTACCTTCCCTGTCCTATCAATACAAGGAATACTCCTGTATATTGGCCAGCCAATTGTGTGAGCTGTCAAACCAAGTTTCAGTTATTCCCACAAAGTCTAAGTCCTCTTTGTGTAATAGCAGCTCCATATCCACTATTTTGTTAGCTAGGCTCCTAGCATTTGTGTGTGCGCCTCTTAGTTTTGTATGAGTGCATATTATTTTCCCCCTTTGTTTCTCCTGGCCTTGTTTATGAATTTAAATTGCCCACTCCCTTACCACGAGATTGGTTGTTATGGGTGTATTTTCACTGCTATTACCACTGCTGACTCTATCATCCTCTGTCACGTGCTCCCTGATAGCTATCGCTTTCTCTGATCCCTCCCCCAGCACCTAGTTTAAAAGCCCCTCCAACTTTGTGGCCATCTTACTTCTCAATAGAGCTGTACCATCCCCATTAAGGTGCAGTCCGTCCTTACTAAAGAGCCAGTAACCGACTGAGAAGTTGGCCCAGGTCTCCAGGAACCCAAAACCCTCTTTCCTACACCAGTTCCTCAGCTCCTGCTGTCTCTCTGGTGTGGCTCGAGATACAGGTATTATTTCAGAGAAAGCTACCTTGAAGGTACTTTTCCTCAATCTATTGCCTAATTCCCTGAAATCATTTTTTAGGACTCTACATCTTCCTCTCACTTGGCCATTGGTACCCACTGGGTCCATACTCTGTCCACCCGATCCGCGATGTGTAGCGAACCCAAGCACCTGGTAAACAACACACTGTTTGGCAACCCCAGTCTTTCTGACAGATTGCCCTCTCTGTCCTCCTTATAATTGAGTATCCCACTACCAGCACTTTTCTGGCAGCTAGGGGAGGGCGCCTGCTCCAGCACTGCCACCCCTGAGCTTATATCCCCATCATTATGCAACCTGGCATATTTGTTGGGGTGTACCAAATCAGGACTGGCCTCTCTAACACTCTTCCCGCTACCCCTCCTCCTTTCCGTCACCCAGCTACCTACCTCTGGTTCCTGTGCTTCCATCTCTCCAACTTCCTCTAGACTGGCCCCCGCAACTGCTGGGTAATGTCCAAGCTTCTCTCTAGGTTGCTAATGATTCTCAGTGTTGCCACTTGACTCTCCAGAACCAGGATCTGGGCTTCCAGAGAAACACTCGCTTACAACTTGCACAGCAATATGCACCATCGATTGGCTCATCAAGGAACGCATACATAGAGCAAGATGTGCACTGAGTGGCATTACCAACACCGTTGGACATTTTACGTGCTATTCTATTGGGGATATTGAGTAAGACTAATTATTTGAAACCTTCCCGTATTACCAGCTCTCTACTCCTAGTGCACCCACTGTACACGGCACTCACAGCACCCAGGCACTCACAGTTACTCAGGCACTCACAGTAGACGGGCACCCACAGTACACTGGCACTCACAGTACTCGGGCACTCACAGTACACGGGCACTCCCAGTACTCGGGCACTCCCAGTACTCGGGCACTCAGAGTACCCGGGCACTCACAGTACTCGGGCACTAACGGTACACATGCACTCACAGTACAGGGGAACTCACAGCACTCGTGCACTCACAGCCCCGGGCACTCACAATACTCAGGCACTCACAGTACTCGGGCACTCACAGCACTCAGGCACCCCTAGTACCCGGGCACTCACAGTACACGGGCACTCACAACATTTAGCACTCGCAACAATACTCAGTTAAACCACAACACTTAGTTACCCAACAGTAATAGTGAAAGAGAACCAGAACGTTCCTTTAGAGAGCATGCGCTGGTGATGTCACCGGCTGCTGCTCACTAGAATGTCTCCTAAATAATGCACGTTTAGGAGCTATTCATTTAACCTACATGTACACTTTATTATAAGCTTACCTGTAGATAAAAATGAAAATAGAGAATTTACTACCACTTTAAGCTTTAGGAGCTAAGGCTTGCCTGAGAATTACAAGTCCCTCTGGAACATTGCTTGCAGTTATTAGGTCATTTTAGCTAGGGGGAATATCTGTCTGTCTATATCCTTGTGTATAAGGAATATACAGTATCTTAGAATGTGTGTATGAAAGTGTCACTAACATTATATAATCCTTACTCAAAAAAAAAAACTCGTAATCCATTAATTTCAGGAAATCTTTTTCATATTACAGGGGATTATCTCAATGTGAAGCCTAAAGACCATAATGAACTAAAAATCAATAAAGCTTACAGGTTCATAAACTTATGGTTAATGCCATTGTTAAATTATTTGCAGAAAAATCTTTACATAACATAACAAGTAAAACTTTCTTACAAAATTAATTTGTGATGCCCAACACAGTTCTACCATTACAGCTTGCATGTTTTTTAGCATCCTTTGCAAACTGACAAATTAAAGAGGAAATAAAGTCTTATTTTTTACTGGTACCTACAGGTAAGCCTATAATACGGCTTACCTGTAGGTACTGTGAATATCTTCTAAACTTGTTTACTGTATCGGACCTTCAGAGCCCGTGCCGTAAACAGCAGCTCCCACATGCATGCGCGGGAGTGGCATCATGGCGGCTCTGACTACTCACAGCGCTGTAGCCCGCAAACCCAGAAGAAACACCGGGGAAGATGTCAGCCGTCTCATCAGTGTGAGGGCGCCACTGTAGGGCTTCGTTCTAAGGTAAGTATTTCATAATAAGCTAGTATGCAATGCATACAAGCTCATTATGCCTTTGTCTTACAGGTTGTTTTTTTTACCCCCCCCCCCCCCCCAGGGTTTACAACCTCTTTAAAGTGGAGGGCCACCCTAAAATAGAAAATAGCCAGAAAAATCTTTAAAAAAATAAAAAAAAAACATTTGAAAAAAAAAAATTTTTAAACTTACCTGAACCCTTGTTGCTAGGCAGTCTTCCTAATTTGCCTCTTCCTATTCCGCGGCATGTTCTGCTCCTAGCTGAGCGGCCCCGTTGCCTTCTGGGAACTGTGTGTGTTCCCAGAAAACCACAGGGCCATTCACAGATCGCCGCGCCGCTCACACGTGCGCAGTAGGAAACTGGCAGTGAAGCTGCAAGGTTCCACTGCCTGTTTCCCTTACTTGGGATGGCAGTGCCTGGACCCGAGAGCCGAGGGACGGGTCGGCCTCGGGCGGCCGACATCGCGGGCACCCAGGACAGGTAAGTCTACTTATTTAAAGTCAGCAGCTACAGTGTTTTTAGCTGCTGACTTTTAAAAAAAATTATAGTGGCCGGAATCAAGCTTTAAAACAATGCCATCTCTGCTGAAATTGGGAAGGGGAAACACATCCTTCCCCTGACAACTGCACAAAAAATATGCTGGTCACACTGGTAGGTTTGAATACACAATATTTGCCTATTTTGATTATATACAGTTGTGCTCATAAGTTTAGTTACATACCCTGGCAGAATTTATGATTTCTTGGCCACTTATCAGAGAATGTGAATGATAACACATAAACATTTCTTTCACTAATGGTTAGTGTTTGGCTGAAGCCATTTATTATCAATCAACTGTGTTTACCCTTTTTAAATCAGATGACAACAGAAGCTACCCAAATGACCCTGATCAATAGTTAAAGAGAAAACAGAAAACAGAAAAAAAGGAGGGCGCACCGACCTAGTGCATTACCGATATAAAAGTTTTATTAAAAGTATATAAAAAGCAATGGTACTACTCACAAACGAGCATAAAAAACAGGCTTTTCCTAAAAGTCAAAACTGCATTCCTTGGCACCTGCAGACAGGACCTGATGGCAAGAGGTAGAAGATGGCACCCCAAACGGGTGAGCGGCTGATGCGTTTCAGGGGCGTACCCTTTTCTTCAGAGCCTAGGCGGTCTGTGGCTCCTCTGTCCTGTGTGCCCCAATATATGCATCCATATGCCCACGCCCCAGGTGACCACTACCCTACTAAGCCACGCCCATCAGTATGAGCTGGCTCCAACCAAAGGGGCGGAACTTTTTCCCTTTCTGCAACACGCTATACTGATGTCACCAAGTGTGGGGTGGCCAACAGGCAAATCCATTAACCATACAGATATTGAATCATTCTAAAAAGTGTTCTAGACATGATGAAGACACGTTAATTGCCCAATATTCATTGCACTAGCCACAATCTGACTGATAAGGTGATCAATAGCGTGTTCAGAGCAGTCCGCAGCTCGATTCCCCAAGAAAAGAAAGGTCAGGCAAAAAACGTACCCTCATTACTCTCTCTCCATAACTCTGTGTGGGAGGGGGGTCGCTGCCATCCATTCCATAACCTTGGGGTCAATCGTCCCACAGCGCCCGTTAGAACGCACGCCGTCATAGAGCCAGGAAGTGCGGGTGTCCCTGTGTTCCAACCCACACTTCCGGCTCATGCGGTGTCATATTCACTCCTGCTGTGCATCCAAAGTAAGTCAATCGTGCGAGGAGCGCGGTCCGGAAGTGCGGGTGTGTTTGCATTCCACCCAACACTTCTTGCCGCTTGAGAGCGGCTCTACCGCCCTTAATCTTTCGTTTTTGGCCCATGCGCACATGGGCATCTATATGTAAGTGAGACGCCGCTCCCTCTAGTGGCCCAAAATGGGGGAAAAAATGAATTAAATGAAAAATAAAATAAAAATAATAATAAATAAATAAATAAAAAATATAAAAAATATAAAAAATAGAAAGGCCAATTTAGCCTATAGTACAGCTGAAGGATGATGCTAGTGGTCATATTCTGGGTGTACTGTCACATGGATGCACATATAGAGCCCACAGGGGTGCACAGTGGGTGAAGCCCCCCCCCCCCAAAAAAAAGAAAAAAGGGGGGCAATATTGGTATATTCAACATATATCTAATTATTAAAAGGCTCATCAATACATTAATTAAAAATTGATTAACCAGATGAATAAATAGGATAAATAACGTCATAATGTCATATTGTTATTAATAATCAGGATAATATAAACTATTCATAAGGAATAAAATTCAGAATTGTCTGAACAAATAAATAAAAACATGTGAGGGTATGTATATGTGTGTGTGTGTACATACAAAAACAAGCCGGCAACAATAGTGCTATCAAGACCTAAATGCGCCGACTCACTGTGCATCAGATTCAGAGAACTAAAACCATGCTCAAATGGATTAGTAATACTAGATGGAAAAGTACACAACAAGTGCAAAATTATAGACTTTGCCTTATATCAAAGAATGGATCACACCATCCGTGTCTAGCAAAACACTGGAGCGCAGGCCTGATAATATGCACACAAGTTGACACAAAGGGGTTTGAAAAGCTATTGAAGGTAACCATCCTCACCTGTGATCTGTTTGCTTGTAATTAGTGTTTGTGTATAAAAGGTCAATGAGTTTCTGGACTCCTGACAGACCCTTGCATCTTTCATCCATTGCTGCACTGAGGTACTGCACTGAAAAGAATTGTCAAAGGATCTGCGGGAAAAGGTAGTTGAACTGTATAAAACAGGAAAGGGATATAACAAGATATCCAAGGAATTGAGAATGCCAGTCAGCAGTGTTCATACTCTAATCAAGAAGTGGAAAAATAGGGGTTCTGTTGAAACCAAACCACGGTCAGGTAGACCACCTACAATGTCAGCCACAACTGCCAGGAAAATAGTTTGGGATGCAAAGAAAAACTCACAAAAAACTTCAGGTGAAATACAGGACTCTCTGAAAACATGTGGTGTGGCTGTTTCAGGATGCACAATAAGGAGGCACTTGAAGAAAGATGGGCTGCATGCTCGAGTCGCCAGAAGAAAGCTATTACTATGCAGATGCCACAAAGTATCCTGCTTACAATACACCAAAGAGCACAGAGACAAGCCTCAAACCTTGTGGCACAAAGTCATTTGGAGTGATGAGATCAAAATGTAGCTTTTTGGCCACAACCATAAACGCTACATTTGGAGAGGAGTCAACAAGGCCTATGATGAAAGGTACACCATTCTTACTGTGAAACACGGAGGTGAATCGCTGATGTTTTGGGGATGTGTGAGCTACAAAGGTACAGGAAATTTGGTCAAAATTGATGGCAAGATGAATGCACTATGTTATCAAAAAATACTGGAGGAACATTTGCATCCATCAGCCAGGAAATTGCGTATGAGATGTACTTGATCATTCCAACATGACAATAATCCAAAACACAAGGCCAAGTCGACCTGTCATTGGCTACAGCAGAATGAAGTGAATGTTCTGGAGTGGCCATCTCAGTCTCCTGACCTCAATGTCATTGAGCCACTCTGGGGAGATCTCAAACATGCAGTTCATGCAAGACAGCCCAAGAATTTACAGGAACTGGAGGCTTTTTGCCAAGAGGAATGGGCAGCTTTACCATCTGAGAAGATAAAGAGCCTCATCCACAAATACCACAAAAGACTTCAAGCTGTCATTGATGTTAAAGGGGGCAATACACAGTATTAAGAACTGGGGTATGTAAACTTTTGATCAAGATTATTTGGGTAGATTCTGTTGTCATTATGATTTAAAAAGTGTAAACACAGATGATTAATAATAAATGGCTTCAGCCACACACTAACCATGAGTGAATGAAAAGTTTTTGTGTTATCATTCATATGCCCCCTACACACGGTCGGACATTGATCGGACATTCCGACAACAAAATCCATGGGTTTTTTCCAACGGATGTTGGCTCAAACTTGTCTTGCATACACACGGTCACACAAAGTTGTCGGAAAATCCGATCATTCTGAACGCGGTGACGTAAAACACGTACGTCGGGACTATAAACGGGGCAGTAGCCAATAGCTTTCATCTCTTTATTTATTCTGAGCATGCGTGGCACTTTGTGTGTCGGATTTGTGAACACACGATCGGAAATTCCGACAACGGATTTTGTTGTCGGAAAATTTTATAGCCTGCTCTCAAACTTTGTGTGTCAGAAAATCCGATGTAAAATGTGTAATGGAGCCTACACACGGTCGGAATATCCGACAACAAGGTCCTATCACACATTTTCCGTCGGAAAATCCGACCCTGTGTACGGGGCATTAGTCTCTGAAAAATGGCCAAGAAATCATAAATTCTGCCAGGGTATGTAAACTTATGAGCACAACCGTACATGTAAAATAGAGTAAGGACTGGGGCCAGACAGAGAGAGATGACTTTGACACAGTTGGCCAGCTTGAACATGTATTGAAATATAAGAACTACAACTAAGAATCCCCATTATATAAGAAAGAGATTGCTATATGTAAGGGTTAATATATGATTACACCTCTTTAGTATCTCCTGTATTGTATATATACAGCTATTTAGTACCTGAACACTCATACTGCCATTTCTACTGCAGTGTTGGTTAGTAATTAGAAAGGGCAGGGATATCTAAAGTGGCTATTTTTAAAAATCTATAAGTTTATATATAATGTATATTCTTTTACACAGGCTGATGATGGAGACTACAAGTAGTCATTTTAACACACATTTCTAAGGTATGGTCCACTTTTGTAAATATTGGGCAATGTCATGCAGCCATCGCTGGAGTGCATGCTTGAAGACAAAAAGTGGCTGCGAAGAAAATTAGCAAAAATGAGATGCAACACAAATAAAAAAGGGGAAAACATGAATTTAATAAAAAAATAAAGGCTATTTTTTATTAAACCAATGGTTATTGGTTATTGGTTGAACTAGATGGACTTGTGTCTTTTTTCAACAAGACTAACTATGTAACAATGCTTTAGAAAAACAATTGTAATTATGTTAATGTTTATAGTTACTTTACCATTACTGATAAAACACTAAACATTTAATTTAAGCTACAACCAGTGTGAAAAGCTGTACCATGGAGTAATCTTGAAGCAATTTATCTGTACGCTGTAAACTGACAGTGAGCAGGTGACATGTTTGGTAGTAATGCTTCTGTACAGCCAAATACCTAAAATAATAAGTTCTGCTGATACTTTCACTGTAGACAAGTGACTGTCCACGTGACCTGACTTTCCTCAGCAGCTATATTGCAGTTTGCTTCTAGCAAATTAAAAACAGCAAAGAACTGTATGTCACTAAAAGTGCCACTGGGGATAGGCTACAAAATGGGATATGCCTTTAACAAATGAAAAATAAATTACAAGGCATTGCAGTGTGGATGTTTGTCAAGTGAAGTATAAAATTCACTCAACTAGAAACAGTAGAAAGGTATATTGCTTAGAAAATGTTCCCTGTCATCACAGGTTGGTAGCTACTCAGCAGTGAACATTGATAAGGCTTGCTTGGTTGAACAGCACATAATGGATTAGGAAGAAAATAAAGTATATGGATTAATGTATACAGACCTCAAAAGAGCCATTAATATTTTACAACAGTTGACCTATTTGCTTACTTGCTTTAAATGCACCCAGTGATACAATAAGCATTTATATTCTAAAAAAAAATATATATACTAATTTTGTTTTCACTGATACAGTTGTTAATCAAATAGGTATTATGATGATTTTAACATATTTTTCTGCAG
This sequence comes from Lithobates septentrionalis, assembly GCA_037952835.1. Taxonomy (NCBI): domain Eukaryota; kingdom Metazoa; phylum Chordata; class Amphibia; order Anura; family Ranidae; genus Lithobates; species Lithobates septentrionalis. The sequence continues at coordinate 6,711,736 of JBBDGP010000016.1, read as the reverse complement.
GATAATGCAACAAAAAAGCATGCTATTTTTGATTAAATAAAATGTAAATGTGTTCTATAATGGCAGATTTACTTTTCGGGTATGGTATTGACAAGACTGGACAGTAAGCCTACTTGAAGGAAAGGAAGAGTAAAAAATAAAAAGGGGAGCAGTTCCTTTTTTTGTTCATTACCAGCAAATAGTGAGTTTGGGGCAGGGACTATAAGAAAATGCAGCATACAACCCTCATCCTCACTAAGGCATGTTAAAAATATACAGCACAAGTAATATTTTGTGTTACTTCCCTAAACCAACATTCAAAAAAAAACGTTTTTGCAAAGAGCAGCACTGTTCCAACAGTAATGTAAAGTTAGATGGAGCTTAACACAAAAAGTGAGGATTGGCTATGTTATAGGGAAAAGTTAGAAATCCTAATCATACCTAAGCATTACACTGAAGAATGTACCTTTTGTCTGAAATTCCTTATGAAAAATTGCAGATATGTTAATGTGCCCAGGCACTACTGTTCCCACAGCCTCATAGTTATATATCTGTGATGTGAGATCTAAGGCACTGCTGCCCCTGATGGTTAGTCTCAGAAGATTTGGAGTGAGATTTGGTGATGTCACTACTGTGCCACTCGTTGTTGTACTTGCTTAGGGCTCTGCCATTAGAGTGGATATAAACCCGATCATGAAATTTGACCAAGGCACATACAGTGCCTTGAAAAAGTATTCATACCCATTGAAATTTTCCACATTTTGTCATGTTACAACCAAAATTGTAAATTTATTTTATTGGGATTTTATGTGATAGACCAACACAAAGTGGCACATAATTGTGAAGTTGAAGGAAAATGATAAATCCTTTTCATTTTTTTTTTACAAATAAATATCTGAAAAGTGTGGTGTGCATTTGTATTCAGCCCCCCGAGTCAATACTTTGTAGAACCACCTTTCACTGCAACTACAGCTACAAGTCTTTTTGGGGATGTCTCTACCAGCTTTGCACATCTAGAGTGACATTTTTGCCCTTTCTTCTTTGCAAAATTGCTCAAGCATTGTCAGATTGGATGGAGAGAGTCAGTGAACAGCAATTTTCAAGTCTTGCCATAGATTCTCAATTGGATTTAGGTCTGGACTTTGACTGGGCATTCTAACACATGAATATGCTTTGATCTAATCCATTCCATTGTAGCTCTGGCTGTATGTTTAGGGTCATTGTCCTGCTGGAAGGTGAACCTCCATCCCAATCTCAAGTCTTTTGCAGACTGTAAGGTTTTCTTCTAAGATTGCCCTGTATTTGGCTCCATTCATCTTCCCATTAACTCTGACCAGCTTCCCTGTCCCTGCTGAAAAAAATCATCAGTGGGGATGGTGTGTTTAGGGTGATGTGCAGTGTTAGTTTTCCGCCACATATAGTGTTTTGCTTTTAGGCCAAAAAGTTAAATTACCTTCTTCCACATGTTTGCTCTATCCCCCCACATGGCTTCTCACAAACTGCAAATGTCACTTCTTATGGCTTTCTTTCAACAATGGCTTTCTTCTTGCCACTTTTCCATAAAGGCCAGATTTGTGGAGTGAACGACTAATAGTTGTCCTGTGGACAAATTCTCCCACCTGAGCTGTGGATCTCTGCAGCTCCTCCAGAGTTACCATAGGCCTCTTGGCTGCTTCTTTGATTAATGCTATCCTTGACCAGCCTGTGAGTGTAGCCTCCCTGGCGGTTTTCCCGAGTGTGGCTCGGGGTTAAAATTCAGGACCATTAGCGGTAACCCCGAGCCACACTCGGGATTACATCGCAGGATGGTGTGGCTTAACTTACCTTGTCCCCGGGATCCTGCGATGTCCCCCGCTGTGTCTGCGGGCTCCGTCCTCCTCCGAAGCCTCTCCGTGCCAGGCTCCATTCCCTGCGAGCGTTGTGACGCATGGGGGCGGAGCCTGGCGGCAAATTCAAAAAATTGCAAAAATCATAACACATACAGTACTGTAATCTTACAGATTACAGTACTGTATGAAATTATTTCACATCCCTTTTGTCCCAAGTGCTTTGGCCCATGCCCTGCATGCAGTTTTATGTTATATATACTGTTCTTTCTGCCTGGAAACTGGAGATTGTCCATAGCAACCAAAAAGTGTCCCTTTACATCAAAAGTGGCTTTAGACCAGCTAGAAAACAGCGATAGTAGATTAGAACACTTGCGGAATTGAGCGATAGTGAATCGGGGAGAAATTTATTTTATTATTATTATTTTTTTAATTATTTATTTTTATTTATTATATTATAATTTATGTTTTTGTGTTTCAAACTTTATCATACCCGGCATATCTACTAGACTCTTGTTTGGACAGATTTAAGTGTGTTATTGTTAAGAATTACACACCTACAATATAAAACGCCAAATTTCCATGCAAAATAATTGTACCGCTTTCAGCACCTAAAATCCGAAATAATCATACCGCCAGGGAGGTTAAGTGGTTGGTCAGGTCTTGGTAGGTTTGCAGTTGTACCATACTCTTTCCATTTTCGGAAAATGGATTGAACAGTGCTCTGTGAAATGTTCAAAGCTTGGGTTATTTTTTTATAACCTAACCCTACTTTAAACTTCTCCATAACTTTATCCCTGACCTGTCTGGTGTGTGTCTTGGCCTTCATGATACTGTTTGTTCACTAAGGTTCTCCAACAAACCTCTGAGGGCCTCACAGAACAGCTGTATTTAAAATTAGAATAAATTACACACAGGTGGACTCTGTTTACTAATTAGGTGACTTCTGAAGGCAATTGGTTCCACTAGATTTTAGTTAGGGGTATCAGAGTAAAGGGGGCTGAATACAAATGCATGCCACACTTTTCAGATATTTATTTGTAAAAAAGTGGGAAAATAGTTTATAATTTTCCTTCCACTTCACAATTATGTGCCACTTTGTGTTGGTCTATCACATAAAACCCCAATAAAATACATTTACATTTTTGGTTGTAACATGACAAAATGTGGAAAATTTCAAGGGTTGTGAATACTTTTTCAAGGCACTGTACATCTGTAGTGTTTACTTATCTCTCTCCAAAGCCCTAAGTCCCATGTCTTTCTGCTGCTCCGTTCTTCTGTTATCAGCGTGATAACTTCTGACAAGCTCTTTGACATGGAAGTTAAAAGCAGCTGGAAATTTGTGTCAGGGAGGGTGCAATAAATAGATTATAAGAGAGCTTGTCTATTCACAGCACAGCTCTGCAGGTATCTTCATTCCTTTGCCTATGTGGAGGGGGGGTGCCTTTCCCCTAATCAGCTGTCACACAGTGTATGCCAAGACTCCACACCCAGTGCTGAAACAGGAGGAAAAAAAAATCATTTTATAAAGAATATAGAAAGCTGAAGACAGCAGATATACATGTAAAACTTATGTAGGGAAATTTGTTTCATCTCTGTGTATCATCTGAGGCTGTTCACTTCACTGGGTATAGCAGAGGGTTTACATCCACTAAGGTATAGGGGAGGGTTTACATCCACTTTAAGAAGCACAGATCAGAATCTACAAAGATGACTGCCTCTACACAGACAGGGTTCAGAACAAAGCAAGGTAAGTCATTAAAGAGGGAAAAATATGTTGCAGAAGACCACAGGCAAAGCTGCTGGCTAGTCTGTAGCCCTCTGCCTACCTTTTTTTTGGGCAATTGAAAGTTGAGAGTCTGCATTTCAGGTACATAAAATGTCACCCAGCAAATACAGATGGGATGCATACACTCTTTAGCTTGCTATTTAGGCTTTGACCCTGATGAGTAATTATACACTCTATAGACAGAATGGTTTTCTGTTTAGTCTATTTTACTATATTGCCTTTGAAATGGCTTATGTCAGTTATGGCGAACCTTGGCACCTTAGATGTTTTGGAACTACATTTCCCAGGATGCTCATGCACTCTGCAGAGTAGTTGAGCATCATGGGAAATGTAGTTCCAAAACATCTAAGGTGCCAAGGTTCACCATCACTGGCTTATGTCGACATCTGTATACATTCTTTCAGCATTCTTATCTGTATGTAATGTTCTTAAAATACAGAGTGTTAAAAATAAATATTACCCAGGTACACGTAGATTATGCTTAACTTGACAAAATCTTAATATTCTTGCCATTATTGATACTGGATCTTACCCATGTTGTCTTTCTTCTCCATAGAACAAAAGCAGGAATCATAGGCCAGCCCAACCTCAGTGCTAAAATCACATGCTGTGCAAAACTGACACACAAATGTGATGGATGGAGGAATCCTCCCCACTGGGATATTGTAGTCTGACAGAGAAACTGTGAGAATACACTGATTAACAGGTGCAGCTGATTTGATCAACAAAGGTTTTCCAACTTGTTCATTCAACAAAAGTTGATCTACTGATCGACTTCTGTTGAACAGAAACAACCACATACTGGGGTTGATTTACTAAAGGCAAATAGACTTTGCAAACTGCAATTGTACTCTGCAAGTGCAGTTGCTTCAGAGCTTAGTAAATGAGGTAAAGCTTCACTTTGCAAAGAATATCCAATCCCATTCAAGGTAAATAAAAAAGAGCATTTTTTCTTGCACATGATTGGATGACGGAAGTCAGCAGAGTTTCCACTCATTCTCTAAGCTCTGGAGCAACTGCACTGGCAGAGTACAACTGCACCTGCACATTCTATTTGCCTTTAGTAAATCAACACCACTGATTGAAATTTGTCCGGTCCCTGCTGATTCGAATGAAGTTAGATCCATCTATCGCCATCTTTAAAGGTCAGAATGTCGCTGTAAATGCTACAGTACTGGAGTGTACATTTTTTAAAAACTCACTGAAGGATAATATTAATATAACTAGAAAAGGTACAATTTCTGGGGAAATTGTGAAAGTGTTCTTGCCTCTACAACTGGAGTGGGCGGAGTAACTGGGTGGGGTGGAGTGGCTTGAGTAACTGTGAAAAGTGTTAAAAAGCTTAATATTTTAAAAAGTATAAATAGTAGTAAAAAAGTTCCATCATTCGCTGAAAGAGCTGAACATTTTTTTCAAAAGTAATTTTTTTTTTTCAAAAATGAATTTTTTTTAATCAAAAATGATTTTTTTTTCTTCAAAAATGATTTTTTTTTTCAAAAGTAATTTTTTTTTTCAAAGGTAATTTTTTTTTTCAAAAATGAATTTTTTTATTTCAAAAATAATTTTTTTTTCGAAATTATTATTTTTTTTAAAGTAATTTTTTTTTCAAAAATATTTTTTTTTTTCAAAAATATCTTTTTTTTCAAATATATTTTTTTTTCAAAAATATTTTTTTTTTTCAAAAATAATATTTTTTTTTTCAAAAATATTTTTTTTTTCAAAAATATTTTTTTTTTTTCAAAAATATTTTTTTTTTTTCAAAAATATTTTTTTTTTTTCAAAAATGATTTTTTTTTTTCAAAAATTATTTTTTTACTTTTTTCAAAAATATTTTTTTTTTTTTACATGGGGCGGTCATAATGTTTTGGCTGATCATGGGGTGGTCATAATGTTTTGGCTGATCATGGGGTTGTCAGCTTTTGTCACTTCCCACTCTAGTTTTGAACATTTCGCCATTCATTCCTATGGGACCAATTTCGCCGCAAAAACGTCATTTCGTGGACCATTCGGCAAAACATTCCACAAAGTAATAGCACACCAATCGGGAACAATCCGCTCGTTTCGGTATATTACTTGTCTCTGTAGTGTGAAAACTGTGGGAGGAGTCTACAAGCATTATCAAGTCTAGCAGATGAAGTCACATGCATTTGGGGTGTCTCAGCATCTTGTGTTTACAACCACTGTTTCCTAGCAATGCTCATGCCCTGTTTATGCTTCCCAAATACTGCTTCATCAAAACTGCCCCATCAGAATTACCCCATCAAAACTGCCCCATCATATTCCTCTATTATAAATCAGTGCATGGTGTGTCTGTCCCCTCCCCCGGGCTCTGTAATCAGCTGAGATGCTCCAGCCACCTTCCCCCCTGTGTATAACAGAAGCTTTGGTAACCATGGCAACAAAACAAACACTAACAGTACACTCTGATTAATGGCTAAAATTTCCTGAAATGACCTCTAAACAAATGGCCGTATTTTAAAAACTATACATCCTACAGCGAAGATCTTTATATTGTGAGAATCACAAGACCCAGACCTAGATTTTGATGTATAGTATGTCTCTGAAATATTAAAAATGAAGGCACAGTCGCAGTTTAGAAATTGCCCTTCAAATTTGGAGGGGGCTAGAGTGTAGTTTCAATGAATGTCAATGGACGGCGTGAGTTGCAAACAAATGGTCATATTGTGAAAACTATCAGGACTATGGCTTAGCCGTGGACATGTTTAGTGGCAGCAGGGATAGCTGAACGTTTTGATATAAGATTTGTGTAGGTGGGCTTGAAAATGAGGGAGTGGCGGCAGTTTAGAAATCATGTTCTGATTTTCCAGCTTTTGTCATCTCCCACTCTAGTTTCCCCATTCATTCCTATGGGACAAATTTCGCCGCAAAAACGACGATATTTCGTGAACCATTCGGCGAAACGTTCCACAAAGTAATAGCACACCATTCGGGAACAATCCGCACGTTTCGGTATATTACTTGTCTATGTAGTGTAAAAACTGTGGGAGGAGTTAGGGTGGTAAATTTGGCTATAATAATAAGAACTAGACTAGAAAATGCATTTCCTGGGGAAAATGCGTGGGAATGCTGAATTGCTAAAACGGCCCCCAGCAAAATTGCCCCCATCATATTGCCATCAAAACTGTCCCATCATATTGCCACCATCAAAACTGCCCCATCAGAATTGCCCCATCAAAACTGCACCATCATATTGCCACCATCAAAACTGCCCCATCAAAAAAATTTTTTTTTTTTCAAAAATGATTTTTTTTTTCAAAAATAATTTTTTTTTTCAAAAATAATTTTTTTTTTTCAAAAATAATTTTTTTTTCAAAAATATTTTTTTTTTTCAAAAATATATTTTTTTTTTTTTCAAAAATAATTTTTTTTTTTTCAAAAATATATTTTTTTTTTCAAAAATAATTGCTGAATAGCTAAATTGCTAAAATGACCGCCATCAAAACTGCCCCATCAGAATTGCCACCATCAAAACTGCCCCATCATATTCCTCTATTATAATCAGTACATGGTGTGTCTGTCCCCTCCCCCCGGGCTCTGTAATTAAAGCTGAGATGCTCCAGCCACCTCCCCCCCCTGTGTATAACAGAAGCTTTGGTAACCATGGCAACAAAACACACACAGTGCACTCTGATTAATGGCTAAAATTTCCTGAAATTACCTCTAAACAAAAAGCTTTTTCTCAAAAACTGTAAAAGATATCAAACTGAAAAGCTATAGCCAGATAGCTGAATATTTTGTGAACATTTTAAAGTTTGTTTGGTGTCTCTAGGTGAAAGTATGAAGGAGCTGAAACTTTTGGGAGCGGAAGAAAAATTTAAGGATTTCAAGCATGCTCCCATTGACTTCAATGTTAAAAAAAAGTGATAAAAAGCTTAATATTTTAAAAAGTATAAATGGTAGAAAAAAAGTTGAAAAAGAGCACACCTCAGCTAAAAGAGACGAACATTTTGATAGTTGAATGGTTTTAATAGCTGAAAGTATGCAGAAGTTACGCATTACCGAAAAACGTACGGAATAAAATTAAAATTATTAAAAACTAGAAAATGCATTTCCTGGGGAAAATGCGTGGGAATGCTGAATTGCTAAAACGGCCCCCAGCAAAATTGCCCCCATCATATTGCCATCAAAACTGTCCCATCATATTGCCACCATCAAAACTGCCCCATCAGAATTGCCCTATCAAAACTGTCCCATCATATTGCCACCATCAAAACTGCCCCATCAGAATTGCCTCATCAAAACTGCACCATCATATTGCCACCATCAAAACTGCCCCATTAAAAAATATTTTTTTTTTTTTTAAATATTTTTTTTTTTTCAAAAATAATTTTTTTTTTTCAAAAATAATTTTTTTTTTTCAAAAATATTTTTTTTTTCAAAAAATTTTTTTTTTCAAAAATTTTTTTTTTTTTCAAAAATATTTTTTTTTTCAAAAATAATTTTTTTTTTCAAAAATATTTTTTTTTTCAAAAATATATATATTTTTTTTCAAAAATATTTTTTTTTTTTCAAAAATATTTTTTTTTTTTCAAAAATAATTTTTTTTTTCAAAAATAATTTTTTTTTTCAAAAATATTTTTTTTTTTCAAAAATGATTTTTTTTTTCAAAAATAATTTTTTTTTTTTTCAAAAATAATTTTTTTTTTCAGAAATATATATATATTTTTTTCAAAAATAATTGCTGAATAGCTAAATTGCTAAAATGACCGCCATCAAAACTGCCCCATCAGAATTGCCACCATCAAAACTGCCCCATCATATTCCTCTATTATAATCAGTACATGGTGTGTCTGTCCCCTCCCCCGGGCTCTGTAATTAAAGCTGAGATGCTCCAGCCACCTCCCCCCCTGTGTATAACAGAAGCTTTGGTAACCATGGCAACAAAACATACACAGTACACTCTGATTAATGGCTAAAATTTCCTGAAATGACCTCTAAACAAAAAGCTTTTTCTCAAAAACTGTAAAAGATATCAAACTGAAAAGATATAGCCAGATAGCTGAATATTTTGTGAACATTTTAAAGTTTGTTTGGCGTCTCTAGGTGAAAGTATGAAGGAGCTGAAACTTTTGGGAGCGGAAGAAGATTTTAAGTTTCTCAAGCATGCTCCCATTGACTTCAATGTTAAAAAAAAGTGATAAAAAGCTTAATATTTTAAAAAGTATAAATGGTAGAAAAAAAGTTGAAAAAGAGCACACCTCAGCTAAAAGAGACGAACATTTTGATAGTTGAATGGTTTTAATAGCTGAAAGTATGCAGAAGTTACGCATTACCGAAAAACGTACGGAATAAAATTAAAATTATTAAAAATAACTAGAAAATGCATTTCCTGGGGAAAATGCGTGGGAATGCTGAATTGCTAAAACGCCCCCCAGCAAAATTGCCCCCATCATATTGCCATCAAAACTGTCCCATCATATTGCCACCATCAAAACTGCCCCATCAGAATTGCCACCATCAAAACTGCCCCATCATATTGCCACCATCAAAACTGCCCCATCAGAATTACCCCATCAAAACTGCCCCATCATATTCCTCTATTATAAATCAGTACATGGTGTGTCTGTCCCCTCCCCCCTGTGTATTACAGAAGCTTTGGTAACCATGGCAACAAAACAAACACTAACAGTACACTCTGATTAATGGCTAAAATTTCCTGAAATGACCTCTAAACAAATGGCCGTATTTTAAAAACTATACATCCTACAGCAAAGATCTTTATATTGTGAGAATCACAAGACTCAGACCTAGATTTTGATACATAGTATGTCTCTGAAATATTAAAATTGAAGGCACGGTCGCAGTTTAGAAATTGCCCTTCAAATTTGAAGGGGCTAGAGTGTAGTTTCAATGAATGTCAATGGACGGTGTGAGTTGCAAACAAATGGTCATATTGTGAAAACTATCAGGACTATGGCTTAGCCGTGGACATGTTTAGTGGCAGCAGGGATAGCTGAACGTTTTGATATAAGATTTATGTAGGTGGGCTTGAAAATGAGGGAGTGGAGGCAGTTTAGAAATCATGTTCTGATTTTTCAGCTTTTGTCCCCTCCCCTGGGCTCTAATCAGAGCTGAGATGCTCCAGCCACCTCCCCCCTGTGTATAACAGAAGCTTTGGTAACCATGGCAACAAAACACACACAGTACACTCTGATTAATGGCTAAAATTTCTTGAAATGACCTCTAAACAAAAAGCTTTTTCTCAAAAACTGTAAAAGATATCAAATTGAAAAGCTATAGCCAGATAGCTGAATATTTTGTGAACATTTTAAAGTTTGTTTGGTGTCTCTAGGTGAAAGTATGAAGGAGCTGAAACTTTTGGGAGCGGAAGAAAAATTTAAGGATTTCAAGCATGCTCCCATTGACTTCAATGTTAAAAAAAAGTGATAAAAAGCTTAATATTTTAAAAAGTATAAATGGTAGAAAAAAAGTTGAAAAAGAGCACACCTCAGCTAAAAGAGACGAACATTTTGATAGTTGAATGGTTTTAATAGCTGAAAGTATGCAGAAGTTACGCATTACCGAAAAACGTACGGAATAAGAAAAATAATAAAAAAACGAATAACAATAGTGGGACTGCTAAAGCATTCCCACTAATAACTAGAAAATGCATTTCCTGGGGAAAATGCGTGGGAATGCTGAATTGCTAAAACGGCCCCCAGCAAAATTGCCCCCATCATATTGCCATCAAAACTGTCCCATCATATTGCCACCATCAAAACTGCCCCATCAGAATTGCCCCATCAAAACTGCACCATCATATTGCCACCATCAAAACTGCCCCATCAAAAAATATTTTTTTTTTTCAAAAATATTTTTTTTTTTCAAAAATATTTTTTTTTTCAAAAATAATTTTTTTTTCAAAAATTTTTTTTTTCAAAAAATTTTTTTTTTTAAATATTTTTTTTCAAAAATATTTTTTTTTTTTCAAAATTAATTTTTTTTTTCAAAAATATTTTTTTTTTTTCAAAAATAATTTTTTTTTTTTCAAAAATAATTTTTTTTTTTTTTTCAAAAATAATTTTTTTTTTTCAAAAATGATTTTTTTTTTTTTTCAAAAATAATTTTTTTTTTTCAGAAATATATTTTTTTTTTCAGAAATATATATTTTTTTTCAAAAATATATATTTTTTTTCAAAAATAATTGCTGAATAGCTAAATTGCTAAAATGACCGCCATCAAAACTGCCCCATCAGAATTGCCACCATCAAAACTGCCCCATCATATTCCTCTATTATAATCAGTACATGGTGTGTCTGTCCCCTCCCCCCGGGCTCTGTAATTAAAGCTGAGATGCTCCAGCCACCTCCCCCCCTCTGTGTATAACAGAAGCTTTGGTAACCATGGCAACAAAACACACACAGTACACTGATTAATGGCTAAAATTTCCTGAAATGACCTCTAAACAAAAAGCTTTTTCTCAAAAACTGTAAAAGATATCAAACTGAAAAGCTATAGCCAGATAGCTGAATATTTTGTGAACATTTTAAAGTTTGTTTGGTGTCTCTAGGTGAAAGTATGAAGGAGCTGAAACTTTTGGGAGCGGAAGAAAAATTTAAGGATTTCAAGCATGCTCCCATTGACTTCAATGTTAAAAAAAAGTGATAAAAAGCTTAATATTTTAAAAAGTATAAATGGTAGAAAAAAAGTTGAAAAAGAGCACACCTCAGCTAAAAGAGACGAACATTTTGATAGTTGAATGGTTTTAATAGCTGAAAGTATGCAGAAGTTACGCATTACCGAAAAACGTACGGAATAAAATTAAAAATAAATAAAATCGAATAACAATAGTGGGACTGCTAAAGCATTCCCACTAATAAAATCGAATAACAATAGTGGGACTGCTAAAGCATTCCCACTAACTAGAAAATGCATTTCCTGGGGAAAATGCGTGGGAATGCTGAATTGCTAAAACGGCCCCCAGCAAAATTGCCCCCATCATATTGCCATCAAAACTGTCCCATCATATTGCCACCATCAAAACTGCCCCATCAGAATTGCCCCATCAAAACTGCACCATCATATTGCCACCATCAAAACTGCCCCATCAAAAAATATTTTTTTTTTCAAAAATATTTTTTTTTTCAAAAATATTTTTTTTTTCAAAAATTATTTTTTTTTCAAAAATTATTTTTTTTTTCAAAATTTTTTTTTTTCAAAAATGATTTTTTTTTTTTAAATATTTTTTTTTCAAAAATATTTTTTTTTTCAAAAATAATTTTTTTTTTCAAAAATATTTTTTTTTTCAAAAATAATTTTTTTTTTTCAAAAATAATTTTTTTTTTTTCAAAAATAATTTTTTTTTTTTCAAAAATAATTTTTTTTTTTCAAAAATGATTTTTTTTTTTTTTTCAAAAATAATTTTTTTTTTTTCAGAAATATATTTTTTTTTTCAAAAATATATATTTTTTTTCAAAAATAATTGCTGAATAGCTAAATTGCTAAAATGACCGCCATCAAAACTGCCCCATCAGAATTGCCACCATCAAAACTGCCCCATCATATTCCTCTATTATAATCAGTACATGGTGTGTCTGTCCCCTCCCCCCGGGCTCTGTAATTAAAGCTGAGATGCTCCAGCCACCCCCCCCCCTCTGTGTATAACAGAAGCTTTGGTAACCATGGCAACAAAACACACACAGTGCACTCTGATTAATGGCTAAAATTTCCTGAAATGACCTCTAAACAAAAAGCTTTTTCTCAAAAACTGTAAAAGATATCAAACTGAAAAGCTATAGCCAGATAGCTGAATATTTTGTGAACATTTTAAAGTTTGTTTGGTGTCTCTAGGTGAAAGTATGAAGGAGCTGAAACTTTTGGGAGCGGAAGAAAAATTTAAGGATTTCAAGCATGCTCCCATTGACTTCAATGTTAAAAAAAAGTGATAAAAAGCTTAATATTTTAAAAAGTATAAATGGTAGAAAAAAAGTTGAAAAAGAGCACACCTCAGCTAAAAGAGACGAACATTTTGATAGTTGAATGGTTTTAATAGCTGAAAGTATGCAGAAGTTACGCATTACCGAAAAACGTACGGAATAAAATTAAAATTAAAAATAAATAAAATCGAATAACAATAGTGGGACTGCTAAAGCATTCCCACTAACTAGAAAATGCATTTCCTGGGGAAAATGCGTGGGAATGCTGAATTGCTAAAACGGCCCCCAGCAAAATTGCCCCCATCATATTGCCATCAAAACTGTCCCATCATATTGCCACCATCAAAACTGCCCCATCAGAATTGCCTCATCAAAACTGCACCATCATATTGCCACCATCAAAACTGCCCCATCAAAAAAAATTTTTTTTTTTCAAAAATATTTTTTTTTTTCAAAAATATTTTTTTTTTTCAAAAATAATTTTTTTTTTTTTCAAAAATAATTTTTTTTTTTTCAAAAATAATTTTTTTTTTTTTCAAAAATATTTTTTTTTTCAAAAATGATTTTTTTTTTTTCAAAAATAATTTTTTTTTTTCAAAAATAATTTTTTTTTTCAAAAATAATTTTTTTTTTCAAAAAAAATTTTTTTTTCAAAAATAATTTTTTTTTTCAGAAATATTTTTTTTTTTTCAAAAATATATTTTTTTTTTCAAAAATAATTGCTGAATAGCTAAATTGCTAAAATGACCGCCATCAAAACTGCCCCATCAGAATTGCCACCATCAAAACTGACCCATCATATTCCTCTATTATAATCAGTACATGGTGTGTCTGTCCCCTCCCCCCGGGCTCTGTAATTAAAGCTGAGATGCTCCAGCCACCTCCCCCCCTCTGTGTATAACAGAAGCTTTGGTAACCATGGCAACAAAACACACACAGTACACTCTGATTAATGGCTAAAATTTCCTGAAATGACCTCTAAACAAAAAGCTTTTTCTCAAAAACTGTAAAAGATATCAAATTGAAAAGCTATAGCCAGATAGCTGAATATTTTGTGAACATTTTAAAGTTTGTTTGGTGTCTCTAGGTGAAAGTATGAAGGAGCTGAAACTTTTGGGAGCGGAAGAAAAATTTAAGCATTTCAAGCATGCTCCCATTGACTTCAATGTTAAAAAAAAGTGATAAAAAGCTTAATATTTTAAAAAGTATAAATGGTAGAAAAAAAGTTGAAAAAGAGCACACCTCAGCTAAAAGAGACGAACATTTTGATAGTTGAATGGTTTTAATAGCTGAAAGTATGCAGAAGTTACGCATTACCGAAAAACTTACGGAATAAAATTAAAATTAAAAATAATAAATAAAATCGAATAACAATAGTGGGACTGCTAAAGCATTCCCACTAACTAGAAAATGCATTTCCTGGGGAAAATGCGTGGGAATGCTGAATTGCTAAAACGGCCCCCAGCAAAATTGCCCCCATCATATTGCCATCAAAACTGTCCCATCATATTGCCACCATCAAAACTGCCCCATCAGAATTGCCCCATCAAAACTGCACCATCATATTGCCACCATCAAAACTGCCCCATCAAAAAATATTTTTTTTTTTCAAAAATATTTTTTTTTTTCAAAAATATTTTTTTTTTCAAAAATAATTTTTTTTTCAAAAATTTTTTTTTTTTCAAAAAATATTTTTTTCAAAAATATTTTTTTTTTTCAAAAATATTTTTTTTTTTCAAAAATAATTTTTTTTTCAAAAATTTTTTTTTTTTTAAATATTTTTTTTTTTCAAAAATATTTTTTTTTTCAAAAATATTTTTTTTTTTCAAAAATAATTTTTTTTTTTCAAAAATATATTTTTTTTTTTCAAAAATATATTTTTTTTTTCAAAAATAATTGCTGAATAGCTAAATTGCTAAAATGACCGCCATCAAAACTGCCCCATCAGAATTGCCACCATCAAAACTGCCCCATCATATTCCTCTATTATAATCAGTACATGGTGTGTCTGTCCCCTCCCCCCGGGCTCTGTAATTAAAGCTGAGATGCTCCAGCCACCCCCCCCCCCCCTCTGTGTATAACAGAAGCTTTGGTAACCATGGCAACAAAACACACACAGTGCACTCTGATTAATGGCTAAAATTTCCTGAAATGACCTCTAAACAAAAAGCTTTTTCTCAAAAACTGTAAAAGATATCAAACTGAAAAGCTATAGCCAGATAGCTGAATATTTTGTGAACATTTTAAAGTTTGTTTGGTGTCTCTAGGTGAAAGTATGAAGGAGCTGAAACTTTTGGGAGCGGAAGAAAAATTTAAGGATTTCAAGCATGCTCCCATTGACTTCAATGTTAAAAAAAGTGATAAAAAGCTTAATATTTTAAAAAGTATAAATGGTAGAAAAAAAGTTGAAAAAGAGCACACCTCAGCTAAAAGAGACGAACATTTTGATAGTTGAATGGTTTTAATAGCTGAAAGTATGCAGAAGTTACGCATTACCGAAAAACGTACGGAATAAAATTAAAAATACATAAAATCGAATAACAATAGTGGGACTGCTAAAGCATTCCCACTAACTAGAAAATGCATTTCCTGAGGAAAATGCGTGGGAATGCTGAATTGCTAAAACGGCCCCCAGCAAAATTGCCCCCATCATATTGCCATCAAAACTGTCCCATCATATTGCCACCATCAAAACTGCCCCATCAGAATTGCCTCATCAAAACTGCACCATCATATTGCCACCATCAAAACTGCCCCATCAAAAAATTTATTTTTTTTTCAAAAATAATTTTTTTTTTCAAAAATATTTTTTTTTTCAAAAAATTTTTTTTCAAAAATGATTTTTTTTTTAAAAAAAATATTTTTTTTTTTTTCAAAAATATTTTTTTTTTTCAAAAATAATTTTTTTTTTCAAAAATATATTTTTTTTTTCAAAAATAATTTTTTTTTTTTCAAAAATAATTTTTTTTTTTCAAAAATGTTTTTTTTTTTTTTTCAAAAATAATTTTTTTTTTTCAAAAATAATGTTTTTTTTCAAAAAAAAATTTTTTTAAAAAATATTTTTGTTTTTTTTAAAAATATTTTTTTTTTTTTTAAAAATAATTTTTTTTTTCAAAAATATTTTTTTTTTTTTTAAAAATATATATTTTTTTTCAAAAATAATTGCTGAATAGCTAAATTGCTAAAATGACCGCAATCAAAACTGCCCCATCAGAATTGCCACCATCAAAACTGCCCCATCATATTCCTCTATTATAATCAGTACATAGTGTGTCTGTCCCCTCCCCCCGGGCTCTGTAATTAAAGCTGAGATGCTCCAGCCACCTCCCCCCCCTCTGTGTATAACAGAAGCTTTGGTAACCATGGCAACAAAACACACACAGTACACTCTGATTAATGGCTAAAATTTCCTGAAATGACCTCTAAACAAAAAGCTTTTTCTCAAAAACTGTAAAAGATATCAAACTGAAAAGATATAGCCAGATAGCTGAATATTTTGTGAACATTTTAAAGTTTGTTTGGTGTCTCTAGGTGAAAGTATGAAGGAGCTGAAACTTTTGGGAGCGGAAGAAAAATTTAAGGATTTCAAGCATGCTCCCATTGACTTCAATGTTAAAAAAAGTGATAAAAAGCTTAATATTTTAAAAAGTATAAATGGTAGAAAAAAAGTTGAAAAAGAGCACACCTCAGCTAAAAGAGACGAACATTTTGATAGTTGAATGGTTTTACTAGCTGAAAGTATGCAGAAGTTACGCATTACCGAAAAACGTACGGAATAAAATTAAAAATAAATAAAATCGAATAACAATAGTGGGACTGCTAAAGCATTCCCACTAAATAAAATCGAATAACAATAGTGGGACTGCTAAAGCATTCCCACTAAAAATGCATTTCCTGGGGAAAATGCGTGGGAATGCTGAATTGCTAAAACGGCCCCCAGCAAAATTGCCCCCATCATATTGCCATCAAAACTGTCCCATCATATTGCCACCATCAAAACTGCCCCATCAGAATTGCCCCATCAAAACTGCACCATCATATTGCCACCATCAAAACTGCCCCATCAAAAAATATTTTTTTTTTTCAAAAATATTTTTTTTTTTTCAAAAATATTTTTTTTTTTTCAAAAAAAATTTTTTTTTTCAAAAATTTTTTTTTTCAAAAATGATTTTTTTTTTTCAAAAATAATTTTTTTTTTCAAAAATATTTTTTTTTTCAAAAATAATTTTTTTTTTTCAAAAATAATTTTTTTTTTCAAAAATATTTTTTTTTTTAAAAATAATTTTTTTTCAAAAATATTTTTTTTTTTTCAAAAATAATTTTTTTTTTTTTCAAAAATATTTTTTTTTTTTTCAAAAATATATTTTTTTTTTTTCAAAAATATATTTTTTTTTTCAAAAATAATTGCTGAATAGCTAAATTGCTAAAATGACCGCCATCAAAACTGCCCCATCAGAATTGCCACCATCAAAACTGCCCCATCATATTCCTCTATTATAATCAGTACATGGTGTGTCTGTCCCCTCCCCCCGGGCTCTGTAATTAAAGCTGAGATGCTCCAGCCACCTCCCCCCCCCTGTGTATAACAGAAGCTTTGGTAACCATGGCAACAAAACACACACAGTACACTCTGATTAATGGCTAAAATTTCCTGAAATGACCTCTAAACAAAAAGCTTTTTCTCAAAAACTGTAAAAGATATCAAACTGAAAAGCTATAGCCAGATAGCTGAATATTTTGTGAACATTTTAAAGTTTGTTTGGTGTCTCTAGGTGAAAGTATGAAGGAGCTGAAACTTTTGGGAGCGGAAGAAAAATTTAAGGATTTCAAGCATGCTCCCATTGACTTCAATGTTAAAAAAAAGTGATAAAAAGCTTAATATTTTAAAAAGTATAAATGGTAGAAAAAAAGTTGAAAAAGAGCACACCTCAGCTAAAAGAGACGAACATTTTGATAGTTGAATGGTTTTAATAGCTGAAAGTATGCAGAAGTTACGCATTACCGAAAAACGTACGGAATAAAATTAAAATTAAAAATAATAAATAAAATCGAATAACAATAGTGGGACTGCTAAAGCATTCCCACTAATAATATATATGTGAGATAACAGTAAGTGGTCTTGCTATGCAAGAACACTTAATGACTGCAAGCAGAAAAGACCTGTTTTTTTCAACAGGTCACATAAAAAATTTAACTTTTTACTCTCTACAACAAAGTTAAATGTTAACTCAAATGCTGATGTAAAATTGTAATTCTGTGATTAGGGTGAAAGGAGAATGAGAAACATTTTAAAATGTTTTTTTTTTTCAAGCAAACATTTTATATATATATATATATATATATATTTACATCAAGTACATTTCCCCAGAAAAAAAGTCACTATGCTACTGTTGATAACATTTTACACAACAAAGAAAGATATTTGCTGCTATTTCTTTCACAACACAAAGAAAATTGTAACAACTGATCTGATGCTTTTATACATGGCGTATACCTGTTCCTGCAGAGGACACACAAATAAAAAACAGATTAACCACTTATCTACCGGGAACTTCACCCCCTTCCTGCCCAAGCCATTTTTCAGCTTTGTCACAATTTGAATGACAATTGCACGGTCATGCTACACTGTAACCATGTGATTTTTTTTATCATTTTCTTCACACAAATAGAGCTTTCTTTTGGTGGTATTTAATCACTGCTGGGGTTTTTATTTTTTTCCTAAAAAACAAAAAAAGACTGAATATGTTGAAAAATAAAAGTTTTTCTTAGTTTCTGTCAGTACATTTTGTAAATAAGTAATTTTTCTCCTTCACTGATGTGTGCTGATGAGGCGGCACTGATGAGGTGGCACTTATGGGCACTCGTGAGGCGGCACTTATGGGCACTGATGAGGCAGCACTTATAGGCACTGATTAGGTGGCACTGATGAGGAGGCACTAATATTCTGCACTTATGGGCACTGAAAGGCGGCACTGATGAATGGCACTGGTGGGCATTGATAGGTGGCACTGGTGGGCACTGATAGGTGGCATAGATAAGCGTCACTGACGGGCACTGATGGGCGGCACTAATGTGCACTGATGGGCATTAATGGGTGGCACTAATGGGCATTTTTGGGCTTTACTGATGGGCATAACTGAAAGCCAGCACTGACTGGCATCACTAATGGGCACTGATTTCTGGCTGTGGTGGGCACTGATTGTTGGCACTGGTGAGCATTGATTGCTGGCACTAGTTGGCACTGGTTGCTGCCACTGGTTGGCACTGGTTTGCATGGGTTGCTGGCACTGGTGGCGCGCTAATGTAATCAGGGCACTGAACACCAGTGCCCTGATTACATCTCTCACTGTCCCGCGAGGAAATGCCTCCCCCGGGGGCGCGCAGGAGTGGCTGTTCAGGTGCGCCGTCATATGACGTCCACCCAGAATGAGAGCCGCACCGTCCCGCCGTCATTTGATGGTGGGCAGGTGGCAAGTGGTTAAAAAGCCTACAAATGGATATAGGTAGCCAACTTAAATAATAACAAGTTCAATTTCAAAGGATGCACAACTTTTGCTGCCAATAGCAAACTTTCACCTTCAGTGACCCTGCCTGATCAGGGACAATATGAGAACAAGGGATTCTACATAGAATCGAGTGATAGTCTGCAACCAACATAGCTAGGAGCTTCCCTTTTTTATCCCCTTTCCCAAATACTGTATGCGCCCTCTGATTTACCTCTGAGTGAGCCAGCCCTGTGAAATGAAAAGATAAGAGATGCCGTGCTTCTAGCAGGGACTCATAAGAGGCTCCTGTAGGAGAGCCCACATGAGCCTCCGCGCATTTCTTCTCACTCTGTTGCAGGTGGTGAAATTCCTCATTGTCATTCGTGCGGGCTGTCTTAATGGCAGATAAACACTCCCCCTAGCCACAGCCTTAAAAGCATCCTACATCACAGGGGGATCCGCCATATCAGAATTAAAGGACCAATATGACTTGATTGATTCCTCCAGCTGGGCAGAAATCTGTTCATGCTGCAACCAGCTGGGTGAGAGCTGCCAACCCCCTCTCCTTGCCTCCGTTGAAAAGATCAGGGTGATGGAAAGAGGATTGTGGTAAGACAATCCCCCAGCTAAGTACTCAATGTCTGTCAAGAACAGTAAGATAAGACCATTGCCAAAGGCTAGGTCTATCTGGCCAATGATCTGTGGGCCGTTGATTTGTGAGAGAAGCATCTGTCTGCTGGATGCTTCCAATGCCAAAGCTCCAGCAATCTAGCCACAGAGGCCCAGCTGATCAAATCTGAGTAGCTCAATCTATTAGGATTGGAGGAGTCCAACACCGCATCTAGGACGGCATTGAAATCGCCCATCAGAACCATTAGAAGGTGTGCATATTGTGCCAACCGAACCAGAAAATCATATAGATTGAACCTGAAAAGGAGGAGGCAGGTATATATTAACCAGCAGTATTTTACGATAACATATATCCAAAACCACTGCCACATATTGATCCCCAGGATCAGAGACCACCTGATGTATTGTACAGGCGATGGCTTTACTAATTAGTATGGAAACACCTCTAGTAAAGGTAGAATAAGTAGAATAGAGGGCTCTTTGAATCCATGGCCTACGTAGAGCTAAAATATTGCTACAATCCAGGTGAGTCTCCTGCAGGAAAACAACATTTGGCTTGGTCTGTTTCAAATATTGGAATATTGAGGCCCTTGTGGTTGAGGCCCCTAACATTCCAAGACAAAATTGTAATTTTATCCATCATGACCATCACATCTGGTAAATGTATCCCAGCAGAACAGTATCAACACGTTCCTATCTTTATCAAGGTTACTAGAAATAGCATTAGCATTCCCTAGGAAAAAAGTACAAAAAGCTAAGACATTTTGGTGAGCTGTGACATTTAAACCCCCCCCTGCTATTATACCAGAAGCAGAACCAAAAAAACTGAAAAAAAAACACTCCGGTAAGTAGCTTAGTCCCAGAACCAAAAAAATTGCGTTGAGAGCCAGCCGCAGCAATCGAAAGTTCGGCAGTTTCATTGGTGGTTCTCTGAGCACTCCTTGTGGCAGGATCGTGGAGCAAAAGAAAAAAAATAGTTGCAAGTAGGAACAATAAAAAATACAAAGCAAGATAGGGGAATGGCTCCCTCCAGTGGCACACTAAGATACCTTTCTTATGGTCAGAAATTAATGTCGCCAGCAATATAACCCCAGGAGAATGGAATCCTGGTTGTACCTTTCAGCCAAAAGTGATCACTCATCCTCATCCATGACACAACTAGGATATTGCAATGGAGTGAAGTCAGCTGTAACCGAAAGCCGGCTCCATATACTTGCCTTGAGGAGGTATAGTCCTAAATTAAGAACTGTACAGGCAGGGCCATGCATTGAAAGAAAATTGAGTTGGTTATCAGGACACAGCAGGTGTAACAATGATGATAAGCATCACAGAATGTAGACGACAAAGGCAAGTAAAGTGAGTAAGCAGCTCACTTTACCCAAGCTCTTTATCCAACCATTCACCTGCCTCCACCGGAATCTCAAACAACTTCACAGCCCCTCTGTATTGAACATGAGGCTTGCTTGGGTAGAACATACTATATTTAATCTCCTTTTCTCTCAGACGCTTGCGGACATCATTAAAGGAGTGACGTTTTTGCTGGGTTGCAGAGAAGTCAGGGAACAGCATCACACAGGCATTCTCATGGCGTAATTCTTTATGTTTCCTGGACTTAGCTTAAATCATGTCCCGGTCCCTGTAGAGTTCAGGAATCTGACCAGGAAGGGCCTAGGGATGGTGCCCAGGGGTCTAACACCAGTGGGGATCCTGTGAGCTCTTTCCACTACATAGGTGGGGGGCAGGTCAAGTAGCTGCTTGAATAGTAGCTCTGCAAACAGGACAGCTTTGTCCCCCTCGGATCCGTCCGGCAGCCCCACCACCCATATATTATTCCTCCACTGCCTGTCCTCTGCATCGTCCTCCCTGTGTTGTAGGGATCTCACCAGGTCTCGTAGCTCCGACAGGTGGGCACCATGGGTGTGCGAGGTATCCTCCATGTCAAAGACTCTCGTCTCCACTGTGGTGAGCCAACCCTGGATTTTATCCAGGTCGTGCCTAATCAGGGTGCATTTTGATGAGAGGTGATCAATTCGTCCCATCATCTCAGCCTTACTAGCCTTACATAGTATTGATGGCCTCTAGGATCGGTCTGGTAATCACATCAGGATCCACAGCTACCACCGGCTCCTCTGCTGACTCTATATCAGCCCTGAGCTCCGCCACAACACCTGCCTGCGCCATCTTCACAGCAGCTTGTTTGGCGCGCTGATCTGTCTGCTGTGAAGACAATATGGCGGGGGCGGAGTCTCTCGCAGCGTTCTTCGAGGAGCGGGTCAGCCCCTGCTCCTTCTGCGCTTTGTGGGCTTTCTTGGAAGACGAGGAGGGCATCATCAGTACCAGGACCCTTTCCCCTGTCTGGTAGTATGTCCAAAAATCAGGTAGTTTTGCTCCAAATTGTCAGATATTAACAGGATAGACGGAGCTCCAGAGGAATGTATGCTGCCTCGATTACATCCGGCCAGGACCACATTTTTTTCTTTTTTAAGACATCAAAAATAACCTGTTAAGTGTTATAACTACCCTACTCTAAAAAAATGCTTTGGCTATACATGTATATGTAGCGCTCTGCTCCTGTTGATAAGGCGCTTATATGTAAATTTAGTTGGTTGTCTGTTCTGTACATAGTTCAGATTTAATCTATGGCTAAATTAGCCTCTGTTCCAGCATTGGCTGATTTGCGTGCAGTTTCACACTGTTGCCTGTAGGTGTCGTTGTCACCACAGGCCAGGGTTGAAAAGCAACAGGCTGAAGTGTATTGTGTGCTCCTCTTTCTCAGAGGTAACTCGGCAGAGGTGGTCCACTGCTTTGCATTCTGGGAGAGAGTACTTAAAGAGCAGATGCCATTTTTGGTTCTCTTTCACCTGCTGGCCCTCCTGGCCTAAAGGTATGAGATGGCTTCCTTTCAGTCTCGGGGCCATGCTGGCCCAAGGCTGCGTTACTATAAGTGGGCCCAGAGGTCGTCTGGGGCCCGCTGGTTTAGAGGTGGTCCTGTGCTGCCTGTCCTGCGGGAAGAAGCCAAGCAATTGAGAAGATCCAGGGGAGGACTCATCTTGGAGAGGACCATGCAGAAGGCTGGTCTCAAGAGGGGCCTGGTGACTCAATTGGAGGATGCATCCTAACCTATCTTACCGCACAGTACTGCCGGGTCGGCTTAAAGGTCCTGGTACTGTGTCGCTGTTCATCTAAAACCATTACGTCTTGTGGCAGAGGACTGTTCATCTAATACTACATCCTGTGGCAGAGGATCTTATAGAAATTTTGTTCCTTTAAAGTCTGTGGCAGAGACTTTTGTTCATGCTCCATTCCCGGCTGCTAGGTCAGTGAGAGAGACCTATCCAGGTGGGCAAAGATCTTTGGACTGAAGGTATAATCGTCTCTAAGATCTTCAATCCCTCAATGATCTAAAAAAGGTATTTGAACTTTCCTGCAACTCCCTTTCTACCTCTTCACTGCTACTTCCTTAAAAGTTTTCATTAAAGCATTGGAAAAATACTAAAGTGACTGGTGCGTACGTTGGTGGATACAAAGCTCAACATGGACTCTAGGTTCTTGAACTACAGGTAAGGGGTGATGGCAACAACCCAAATTATTTCAGCAGCTCCTTCGGGGGTTAGTGCTACATATATATACATACATACACTTCCGAAAACAAGCAACATATTTGTATGACTTTGTGTTGCAATGTCACAATCAAATACACAGTAGGTATAGCTGTGCATGAAGTCAAAATAAATAACATAACTAAAAATAACTGTGGGGGTACTTGAATGAAGCTCTTGAAATCTTGTGCTTTACTTACTAAAATGAAGCTCCATCTGGAGGCCACAGAGTAAAGTGTAATCCTAAAGCAGGTGTTTTTAACCCCCCTGGCGGTATTCCCGAGTCTGGCTCGGGGTGGATTTTTAATACCAAAAGCGGTATCCCCGAGCCAGACTCGGGATCGCATCGCAGGATCCAGGAAGAGTTTACTTACCCTGTCCCCTGGATCCTGCGATGTCTCCCCGCTGTGATCGGTGAGCCGCCATGTCTCGCTCGATTCACAGTGCCGAGCTCCGTTCCCTGCGAGCGTTGCGACGCACGGGGACTGAGTTCGGCGGCAAATTCAAAAGTGAAACACACAATACAGATACAGTATACTGTAATCTTACAGATTACAGTACTGTATCAAATAATTACACATCCCCTTTGTCCCTAGTGGTTTGCCCAGTGTCCTGCATGCAGTTTTATATTATAAAAACTGTTCTTTCTGCCTGGAAACTGGAGATTGTCCATAGCAACCAAAACTGTCTCTTTACATCAAAAGTGGCTTTAGACCAGCAAGAAAACAGCGATAATAAATTAGAATCACTCGCAGAATTGAGCGAAAGTGATTTGTGGGAAAATCCGTCACCAAACACTGAAAAGTAATGACAGCAACAATTCTGCAACTGAGCAAATTTCAGTGTTTTTGATTTGATTACATTATTGAATAATTTTTATTATTATTATATTATTATTTGTTATAATTGTTTATAGTTATTTACTAAATTATAATTTTTTATTTCGTTTTTCAAACTTTATCATACCCGGGATGTCTACTAGACTCTGGTTTGGACAGATTTAAGTGAACTATTCCTAAGAATTACAGGCCTACAATATAAAACGCCAAATTTCTGTGCAAAATAATGGTACCGCTTTCAGCACCTAAAATCTGAAATAATCATACCGCCAGGGAGGTTAACCTTGCCCATGATATGGAAGAAAACAATTATATTTAGAAGTAGAAAACAGGAGAGGATGTCCTCAGGATAATAATAATAGCATTGACAATACAATATTGCAGAAGAGTCTGCTGCACATCAACAGTGGACTGGTATAGGTGCCTATTTCCAGCCCACCCCCTTGATGCACCAACCACGTGCTAAAGAGATTACTGGCTGGAAGAAGGGAGAACTTCCACTTCCAAACTTTTTATAGAGACACTATTCTGCATACCTGGGGTGTCAGGCACGTTTATTGACTTTATTTAACAAAAACAAAAGTTAAAAAGAGAAAAAATGACAAATATCAGGAAGAGGAATGGTGTAAGAGGAATTATTTGAGGAAACTTGGATATGCCCAACACATCTGTTCTCTATTTACTGACAAGAGTTGAGGACTTTCGGTGATGGTTTATTAAAAAAATGGTGCACTGCACGTCTGAAAACTTGTTAACCATTAGTTTCCACTACCATAGTCTATAAGAACGTTAACAGTGCTTAGAATGAGTTACTGGGGTTGGTTTACTAATGGCAAATAGGATGTTCATGTTCACTTTGCAAGAGAGATAGCTTAGTGAATGAGGTGAAGCTTTGTTAACTCTCATCATCCAATCATGTGCAAGCAGTAATTTTCCTTGCACGTGATTGGATATTCTTTGGAAAACAATTACTACATTCACAAAGTTAAAAAAAAATTCCTGTACAAAGTGAAAAAAACCCTTGCAAAGTGAACAGTCTGTTTGCCTTTAGTAAATCAACCCAGTTGTGTACATTTGTAACTCAATGTATGGTGATATGTTTTTTTTTTTTTTTAGATTTACCTCGGTGGATGCAGCAATAGACAGATGCTGCAGTTGTCCCCCTTCGCCTCTGTACTGAGAACCGAGTCACTGAACACCGCCGATAGCTCGGTTCTCTTACCTCCCCCAGGAGAGAGCTGCTGACATTGTTCCTTAACGCTCACTGGAGCTCTGAGCTGTGGAGGAGTGGCTCGCTGAGACGCTGAGTCTGCCATCAGTCAAGGCAGTTGGCGGATCCAGACTTCTGAAGTCGGGATGATGCGCTGCCTTGACTGATTTCAGTGACGTCAGTGGAGAACGGATTTCAGACAACTCTCCACTGAAAACGGGTCACAAAACAAATTTCACTTCTGTGACCCAAAGGAGAAACCCAGCCTAAAAAGCTCAGGCTGGACTTCTCCTTTAAAGCTGAAGTTTAGGTATGGATATTTTTGCATAGGTCCATCTTGAATCCATGTAAGCATGCATGTGTCATATCTTGACCATTCCCGTGGAAGCTCGAGATCACTAAAGTAGGCAAAGCTACTCCAGTGAATACTGATAGCTTTCAGGTCCTATGAAAAGTGGCTGCTTTGATGTTTAGTGAACACAGGATGTTAGTTTTCTCAATAAATACAAAGTGTTCTATGACTGGATGAGGTGGGGGAGAATCAGAAAATGCTTTGCATTTATTGAGAAAATGCAGTGTTCTCAGAATGGTTCCTGTGCCTAGTGAGTGCACACCTGTGTTCACTAAGTAGCAGGATAGCTAATCAGCATGGGAAACTGAAGCTAGTGAGGATCAATATTAGTATACAAAGATATACATAGCTAAGCTTCAGCTTTAACAAAAAGTATGTCTGGAAGTGGAAAGAGCAAAGGAAAGGGTAACAGAACTAATAAGGGACACGTGGAAAGCCTAATACAATTAAAATGATTCAAGCTTTATAAGAGGTGATTTATCAGATCCCCAAGGAATGTCAGAAAGGGTTTTCTTTGTTAAAGCAAATTGGATTCTTTTTTTTTGCATTTGCATTTGTTAAGAGTAGCTAAGGTTTCTAAAAATGCACTAGGTAGGAATAGAAGGTTTGAGACTGATGATTTGTATAATTTTTCTGTATTTTTCAAACACTTTTTAGTATTTAAACAACCATTTGATACAAGGTATACTAATAACACTGATTTCACAGAGCATTTAGGGCACATTCAGATCTATACAGTCTGATGTAGTGTGTTAATGAATGTTATGTTAAGACAGCCCAATTCTTTGAATGGTCTGCCAATGCCCCAATATGGGCTAAAAATGTGTGCATTGGTATGCCATTGAAAATGAATGGCATTGCAACTGAAAGGTCTGAAGAGTGGCCCTTCCATATGGCGGGGAGGGGGGGGGGCACAATTTGCTGTACTGAGTTACAATGTATAGTTTGGAGGAGTGCATATAAAGAATAGTGATAAGAGAGTGATCTTAATAGTATGATGAAAATCATAATTACCTACAAAATAGATGGAGCTGTGCTAGAAGATTGAAACCTCCCAACAATTGCAAGTCAATAAAAAAATGGGGAATTAACTAAGCTTCCTGTGCCATTATAATGGAGTGTGTCAGGAGTGGTGTGCGTCACCAGTTTCTATTTCAGAGTAAAATAGAAACTAGCACTGGTTCTGCGCCTAATTTACAAAGGAATTGTGGCAGTTTTCCATATAGAAAACCGTTACAGATCCCCACCAGGTTTGAATGTGACATATGGAATGTGAGCAGTTAGCAGACAGCTCACATTCCTCTCATTGCCTGTGCAGTCATTACACTACATGAGCAGAGTCTGCAGGGCCAACAACCCTCCTCCTCCCTCCTTCTCTGAGCAGAACTTGGGTCAGAGATAGGCAGAGAGATCGGAGCCTGCATCTCTAGCTCTTTTGTGCTCTGTACTGTGTCTGTCATAGACACGGCAGAACCAAGAACTGATTGCGCCTAATTAACAAAGGGGCCTGTGCTCCTTTTGATAATTAGGAGCACATCTGCTCCATTTTGAATGTTTAGAAGAGTGGTGCAAGTGTTGTGTTTGCACCACTCTTTGTTAAAGCGGTAGTAAAGCCCACTTTGTTATTTTTACCTACAGGTAGGCCTATAATAAGGCTTACCTATAGGTAAAATGAATATCTCCTAAATGTGCGCTCTGAAGGTCTGGCATACCGTATCGGACCTTCGGAGCTTCTTCTGTGACAGTGCCGGAGCCCCCGAACCCTTAAAAAAGACCAGGGAAAGTTGTCAGTCCGCCGCTGGAAGGGCTTCATTCTAAGGTAAGTATTTCATAATGTACTAGTATGTGATGCATACTAGCACATCATGCCATTATCTTACAGGTGTTTTTTAAAATCTGCAGCAGTTTACTACTGCTTTAATTTCCCACAAAGACTCCATCTTCAGCAGCCACTTTGTATATACAAAGGACAGAAAAGTTTAGGGTACAAAAAGATGAAAAATGACTTGCTGCCTAACAGCAGTAATAACAAACTCTGTTGCAAGCTGCTTTTTTTGAGTGTTATCCATGTTTGAAAAATCTAATATTCTGATTCCACCAACATTCCACAAACATTTGAAAACTTGCTTTTGTGGCGTGGAAGTTTGTGGCAATTTTGTGAAATAATACTAAAGCTTATTTGTGTGCATTAACAGAATTTTAAAAAACAAAATATTTTTTTACTCCATGTGCACTTGAAATGCTCCCTCTTATAAAATATGTCAGCTATTGGTACTGTACAACATTCTTTACATTTGTCACACACTGCATTTTTTTGTGTTTAACAGTATTAAAAAAAAAATCATGACTGTACAGAAATGTGAAAGGTTCATGTCATGGTGCTGCAGTGTAAAATGTACACTATAGCTAAAGAAAAAAAATATCAGCCTTTAGATGCACATGGAGCACAGCCTACCTGCTCAGTACTTCAGTTTTTCATCCAGGCAATGCTGTACTGCACCAGTCCACCCTACTCCCTTTTGTCGGTAATCTGGTGATGCTGGAACGCACCTGCTTTTGATGCTGGAACACCCTCCTTGCTGCCTCTCACATACAGAAAGCCTGATGTAAAAAAAAAATGTCACTACTAAGATGTTTCTCACAGCCATCAATCAGATTCAAATCTGCCTGGAAATTTGAATATGATTGGTGATGCAGAAAGCACATGTTTCAGGAAGTACACTCCTATTGACCCTGTGACATACCCTGTGTCTGTTCTAGCTGCAGTGAATTACAAAGAACTCTGATAATTGAATGTCCTGATGCTGGCACAGCTGCAGTGTGCCCGTGTGTATTAATAGGTCATTGACTGGTTTCACTTGTTGCCAGGAATTGCTATTTGACCGAAACTTGTTGCTAACTGCATTTTTTACTTTATAAAACTGTTGTATAAAATAGGGAATAGTGTTACCCCACACAATTTTAAAAGTGTAAACCTACTTTATGCCTGTGCACAATTATTAAAGGATTTGATATAACTTACAGTTATACCTTTTCATATATGCCAACTACACACTTTATGGTTTGTTGCCACGCACTGCTGACAAGTCATCTGCATAAAGCCATTGCTCAATAGAGAGCCCCTTAAAACATCCAATAAACACCTTCACTATTAATGTGTGCTAGAGCCATTAAAGTATAAGGTCACCTTTTTTTAAATGTCATAAATGCACTAATGGTATGATTAAAAAAAAAAAAAAATGCATGTAAACCTGGAAAGCATTGCAATCAGGGTAACTGCCCCCTGGGTGCATTGTTGAGGCTTTTGCAGACTTGACTTCTAAGCTGAGGTCCATATCTGAAGTACGGACTTTCAGTTAGAAGAGTTCAAGAAGGATGGCTGGACTACAAATGAGATGATGTCAGCATGTCAGCATGCATCCAAGTATACCACACAGCGTTTTTCAAAAAAAATTTGGTATTCACTAAAAAAATGCTACTAAAATACTGCATGCACTATTTTATGAAGTCATGCAGTGTTTTAGTAGTGAAAGCCTGCAGTAGCCGCCGTCCTTAACAAGCAGTGTACAGGCATACCCCGCTTTTAAGTACACAATGGGGTTTATTTACTAAAGCTGAAAAGTGCAAAATCAGGCTAATTTCTGCATAGAAACCAATGAGATTCCAGATTTTCTTACCAAAGCTTAATTGAACAAGCTGGGGTTAGAAGCTCATAGGTTTCTATGCAGAAGTGAGCCTGATTTTGCATTTTCCAGCTTTAGTAAATAAACCCCATTGTGTACTTAAAAGTGGGGTATGCCTGTAAATTGCTGGCTGTTAAGGAGCAGGAAGGCGACGGCATCCTTAACAATCAAGCAGTCATCAGCTGTCAGTGGGGTTCCCTGCTGACAGCTGAATGTAAAAAGAATTGGCAGCAATGAAAAATTAGAAAAAAAAAACAGCGTGGGGTCCCCCCAATCCATACTAGGCCCTTTTGGTCTTGTGAGGATTTTGAGGTGAACCCCCATGGCAAAAAAATAAGTAAATGATGTGGGTCCCCCCAAAATCCATACTTTTAACAAGGGGGCCCCCAGATCCCAGCCCCCTCATGTGAATGAGTATGGGGAACGTAGAACCCCTACTGATTCACCGAAAAGTGTAGTGTAAATAAACACAGGAGGCAGTTTTTGACAAGTCCTTTATTTAAAAAAAAAATGAAAAAGATTATACCTCGATGCAGATCCAACATCGATCACAATAACCGATCCAAAAATGAAAAAATAAAAGAGCTCTGCTCCCGCAGATAAATAAGCTAAGGGGCGGGGCCACCCATTACCAGATGGCCCCACCCCATTGTGGTGTTAATGGCCCAGCAAGTCCTGGACATCACTGGGTGCCCCCGCCCCTTAGTTAATTTAGCAACAAGAGACAGCAGTGCTGACAGTTGACGGGAGCCTTTGTCAGTTGCAGACCTTTCTTTTCGGGTCATCGTGGCAGCGGGTATCGTGATTTACATTGGATCTACACCAGGTGGCCTTTTTTAGTTAAAGGACTTGTCAAAAGCTGTGTCTGCCTTTTTATGTACTTTTGAGCACTTTTTAGGTGAATGAGTAGGGGTAATATGTACCCCTACTTATTCACATAGGGGGGACCCCTTGTTAAAAGCGGCTTCCAGATTCCGATAAGCCCCGTCTGCAGATCCCCACAACCACTGGCCAGGATTGTAGGGAAAAGGCCCTTCTTCCCATCAACATGGGGACAAGGTGCTTTGGGGGAACCCTCCTGCCCCAAAGCAACCCCTCATGTTGAGGGCATGTGGCCTTGTATGGTTCAGGAGAGAGGCACTCGCTCGTGCCCTCCTTTCCTGACCTGCCAGGCTGCGTGTTCAGATAAGTGGATTTTGGGGGAACTCACGCCATTATTTTTTTATTTTGGCATGGGGGTTCCCCTCAAAATCCATACCAGCCCTGAAGGGCCTGGTATGGATTTTGGAGAGGTCCCCACTCCTTTTTTCATTGTCGGCAATTCTTCTGGTGTGAACTGTAAGCAAAAACTGATCCGGAACGTATGAGTGCATTTTGGTGGTGTGAACTGGTCCTAAAAATGCATGCACAGTGTTTTCCGTGTGTTCCAATGGCTCTAGTTCACACCAGTACTGTCAGTTCCAGTCAGTTTCCGGTGCAGAAACTAACCGGAAACTGATTGGAACTGACTGCATTGTTGTGAACTAGAGCCATTGGAAAATATGGAAAACACTGTGCATGCATTTTTAGTGCAGAACAAAAAGGGCACGGACCTGCATCTGGTGTGAACTGGCCCTAAGTTTTCTCTTCAAAACACTGCAGAGAACACTGAGTGATAGGAGATGAGCTTGATCATATACCTTTGGCAGGGCATGTGATGTGACTGTGCTCTCCCCTCCATGACAAACTTTTCACAAATTTACTGGGAAAACTCTTTGCATCTGGTTGTAAATGAAAGATCAAATAAGTATATTTCCGGACAGAAGGGTATTGGATTTTCCATAATATGATAAATTAAGTTCTAATTTGTTTCAGGTAGTTTATTTATTGCTTTGCCATATAAGGTGATAAATATTGGTGGTTGGATTGAGACACAAAGGGCAGTGTCAACTAATATAATATATTGGCTGGAAACATATTAACTGGACAAGATGTATGTACACTTGCGTGCATACATTATGGATGTATTAGGGTATATTTGGGTATTATTTGTTGTTATTGGATCAAAAAGACACATGTCCATCAAATTCAATCTTAAACAAAAAAAAAATCCTTGGTAATTCAAAGGAAAGTAAAAAACCTTTAGAAAATATGGTCCAATTTGCTTTAATGGGGAAAAAGCCTTCCTATTTCTTAATTATAACTGGTAAAT
Source organism: Lithobates septentrionalis (assembly GCA_037952835.1). Taxonomy (NCBI): domain Eukaryota; kingdom Metazoa; phylum Chordata; class Amphibia; order Anura; family Ranidae; genus Lithobates; species Lithobates septentrionalis. The sequence continues at coordinate 6,680,256 of JBBDGP010000016.1, read as the reverse complement.
CAGTGGTCCAACATTCATATATTTTTAGAAACAAAAGCATAGAATCTTTAATTTTTTTTAATAATCCATTGTATTTGCTAGAACCATTCCCTGTTGAAGTCTATGCCTCATTTTTAGCTTTTATAGATTGTTTATTGTGTCTTCTCTGGTGACTATACAATAAACAGTTTACTGCTGAATTTCATATCGGCCATTTATAAAATTAAATTATATTTCCCCTTAAGGGGAATGAATATAGTCAGTAAATTACCCTTTCCTCGTAACTAATTTTCTCCAAAGCCCTAATTTAATTATGCAATCAACTAATAATAGCACATGATATTCATGAATAGTACCCCCCTATCTAGGATTGTACCAAAATCCTTCCAAAATGTTAATTGAAGACCAAAGAAAGATTTTTTTGGACTTTACAAGTATAAATGTCTGATTGTGGAAACATCACACTTTACAAGTAAAATGAATGTTTATTTACCAATCACATTAAAATTGTAACATACATACTATAAAAACAACACTGGTGCATAGTTTTTATTAATATGTCTGCTCATTTTTGTATATAAACAATACATATTTACAGTGTATTATGGAAGGTTGTCTATATAATATTTCTTACCATACATAATTATTTTATTTATGCATTCTAGATACACACCTACCATTAACTTTCTTCCTAAGAGGTAAATCTTGTTCATGAAATGCATTTAGAGCATGCCAATACGACACCATTGAGTGGCATAATGATTGTAGATGTCCCTTTATTATAATACATGGTGTATGATCTATGTAATTGCCAGTGGCATGACTGTGGTGGAGGTATTGCAAACAAACAAGAAAGAAATAGGATTTTCATCTTATCTGTAAAATCAATTTGCTGTATGACGGGATAGTATTCTTAGACTACTGGGTTATACTGCCACCTTCAAGAGATTGGATGCTGGCAAAGGAAAGTTGTAAGGACAGCTTAATATAACCCCTCCCACTTCCAGCATGCTTCAGTTTTGTCAGAAAGCAAACGTAGGAGTGAAACAAGAACAGAGAGATGGAACTTGTGTACTTTAATGTACTTCGAGATAAGGATTTTAAAAATAAGGTAAATATCCTATTTTCTTGATCATACAATACAGGACACAGGATGATATTCTTAGACTACCAGGATGTCTAAAAGTAATCCAATTGATAAGTGGGCAATAGAGCAACGGAGGTGGCTCATCAAAACTGGACAATCAAAGCCAGCTGAGGCCTGAACATTCCTGAAATGTAACAAAGTACAAACAAAAGACAGCCTTGTAATCTACATAATGCCTGATGCTGAAACATCTAAGAAGCACTATCTGCTCAGGTAGACTGTATCCAGACAGGGAAAGTAGGAGTCTTGCTCCAGAGGTCATAAGCAGGGAAGATTAACTCTAAAATCCACCTTATGAAGGCAAAACGAGAAACAGTCTGTCCTATACAGGGGCCCTAAGTGGTGATAAAACTAGAATAGTATCACATCCAAACAATACAAGGTAATGTTTTAGAGCGGGGCAGAGAGAGGGTAGGACAACACCCTAGATGAGGAGTAGAAAAAAACACAAAAATAAATAACTAAAGCAAGAAAAGCCACCCTGTGGCTAAAAACAAAAACCTGTCCATGAGAAGAAGAAGAAAAAATGAATGAGAGGGAAATGCCATCAACTCCAAAATTTGCCTCTCAAAAGTGAAGACAATGAGAAGGCAATGTTGCATGTAAGGACAGACAAAGGACATCCTTAAAGTGGTTGTTAAGTCACTGAAAGCTTACTGCCAGCCCCTCTGTTTCATTAAGCAATAGTACATAGTGTAAATGTTTGTGTAAATTGATGCCTCTAAATACCTTATCTAACTTTTATCCCTAAAAATCTCCATATGCGACATTTAAAAAAGTCTACAGGTTGCATATTTTGAGTTACAGAGGAGGTCTAGGTCTATAATTATTGCTCTTACTCTTAACAATCGCTGTGATACCTCACATGTGTGGTTTGAACACCGTTTTCATATGTGGGCGCTACTCACGTATGTGGTCACGTGACCTCTGGCTGTTCTCCTCCCCCAGTCTAAGAGCTACAGTGAGAGGGACCAAAATCCCCCTCTGATGTCAGCCATGAGGTCACATGACCAGCTGTGCTGTCCGCTGAGCCCCACCTGCTGTAGCCCTTAGAGCGGCCGGTGGTCACCTGACCGTCCAGAAACGATCTGCAATAAGGTATTTAGAGGCACCATTTTACACAAACATTTACACTATATAGTATGGCTTGATGAAACAGAGGGGCTGGCAGTATTCTTAATTTAAGGGGGAGAGGAGGAGAGAGCGGAACAGCGGGATGACAGAGGCATGTAAACTGACCACGGTATCATGGATCAACAGCCATGATTACCGTGGTGAGTTTACATAAGGGGGCTCTGGAACAGGCAGGATCAACCAGGTTTTCTACAGCTTAGAAAGAGACAGATCAGACAGCCCAAGCACTGTGCAGTCTAGCAGAATTGAAAGAACCAGGTTAAAAACCTACAGAGTCACTGGGAAAGATTCAGGAATAACCACATGAACAACACTCTGAATGAAGACAACCACAATAGAGTGAGGCAAGTGACCTCTGAAAAGAAACCACTAAGGCCGAAATGTAAACCTTAGTGTTCCTCAATGCCAAATGCTAACCCTAAGTACATACTGGGATAGAATCCCGTCTCCACCCAAGCAAAATGTGCTTTCCAAGTGCAACAGTAGACCTTATGAGAAATCTGTTTAGATGAAAAACCGAATCAGGGCCTCGGCATCATTAGCCCAAGCGACCAAGAAGCAGGGTGATAAACCGGTGCATGGTTAAAGAGGATCCAGACAACATGGGAGAGCCCATGGAAAATCCCCAAGGAGCCTCATGAGGTGTGAGCTACACATCCTCCTTGGCCCATTTGTTGCAAAGAGAAGCACTGGAATAGCCTTTGTCAAATCCTGCAGACTGAGAGAGCAAGGAGTATCAGAGAAGAAGTCACAGAGTAGCCTGGAAATCCAGAGGTCCATGTCTGGCATCTCTGAACTACAACAGAGGCCTTGAACAACTTGGGATGAAGCCCATCTTCTGGACTCCATACAATGATGATGGAGGAAATCTTTTTCTCAACTCTAAAAGTCTGGGATATGCACAGTGGTCAGGGGTGGAATGAAAATTTCTGCTCAGGCCAGAAACAGATGCAACTCCCTGCAAATTGTGAAACATCTGATTTCTTCCTGATAGCCGAAGGAAGCCACAGCCTTTGCATAGTTCAATTGAATCATAAACCGTGCAGACAAGAGGTCCAGCAGTTAAGTCATAACCAAATCACTCTTAGTTCCAGAACAGTAGTCCAAATAAGTTTTCTCTAAAAAAAAAGTCCCTCATGCTGAGAGGATACCTAGGACTCCACCCAAGCAATCCAAACTTGATAGGCTGGTGTCCATTGTGAGTTAATACCAAAGCACTGGGAGTAAGGAATTTTCTGAGTCCAGGGACAAACTTATGACCCAACACACCAGCGCAAGCCTGGTTCATCTGGATGCGTGAATAGCAGGGTCCCTAGACTTCACCCACTTTTGCCACATTGCTCAGAAGTCTGGCGTAAAAATTAGTATATGGGACTGATTTGAAGGAGGAGAGCATTATGCCGCGTACACACGGTCGGACTTTTCGGCTACAAAAGTTCGACAGCCTGTCCGACAGACTTTCGACTGACTTTTGGCGGACTTTTGGCGGACTTGCGGCAGACTTTCTTACGAACGGACTTGCCTACATACGATCACACAAAAGTCCGACGGATTCGTACGTGATGGCTTACACCGGACTAAAATAAGGAAGTTGATAGCCAGTAGCTGCCCTAGCGTGGGTTTTTGTCCGTCGGACTAGCACACAGACGAGCGGATTTCTGGGTCCGGCGTAGTTACAACGTAAAGATTTGAAGCATGTTTCAAATCTAAAGTCCGTCAGATTTGCGGCTGAAAAAGTCCGCTGAAAGTCCGCTGAAAGTCCGGGGAAGCCCACACAAGATCGGATTGTCAGCCAGCTTTAGTCCGTCGGCGTCCGTCGGACTTTTGTAGACGAAAAGTCCGACCGTGTGTATGCGGCATTAAGACCCAAGATCCTCATGTCAAAAAATATATGGTTGGTCCGTCTACAAATGTGTAAAATGAAAAGCCTGGAGCTTCTCTAGGAGAAGGTAAAAAATCTTGAATAGGATAAGGCTCAGACACTAATTAAAGGCAGAAACGTCTGCCTGCAATTCCCACAATCTGATTCAGCCACAATTCACAAAACTCTGACATAGCTGCAAGAAAACAATTTTTTTCCCCCTGGGAAACAAAAGGGAACAGCTTCCCAGGGAGCTGCAGTAGGAACAGTGATCCAAGATAACAAAATCCAGACCCTCAGGAAAACTATAACCCACCTAACATCTCAAATTTGGCTAAGGGATCTTGAGCAGGGAGCCTGCAAGACCACACTCATGAACCACAACACCAACAGCATACACAAGTAAAACCCCACCCTCGGAGGATGCTCACAACCCAACTGTAAAGTAGGAGGGGCTAACGGTCACTTGTGATAAAAATCACTATAAGAACATTAGTACAAATAGCCTGTAAACAAGACATGACAAACAAAGGAATACTGCCTAAACCATTGCAGAACAGGAAGGATAATAGCCAACTGTGATTAGATCATCACAGGCCGCTTGTATCAATAATATGTAAGATATTACCATCAAATAATTACTCACTGACGCACTGCAGAGCTGCGATGACTAGGTCACCATAGGTCACTGGTATCAGTAGAATATAAGTGAGACATTACCTGCAAAGGGTTATCCACTGATCCACTGCAGAGCAGGAGAGTTAATGGCCATCCATGACTAGATCAATATAGGCCGCTTGTACCATTAGCATGTATATGAGACATCAGCAAAAGAAGTTTTATTCACTGACCCACTGCAAATCAGGAGGGATTAATGGCACTTTGAGCATCCCTTTTTGAGTTCCCATACCCTGCTGTACAGTAGTATACAAGTGGGGGAAATAGAAAAAAAGTTTACCCACATGACACTCCCATTGAACTGGGGGGAAGCAATGCCCAAATGAGGAGTACCTGCCATATTTTGCAAGGAGTCTGTTGTAGCTCATTCAGAGGGTAATGAGCATGCACCAAAACAATGCAGCCCATGCAGGGGGTGGAGATACTTCCACTGTGCATTGCAGCCATGTAGAGACAC